>JAESUZ010005612.1:1507500-2707500 GCA_017311185.1 Proteles cristata cristata | reverse complement strand
AAGGAAATTATGTTGAGCGTCACCAAGAAGTGTATTCATAGAAAAGAGAGAATATCAGGGTGCCTGGGTGGCTCAGTTGGTTGAGTGTCTGACTTAAGCTCAGGTCATGATCTCGCAGTTCGTGGGTTTGAGCCCCACTTGAGGCTCTGTGCTGACGAGCCCAGAGCCTGTTCAGACTCTGTGCTGACGAGCCCAGAGCCTGTTCAGACTCTGTGTCTCCCTCTCTCTCTTTCTCCCTCCCTGGCTCATGCTCTGTCTCTCTCTCAAAAATAAATTAACATTAAAAAAATTTAAAAAAGAAGAGAGAGAATATTATAGTCAAACCTTGGTCAACATTAGTGTGCACTGCAAACCAGAACACTTTTAAAAGATCTAATGGGGCGGAGAAGATTCAGAGGAGAACAGGGAAGGGACTGAGGCAGTCATTGAAGCAACAAAGCATTGTAGTAACAGATCAGACTAAAAAGATTTGGATGTTTAGTCAGAAGTGCTAAGGGAGCACAGAAGTGTTATGTTAAGGCAGCCCAAACCCCTAGAATTAGGAAGGTGTTATTGGTGACCTCGGTCCTGTTTTCTAGAGGCATTCCTGGAAGGAAGTGGGAGATAAATTTTGATAATTGAAAGGCTAATTGTATGTATAAAAGTGCTTGTTGTGAGAGCTGAATGGGAATGTCTCTTTAAAATTTTTTTAAATGTATCTTTACTTTTGAGAGAGAAAGAGAGTAACACAGCGTGAGCGAGGGAGCGGCCGAGAGAGGAGAGACACAGAATCCAAAATAGGTTCTAAGCTATGAGCTGTCAGCACAGAGCCCAATGCTGGGCTTGAACTCAGGAGCCATGAGATCATGACCTGAGCCGAAGTCAGGTGCTTAACCAATAGAGCCACCCAGGTGCCCCGGGAATATCTCTTTAATAGGTTTAGATATATTTAAAGCCTGATGTGTAATGGAGTATAAGCTTTTTTTTAAAAAAGTGTTTATTTACTTACTTTGAGAGAGAGACACAGAGAGAGAGTGCACATATGAGCTGGGGAGTGGCAGAGAGAGAGAGAGAGAGAGAGAGAGAGAATCCCAAGCAGGCTCCATGCTGTCAGTACTGAGTCCCATGTGAGGCTCGATCTCACCAACCATGAGATCATGACCTGAGTGGAAATCAAGAGTTGGACATTTAACCAACAGAGCTACCCAGGCGCCCAGAGTATGAGTTTTTTGAAGGCAGAGACCTCTTCCTTATTCCTGACTGTGCTGCGTTCAGTGTCATCACTTGGTAGTACCTGGCGGAGTTTTAAGCCGCAGAAGGATAGGATTTGATGTTCACAGCAGACCACTCTGGCTGCTGTGCAGAGGAGGGGTAGGTGTGGGAGAAAGGAAACTTCAGGGAGGCTGCTGTGTAGCAGCATCTGGGTGAGCTGTTTTAGTAGCTTAGACAGGATGAGTGTGGTTGAAGTTGAGAAGACGAAGGTTCCAAACAGATATTGGATGTAGGAGTGATAGGAATTGCCCATGGGTTGGAAGGGGGTGGGATGGGTGGCAGCTGAGGGAACTTCCTTCCTTGCCTCTTACTGAGTTCTAGGGCTACCCAGGAGAACATACTCTGCATGAAGTTCAGCTAATTGTGTGGAATCTTAGTGATGTAGAATACAAACCTAAATTGAAAAAAAATTTTAAAACCATTCAGTGACTTTTATTATATTCAGAGTTGGGCATCCATCGCCACTGTCTTGTTGTAGAATAGTTTTATTATCCCCAGCCATCTCTCCTCAACCTGCCATCCCTCCCAGCCTCTGGCAATCACTAATGTACCTCCTGTGTCTATGGAACTACCTGTTCTGGACATTTCATAAAAATAGAATAATACAGTGAACATAGTTCTTTGTGGCTGGCCTTTTTTTAAACCCGACATATATCTTCGAGATTCATTTGTGTTGTAGGGTGTATCAGGGCTTCACTCTTTTTATTGTTGAATAACATTTCATTGTGTAGACATACGATATTTTATTTATCCATGTATCACTAATAGGCATTTGGGTTGCTTTTTGGATGTTATAAATAAAATGCTTCTGTGATGTGTATATAAGTCTATATAAAACTATATAAGGCACATAGTTTCACTGATCTAGAATATATACCCAGGAGTTGAATTGCTAGGTTATATGGTAACTCTGTGTAACCATCTGACGCCTAGGTATATTTAACCATTTGAGGAACTGCCGAACTGTTTGCCAGAGTGGCTGCACCACTTTATATCCCACTAGAATATGTTTTTAAAGACCGTTAGAGATAGTTTTTATAGCATTAGGTAAATGGCAACTGTGGTCATAGGCACACGCCCAGGATCAAAACAGTTTGGGAGAAAGCAGAGAATCTGCATCCCCTTCCCCTGTGGTCAGTTGGTACCAAGCTGGACATCACAGATTTGCTCATGATGTCGACTGATCTGGCACAGAGACACCTAGGCATGTCCTCGTCCAGGGTCACATTTGCACCAGATTAAGAAATGGAGCCATGCTGCTTGCATTCCATTCAAATGCCCTTGACCACATGCCATTGTGTGATGAGTTGAGGATATTGGATATCTGGGTGTATATTTGTTAGGAGGAAAACACACTGCCTGGGTAAATCCTAAGCATTCCTGTAGCTAATGTCACTCTTGTAAATTGTTCACCATATACTTTTCACTCGGCTTGCTAGGAAATTGTTAAATCTGACTCCTGTGCTTGGGTTTACAAACAGGATTTGGTTTCTTGCTATCTTGTGTCATTACCAATAATATTGCACACTCCAGGTTAGGGATTAAACCTAGCTAGATTCATGGGAAAAGTGCTGGAATCAGCTAACTAGGACCTTGCTTTTATGGTAACTGCTGTCTGAATTTTCTTGGATTAGCCTGTATTTATTAGTAAAGTTTTAAATTTGTTTTACAAGTTGCTCTTTTCTCCAACTGTTTTTACATATGACACCTGGGTTTGTCTTACAGGTAACAATTGCTTGTGATGCAGTTCTCAGCTCAAAATCTCCATATAGAAAGCAGGACCCAGACACATGGGAAAATGAATTGCCAGTATCCAAATATGCCAATAACCTTACCCAGTTGGACAATGGAGTAAGGATTCCTCCAAGGTGAGCATCAACTAGTGAAATGAACTTTACCCCTTAAAACTGGCCCAAGGAATATTTATTTTCTACCTTTTCTCTGAATTAGCAGTTATACTTATATTTACCAGATACCTTTGATTAAAAATAAGCTCAAAATCCTTTCTAAAAGCATCTTTACCTTTGTAGATGCTGCACATGTTGAGCTCATACCCCTGAGGCCATCCCCACCCCTAGGTTTCCAGTGGCAGGCACCTGCAACTCTTTGCTTGAGGGCTTTCTCTGGGTGCCTGAGGCTAGGTAGGCTGGCTGTGGGTCAGTTAGAAATGCCACAGAGTTGGGGCGCCTGGGTGGCTCAGATGGTTAAGCGTCCAACATCAGCTTAGGTCCCGATCTTGCAGTTTGTGAGTTTGAGCCCCGTGTTGGGCTCTGTGCTGACAGCTTGGAGCCTGGAGCCTGCTTTGGATTCTGTAACTCCCTCTCTCTCTGCCCCTTCCCTGCTCATGCTCATGCTCTGTCTCTCTCAAAAATAAACATTTTTAAAAAATTAAAAAATTAAAAAGAAATGCCACAGAGTTAATGCTCCCTCCTGTCCTCCCGGAACAGCCCTCCACCAGTGGCTGTGGCATGGATGGATAAATACCCTGGACGCTTTCCCCTTGAGAGGGGTGTCTCCTGGAGTTCCCCAGCTGGACTGAGCCCCAGTTGCCCATGATGGCCTTCTGTTTGTTGACATGCCTGGACTGGTTCCCTGACCTTTCCACTCTTACATTCCTACAGTGTTTCTTGGGATTGCCTCCTCAACAAGCTATTTAAGTTTGGATCTTTGTTTCAGAGTCTCTAGGGGAGCCCAACTTATAACAGTCTTTGGTTGTCTCGTTTTTGGCTGGAGTGTTCTTTGGACTCCATTAGCATCTCCTGTAAGGTCTGTTGTGTTTACAGAGGCAGGTACTCGAGACAAAGAGTGGATAGATTAGGAGGGTGTCTAGTCTTGTTGAATCCTGCCTATACTGCATTCCCATTCTATGTGGTCTTAAGGGAAGGCAGGCTACTTCTGGGCCTCAGTTTCTCCCTTTGATAAGGGGGCTGGTAATACTGATTTGGAAGGGTGTTTATTAGAGTCTGATCAGACTTCTAGAAGGTGCCTGACACATACCCAACATTTAACGTTCAGTGAAGTTGACATTCTTTCTACTTAATACAGATTTGCTGCGTAGTAGCATTTTGTTTAGTTTTACTAAGTGTGTTAATGTTTTAGAACTTTACATGTCTGGGGCACCTGGGTGGCTTAGTTGGTTAAGCGTCCGGCTTTCGCCTAGGTCATGATCTCGCAGTTCGTGGGTTTGATCCCCGCGTTGGGCTCTGTGCTGACTGCCAGCTCAGAGCCTGGAGCCTGTTTCAGTCTGTGACTCCCTCTCTCTCTGACCCTCCCCTGCTCACGCTGTCTCTCTCTGTCCTAGAAATAAATAAAACATTAAAACAAAAAAGAACTTTACATGTTTATGTACATGGGATCCTTAGTGTCTTGTACTTATTTGAGCTCCAGTGTCCCTCACGTAGGAATTTCAAGGAAATGACCTCCCCTCCTAACCTCAGGTTCACTGCTTTTCAATGACTTTTTCAGTGGTTGGAAGTGTGCCAGGTGTGACCTGCGGGAAAACCTCTGGTTGAACCTGACTGATGGCTCTGTGCTGTGTGGGAAGTGGTTCTTTGACAGCTCTGGGGGCAATGGCCACGCCCTGGAGCATTACAGAGACATGGGCTACCCGCTGGCTGTGAAACTGGGAACCATCACTCCTGACGGGGCAGGTGAGTGTGCCTTTACTGACCTGGGGAACTTGCAGTGGCTCCCGCTTCATTTAACCAGTGCCTTCTTTCCTAGGGTGGAAAGTGGAGGCTCTGGACACAGCTCACGTTTGAATCTTGATTCTGCTCACTTGCTGTGAGGCCTTGGGCAAGTTTTCAAATCCTTCTCAGCTTCAAGTTCCTCATCTTGAGGATAATCAGTGTATCTCTCTCATAGGTTTGTTAATAATATGTATAAAGCATTTAGCCCAGTGCATAGAGGAAGACCCCAATAAAAGTTAGTTGCTACTGTTCACTCTTATTATTATCTTCTGTATATCTCTTGGTTAAGAGGACAGGGGAGAAACCAGGACCTGTGAAGTGAACAAGGCTAATCAAATCCAGAGTAGAGGGAAGCCCTAGAATTCATGAGGGGTTAGTATCATTTCAGGAACAAATGGGTTCATAATGGAGAAGAGGGGTTTTAAAGGCTGTTCCGGGACATCAGCTGGCAGCACAGGATTAGAATTGGTTCCTACTTGTACTGTCAGCTTCGGAGTTGGCTCTCTTTATGCCCTCACCCTGTATGCTCTCAAATGTTAGTTTTTGGCCACATTTGTGTAGTTAATTTCATCTACCATTTTGTGATGGAAAAGGGAAATCATATCAGGAGCAATAACGAGAAACTTAAATACTGAGCAATGACCATATGAATCCATCATCTAGTCACTGAAAACATTTACTAAGCATAGATCTGGACCAACACCTATGTCAGTCTTCTTCATCTTTCTTCTTTATTTTAAGGTAAGGTAAGGTGATTTTTTTTTAAAAGAGAAGTACAAAGACATTTGTCTTTTCTTCTGTTCTCTTTCTAGGACTGAATTAGCCTGCTTCAAAGTTAATTGGCCAGGATGTTTTCACTAAATACAGCATACTTCTTGTCTAACGTGCCTTTTCCATCAAACAGGTTTTGTTTTTCATTTGTTTTATAACTGAAGGCTGACAGTTTGGTCATGTCAAGATTCTTTTGATTCACATTTTGGATAATTTTCCTGCTTCTAAAATTAGTGGACTGATTTTAAACTCATTAGAGATAAGTGGCTGCAGAAGTCCCAGATCCTGGTGCCAACCCCCTCCCCTTCCCCCCGCCAAATAGATAGACCTCTCCACAAGCCAGGTTGACCCTAAGAGTTCTAGGATCTGAAGGGGAAATTCAGGACATGTAGTTAGTTTGAGGGTTACAGCAAGTTGCTTATATGTCTTCCCTTTGTTGAATGACTGCTGTATAAGGCAAACATCATTGTCCTTTTAGGGGGCTACACAGGGAAGGGCTTGTAATATAGGAGTTCTAATGGGTACAGTTGCGAAGGGAGAATAATTTGGATGTGTCTTCTTCCAGTGTTGTTTTTTGTAGTGCTTTGATAAGACCAGTTATTAGAAGTCCAGTTCTCAGAACAACCTAAGACTACAACTATTTGTATACATGGCTAAGTTCTCAAATTTCAGTCTTTGAGGTCAGAGCTATGTTTTACTCGTCTTTGGGCTCCCATACGAAATCTTACACATGGTAAGCCCAAATACTTTTGTTAAATAAGCCAGCTGTTGTGTAAGGAATTAAATAATTAGAATCTATTTAAATTTATGCTAATAATAAAGGCAAGGGGTAATTCTGTTCTCTGTGCATCTTTAATTTTCCAGAAGCCTTTTTTCTAGCATGACACTTATTTTCAAACTATGATTTAGAGTACATCTGAGGTTTTTTTCCTTTCAGCGTGAGGAAGGAATGTTTTATATTTGCCCCTTGATTAGACAAGGAACAGATATTTAGTGTAACTTATTTAGAAAACAGAAAAGCTTAGAGAATTAAATAAAAATCACTAGTAATACCATTTGGCAAATCACTTCTAATAATTTAGGTTATTTCCTTTCAGTTTTTTTCTTGTTTTAAGGCCTTGGTCAAATCTTTTTTTTCTTAAATAATTTATTAACATTTTTAAAAAGTTTATTTTGAGAGAAAGCATGAATGCACAAGTGGGGGAGAGGCAGAGAGAGAGGGAGAGAGAGAGAATCCAAAGCAGGCTCAGCACTGTCAGTGCAGAGCCTGATGTGGGGCTTAATCCTATAACTGTGAGATCATGACCGGAGCCGAGATCAAGAGGTAGAAGCTTAACCGATTCAGCCACGCAGGTGCCCCAAGGCCTTGATCAGTTCTTATACAATATTCAACACCACCTCCCTGCCCCTGGCCCACATTTTTACAAAAATGGAATCATACTATATAAAATTTTATTCCTTATTTTCCTTTATTTAACATTAAATATATATATATTCCATGTCATTAAATATTCTTAAGTATCGACATGATAGTTCCATAAATCATTTCACTATTCTTCTATGCGTTGCTATAATTTTTTTTACTATTCTGATGAGTGTCCTTACATATATGGAAATCTTTGGATGTTTGTCTAATGATATATTAAGGATAAATTCTTATGAACAAAGGATTGATCCCTTTAAATTTTCAGTAGCTGAATTTCTTTTAAGCAGTCATAGTAATTTACATTTCCATCAGCAGTGTAAGAGAATACCCATTTTAGCAAATCTTTGACAACGTTGAGTATTCACAATTTGTTTTAAATGTTTATTTATTTTTGAGAGAGAGAGAGAGAGAGAGAGAGAGAGAGAGCAAGCAGAGGAGGGGCAGAGAGAGGGGGGACAGAGGATCCCAAGTAGGATCTGTGCTGACAGCAAAGAGCCTGTGGTGGGGCTTGAACTCACAAACCGTGAGATTATGACCTGAGCTGAAATCAGTCGCTTAACCAACTGAGCCACTGAGTATTCACATTTTTAAAAACCTTTGCTAATCTGGTATCTTGTTTTCTTTTGCATTACTAGTGATGCTAAACATTTTTCATAGTATTTTTGGCCACTTGTAGTTCTATTTGTAAATTTCTTTGGTTGATTTTCTAGTAGGTGTATGTGTAGGTGTTCCTTATTGGTTTCAAAAAAACTCTTTAGCTACTAAGAATATTAATTCATTATCTGCCATAGTTAAGTGCTTTTTTTTTAAATGTTTATTTGAGAGAGGGATTGAGAGAGTGTGCACCTGCATACCCAAGCCCAGGAGGGGCTGAGAGAGAGGGAAAGAAAATCCCAAGCAGGTCCTGTGCTGTCAGCACAGAGCCCTACTTGGGGCTTGGTTTCACCAACTGGGAGATCATGACATGAGCCCAAATCGAGTTACACACTTAACTGACTGAGCCACCCAGGCACCCTGTTTTTTAATTTTTTTGTTTTTAGAGGAGGGAGAACCTTCAGGGTTTTTCTTATCATGTAATTGAGAACACATGAATAAATACTCCTGTTTCCATCATAGAAGGCATAAAACAACCAGCAATGCAGAGCATATAGCCTGTGATGAGGGTTTTGAATTGATTTATCTGCAGTAATGTTAACTTTTTGAAGAAAGATCAGGATTTGATTTCTTCTTGTCTTGTGCAGAGTTGCACAGTGATTTTCAGTCTAATTATCATGTTAGTTTATGAGATGTATCAATTTTATTTTAGTTTAAGTCTGTTAAATTCCCAGCCATAGCTCGATTATTTTAAAGTCAAATAAGTTAATGAAAACGTGTCTGAAGTTTGCCTTAATGTCTGATGATGAGCCTGGTGGACCCTGAAGTCTAGGAGGGTGGGGTGCCCTCTGTCTAGGGGTAGCTGGCCACCTACTGGTGAAGGTACCACTGCTTATTTCCATATTTCCTGGGCTCACTAAGGTTAATTCAACTCACAAGAGAGAAAGTGTTTATTTTTTAGTTTATAGTGAGAACCACAACTGCCTGTAAGTGGGATGTTTATGTTGGCTTGACCAGTACATTCCTTCCCTGTGGGGAGCTGACTTATATTTAGAATATTGCTTAGTGAACATGGAATCCAAGCAGGTTGAGGACTCAAGTATTTAATGGTAATGTGATCTGATCATCTGGTTTCCTTCTCCCCAATAAGGATATACCTGTTCAGTGAGAAACTCCTACTCACCTTGAGGTCACAACTTAGAATTAGTTCTTCCAAGAAGCCTTGACCGTGAAAGCTAGGCTATTGTGGTAGCATGGGTAATAAAAATGGGCCCCATATTAAATTCCATTCTGGGTCTCCATGGGTACAGTGACAAACCAAAAAACAGATCACTGTACAAACAAACAAACAGATAAAAAGTTTTCCTCTGTGGGAGGAGACATTGATTTGGCAAAGCAAGGATGAGGTTCTTGGTGGGAAGGGACTGAGGAGGGACAGAGGTGGCAGGGGTGTTTTGTTTTGTTCTTCAGTCATGAAACTAGTTTCCCTGAGAAGAAGGTATAATGCCTTGGAGGCTGCAGGAGAAACTTCTGGAGATGCCCAGAGCAGCTGTGAAATCTCCTGTCCCGCCAACCCCACCACCAGCTCAGTACATCTCAGCGTGGTCTTTCCTGAGTCCATTTCACATTTTTTTCCTATGACTCCATGTCATGTATAAATATCTTCATGATTGGGTATGGGGTTTTCTTTCGGGGCAATGACAATGTTTCAGAACTAGATAGAGGTTGTGGTTGTACAATATTGTAAATGTACTAAAATGTTCACATTAAAATGGTGAATTTTGTTAATGTGAACTGTGCTTCAATTAAAAATATACCAAGAAAAAAATAAATTCTTCATGATTGCCGAAAGGGTCACAGTTCCTTTTTATAATTCTTATATGTTACTCACTGAACTGTTTTTGTCATTGGGTTAAAAAATAACTGTTTTGTCTGACCAAATCATGTCACATTTTTGGAGTAGTTAATGACTGGAGGTAGGAAACATTAATTTCTCATGCCATCATGAGCCTAAGAAGAACTATGGAGTGCTGTGTGATGTTCACTTATTTCAAAATCCCAGGCCAATGCCAACTGTTCAGTTCTGGCCATTTTATCATTTTCTAACAAATTTCAAATAATTAGAGTCTTAAACTCTTAAGTCTTCAAAACTGTTTCACTAGTTAATAATAACAACCAAAGTTAAAGTGCGTAGGGAATGTCATTTTCACCTCCCAGCTAGTATTTATTTGAGTGGTATTTTCCTTGTCACTTACCATAGGTTAAAAAATATTATTTATGTATTTGTTTCAGTTATTAAAGATTTTTGTTGGTGTTTTTAGTATTTAAACTTTTGGGGAAGTTTCTCTTTTCCTTTTTTTTTTTTTTTTGAGGTAGATGACTTTCTTGATTAGGCTGGAGATTTTGTCCTTTGTTTTTGCTTTTGAGAACACAGAGTTATACTAAAGAAATAATATAAGTGAAGACTGGCTACCTACAAGTTAAAATGAGTCCCTAGAGAAAGAGGGATAGCAGAGAAAGCTATATAACATTTAATCTATTAGTAATAGAAAGACAGACTTCTTTGGTGGCCATGAGTCTCCACATGGGTCAGAAGGTCACCATAGTGTGTGTGTGTGTGTGTGTGTGTGTGTGTGTGTGTGTGTGTGTGTGTATTTATTCTCCCTGTGATGTTCCAAAGAGGAGGAGACTCTTTGGACAGTCTATCTTTTCTGTCCCAGAGAATGCTAGAGAATGCTATCTTTTTTTTTTTTTAATGTTTATTTATTTTTGAGATAGAGATCGAGCCTGTGTATGGGAGGGGCAGAGAGAGAGGGAGACACAGAATCTGAAGAAGGCTCCAGGTTCTGAGCTGTCAGTACAGAGCTCAGTGTGGGGCTCGAACCCATGAACTGTGAGATCGTGACCTGATCCGAAATCAAACACTTCACAGACTGAGCCACCCAGATGCCCTAAGAAATTGTGGTTTTTGATTCTCTATTACCGTTAAGGGCTTGCAGTTGTGCTTCACCAAGTCTCTGAGTCTCCTGAGAGATTCAAGGAAATAGTCTGGTGCAGAGGAAAAAGGACTGGGTGAGGGGGGTTAGGATAGCTGGGTTCTGGGCTGCCAGTGGGGTTTCAGGCCAATGATTTAACCCTGTGAGGCTCATTTCCTCACCTGCAAAATGGGCCTGAAGATATCTGTTCCCTCTCCCACATTGCACTGCTGTGTCAGGACACTGAAGACAGTAGTTTGGATAGCTTTTGGAGGGATATGCCAAGAAGGCCAAGATGCTAATTCCTCAGGCCCTGGGGCCCAGGCGCCAGGCCTGGGGTGACTGGAACCTCCTGAGTTACCCTGCTGTGCACGTGCATCCTCATTTTCTGTGTGTTCTATGAGGTGGACACATTTGGGAAGTACTGAACAGTCTTCACTAAGTCCCTCACCAGCATGTGGGGTGTGGACGCTACCATTGGAGAGAAGGGATGAAGGGGAAGGCGGGAGGTGGAAGTTGGTGAGCTGGTAACGTCTGAGACTATAGAGGATTCCACAGGCAGAATTTTGTTTTGTCTTCGACTTAAAACCTCACCCGGGCCACTCAGCTGCTCCTGAAGGCCTGTGTGTTCCGTCTGTTCCCTCCCAGGCTCCCCCTGCTGTGGCAATCAGTTGTGAGGCATTTACATCTGTCTCATTTCAATTATTTTAACTTTAGATGCCTTTTAAATTTTTTGTTTCAGGAATCCTTTTATAAGTTTATTATTTTTTATTAAATTTTTAAATGTTTATTTTTGAGAGAGAGACAAAGCATAAGTGGGGGAGGGGCAGAGAGACAGGGAGACACAGAATCTGAAGCAGGCTCCAGGCTCTGAACTATCACAGCACAGAGCCCGACACGGGGCTCAAACTCACTAACTGTGAGATCATGACCTGAGCCGAAGTCAGACACTTAACTGACTGAGCCACCCAGGCGCCCCAGAAATCCTATGTTTTAAAAAATTACTTTCTGAAATGTCAAAAGACTTGATATATGAGTATAATTACAAAACATACCTCTTTATTATGTTTGTTGTTAATCACGTGTCTTTTCTTCACTTGAATGTAAACTCAGGAGAGGTTTCTGTTGGCTTTATTCATTGATGTGTCCCAAGCCTGGTGCATAGTGGGAGCTCAATAAATGTATGCTGAATACCGAACAACTGGGTTAAAGATCTCATTCCTTGTTTTCTCCTCACCCTCTAGATGTTTATTCTTTTCAAGAAGAGGAACCTGTTTTGGATCCTCATTTGGCCAAGCACTTAGCGCATTTTGGAATTGATATGCTTCATATGCATGGGGTAAGAAGGTCGACTTTGTCTCTGTTCCCTCCTTGTGGAGAGGGAGCCGTTTAGTTTATTTAATATGTAATTCCTGTAACAGGAATCTTACTTCTATAGGTTTTTGGTTTTAATGTTTGCATTTACTTCTTGAATTTAATTCATTAGCATTTTCTTTTTGTTACCAGCTTAAAATTTTTTTTAGTGTTATAATAAAATTGGCACCTCGTCAAGTACCGTTTGTTTTAGTTGGAGTTTACTAGCAAAATTTCTGTCTCCTTTGATGGGGAGTTGCATGAATCACTCCTTGTTCACTGGAGCGAGAAGGTACGGGAAGATGACCTTTAAAATTATCTGTGACCGACATCACTTTAATTAATTTCAGGAAGGGAAGCAGAGCTTGGGGGTGGAAAGAATAAGCCAACATATTGTTGATGGGAAAAGCTTTGCTTCATTTAATATTGTGTTTCCAAGCCGATATCACGCCTATGTAATGTTTGTCCCTGTGGGGGGCTGTTTGAGCATGCGCACTCTGTTGTGGCCCCTCCCTCCCAGCTTGCCTCCCTGTCCTCGGGCTCTCCTGCCCTGTCTCCTCATCCTCACTCATGTCACCCTCTAATTTATGTTCTGTTCTCTTCCTTAAACCTCCCTCCTATTTCAAGGCACTCCCAAGGCCCATGATTTTCCTTCACTTCCCTCTCCAGCTGCCTTGCCTTTTTGTTTGCAGTATTGTGTTGTTTCTTCCCTTGAAACCACTCCACTTGCTTCTTTCTTTCAGTTCCTATTTGTCTTTCTCCCTCCTCTTACCCCCTTTCCTCAGTCTCTTTCTCTTTCATTAAATTTTTTTTTAAGTTTATTTATTTTTGAGAGAGAGAACATGAGCATGAATGGGGCAGGGACAGAGAGGGGGAGAGAGAGAATCCTAAGCAGGCTCTGCAGTGTCAGCACAGAGCCTGATGCGGGGCTTGAACTCACAAACCGCGAGATTATGACCTGAGCTGAAATCACGAGTCAGACGTTTAACTGAGCCACTCAGGTGCCCCTCTGTTTCATTTTTTAATCCTTTAAATATGTGTTTCTTTTATACTAAGGGAAGACATACACAACACAAAATTTAACATTTTAACCGTTTTTAAGCATGCGGTTCTGTGGCATCGAGCACATTGACATTTTTGTGCAGCCGTCACTACTTCAGTCTCTTTGATTAGGTTATTTTTCTGCTTAGCTAGGGGAATAAAGGGACAGAAACATCCACTGCTGTTAGAAATAATTGTTGGGACATGATCTTGGGGTGATAATTACAAGTAAGTTTGGTTTCCTTCATTGACTTTGCCCCAGACAGAGAACGGGCTTCGGGACAATGACATCAAGCCACGTGTCAGCGAGTGGGAAGTGATCCAGGAGACGGGGACGAAGCTGAAGCCCATGTATGGCCCCGGGTACACGGGTCTCAAGAACCTGGGCAACAGCTGCTATCTCAGTTCTGTCATGCAGGCCATCTTCAGCATCCCAGAATTCCAGAGAGCGTAAGTGTCCCTCTGCAGACCCGCACGCACATTCCATGTCCAGTCTGCTCAGCATGTGCCCGGGATCCCCTCTATCTCAGCTGTAGGACGTTTCACCACATCCTCGTGGTGTGACTTCTTGCACTGAAGCTGGGTGAGAACACTTGTCAAGTGTGATGGGAATCAGGTGAGATTAGGAGAGCTTTGTAACTGAGAAACTCACAGGGGTTTGTCATATTAATAATGGCTTCCGTTTTTAGACCATCAATCACCCTCTATGCCAGGAAAATATTAATCATCAATCTTCATGCAAGCCTGCCACATTCCTTCCTATAGATGCGCTAGGAGAGATTCAGTGATTGGTTTGGTCAGTGTTGCCCTCCTGGTGAGTGGAGTTTCTTAGCGGATTTAAGCTTTTCGTTTTTTGCGACTCAAAGTGTGGTTCACAGACTGGCACTGGTCCTTGGACTGCTGAATAGGGATCTGTGATAACTATGGAAATTGAGGGAGCCTTTAGAAATTTTTGTAGCAGTTTGACATTGTCATGCTTTATAAGTGGTGTTTCATTTTTTCTTTTATTGTATTTTTTAAGGAGTCACCTGTATGAGTTGAAATAAACAAAACAGCTGGCCCTTCACCATAGATAATTGGGAGGCACTGATGTGGGGCGCTTCCTGTGTGTCTACAGGGCTGCCTTCTTCCTCCTGCACGGAGAGGGAGAGCAGCTATGTCTGTGGCCCTTTTCTTCTCTAGGCTGGGCTTGGATGGGGAGCTGCATAGACTGGGACTGTGGCTGGTGCACTCGTGGGCAGCCACTGCCTACAATTTAGAAAATTATCTATCGGGCGCCTGGGTGGCTCAGCTCATTAAGCATCTGACTTTAGCTCAGGTCATGATCTCATAGTTCGTGAGTTTGATCCCCACAATGGGCTCTCAGCGTGCAGACCCTATTTTGGATCTTCTAGCACCCTCCCTCTCTCTGCCCCTCACCCCCCAAAGGAACAGCACAAAGGAACTCTACCCATGTAGAGTTGAAATGCTAATCGCTTTAACGATGGTTAATCAAAAATGTATCAAATATCCTTTTCTTTTCTCTCTTGGTATTTGAAGACTCATTCCTCTTGCTGTTTTCTGGCTTTGGAAATTTATATTTAGTTTGCGTGTCTAGTTTTCATTTTCTCATCCAGCCAGTAAGGAGTGGTTCTTCTCTGCGCAACAGTGTGCTGGGTGCGGGGGTTCAGTGGTAAACAAAAGGACATGGTGCCTGGCCTCACTTGGGGGAGCAGACAGGGAATAAATAAATGATCAGAAGAGCAGCTGCATGGTTATAAACACAGTAAGTTCCATGGAGGAAAAGGGGAACAGGTGATCAGGGAGGATCTCTTTGAAGAAAGGGCACGCAGAGGGCACACACCTTGACTGATACATAGGAGGAGTGGGGTGGAGGGTTTGGACAGAGGAGGAGCAAGTCTGAAGCTCTGAGATGGAAAAACCTTTTCAAAGTTATGCATCACACCTCGTATTATTTTCATACATTTTTGCCACTGTCTCCTACTTGTATTGTTATTTGGTTGGGGGACAGTGTAATTTCATCTTCTGCGTCTCCATGGTCCAGGATTTTTAAAAAAAATATTGAAGGACACACTTTATGGTAGGTGCTGTATAATGACTATTTCTTTTAAACTAGAGTGGAGGAAACTTGTGCTCTTTGGTTACAAAACCCAACATTTTCAGTGCTTTATAGTCTACAGTGTTTGAATATGCTTTCTGCCCTCGAAAGTTTGATGAACAGTTTTATCTTTCTGAGTTTTTTTCTCTAATGAAGACAGTGTACCTCATGTCTGGGTTTTGGATTTAAGATTCAAATCTCTCACCTCAGTGTCGTTTCAAGGGTTTTAGCATTTGATACTTACCGAATATTTAATATTCTATTTTCTAAACGTTTACTGTAGATATTTGAACATGAGCACCCTACTGTTCGTACTTGTCCTCAGTCTGCTCATTCTTTTACCAAGTGTTACTTGATTGAAATGCTTGCTCTTCAGAATCCCTTCTCCTCAGTGGGACTAGCTCAGTGGAGTTAGATTCAGGGGCAGTGACTCCATTTTGTAAGTAGAAGGAGTGACTAGCAGAGAGATTAAATGACTTATGTACAGCTACAGTGTAAATCGGAAATGTCAGCCTGACTCCTTGATACCCTTTCTGCCACCAGAACCCAGTTTACATTTCAGAATCCTTTTGATGAGGATCAAACCTAAGTAACCTAGTGTAGTGTACAAATCGAATGAGAGCCAAGGTGGATTATCAGATAGCAAAACTACATTTTTTCCTTTGAGAACTGTTAGATTGCAAACTGAAGGTATAATACCAATTTTAAAAAGCGTCCAGCATTACTTCTATGTTTTAACTTAATTTTGTTGTAATGAAGAATATTCCTTGTCGATTAGAAAATTAATATAAATTACCTGCAAAATGGGCTTTTCTGACATCAAAGATTTACCACCTTTAATTTTTTATTATTCTCCACCAATCTTGCCTGAAAGCATAAGCCTTTTAACTAGTGTTCATCTTCCTTGTGAGATTTTTTTTTTGTCTTCCAAAAAGGAAGACAGCTTTCAAGATATGATAATGATTGGTTTGTAGGAGAGCTGATGAGTTCATCATGTTGTGTATTAACAATTTCTCAGTGCCGTCTCTGGCTATGAACAGTTTTGTTCCAAAGTTCGGTTCATCTCTTATTTGGCTCTTGGTCGATTGAAAATTTCTAGATGGAATTATTGCCCTAGTGACACATCTAAAACCTATCTGAATGGGACTGTCTCAGAAAAGTGGGCTCTGTTAATTTTGGCATAAGTACATAATCTGGGGTTTGTAGACAGTAGGTGCCTACAACTGTCCAGTAGTTGAGGGATCCAATTAGAGGTCATTGCTGATTATTATTTGTCATGGTTCTCTGCTAGGGCTTTGTTGCAGTAATGCCTTTTCTGTTGGTTTATAGATAGTCAATTATGGAAACTGGTTATATGGTTACACAATATGAATGCATTTAACATTTTTTAAATGTTTTATTCATTTCTGAGAGAGACAGACGGACAGACAGTGTGATCAGGGGAGGGTCAGAGAGAAAGGGAGATACAGAATCTGAAATAGGCTCCAGGCTCTGAGCTAGCTTGAACCCACAAACCGTGAGATCATGACCTGAGCTGAAGTTGGACATTTAACTGACTGAGTCACCCAGGCGCCCCAACATTTTTTTTTTTATTAATTTTTTTTATTTGAGAGACAGAGTGTGAGCGAGGGAGAGGGGCAGGGAAAGGGAGAGAGAGAATCCTAAGGAGGTTCCATGCTGGGTGTGGAGCCTGATGCAGGGCTGGATCCCACAACCCTGGGATCACGACCTGAGCTAAAACCGAGAGTCAGATGCTCAACCAACTGAGCCACCTGGGTGCCCCCCACAAATATTTTTTGAGTGCCTTTTACATGTCAGATGCTATTCTAGTGCTGGAGATGCAGTGATTCAGATCATGTATCTGCCTTCATGGAGATTATACTCTCGTATATAATCTCTAGAGAGATAATAAACAAGGAGATAAATAAATTACAGAATTGCAAATACTGATGCATTCCAAGAAGTAAGTCAGCCAGGGTCAGGTGATGGGGAATTAGGAGGGGAGGGGAGGAGGGAGGTGCCTTTTAAACAGACTTGAGATGGAGCAAGGGTCTGTGGAGAGAACATTCCGGGAAAGAGACAGCAGATGGCACGACCTTGAAGCAGGTGTGAGCTTGGCATGTCCTGGCAAAGAAGGGCACGTGGCTGGTGTGTTGTGGGCTAAGGGAGAGGGGAGGGATGGGAATGAGGTCAGAGAAGTGGGCAGAGCAGAGTGCATGAGGTGCCAATGGAAGGGATCTGCTTAGTGTCTTCTTTCTTGAGCTTTCACACTCAGAGAGTTAAAGCTTGAAAATGGAAAGATGAGCAGTACAGAACACAGGGTATGAAATAGGAAATGAACTTGAGAAGTGAAAGGAATGATTATACACTGAAATTAGAGGTGGGTAGTGGATATTGGCACTGCTCTGTCAAGGTAAACTGGTTAGAAGGAGGGGCTGGGGACTGCTCAAGGGAACATGGACAGGGCAGGTACTTCCGGCAAACTGGTTCAGAACACAGGTGTGGAGCCAGGTTGCCTGGGTGCACTCTGGGCTTCATTACTCCTTCCTCGGGTGACTTTGGAAGCATCCTGATTTCTCATCTCTCCAATGGGTAACAATAACTATCCCTTCCTCATATGATTTGAATGAAGACCCAACCAGGTTATATAGAGAGCCCTTAAGAAACAGTAGTTGTTATTCCTATTATCATCATTATTCATTTGGTATGATTGCAATAATTCCTAGCCTTACCATTTGCTTTTGAGATGGCAGTTGTGATGGCATAAGCCGGTGGTTTTTTTTTTTTTAATGTTTTTTTAAATTTATTTTTAGGAGAGAGAGAGAGACGGCGTGAGCAGGGGAGGGTCAGAGAGAGAGGGAGTCACAGGCTGAAACAGGCTCCAGGCTCTGAGCTGGCAGTCAGCACAGAGCCCGATGCGGGGCTCGAACCCACGAACCGTGAGATCATGACCCAAGCGAAAGCCGGACGCTTAACCGACTAAGCCACTCAGGCGCCCCTTAAGCCGGTGGTTTTTGACTCTGGTTACATGTTAGAGTCATTCGGGGGACTTTGAAAAGATTGCAAATCCCAGGCCTCAGTCTCAGGCAGTGACATCAGAACATCTGAGGGTGACCTTGGCTTTGGTATTTTCTTGAGAAACTTTTTAGGTGATTCTAACTTCCACCCAGGGTGGAGACCCACTGATACAAGCACAAACATTCAGGAAAAGGTTTTATTGGGTGGATGAGTTAACTCTGAGAAGGACAAGAAGGTCTTAGCATGGCAGCTTATTTTATTTCTGTTCATTCAGTTCCTAGGTTTTGACTCTCCTTTCTCATTTTCTAGGTATGTGGGCAACCTTCCAAGAATATTTGACTATTCTCCTTTAGATCCAACACAGGATTTCAACACACAAATGTAAGTGCTGATTAAAAAGTATCTAAAATCTTTTTAGAAAAATTTTCTGTAAGTGTTCATAATGGTTATTGCTGGGTTGAAGAATTAAAGGCAACTCTCTTTTCTTTTTTATTTTCTGTATTTTTAAAAGTGTTCTAAAATGAGCATGTGTTACCTTTAGAAGAAGAAAGATATTAATAGTTATTTATAAAGTATTGAGTCTAGTTTAAAAATGGCATTAGTATCAAGAAGAATCAAATAAGTTATTTTTATAAGGTTCTTAATATTATTTATTTTGAGAGTGTGAGCGGGTGAGGGGGAGCAGAAAGAGAGGGAGAGAGAGAGAATCCCAAGGAGGCTGTGTGCTGTCAGTGTGGAGCTGGACACGGGACTGGAACCCACGAACTGTGAGATCATGACCTGAGCCAAAATCAAGTCGGAAGCTCAACTGACTGAGCCACCCAGGTGGCCTTAAATAAGTTATTTTTGAGTAACCAAGATAAAATGTTCCAGCTAAAAACATTTGTAGATAATGTTAATATCTCTATGGGGAAGCAACAATGACCTTTTTTGTTTTCCTTTGTCCCTCCTGTCCAGGACGAAGTTAGGACATGGCCTTCTCTCAGGCCAGTATTCAAAGCCTCCAGTGAAATCGGAACTCATTGAACAGGTGATGAAGGAAGAACACAAGGTATGTGTCCCAGCATTTGTCACATTGATATGCAGGTAGGAGGGGACTTGACCAGCTAGAACGTGGATTTCCTATATTTGGGCAAATGGTGGCTGTGAATTCGGGAAGCTGTTTCATTTTGGAGTCTGGGGTGTCTGTGGGCTCTTGAAAGTTGTGGTAAGAAATAGCTAGGGTTGGTGTTTCTAGTGACAGTTGCTTTATGGATTCTATGTGAGTGCTATCATCAGCAGTTTTCAGAACAGTGTTCTTCATAATATAGAGCTGAGATGGAAGCAATAAACTTAAAAAAAATTTTTTTTTTAATAAATAGTTTATTGTCAAATTAGTTTCCATATAACACCCAGTGGTCATCCCCACAAGTGTCCTCCTCCATGCCCACCCCCCCTCCCCTCCACATCCATCAGTCCTCAGTTTTTGTCAGCATTCAAGAGTCTCTTATGGTTTGCCTCTCACCATTCCCCCCCCTTCTTCTCCTCCTTGTTCCTCAGTTAAGTTCCTCCTAATCCTCCTATACGTGCAAACAAATGATATTTGTCCTTCTCTGCCTGACTTATTTCGCTCAGCATAACACCCTCAAGGTCCATCCATGTTGCTACACATGGCCAGATTTCATTGTTTCTCATTGCCATGTAGTATTCCATGGTATAGATAAACCACATCTTCTTGATCCATTCATCTGTTGATGGACACTTAGGCTCTTTCCATGTTTTAGCTATTGTGGAGAGTGCTGCTATGAACATTGAGGTAGGAAGCAATAAACTTTATACAAATATACAAACATTTTCTCCTTGGGTAACATAATCTTGGCCCTTATAATGTCTTTTTTCTCCCAAGCCTCAACTTTGTTTGCTAGGATTTCTCGAGAAGCTGGTTGTTCAAAAGCAACACACACATTCCTATTTCACCTCCATCTCTACCCTGCTCCCCACCTCCAGAGTTGGGGGTTCTGAATTTCTGGGGAGGGGTGGGTGGTCCTCATTTTTGGTAAGCTCCTAGCAGATTTGTAAACACACTCAGATAGGAGAAACTCAGTTGGCCATTCAGTCACTGTTTATTGATAGAATAAATGAAAGATGCACTCCGTCTCCTATTAGGGAGACTTGCATTTCCAGGTGCCTGCAGAATGGGCCACTGGCCCCTCCCTGGCTGGTTCTGTTGCACAACGCCAGAGGGTACTGCTCGCAACCTGGTCTTTTTGAGAGATGCCCTTGAAATTCTGCAGTGCACAGCTTACACAGCTGCGTTTGGCAGCCCGGCTCATGGTGCTGCATATGGTCTGAATGAAGTGCATGTCCCTTTTCCCGTACCACCTGCTCTGCCCTCAGAGTGCTCTGTCTGGATTTAGTGGGCAAATCTGTTCTCTCCAGTGTTGACCTCTGTGTTCCCACCTTAAGTCAGTCATCCTTAACCAGACTGACAGCAGGAATTGAAAGTGAATAAACTCTTGTTCATCACAAAATTGGCTAGTTGGGGAAGTGGAGAAATTAGAAGGGAGATTATGAAGGGAGCGTTTAGAGCTGGTGTTTGGGGAGAAGGAAGGGGTGAACAGGGTGGAGAGGGAAATAGATACTCCAAACGGCTAGGCTGGGAGATCAGAGTGGTGTGGGGGCAGGGAGATGCATTGCTAGTCACCATGGCGAGATAGCACGTCTTTCATCCATCCAAGACTGTAAGGCCTTCATCTGGGATACAGCTGAAGGGATGGTTTGGATGTTGGGCTGGGGTCTGGGGGTCATTTAGGCTTCTTTCACCTCTGAGCTCCCCTAAAGCTTTGAGGATGTGATGGTGAAAACATCTGGGCCCAGCATTTTGTTTTCATCACATTTTATCCTGGGTTTTCATCCATGCTATGTCACTTTGTGGGACACTTTTGGGTCAGAGCCCATCTTCCTTGGTGGAGGATAAGGAGAGTGGATTGGGACTCGGGGACCCCGGCTTCCTTCCCTGGCTCTGCAAGGAGGGGTGAGACCATGGGCTAGTCACGTAAGCTTCCAGTCCCAGCAGCCAAATGGCAGAATTGGTGTGGGTGGTGGTTGTGACTGTTGCAGGTGTGAAGGTTCTGTCTCCAGTGTAAATAAAATCTGTGTGTATTATGTGCCTGGTGTTGTGCTTTTGGAGTCTCCTCATTTGAGAAAATATAGAATGAAAAATCATCAAGGTAGTGATGTTTGCAAGTAAGGTTTGGTTTGGTAAATATTACAGTATCCTTTTACTTTAGGAAAAAAGTAGTTCTTCTATGAATAAGGCATTTTTTATTCATTCTGTGAACAGTGACTGCTTGGGGCCCTTGCCCCTTCCTCACTGTTGGGTTTAGTGACTGTGGTGCAGTAGCTCTGTGATCTCCAGGGTCTGAAGCCTGCAGGTGGGAACCCCTGCTTTGTCTGGCCCAACATGGGTCACCCAGCATTTGGGCCCTGTTTGCCTTGTGGGTGTGTTTCCCTGGCCCACACATAAACACCCGAATCTCCAGCTTCTCTTGAACATTCAGACCCTGTGGCACTTCCAGGCCCATGAGAGCAGATGGCTGGAGCTGAGTAGCAGCCCTCCCTTCAAAAAGGACGCACAGTCCCCAGCTGGCTCCAGTCCCTTTGTGATTCGTGACTTGGCCGGTATGCTGTTGCATTTAAGTGTGTGACCTTTAATCTAGATGATTTGTGAAATCCGTTCCTGCTCCAAGGTACCGTGAGCTAGTGATCTTAGAGAAAGGATCTGGATGTGACCAAAAGTACCGTGTGCACCTTGGGAGTGGTGGGGAAGACCCGTCTAACCGGGTGGGATACACGTGAGTCTTTGGCTCAGGTATCAACAGGGTCTCTTGAACCTTCAAAATGAACTTGAATTGACCATACAATTTGTGGCCCTGGAGGAGGAGTCAGTTTTAAGCTGTTATTTGAATAGACAAGTAATTCATAGTAAAATCTCCATTCCCCCTTCACAGTGGAGGGAATTGTTTTCTGAGGTATCAGGATTTTCACTGGAAGTTGGTTTCAAAGAAACCAGTTTGTGAGACTCTTTCTTCTCTCAGGGTCAGGAGCCCTTTGGTGAGGTGGCCTTGTCCCAGGCCTGTGGCATTTGTGATTTGTAATGTGCGTGAAATGCCCTAAGAGAAGAAAGAAGGTGTGCTGAAGCAGAGAAAGGGATAGATTACAAGAGGAATGTGCTGTGGAAGGGAGAGAGCATGAGAGAGAAGTCAGAGCCACCGTGTGGTGGGAGTGCCTTTTTACAGGGCCGTCAACAGCAGCAGCAGTACTAATTGCTAAGACTGCATAGTGCTTATGAAAGGCCAGGCTCTTCCTGTACGTTCGCCAATGCACAGAAACCTTGCATAGAGGTTACACAGCCAGTGAGTGGCAGAGCTGGGATTTACACCAGGCAGGCTGGCCCCTGAGTCTGTGTTTGACCCCTGCACTATCCTGCTTCCCCAACAGTTGTTCTGGCATTTACTTCAGGCTTCCCAGTGCTTCAACGTGTAGATGGTGTAGGTGGACAATAACAGGGGTCTTTAAAGTTTGCAGAATTGCCAGGTGGCCCAGGAACATGTGTTTCTCAATGCCTCTGTCTTACATCTTGGGTCCTTTCTAGGCTACATGCTTCTTGGTATTAAATTGGTCTTCTGTAGACCAAGGTGAAATCTAGTTTTTATGTACGCGTACTTAATGCACATTTTCATCTATAAAAAGACTTGCGGTATTTGTTTTGGGCACTGCTGTTTCTACATGAATTTGTTGAATTGATTGTTAAATTGCATCTGCTGTAGATAAAACTTCCTCACTTTTATAAAAGGACACTTTTTTCTTCTTCAAAAAATATATTCCTCATCTTATGTATTCTGAGGCCATGCTTTCACACATTTTAATGCTGAATAGCTCTGTAATTTATTTCTCCCTCCGAAGATACCATATTTTAAACAATTCTGTATTTCAAACAAATTGCATTTCTTACATGACAATTCATTTGATTTCTCCTCTAAAAAAATCCTTGACGCATGATTACCAGTCTTAGTTTTTGATCAACATGAGATTACCAGTGTTCTACTTTGAGGTGATGTAATATTACCCCCAAGCATAAGAACTTTATTTTCGCTAACCTTCATTTTCCTTGGTGGGGTACATGTAACATTTCTAACTCACTTTTTGAAATATCAAAAATAGCTTGGGGAATGCCCTCTGTTCCTTTTGCTTTAGAGATTTGGGGTTTGGATCTGAGTTACGAACTACTAGCCCAACGTTTATGGTTTAAGATGAGAAGTTTAAAGAACAGATTCTACACACTTGTGTACTGGGGACAGGCTGAGATGCATCTACCTTTCTTTTTATTCCTGTGGTTTTACAATGTAAATATCCGTACGGGTGTTGCTCTAATGTGATACAGAGCCCCACTCTTGCTGTGTGTTTATTAATTAAAGCATTAGGCTCGGAGGAATGTGAGTGGAGAGTATCTGGCTGCTTTCTTGGTGCGGAGTTAAACTGAAAGCCCTATAAAAGCATGTGGGAAAGACTCTGAACACTGTACTCCTCTTGCTAATTTTAGCTGATCTGTTTTGCAATTACTGGTGGGGAAAGTAAGTACAGTATCCTATAAATATGACAGGTTCCTTAGGTGGTTGCTATTTTGGAGACTCCGGGGCTCCCTCTTAATAAAATTAGTTGTTGAGACTAGCGATTGCTTCAGGTGTTTAAGAGCTGGCTCACGGTGAGAGTGTGTGCTTCCTGAGGGCATGTCTGACTCTTGGTCAGGTCTGGTCACTCCCTCTCATCTCCTGTGGTGACAGACCCATAGGGGACACTGGGATGATGTCACTGATTCACTGCCAACCAGGAGATGTGGTTTCTTTGACTTAGTTCTTTGGTTCTTATTTTGGCGTTTTGGTTTATTTCAGTAACTGCCTTATCCAGAGCCTGGTGTTAAATTTTTTTTTTTAATTTGCAAAGATGAACATAAGTAGCATTGTGTAGCTTTAGCAATCACCATTCTTCCAGTCTGGTTTCAGCAATCCCCCCTGAGCTGAACTTTTCCTCCCTGTTCTCTTCCTCTTTCCTCCTCTTCCTCTCCCTTCTTTTCCCTGCAGGATTTTAACACAAGATACAAGCATCCTCCTCTTTACCAGTACATGTTCCGTGTGCAACTGTGACTAGAATGCCTTCTTCCCACCCACCCCAACCCCCACACACATAAAAATCATGTTAAAAGTTGTTTAAAGTGTTAGAAGCACACCAACAAAATTCACAGCCATTTTCAGTATCATCTAATATGCAGTCCATGTCCGGATTTTCCCCTGCAGTATCAAAGATGACTTTTACAAGTTCCCTCCCTTTCTTTCTGCAAGCTATTGATTTACGGAAGGAGCCGAATCATCTGCCCAGGACTGCTTTAAAGATTGTTGCCTTGTTCAGATTGTGTCTCCGATAAGCCGGAAGCTAGATCTGGAGGACTTTTGACTCTGCTAGATGTGAAGAGAACATACTAATAGTTGAGTATGGGAATTAGTGTGACTTCCCTCTGAAATCAGATAGAAAAGGTATGGGTCATGGGCACAGGTAGACAGGCCAGCTGATGATCAAGACATTAACTGTGGAGTTCAGCTAGTTTGAACTAAGATGCTCAAACCCGGTGAAAGCTGGGAGCTGGTCTGCAGTGTGACATGGAGAGGGAGAGATAGCATCTCTCTGGTTAGGAAGCTTCTTCAAATAACTTTGCAGTGGACAACAAGCTATAGCTTGACAGAGGACTGAACAAAGGATTAAGAAAGGTCAGTTGAGAGAAAACAAAGAAATGAAATGGGCACAGAAAGAGAAGAGGTGTGGGGGTGGGAAATGGATGAGGCTGGGCCACGGCCCAGTGCGGGGCTGAGGTGCTGGGGTTTCCACACGGTCCCTGTTGGAACTTCTCCTGCCAGTCGTACGACCACACAGTGAGTGGCACAGAGCAGCATCCAGCCTTTCTGAATTTGCTGACCTGTTGAACTTTCCAAGGCAGCTGCTTTGATGGGGACTGGCAGCCACATCGGGTCGAAGCGCAGCCCGCAGGAAGAAATGCCATCAGCTGCAGGCAGTGCGTGCGTACCTGAATGCCTAAAGGCAAATGCACAATGTGAAAAGATCTATTCCGTGAGGTGCCTCTTCACTGCTAAGAGTGGAGGAATAGTTGCTGGACTGGCCTGTAATGTTGGCTCTGGAGGCATGCAGGCTTGAAGAGGGCTCACTCAGAGCCCGAGGCGTACTGTTTTCCTTTTTCAGCAACTCATAAGGTGGACTCAGGGCCATCAGAGGTGAGAACTAGTATTATTACTAGCAGTATTAAGACATGGGATAGGGGCGCCTGGGTGGCTCAGTCGGTTAAGTTCCCGACTCTTGATCTTGGCTCAGGTCATGGTCTCATGGTTTCTGAGTTTGAGCGCCACATCAGGCTCTGTGCTGATGTCATGCAGAGGCTGCTTTGGATTCTGTCTCTCCTTCTCTCTGCCCCTCCTCTGCTTTGTGTGCTCTCTACAAAACAAACAAACAAACAAACAAACAAAAAAACCACATGGGATAAGTAGAGAGACAGATAGACAGGCACAGGGAGACAGACCGTGAGAAAGTGAGATAGCAAGTGACTGATTTTTGTAGCTGTGTGATTCTGGGCCAGTTACTTAATACTTCTTTGCCTCAGTTTCCTCATCTGTCAAGTGGAGAAAATCATCATCGTCATTATCATCACCTCATCAGGTTAGTTAAATTCAGCAAGATACACATATAAAGTACTCAGAACTATGCCTGGCATCTAGTAAGTATTCATCCAAGTACCTAGAACAATGGCTGACATGTTATAGCACTCAGTAAATTTTTGTTAATTGAATGAATGATTGTTAGCCATGATGCAAAGTGAAGGCATTATGTTTGCGTTGGCTGATACCATATGGCAGGTAGGCATCAGCAGTGTGAGTGAAGAGAGTTACAGTTGTTACATCGTCCTCGGGAGGTCTTTATACAGGTAGTAAAATGAATTATCAGGTGTAAATTGGTCTTCATCTAGCACTGGAAGCACATCTGAAGCCACGCCTGTGTGTAAGCTGGTCATTTACGTATAGTTTCCAGGTCCTCAGATGCCCAAATGCTGCCGCTGTGGGGAATTCCCCCTTTAAGAGCTGTTGTCACTGTTGTGAGTCTTCTGCAGTGTCCCTCAGCATGTTTTACAGACATGTGTGCTATCTCTCATTTACCTGTGGTCTCCCTGCTCTAGGAGGGTGGAATCCTCACTAGTGTTCTATGTGATGTTGGTGATTAGTAAATACTGGATGACAGGGTCAGGTCACACATGTATTCAACAAGATATGAAAAATCACCTGAGTTTTATTAGAAACACTGCTTTTAGAACATATGTATTGGGGAGATTTTGCATGTAGAGCTGCCACAGGGCTGCAGGGAGATGGATATGAGAGTTTTTCCATCCCTCGTTGTGTCCGATTGTGCGATCGTGCACACCCAACATGGTCTCTGGATCCTAGGCATTGACCTGGATGTCCAGGAGATCTCAAAGAAGTGTGAGACGTTGTGAGATTTGGGCTCCACCTGCCAAGGCCTGCAGTGAGGTTGAGGAGGTGGGCCAGAGCAGACCGAGAGTTACAGGAAGTGGGAGGCACTCTGTGCTGTGTGCTCAGTGATGGCCTGCCCGGGAGCATGTTCCCTGAACTCCCAAGGGGAACGTGACCTGGAAGCCAAGCAAGTGGAGGTTTTGAGAAGTAGGTGTGCAGCAGCCACACAGTTTGCACAGCGTGTGAACTACTTCCTTTGCTTGATTGGCAAGCTGAGGGTTGTCTCACTGAAACCTACTGAGTGAGGTCTCAGCTCTATCATGAGCCCACCTCTGGCCTAAATGGTGATATGGACTCATCCTGCTCTGCTTCAGAGCATCTCGGGCAGATTGCCTACATTTCCAGCGATTTCTTGCAGATCACCAGCATTAAAATGTCCAGTTCACATCAAAGGCAATTGAAAGCTTCTCTCCCCTACCAGGCTCGGGAGTCATGGAAACCAGCAGTGCACAAGAGCTAGCTAGTACCAGCATCCTCTCTCTGGTAGCTTTTTGTCCTTGCTCCCTGTGGCTCTGGCCCCTCTAGAGTCAAGCAAGGATCATGGATGGAGATACTAGACAAGAGGCAGAGCCTCTCACTGAGCTAATGCATTTGGCTCCCTCTTGGCTGCCATATGTATTCTGCCATGGTTAGCCTTTTTATAGGTGCACATTAGTGGGACCTCCAGAGGGATCTTTCCCTGATTTTCTGCTCAACTGACTTCTGTAACCCCCACCTTGGCTCCTGCCTCAAGTCTTCTCTGCCAGCCGACTTTCCATCACCTTACGCAGTGTCCTTTCTGAAGGAGCCTGGCTACTATTTGTCTGGTCCCCAGAGAAGTTCACATATCCTTATCTATCAGAGTTGTCCCTGCTACCCACTCTTCTGCACTCTGTCATCCTGGCAGCTGCTGTTAGCTTCCTCCAGCTTCTCCAGGCGAGAGGCAAGCCTCTGGAAACAACCCCTGCTGTGATCCAGAAACACTCAAGGGCCCACTCCTGAGCCTGAGCACCCCTGCAGTGGCCACTGGGGGCATGCTGTGCCATCTCCTTTTCTTGCAAATGCAGGTGTACCTCAGAGAGAATGTGGGTTTGGTTTCAGACCACCACAATAAAGGGAATATTGCTATCAAGGGAGCCAAATGAATTTTTTGGTCTCCTAGTGTATATAAAAGCTATGTTTACATGACACTGTGGCTTATGTTTTTAAATTTTAATTTTTTAATGTTCATTTATTTTTGAGACAGAGAAAGAGAGACAGAGCACGAATAGGGGAGAATCAGAGAGAGAGGGAGACACAGAACCTGAAGCAAGCTCCAGGCTCTGAGCTGTTGGCACAGAGCCTCACGCAGGGCTTGAACTTGTGAATCGGGAGATGGTGACCTGAACTGAAGTCAGATGCTCAACCAACTGAGCCACCCAGGTGCCCCGACACTGTGGCCTGTTAAGTGTGCAGTAGCATCAAGTCTAAAACAAAACAAAACAATGTGCATACCTTAATTAAAAATATTATATTGCCAAAAGTGCCCATCATCATCTGACCTTTCAGTGAGTTATAAGTGCTGATCACAGGTCACAATAACAAATACAACAATAATGAAAAAGTTTGAAATATTTTGAGAATTAACCAAAATTTGAAACACAGACACAAAATGAATGAATACTATTGGATAAATGGCGCCCATAGACTTGCTTAATGTGCGGCTGCCGCACACCTTCAATTTGTAAAAAACACAGTATCATCCAGTCACAATAAAACAAAGCGTGATAAAATGAGGGCTGCTGCTCCCCTGTCTCTATGGGGGCTTCTCTCAGACTGTCTCACGGGGAGCGAAGGGAGTGCTGTAGAGCTCTGCTCCCCTTTGGCCTCCTTCAGAGGACCCCCATTCCTGCCTCTCTCGCCTGCCCCGAAGTGGGCGTAATGGCCCGTGGTGGAGCAAGTCCTGTGAGGACGGGCCGAGGAATGCCTTTCTTTAGAAAGAGGAGGTGTTTATCCTGTGTTTGGTTAGTGTGGGGCCTGCTGCATACTATGCGTCCAGTGGATGATGGCCGTCATCACTGTGTAGCTTCTGTGGGCTCTAGTCATCTCGTCTGCACATTGGGGCTTATAGTCATCCCTACCCTTCTGGCCGCTCGGTGCTGTTAATGTATGAGAAAGTATTGTGAGTTGGTTTAATTTTTACATCTCAGCCTCAACAGAATGGGATCTCTCCACGCATGTTTAAGGCCTTCATGAGCAAGAGCCACCCGGAATTCTCCTCTAATAGACAGCAGGATGCCCAGGAGTTCTTCTTGCACCTGGTGAATCTAGTAGAGGTGAGTAAGGCAGTCTTCCAGACTTGAAGGTCGTAAGAAGTGTGCCCAGCCCCCCCCGGGTGCAGCCCACTGTGGCGTGGCCGGGATGCCACTCCCATCCCCTCCCCCGAATCTCTCACGGTCCAGGCTGATGCGGCATCGCTGTGAGGCTTGCTCTGCCCAGCCCATCTGGCATAGAGTTGCTGCTCAGTCCCTGTTTTCTAGCACTTCTGGGTCTTCCTGTTCTCCTTTACTTTGGACTTCTAGGAGTGTTTGTCAATGGTTTCATTCACAGGTTTTCTGGTCTCCATGACAGAGCTCCTTAAGAAGCCAGTGTGGTATTTGGTGTCCTTGTACCACCACCCGGAGATGGGCACACTTTGCTCACAGCAGAGTCAAAGTACATGAAATCCTGTGGTTTTTCAAAGCTACTGAGAATTTGGGATTAAAGACTTTTTTCTCCTCTTAAAAACTACTTGTTTCCCTGATTACAAACATGTTCTTGTGGAAAACATAAAAAGGCAGAAAGAAAATAAAAGTCACCTGTGAAAACAGCCCCTATAAACAACCAGGACTAACATTTTGGTGTCTGACCCACCAATCACTTTCTGGGTGCATTTTTATTAAGAACTTCACACCCACTGGGATGTGAGCTCACGACCCTGGGATCAAGACCTGAGCTGAGATCAAGAGTCGGATGCTTAGTCAACTGAGCCACCCAGGTGCCTCCCTGGGTGCACTTATTAATTCTCTCCATGCTGTTTTTATAAGCATTGTTTTCTTAAAAATTTTTTTAAATGTTTATTTATTTTTGAGAGAGACAGAGACAGGGCATCAACAGGGGAGGGGCAGAGAGAGAGAGGGAGACAGAATCTGAAGCAGGCTCTGAGCTGTCAGCACAGAGCCCCACGCAGGCTCAGACTCAAAAACTGTGAGATCATGACCTGAGCGGAAGTCAGATGCTGAACTGATTGAGCCACCCAGGCGCCCCTATAAGCATTGTTTTCCACTTAACCTGTTGTGAACATTTTGCCACATCGTTACATAGTTGGATGTAGCATAATTTCTTTTGTATTTGTATATAATTGACACAAAGGCATTTCCACGATCATATCGTATGCGCTTTAATTTTTCCAGGGCAATCCTTTATTCCCCCCTCCACTCTGGTCTTTAGTATGGCTCCCTCACCCCCTTTCTTCTGATTCCATCTAGGTCAGTCCCTCTTTCATAACTGTTCATGGCTGCATAATTCAGCCATGATTTATTATTTGTTAATTCAGATGATGAATTACAGTTTATTTAACCAGTCCCCCATTTTTGGATGTTGGAGAAATGCCAGTGTTTTGTTATGAATGTCCTCTAGGTGAACTGTCTTGCTCAGAGGGAATGCTTAGTAATGCCAGATCTTTACACCAGATTGATACTCAGTTTTATGCCAGTTTTTATTTACGGCTCAGTAGTCCTAAATTTACTAACCGGATATAATCTAATCTTCAGAGGAATCGCATTGGCTCAGAAAACCCAAGTGATGTTTTTCGGTTTTTGGTGGAAGAACGTATTCAGTGCTGTCAGACCCGGAAAGTCCGCTACACGGAGAGAGTGGATTACCTGATGCAGTTACCTGTGGCCATGGAGGCAGCAACCAACAAGGGTAATGGTTCCAAAGAGGGAGACTAGCAGTGTGCTTTCTTTTACGTGAAAACCCTCGAATTGGAGAGGAAGAATATGGTTTAGTCACTGCCAAGTTGTGTCAGGAGTAGACCCAGCTCAGATGGTGTCTGGTTTGCACGTCTCTTTTCCTCGTTTCCTCAGTCCCCATGTGATTTCTTGTGAGCAGAGTCTGATGCATCACAGGTTTTTGTTGGAGGGATTATGGATAGAACCTATTTTAGTGCCGATAAATTTGACCAACTGGTTGGCTTGGAGTCAGCTTAATTTGGTGTAACATTATTTGTAATTACAAATGTGGAAAATTCTTTTAACATTAGCATACATGAATTGTGCTATTAGTTCTGAGGGAAATGATCAGAACTGCATTCTTTTTATTTATTTATTTATTTTGAGAGAGAGAGAGAGGGAGAGAGAGAGAGGGAGAAGTGGGCTCACCCAAAGTAGGGCTTGAGCTCACCCTATGTGGGACTCAAATTCATGAACCATGAGATTGTGACCTGAGTTGAAGTCAGATGCTTAACCTACTGAGCCACTCAGGCGCTCCAGAACTACATTTTTTGATGTGAGACATTCTGCCAGAGATCTCTTGAAATAATTCAGCTTTGGCCTCTGAGTATTGAAGATGCCTCCTGTGGAAGGAGAGGTGGGGAGGGGTCCTTATAGGAGCGAGGCCCATTAGAAGGGTCTCTGGCCTTCAGAAGCAGGAAGAAGCCAGGCTGGGGTCTCAGAAGTTTCCTTCAGTCTGTCTATCTGGTTCTTCCCAGGCAGAATAGAGGAATGGTATTTCTTAGAATTAACATTTAAAAGCAGAAAAAGGCAAAATATCTACTGTGTTACTTACATCCTATGAACTGGTCATTTCTGTGAAGGTCAACAACTCACTGGGTGGCCTTTTTTCCTTTTTTGGGGGGGGGTCAGTTTGTTGTGCTAATGAGGAATATGATGATTTTAAGATGAAATGATTTCCATTTTCTATAAGCTCCTGCAACTTTGGACCAATTTGTAGACTCTTATCCAGTATGTGAGGTAGGAATGGGGGCCAGGGGTCTGTGGTTTGTTTCTTTTTTAGAATAAGTCTTGATTGCTTTCTCTTGTTGGCCTTGGGGATTTTCGCTCAGTTCTGTGATCCTCTGTAACTCACTGTGTATGATTTATGAGTAATAACTATTCTTTTTCATAAAGGAGATTTATAATTTAGTCTCTGGAAATTGATTGCTGGGAACACCTAATGCTGACATCCTAGATATAAGTACATCATAAACTGATTGTGGACTGGGCAATGAATTTTAAACCCATGCTCAGATGTGCTTAAGAAAACACACAGGTGCCTAAGGGTGCTTAAAAACTGATAATTCAGGAGTGATTTTTTTTTTCATTAATGAAAGGAATTCCCAAAAAGGCCCTTTCAAAATTATATATAATTTTGACTTTTAGGCAGTTTTCAAGAGCAGATTGCTGACTCTTGGGAAGTTGATGATGTGCTGTTTTCTTTTTCCCTTGGTATTTTGATCATTTGAACAGGAATAGTGTAAAAGGCCTTCTAGGTTGGTGGCTCTGCTATCTGAGGTGGTGGGTAACCTAAACCTGAAGTTGTCTGGGCAGTATTGGTTAGAATCACGGGCTGTGTGCAGTAGAGAATGGTGGTCCCTACAGTTCATCTTGCTCCTTGGTCCACACCCTCCATGACCTCTAATCAGAATGAAGAGATGACTCTTAGGTCTCTTTCAGTGTGAAATTCTCTGGTGTGAAGACTTTGTGATTGGAAGGTGGCATTTGGGTAGTCCCAGCCTTGACCTCTGGACAAATGAAAGACCAGGTTCCTGCATCACTTACGTGATAGGTTAGGGCAGAACCCCAGATCTGGGCTGGAGTTCACAGATCCCTCCTGTCAGTCTCAAAGAGGAGCAGGCAAAAAAATATGAACGGCTCATGTAGCCCATCAGTGCCATTTTAAAGATGGCTCGAGAATAGCCTTTCAGCAGGCTTTTCTGGATCTATGAAGGACAAGTAAGCAGTCTTGCTCCAGCCCAGAAGCCTTCAGGAAGATTGGACAAAGGGGGTGTTTTTCACTTCAAGAAGATAAGTACAAGGTCATTTATGTGCTCTTTTACTCAGATGAACTGATTGCCTATGAATTAACGAGAAGGGAAGCAGAAGCAAACAGAAGACCCCTTCCCGAGTTGGTTCGAGCTAAGATACCATTCAGTGCCTGCCTTCAGGCCTTTTCTGAGCCAGAAAATGTAGATGACTTCTGGAGCAGCGCCCTACAAGCAAAGTCTGCGGGTGTGAAGTAAGCGTATATGTGTGTGCACCTGTGTGTGTGTTCTTGTATGGTGGTAGTGGGGTGAGGGGCGGACCCTTGAGAGGTGGGGACTGGAGAGGGGAGAGGTACAGGGTACGGTATGAGTCTGTGGCGCTTGCTTGCATGTAGTGAGATGGGATTATGATTCATACAACCCTAATTATAGAGCTCACTTGTGTGAGACCTGTCCAATAAAACAGGCTCATAATTTATATTATGTGCTAGGGAGGGAATGCCTTTTTTTTTTTTTTAAGGAAGTTTGTGGCTTATCCTCTATTAGGAATTTCTTTTTTCCAAGAGGATGTAGCCAAGAGCCCCGAGAACCCCCTACGCCAACCCCATGGCAAGAATATATTAATGAAGAAATTATGGAAGTACTCATGACAGTCTTCAATATTTAAGCTCCACTATGATATATTTTAATTAATTAAAAATTTGGCTTAGAACTTGGTGACCAGGGCTCTCAGTGTATTTCAAAATGGACATAGGACTCCCGCTCATTGTTCAAATGAGTTGCTCAGGACATAGAAGATGTTCAGTTCCTTCATTGTCAGGTACATACGTTTTTTTTTTATTTCTGCACTTGACACCTTAATTGATTTTATACAGTCAAGTATATAAAGTACTCATGGTCACATAAAATGAGGGGAGGTCTGGAAGTTTGGTTCTGTCAAGTTTACTCCTTCTAGATATTCTTTTTTTCAAGTTTATTTTATTTTAGTTTTTAAATATTTTTATTTATTTCTAGGAGAGAGAGAGAGAGACAGCGTGAGCAGGGGAGGGTCAGAGAGAGAGGGAGTCACAGACTGAAACAGGCTCCAGGCTCTGAGTTGGCAGTCAGCACAGAGCCCGACGCGGGGCTCGAACCCACGAACCATGAGATCATGACCTAAGCAAAAGTCAGATGCTTAACCGACTAAGCCACCCAGGCACCCCAAGTTTATTTTACTTTATTATTATTTTTTAAATTTTTTAAAATGTTTTTATTTATTTCTAGGAGAGAGAGAGAGAGAGAGACAGTGTGAGCAGGGGAGGGTCAGAGAGGAGGGAGTCACAGACTGAAGCAGGCTCCAGGCTCTGAGCTGGCAGTCAGCACAGAGCCCGACGCGGGGCTCGAACCCACGAACCGCGAGATCATGAACTAAGCGAAAGTCGGACACTTAACCGACTAAGCCACCCAGGCGCCCCAAAGTTTATTTTATTTTTAAGAGAAAGAGACCGATCTCAGGTGGGGGAGGGACAGAGAGAGAGGGAGAAACAGATCTGAAGCAGGCTCCAGTTTCTGAGTAGTCAGCAACAGAGCCCGATGTGGGGCTCAAACCCCATGAGCTGTGAGATCATGACCTCATGAGCCAAAGTCGGATGCTTACCTTATTGAGCCACCCAGGCACCCCCACTCCTTTTAGATATGCTTTGGCCATCTGTCCTCTTGACAAAACTTGAGCTCTGTCTAGTTGATGTAAAGGGGAGAGTGAAGGCTGAAGCACTACTGCTGGATGTTTTATCACCTCAAGTAGCAGCAAACCTAAATCATTTATTCTCTGGAACAGCCAACCCTGGGATTCCTCTTTGTTTCAGATGATTGACTTCATATGTTAAAAATGGAAAAGCACAATAATTTATTTCAAAAAGTTAAGCAAAGCCATATTTTCTTAAAATATTTTTTAAATGTTGTTCATATCCAAATGGGCTTAATAATAGTCCATTCAATTATCAGCTATTCATTGTGAAGTAAGTTTTTATCCTAGTATTGCTCACCTCCAGGGTTTCTGTGTGGGGTGGGTGTGTGTGTGTCCTTGCAGAGAAGCATTGATGAGTTGATGTGTTAAATTGTGTGAAATTTACTTCATTGCAACTTGTAGACATCATCAGGCAGTTAGACATTTATACGTTATCTTAGTGGTATATCCAATTTCTTTAATTATTTTCCCCTCAGCTTTATTGAGACATATGTTGATACGTATTCAGGTATAGTAACATTGTATAAGTTCAAGGTATACAACATAATGATTTTATTTTATTTTTTGCTTTAATTATTGACATTAGGTGGAAGATTTCTCCAACAGTGATCTTTTTCTCTTTGTGCTTTAATTCTGTTTGTGTATGGAATATAGAAGTGATCATGGGACCTGGCCACCTAGAAAGTCCCCAGATCAGATATAAGCTGCAGAGTTGTTCTTCATATACCTGTCTGCTTGGCTACCCTTTTCTTTTCTTCAGAAAAGTAGCCTTGAGTCTTAGAAGTGAAAGGTGTGTCATATTCTCTGGGCCTGTAGAAGAAGCCTTCTCATCACTTTGAAAGGCCCATTGTTAAAATGGAGTTGGGAGGCTTTAGCTTTCCAGAGACAGGCTCTTACCCCAGGGTGAGTGATCAGGAGATCTAGATCCTTCTCCTGTGTCCATTTCCCAGATTATGTCCTATCCCAGGGCACAGTCACCATCCAATGTCCATTTTCCATGTGTAATGGAGGAATGATGCTTCCTTTCTGGTTTCTTCTCAAATGCTACAAAATATTTAGTTGTAGGCAGTGCTAACATAACTCTCTAGAGGAGGGGTTTCTGCTTTCTCTAATCCTTAACAGTAATATTAAACATGTTTTTCCCTTTTCTCTGTCTTTTACATACACACATGCTCTTGTTGTATTATGTATAAGAAAAAAATTAATACTAGATGTGTCCAGTTAATAGTTGAAAACTGGTCTTTGTGGAAAAAGGGAAGACAGTGTTTTAGGTTAATAAAGCAGCTACCGTTTTTTGCCCATTTATTATTCCAGGTCATGTGTTAAGCACTTACCATCAATTATCATTTAATCCTCTTGGTACTACTGTGAAGTAGGCGCTATTATTCTCCCCATTTTATGGATGAGGAGGTAAAAGGAGAATTGGCCAGTAAGTGGCAGACCTGGAATTCATTCAGATCTATTGAGTTCAAAGTTTAAACTCTTAATCCGTCTGTTATATAGTATCCCATATCCCTTATCATTATTGCTTATGCTTATATCCTTGTAACCCTTATATATAGCCTTGAATATTCCTTATTATGCCTTATCATGTTTCAAGTATTAGTTTTGGGGGAACGAGTTGAGTAGATTCCTAAAAGATTTTTTTTCCTTTTTCTTATTTCCAGCAATATAGACACGATTTCCCTTCTTATATTAATTTAAGGCCTTGAATTTCTCCTGTGTTAGACCTCAGAAAGGCCAGGAAGTTAGACCTGAAAGGCCAGGAAGAGGCAAAAAATGTCCTTTTTGTAGATCTTCGGTCAGGATAGACCAGAATGAAGAGGCTTCCTTCAAATAGTCCTGAATGGACAGTCCCTGGGAAGAATATTAGTGTTTGAACATTTCATTCACCTAGCAAGTATTATTGTTCACCTGGAATATTCTAAGCAGTGAGTTGAACAAGACCTAGCTCCTGCCTTTAAGCATCTCACAGGTTAAGGGTCAATAGGGAGAGATTTTGTATGGACTTTTATCATTTATGAAGAGGAAAGCACAGTGTGGGGTTCCAGAGCACAAGCTTTGGATAGACAGGAAGTGTTTGAATCCACGTGAACTTGGCCAAGTGACCCCACCTCCCTAAGCTTGTGTTTCCTTATCTGTAAACCAGGATAATAATAATACTTTCTTCTTGGGGCTGAGGTGAAGGTTAAGGTGAGATAAACTATGTAGAGTGCTTTGTATAGTGCCTCACATGCTATAATTGTTATTACCATTGTTTTTATTTTTCCTTTCCTTTTTTTTCTTGCCTCAAGTTATACAGTTTGTGGTTGATTGTTATATTTTTAACATATTTGATGGAAAGGATAGAACTGTATTTTTTTTAGTTGCTAGGTTTTCAATACAGTGGACAATCTTAATTTCATGGAGAGGGATAGCTTATATTTTTCCTATTAAGCTTTCATGGTGTTTTTGCCTCGATTATTATTAGCAAAAAATTTGTTTAAATGATGATAATAGGTTGTCAGTAGACCATACAACAGTGTTGTTGGGCACAATTCTAAGCACTTTGTGTCCTAAATGATTTAGTCTCCATAGCAGTTTTTTGAGGTAAATTTGCCGTGTGTCTACCTAGATCTTTTTGAATGATTTACAGTCTAATGGTCTTTATTGATTACACCTTTGCTAGATTTAACTAATAAATTTGATGTCCCAAACCTGCAATTATTGATTGCAAATTACTGATTTAAAAATAATTTTTTTAAATGTTTATTTTTGAGAGAGAGAGATACAGAGTGTGAGCAGGGGAGGGAGAGACAGAATGTGAAGCAGGCTCCAGTCTCTGAGTGGTCAGCACAGAGCCCCACGTGAGGCTCCATCTCACAAGCCGTGAGATCATGACCTGAGCCAAAGTTGGACACTCAACCGACTGAGCCACCCAGGCACCCCTCAAATTACTGATTTTGCGATCATTTTCAACAAATATATTGAACAGTTGCTATCTGCGTGATTAGCTGAGACCCTATAGAGGCTACAAAGATGAATATATAGCACGTTTACCTAACAGGGCAAATCTAACGTGGGCTCATCTAATCTGATTTCTGGTACCCTTAGGTGGGTAGTTACCCACAGCAAAGGGATGTGTATTACCACCCCTCCCCCACCACACCCCAGCCCCCATTCCCTGCACTGCCCATGGTATCACCAGCTAATTTACTCACCCAGATACTGACCCCAGAGCAATTCTAAGAGTCCTGGGGCATCTCAACCACATTTTGGAAATAACTGATTTGCTGATGACTTTTGACTGCTCTCACTTTACATGTTTTCCAGCTTTTAAGTTGATGTGGTAAGAGGAGGAGGTTAAAAGGTGACATTTTTACATTAGTTGAAAATACTGGAGCTGGAGTTCGTTGGATTCTGGTGAAATTAGGACTTGGCTATATTCAAGTAAGAATGATGTTTATTACTGCTTCTCGGAAGGTAGGAAAACCTAATTAGAAATATTATAATTTCTGGAGAATGAACCAGGATCACAATAGAGAAGTTCTTTAAGATGGTTAAGCTCCTGTTTTTTAAATAACTCCCTTACATTATTGCCTGTGCCCTTTTATCATCCTCGTGATGGAGAATTTGAGATACAGAGAGGTTAAGTGACTTGCCTGGGGCAAAACACAGGTCGGTGACAGACCAAGTCAGTGTTCAATGCGTCATGGATTCTAGCTCTTTCATTACAAAATAATCATGCTAATTCCCTGGGTATACGTAATGTATGTTCTAGTGTGCCAGGGGCTTTCACATCATTTTATGAACATTGCATAGCCCTGGCAAGTAGAGATTATTCATAAATCTGTTCTGTAGATGTGAAAATGGAGCCTTAGGGAGGGTCAGTGATTTGTCCACATTGGAATGAATTAGGTAGCATATCCTAGACCCAAATCTGTGTCTTTTTGACCCCCCCACCCTTTTTTTTAGTGTTTTGTCCTTGTACTATGGCTTTTCTTCAACACTAGGGGGCAGCATTGCATTTGTATTTGCCTTCTGAATGCTGGGCCTGTGCATTCCAGGTAGAAGGCAATGACTTGGATATTAAAAGTAAGGTTTGTGGGGATGGTGTTCAAGAATCTTATTTTAAGACATACTTATAGTATCTGTCTACAGCTTATTTTCTTTTTTACATAACCTACTATATTGACATTGACACTCATATAGAAATGGCTGTTATAAATAAATAAGATGATAAATGTGGAGAGAATTAGCTGGAACTGGGGCTTGAATTTGGTATAGTAGGTGAATAGTCTGCATGAAATTGTCAAACCAAAGTCCAGACAATTCCTGAAATTTTTAAGGGAAACTCAAGATATTGACCATATGCATTAATTTAAAATTTTAAGGTCAAATTTAGATATTTTAAATTTTTATCTCATTATGTATATATATATTTATGTACATACACATATATATGTGTGTATATCTTTTGGATCCATATGACTATGGATTTTAGATACAGTAGTATCTTAATGAGGCTTTGGCATTTCCAGTAGTCAACCTCAACCAAGGTTCCAATAAACCCTCCTTATGCCAACTTTGTGCTGTAAGATAGTGATTCTCTGTGGAAGCAGAGGTTGGGGTATGTCAGGATTGCTTGTGGAGCTTTTCTTTTTTTCTTTTTTTAAAAATATAATTTATTGTCCTGTTTTTTTTAAATTTTTTAAAAATTTCATTTTTTTTGAAAGAGACAGAACCCCTCTGGAAAACAGTGTGGAGGTTCCTCAAAAAATTAACAATAGAACTGCCCTATGACCCAGCAATAGCACTGTTAGGAATTTACCCAAGGGATACAGGAGTGCTGATGCATAGGGGCACATGGACCCCAGTGTTCATAGCAGCACTTTCTTTTTTTTTTTTTTTTTTAATAGTTTATTGTCAAGTTGGATTCCATATAACACCCAGTGCTCATCCCAGCAAGTGCCCTTCTCCATGCCTATCACCCCCCTTCCCCTCCCTCCCACCCCATCTGCCCTCAGTTTGATCTTGGCATTCAAGAGTTTCTCATGGTTTGACTCCCTCCCTCTCCCCCACTATTTTTCCCCTTCTTCTCACCCATGGTCCTCCATTAAGTTCCTCCTACTCCTCCTATACGTGCAAACATATGGTATCTGTCCTTCTCTGCCTGACTTATTTCGCTCAGCATAACACCCTCAAGGTCCATCCATGTTGCTACACATGGCCAGATTTCATTGTTTCTCATTGTCATGTAGTATTCCATGGTATAGATAAACCACATATTCTTGATCCATTGGTCAGTTGATGAACACTTAGGCTCTTTCCATGTTTTGGCTATTGTTGAAAGTGCTGCTATGAACATTGGGGTCCATGTGCCCCTATGCATCAGCACTCCTGTATCCCTTGGGTACATTCCTAGCAGTGCTATTGCTGGGTCATAGGGGAGTTCTATTGTTAGTTTCCTGAGGAACCTCCACACTGTTTTCCAGAGGGGCTGTACCAGTTTACATTCCCACCAACAGTGTAGGAGGGTGCCCATTTCTCCACATACTTGCCAGCATCTGGAGTCCTCTGATTTGCTCATTTTGGCCACTCTGACTGTCATGAGGTGGTATCTCAGTGTGGTTTTGATTTGTATTTCCCTGATGAGGAGGCATGCTGAGCATCGTTTCATGTGTCTGTTGGCCATCTGGATGTCCTCTTTGGAGAAGTATCTGTTCATATCTTCTGCCCATTTCTTCACTGGATTGTTTGTTTTTCAGGTGTGGAGTTTGGTGAGTTCCTTATAGATTTTGGATATTAACCCTTTATCTGATATGTCATTTGCAACTATCTTTTTCCATTCCGTCAGTTGCCTATTAGTTTTATGGATTGTTTTCTTTGCCGTGCAGAAGCATAGCAGCACTTTCAACAATAACCAAATCATGGAAAGAGCCCAAGTGTCCATCAACTGACGAATGGATCAAGAAGATATAGTTTATCTATACAATGGAATACTACATGGCAATGAGAAAGAATGAAATCTGGCCCTGTGTAGCAACATGGATAGAACTTGAGGGTGTTATGCTGAGCGAAATAAGTCAGGCAGAGAAGGACAGATACCATATGTTTGCATGTATAGGAGGATTAGGAGGAACTTAATGGAGGACCGTGGGTGAGAAGTAGGGGACAAATAGTGGGGGAGAGGGAGGGAAGCAAACCATGAGAGACTCTTGAATGTTGAGAACAAACTGAGGGCTGATGGGGGTGGGGCGGAGGGGTCGGGGGGTGATAGGCATGGAGGAGGGCACTTGTTGGGATGAGCACTGAGTATTATATGGAATCCAACTTGACAATAAGCTATGAAAGAAAAAAGAAGCATCAGTAAAGAATAAATAAATCCAGGAAACCCTGAAAATATATACTATGAAACTAAGAAAAAAAAGTTTCATTTTTTATTTTAAGACACAGAGTGTGAGTTGGGGAGGGGCAGAGAGAGAGGGAGACAGAATCTGAAGCAGACTCCAGGCTTCTAGCTGTCAGCACAGAGCCTGACATGGGGCTTGAACCCAAGAACTGTGAGATCATGACCTGAGCCGAAGTCAGATGCTTAACCAGCTGAGCCACCCAGGTGCCCCAACTTGCAGAGCTTTTCAAACTCCACATACAAACACATAGTGCATGCATACCTGCACATTCCTTCAGATAATACACACACACACACACACACACACACACACACAGTGGGTCCTTGAACAACATGGGTTTGAACTGTGTGGGTCCAGTGGGTTTTTTACAGCACAATGCTATATTTCTCTAGCTTATTTATACGGTAAGAATACAGTATATAATACACATAACATAAAAATATGTTTAATTGACTCTGTTATTAGTAAGGCTTCTGGTTAACAGTAGACTATTAGTAAAGTTTTTTTGAAGTCAGAAGTTATATGTGGATTTTGACTGCATGGGGGTGTTCGGCACCCCTAACTTCTGCATTATCAAGGGTGCTAAACTCTACTAAATTCTAGCAAGGGTTTTAGAAAAAAATGTCTATGGTTGAAAAGTACTTTTCAGCAATACAAAAAGACACAGCAAAGTAAAAGTATAATTTTGCACCATGTCCAAATCACTCTCTAGGGACAACATTCTCCTCCATTAAACATTTTCTCCTTGGGAAAAGGCCAGGACAAAGACTGGTTGTGGTGCGTGTGTGTCTGTGTCTGTTTGCGTGTCCCTCCTCCTCAGCGCAGTCACTGAAACTGCCAGATGTGCCTCAGACAAAACTTTGATGCTTCATGAACTAAAATCATGATTCTTATTGCCTTGTTTCATTGATCTAATCCCCTTGTGTTTCCCAGAACATCTCGCTTTGCCTCATTCCCTGAATACTTGGTAGTGCAGATAAAGAAGTTCACTTTTGGTCTTGACTGGGTTCCCAAAAAATTTGGTAGGTATCTTTTGCATGCTTTTGCTTAAAACATCAATTAGCCATTAAAAAAATGGCGTGTGAAAGGGCCCATGTGGTTGGCTGTCAGAAATAGTTCCATTTCATTCTTTTTCTATCATCCTCACCTTTCTCTTTTGAGTCACAGTATATGATATGCACTCATAATAAAAATTATTGCATGCTACCCACCTCTCTAATGATGCATTCTGGAAAGACTGGATTCTAAGAGTGAAAATGGGATCTCCATATTATCAAATAAACAATGTTTTCCAAACTTGAACGTGCATACAAATTATCTGGGATCTTGGCAAAATGCAGGTGCTAATTCAGCAGGTCTGGGGTGGGACCTGGGATTCTTTATTTCTAACAAGCTCCCAGGTGATATGATGCTGCTGGTGCTGCTGGTCCAGAGACCACAGTTGGAGACGCAGGTAACTGAAGATACATGCTCTTCTTATTATTTCTCCTCTGCCTCCAAAGTAGGCAGGTGTGGCTGATGACAGTCACTTAAATCATACAAATTTTTATTAATAACAAAATGAGTATAGTCAGTTGCATTAAATAGTCAAAAAAGGGATTTGATTTTGCCTTACTTGGGTTTTTTCTTGCTAATTTCAAAAGCCTTTGTTAGAGGTTAGTTTTCTAGACAATGTACAAGAACATTTTCTCCATCATCATGATCCAACATCAGGGTATTACTAGGCGGTCCTCAGTGCCATGGAAGGATGGACAGTTTTACTCTTTGTCATTTCTCTAGCAGGTAGCTCAGACTATTTGCCAGTCTTAAAGGTTTTATGATTTTGAGCACTTAAAAAATACCTCAGGTCTTATACTGGTTAATTAAGCACTCGTCCGCTCATCTGAAGGGGGTAGGTAAAAAGAATGTAAAATCAGCAGGACTGATTTCCTAGGAGCTTTAGCATTCCGTTAACATGGCACGTGCTTGCCACATGACATTATGCAGGGCTGTGACTGATTCTGCGGCAGATCTTCGATTTTCCTGGTGGAATAATTTTCTGGGCAGGATGTTCATCACTCAGCCTTTCCTCTGTGGACCTGAGAAGTACCTGAGAGAGAAAACTGCTTTCTTCTAAAGGCTTTCAATTGCTTTGGAAACAGCTTTCTTATTTTTCTTTGTCCTGGGAATTTCTGTAAAGGATAAAAAATTCAGATCAGATTTCATAGACTTGCAGAATTTGAAGGAGCCTCAAAGATCTAATGAATCTCAATTTTTCTGTTGAGGAACAATTGTATTAACTTTGTTCGTCAGACATTATGTTTGTTTTTGCTATCCCCTGAGATTGAAAAAAAATTTTTTTTAACTAAACCTTTTCTTTGGGTTGCTGTTTTAAAAGAGGATTTATGTATGTATCTGACATCATAACTAAGGATAGTATTTTCAGGTTCTGTGTGCTAGCCTGAGAGACCCAACCCATGCCAACACTGGGGCCCATTTTTCATTATTATCACATCTGAATATAACACTAAATCTCAGCAGGCTTTTAGACTGATAAATTTTGTATTTGAGTAAGTCAGCACAATCACAACTGACCTGAGCAGTTAAAAAAAGTACCCCAAGCCTAATACACTTGAGATTCAACTTATTTCTTTTTTAATTTTTTAATTTTTTTAATGTTTTATTTATTTCTAGGAGAGAGAGAGAGAGAGACAGCGTGAGCAGGGGAGGGTCAGAGAGAGAGGGAGTCACAGACTCCGAAACAGGCTCCAGGCTCTGAGCTGACAGTCTGCACAGAGCCCGACGCGGGGCTGGAACCCATGAACCGCGAGATCATGACCCAAGCGAAAGTCAGATGCTTAACCGACTAAGCCACCCAGGCGCCCCTCAACTTATTTCTTTAAAACTTCACTCATTTTTTATTATTATTATTTTTTTTATTTTTTATTTATTTTTAGGAGAGAGAGAGAGAGAGACAGCGTGAGCAGAGGAGGGTCAGAGAGAGAGGGAGACACAGACTCTGAAATAGGCTCCAGGCTCTGAGCTGGCAGTCAGCACAGAGCCCGACGCGGGGCTCAAACCCATGAACCGTGAGATCATGACCTAAGTGAAAGTTGGACGCTTAACCCACTAAGCCACCCAGGCGCCCCTAAAACTTCACTCTTTATTATCTTGGTTAGAATGATCGCAGTGCCTGTCATGATCTGAGAAAAGGCATAATCTAGGGGCCGCAAACTCAAATGTCTAATAAGCACAGGGGATACTGTAAATGAAAGAAGTACATTGGATATAAGAAATTTGTAGCCTAGCTGTCTTGGTCTTTCTTGGGTATTTCCAGTTTGGATAAAGACATGGCTTTGAAAAACATTTCTTTACCAGAAGAGTCAGAATAGCACAAATCTGATGCTCAGGGTGAATAGGGAGCAGTGGGGTCTGTGAGAGGCTCTAGGGCACATTAGCCCTAGGCAGTTATTACCATTTGAGAATATGCTACAGCTTTCTGTTTTTCAAAATAAGCTGGAAATGTGGAAATTTAAATGAGATCTTCTGATTTAAGAATTGGAATTTGTTGCCAACAGTGTAAAAACATTAAATAGACAGTGTCTGGACCAAAAATGGCCTTTGGGCTCCCGGTTTGCAACCTCTGGCTTGTCCAGTGTGAAATGTTCTATACCTTCCCCCTCCTTCTGCATTAAATGTAACTAGTCTCAGTGAGTTTACTGGTCCAGTGATCTATTCCAGGGAACTGAAAAGCATCCCTTAGCTCTGTTTAGACACATTCACATAAGAGTTAGAGATGCTGGTTTTAGAGGGTGATTGTGGGTTTTTGGAGAGTTGGGGAATGTAATCTCTCTAATTTTGCAGATGTTTCCATTGATATGCCCGACCTACTTGACATCAACCATCTCAGAGCCAGGGGGTTACAGCCAGGAGAGGAGGAACTTCCGGACATCAGCCCTCCTATCGTCATTCCTGATGACTCAAAAGGTACCATCTTCTGCAGGAGGATGTTCTCTCACTGTCTCCCTGCCTCACCCCACAAGGAAGTCTCTTCTTTTCCACCACTCTTTTGTCCCTTGGCCACCTTCCTGTGTTGTAACGCAGCACAGACCTACAGTAGTGAGGCCTGGCTGCTACTGTAAACTTAAAGTAGACACAGGAGGAGGCACAGACCCATCATGAGTAATTGAAATGGACCTGCAGAAATCACTGGCAACAGAGGGCAGCAAATCTCCAACCAGTTTTTAGGTTACGTTGCCTCTGGCTTCCCCTGCCTCTTCTTCCCTCAAATGGGCCTGTAGGGAAGAGAAGGAGTGTGTTTTCAGTAGGCTTTTAGTTTTGAGAAGCCGTGTCCTCGTGGGAGTACCTTTGGGCACCAGAAGGGGAAATTCAATAGTGTGTGTTGGTTTAAAAACCTTGACCACATTTTACCTCCCCAGCTTTGTCACTGCTTCATTCGAGGGAGCAGTTGGCTCTGTGAAGGCTAGATTTTTATTTAGAATACTTAACTTAAAAAAAAATGTTTTGTAAATGTGTATTTATTATTGAGAGAGAGAGTGAGAAAGAGAGAGAGAGAGAGAGAGAGAGAGAGAGCACGTAAGCAGGGAAGGGGCAGAGAGAGAGAGAGAGGGAGACACAGAATCTGAAATAGGCCCTGGGCCCTGAGCTGTCAGCACAGAGCCTGACATGGGGCTCAGACTCACAAACCATGAGATCATGACCTGAGCCAAAGCTGGACACCAACTGACTGAGACACCCAGGCACCCCTACAATACTTAACTTTTTAAGGGAAAAGGACATACAGAAAATAATTGTTTCACCTTTGTGAATCCAAGGACAGTGGCAAAAATTCTTAGTTTCACTGTTCGCTCGGTTACTGATGAAATCAGTTTCATTTGCTCACCTATTTATTTACTCTTCACTTTTTAATCAGTTAATTAGGTGAATTAATAGTAATAGAGCACTCTGGGCCCCTCTACCAAAGGTTTTTCATTAGCTGAGCATTGAATATTATTGGTGACGAAGTTCAGGTGCAAAAGAAGGGTCAGGTGAATCCAGGAGGAGCAAGATCATATTCAAGATAGGCATCTCTGTTCCATCATTCTCTAATGCTACGTGAATTGCTGAACTGTAGAGTATGGAGAGTAGAGAAGGGACCTCTGTGTGGCACACTCTGGGTTATGTGGCACAGGTGGTCCATTCAAAGGGCCAGAGAGCAAAGATCAGTATGAGCATCAGAGAAGCACAAGATGATTTAGTTCATTAGCTCTGCTCCTGCTTTCTCTGATGTTCCTAACAGAATCCTTAGTTTGTAATTATAGAGAGTTCTTAGAAATACAGGGAGATAAAGTATTTAGTTCATTAAGGTGCTAACCAAAGCATCATGTTTTATCTGATTGAAATGCCTGAAACCTGTTCATTTTCACTCCTTACTGTAATGATGTCCTGTTGTACAGGCTTGGCGATGTGTGTTGGGGGGAGCTGAGGGATCGAAAACAGTATGGGATCCCTAGGGGCTAGGGGTTAGAGTGCTCTGCGTGAACTCTTTCTTTCTCTAAAACTCTTTGCCGTGCTTTGGTCTCATTTCTTCCGTCTCCTTTAATTTCCAGATCGCCTGATGAACCAACTGATAGACCGTATGTATCTTTCAAAATTTTTCTCAGTTGTCCCACAGTTGTTATGGGTCTGACATTCATCTGTGGGAATTTGACAAAGGGGCATTATTCTCTACGTGTGTATGTGTGCAGCTTCTCCTGGGCGGGAATGATTCTTCATATGCAAGTTGAGTTACGAGCAAATGTAAAAAAGTGATGGGTGATTCAAGGGCTCTGTAGCTCAGAATAGTGATCATCAGCATTAAAGCAGACCAGCCCTGGATTGGAAATCTGACCCTGCCATTTATGACTGTGCAACCTTGAAAAATTTACTCAACTTCTCTGAGCCTCAGTCTTCTCAGGTGTGAAGGTGGGCTAATGATGCCATTTCTTCCCCCTCTGGCCGTGGGTAGGGCTCTAGAGCAGTGATGGCACTGTGGTCAGCCATTGTTTCCACTCCTCCTGCTGGACGGGACATGGCTGCATTAACTAATACTCTCAAGGTTATTAGTGTCATTGGGTTCTGTTAATTTTGTAGACTTTTAGTTCCTTAATCCTGTGGGAGTTGATATTCTTGGTTTTCTGAAAAGAGCATAAAAACTATAATGAATAGAGATTAATTGGGAGGAAGAGGGAGTGTTTAACACTAAATACTCTGAATCTTTTTGTCTACAAAGCCCTTCTGGAGACAAACTGTTGTTAACTTAGAAGTTCATGTATTTTGCAAATGATTGATCATGTGGCTTAGACCTCCACATTCCCTTTCCTTGCTCAATCACAATTTACTCTTTGATAAAAGAAGCTGTTAAGGTCAGCGAGGGTCTTGGGAAAGCCATTATCTCTGTGAGTAATTTAATGATAACAATAACAATGGCTGTTAATACTTTTGAATGGTTACCATGAATTATATTGCATTTATTACTTCATAAATCTTTTCAGTGATAAATAGTTTTGCTATTCATACAAGATCCAGGTTCTTATTTGATTTTCACAGTAAGAAGGGCAGGTCAGGTAACCTTTTACAGAGTATAAAATTAAGATCCAGGAAACTTCAGAGACCAAAGAGCTGGGACCAGAAACGGATGTAGGAATCAAATGTGCTTTTCATGCCACTTGACCTTTTCTGGAATGTGAAAGGTTTGCTGGCTGCTCCAGATCCTCCAGAGAGCTGGCCTTGCAAGGCTTTTTGCCCCAGGGAAGGTGATGGGTGGTTGGAACTGACTGTGCCAGAAGAGTCTGTCTCTGATTGGGAGCACTCAGCCATTTTCCAGTGTTAATGGTTTGGCCATTGATTTCCTCCTAGATCAGAGCCTGCTGTCTTATCAGCAATTACCTGTACTCAACAGGAGAAATAGAATGATCCTGGATTATTTAACATTTGTATCCTTTCTCAGATTTTTACAAAGAATAACTTTGATTATTTTCTTATTATGAGAGTAAAAAGGTATTTACAAATTATGGATTAGCAGTAAGAGCCATCTATGGTTTCATTGCCTATCTATAACCACTGTTAACTCTTGGCACACATCCTTCCCCTGTCCTTGACCTATGCCTGGTTCACTTTATTTTTCACAAACATGGAATCAAAAATGGAGTTATACATTTTGATTCTAATTGTTATTATAGACATACATACACCATTTATTGAACTACGCTTCTTACACTGCCTTGTAGGGAACATTTGTTTTACAAGATGTTGAAAGGTGTTCTGGAGAGTTTCCTAGTTTCTTTACTGTAGGAGTCTTTAGTATAGCACTTTTTTTTTAATTTTAATTTTTTTAAATGTTTTATTTATTTCTGAGAGAGAGAGAGACAGCATGAGCAAGGGAGGGTCAGAGAGAGAGGGAGACAGAATCTGAAACAGGCTCCAGGCTCTGAGCTAGCTGTTAGCACAGAGCCTGACGCGGGACTCGAACCCACAAACCGTGAGATCATGATCTGAGCCGAAGTCGGACGCTTAACCGACTAAGCCATCCAGGTGCCCCTAGTACAGGACTTTTGAGTCTTCATTATGCTAATGCACCTCATGAATTTCTAGGGGGAGAATAGAAAATGTAGATTTTAAAACTTATTTGGCCATGGAAACCCCTTGTTTTGTGATTCAATAATGACCTGTCTCTTGGAATACCAGGCTACCATACAACACAACTTAGGGCCACTATTATCCTAAGTCATTGCTTTCTTAAAATTTGGTCTTGATAGGATGTTCTTAGTATCTTCCTTGTAAGATAAACTCATTTGATAAATGCATTTTGGATATAATTTTTATAGAAAAGATATCTCTCCTCAGTTCTACTACTACTACTACATTTTACTAATTACTGTCTTTGGCAGAATTTTCAGTTGAGACCTCATGACATGGAAAACATAAGAGCTATATTTTGTGCTCCTCTTCTGTGCTAGTTGTTGGATAATTTTAGAACACTATGTAGGTGTATATGTGTGCACTTATGCACACATGTATGTGTGTACATATAACACACATATGTATATACTTGTACAGAAGTATTTACAAAAAACTTATAGGCCTATATACACGTATACATTATACATGCATGTATTATGTGTGTACGCATATACACATACACATATGTATAGATACACATGCCTATAGGTTTGAATGCATATTTTTGTACATTATACATATACAGGCAGTGCTTCTGTGTATACACATGTAAATACACACACACATACATATACATATGCACACACATCTCCACCAACATCTTTATATTATTGTGAAAAGAAAAAAAACCAAAATGCTCTGTGTCCAAGCCCAAGTTAGGTTCATAAAGCTATCTCTTTCAATATCTTAAATGTGTGCCATTACAGAACATATTCTCTTCTCTACTTAACGTTTGGGCTCTCCATTTCCCAGAGCTGATTATTTCCTTTGATTGCTGATATACCTAAAGGCCTGGTATAATTTCCTTTGGGATTTAAGGAATAGGCTTTTAGGCCTGTAGATAATTCTTTTCTCTTCAGATTTCAGTGATGGAAGAGCTGCTATAGGAAAGGTCTTGAGAATGATCTGAGAGGTTGAAATGGTTCTGGAAATGTACTGAATCTCCCCTTATGAAATTAGGGAATTGTTTTTCTGTGCTTGGGTTGTCCAGGTAAAATTAACATGGTTCCTATTTAGGTCAGATATAAACTCAGCTCAAATAGCTGAATATTTAGATGAATTAAAATGAAACATAGTTAAACCAGCAAACAGAATAGCACTTTGTTTGGATAGCAGGTGGATGGTGGGGGAGGAGAAGCTAAGACAAGAAGAGAGTTTACATTTTTATACCAGAATATTCTGATGTGCCCCATAGCCTCGGACATTGATGAATCATCAGTGATGCAGCTGGCTGAGATGGGTTTCCCTCTAGAAGCGTGTCGGAAGGCTGTGTACTTTACTGGAAATATGGGAGCCGAAGTGGCCTTCAACTGGATCATTGTTCACATGGAAGAGCCAGGTGAGTGGTCGGAAAAGGGAATAACTTTGGAGTCTGATGGAAAGCCATGGACCTGCTAACATGTACTCTGAATATGTCCCACAAAGTGACTTTTTGTTCATGATTTAGTTTCTTAGCTCGCTTTTTTCTGCCCCTCATAATTTAACTTTTTAGGTCACTTTTTTTTTTTCCTGCTTCAGTGAGGTGGCACTTGCCTCTCTCTCTCTCTCTTTTTTTTTTAAATAGTAGCTTTATTGTTATGATTGTTTCTATTATAGCCATTCCAGTGGACGTGAAAGTGGTAGCTCATTCTGGTTTTGATGTGCATTTCCCTAATAACTAATGATATAGAGCATCTTTTCATATCCTGGTGGGTAATTTAAATCTCTTTGGAGAAATGTCTATCCAATCTTTTGCCCATTTTATTTTTTGAGAGAGGGAGCACTTATGCAAGTGTGTGTGTGTGTGTGTGTGTGTGTGCAAGGGGGGAGGGGCAGAGGGAGACAGAGACTCTCAAGTGGGCTCCATGACATGAGGTTTGATCTTGATCGTGACCTGAGCCAAAATCAAGAGTCTGACACTCAGCCAACTGAGCCACCCAGGAGGCCCATCTTTTGCCCATTTTTAATGAGGTTATTTGTCTTTTTATTGTTGAGTAGTAAGAGTTCTTTTCATATTCTGAATACAAGTACCTTATCAGATACATGATTTGTAAGTATATTCTCTCATTCTGTGAGTGTTTTCACTTTATTGATGGTATTTTTTGAAGCACAAAAGTTTGCAGTTTTGCTGAGGTCTAATTTATCTGTGTTTTTTCTTTGTCACTTGTGTTCTTGGTGTCAGAGCTAAGAACCCATTGCCTACCCCAAGTTCTCTAACATTGAGGTCAGGGAGCCATTTTGAGTTAATCTTTGAATATGGCATGAGGTAGGGATCCAGCTTCATTCCCTTGCATGTGGATATGCAGTTGTTCCAGAACCATCTGTTGAGAAGCCTGCCCTTTCCCCATTGAGTGGTCATGATACCCTTGTCAAAACTCAACTGACCATAAATCTACAGGTTGGTTTCTGGGCTCTCTGAATTTTATTCAGCTGATCTGTATGTTTATCCTCAATGCTAGAAGCAACTGTCCTGATTATTACAACTTCATAGGTATTTTTCCTTCATAGCTCTGAAGTGTTGTTTATTTCAAGACCAATAAAAGGAAAAGGCCTGAGAATGATTATTTTCCCCAGATTTTGCCGAACCGCTGACCATGCCTGGTTATGGAGGAGCGGCTTCCGCTGGGGCCTCTGTTTTTGGTGCTACTGGATTGGATAACCAACCTCCAGAGGAAATTGTAGCTATCATTACCTCCATGGGATTCCATCGGAATCAGGCTATTCAGGCACTACGAGCCACGGTAAGCATGAGAGACGGTGTGAGAATACCCTCCGCTTATTGGAGATCATGTGTATTTCTGCCAGTAGCCGTTGGGACTTTCCAACATCCTTTGATGGAAATCATGTTCATCTCACTCTGTACCCCACCATGGCCCACAGAGATTTATTTGAATATATTACACATACAGCTAAAATAAATGATTGGGGGAAATTATATGGACAGTTTAAGAATAGGGAGTAAAAAAATAGAGAGGTAGTGCAGCTGGGGCAAGATGACCAAACCTAAAGAAACTCTGTATTATCTTAGTATTTATTATTATCAGGGGTCCGAGATTTGACTTGGAGCTTCCTTGTGGCCTTAGAGCAGAGAGGGATGCATTAGATTCCTTGTTCAATAAGACACTTCTTTAGGAGAAATTTTGCTTTTCTGATACCAAGACTTTGGAGAAGTGTCTCTCAGAAGTCCTCACAGAGAAGACTGAATGGCTTCTGGAATTCTCCATTTCTGTTTCTCTCTGAGGAGAGAGAAGATGCTTCTGGTATGCATGAACTTCTGATGTTATCAGGAGAGAAGAGACCATGCAACTCAAGGGTACATAGAAGTCTTCCTCTTATAGTACAGATATCTGTTTAATACTGAGGGAAAGTACTTTTTTTAAACCCATTCTTCCTTGCCACACCATATCCATTTTTGACTGGATGTCTGCTACTAATTCCTTCTTAACCTATCCTGACTAGTTGCCTGCTGGGGTCCATTGTTGAGGTCATATAACAGCTTTCAACTGATACATGGGGTGTGACTAGAGCAATCTGTTTCCCTTTAAAATGCTTAAAATATCTCAACCAGAGTTAGTTTTCATTTGGGGTACTTGCTTTGCACCCACTTATTTTACTTGCCTAACTGTTTCATTAGAGATTCTGATGATGTCAAAACAAATCTTGTAACCTGCCATTGATAACACAAATAGAGGAAAATGTTTTTATGGTCAGTTGGGTTGAGCTTAATAAAGTTAAGTTTAAAACAATTTAACCTAATTGTTAACCTAACCAACCAGTACTTTCATCATTAATCAAGACATTAGTCTTGTCTCTACTGCCATTTCAACAATTCTGCTGACATTTAGGGAGAAGATGTGCTAACATGGTACTCACATTGGCATCCCCTCTACCTGACATGGCTCTCTGCGGAAAACACAGTTGGCAGGGAATGTGGTGCATGCAGTTGGTGTGGCCTGAGAAAGGGCTGTACTTGGTACATGTATTGGTATTAGTATTGGTATTCTGTACCCCATCAGTAGCATCAACCTGTGGAAACACTGAGCTAAGACTGATACAGATTTTGGGATGCTAGTCTGCTCCTCAGAACTGTTTTCCGGTGAATCCAATTACAGACCTCAGCTGGGAGACCAGAGAATGCCAGCTAAATGTGCATTTCATATGCAGGGTCAGAGCTTCTCACTCAGAGGCACTTAGGACTAATGAATTCAGGCCTCCTGTCTTGTCTGCTTGACATGCTGGCTCAAGTGGGCAGGATGTAATGAGGCCCTGGGACTGCATACATTGTAAAAATGTTTTATTTTATCAGAATAACAACCTGGAAAGAGCCCTGGATTGGATCTTTAGTCACCCCGAGTTTGAGGAGGACAGTGACTTTGTGATCGAGATGGAGAATAACGCCAATGCAAACATTATTTCTGAGGCCAAGCCTGAAGGACCTAGAGTCAAGGATGGATCTGGAAGTAAGTTCTTGCCTTAGGGATTATCTGATCAATCGTGACCATCCATTTGGCTCATGCTCTCCCCACCCCCCAACTCATATTAAAACCTTTGCCATCGTCCAAAAATTAGCATAGATACCATCTTCTCGTAAATGGTGCATTTTGCCATTTTTGCATGGCTGGGGTGATCCGAACTAGTCTTGGACAAACTCAAGAGTCATGTTGCCTAGAAGTGTGTGTGCTTAAGCTTAGTGCTCACTGTCAGTTTGTCACTCCTCTGAGACAAGTTTTTATCACGGACCATGGATGTTTTTGTCCAAACGAGAGCATTTATTTTCCTGGTAGTATTTTTTTGAATAATTGAAAAGCAGTCTTATACCCTTGACCCTGTCATTGCCCATACCAACTGCTCATAATTTTCTGAAGAGCCCTCAAGAGGAAGAGGCCAGTATTCTACTTTTTTAAAGTTTATTTATTTATTTGTTTTAGTAATCTCTACACCCAGTGTGGGGCTCAAATTCATGACTCTGAGATCAAGAGTTGCATAGTATTCAACCTTTTAATAGCAAACACGTATGTGTCACTAGGTGCCAGGCACTGGTTCTAAGAACTTGGTATATAAACCTTTACATGTGAGAAAACAGAGGCACAGAGAGATTAGGTACCTTGCCCAAGGCACACAGCTCCTAAGAGATGGGGCCAGAATTCAAGCCCAGAATCTCATGTTCTGCCCCAGTATGATGCCCTGCTTCTTGAGCTGTCATTGCCTCCAGAATAGTGTCCCGTCTTACTAGCCTGGTATTCCCCCTCCTCCAGTCAGATGCCAGTGCCCCTCATCGCTCAGCGTTATTCTTCTGCACCCCCACCCCAACCATGTATAGTTCAGCTGCCTGCTACTATAGCCACACCCCCAGCCTACTCAGGGCATCGACCCTCTTCTCCCTACTTCTAGGCCTTCGCTCAGGTTAATCCTTCATTGTGAAATGCCCTCCTCTCCTATCACTACCCACTAAAATTCTTACCATTATTCAGAACTTGGCCACAGACTCCATTCCATGGGACCGCTTTCCCCGGATCCTCATAATTAGCGCTTCCTTAGCTTATGCTAGTAATAATTACACCGATACTAATGATACTTCCATTTGTGCCACGTTTAATCCACACAGTAATCCTACGCGGTAGATATCATTATTATCTCCATTTTATAGATGAAGAGACTGAGGTAGAAGAGAAGGTTAAGTTTGTCAAGGTCACATAGCTAGCTTGTGATGGGGATAGAATCAGAATTCCAATCTGCCCCAGAGCCTGTGCCTGAAATCCCTATAACATAGTGTTTATCCTTTCCTTATTAGAAGTATCAAATTCATCTTGCAACATACAATTATTTATGCAAATATTTGCACCTCCTGTTTGAGGGCTTGTGGAGGGGAGAGGCTGTTTTACTTTTTAAAGCTCATGGTGACCAGCACATAGAAAGTACCAAGTGAAAAATAATTGGATTTAATTAACTTTTCATTAGCAGCATTGGCTCCCGTAATCATAAAGCTGTAGCTCTCATTAATGGTCCACACATTAGTGGTCTTACCAGACCTGTACTGTACACATTGATCTAACTCTTGAGACAGATGGTGGGAGGGAAACTTTCTTCTTTTATATAAGATAAGAATTTTTTCACTGAAATTGTTGTAATCCTGACTGGATAAGAAAAGGATGAGGTAGAGTTCCCCCAACTTCCATATTCTTCTAAGAGTCTTGCATTAACTCTTTGGAAATCGGTAACTTGCCTAAAATATTAAAAGCTGTAATGGATGTTACTCAATAATTCATGAGCAGGGTGTTGTTACATGTTACATATGTATTGGTCCACTGCTTCCTTGATTTTCTGTAATGGGCTTTTCTTTGTGGATGGTGAGTCCTCCTCACGGAAGGAATAAACCACAAGATGGGGTCGTTGTAAAGCTGCCAAGATATTTGGCTGCAGAAAGAGGGAGAGTTTGATCATTATGTTTTCCTGTTTTCTGATGGAGCATGGAAGGACCAGCCACTCTCTTGAAGATGGTGATAAATGGTCCGGAACAGCCACATCACCTTCCTGGGCTTACTGACTTAGAGTGATGTGCAGGTGCTCCTGGTGCTTCTGGGTTTTGAGTTGCATCCTTGAATGGGATGTCACGATGATGCTTTCACGCATCCTTAAATCAAAGGCACTCTAGGCCAGACTCTCTGGTCTTATTCTTCACTGCCCCCAAATTTAGGGCTCCTGTGGGTGAGGGCAGGGAAGGAGATAGTCATGCACTCTGAGAAATCAGGTATAGGATGTACTGACTCTAAAAGCAGTAGGAGGTGAAAATTTTAATTATGAAAAACCAAAAAAGGCATAACCCACCCTAACTCACCCAATGCATTTTGTATCTGATTTTTAAGAAAAACATGTTTTTAAAGTAGCCTTTCCAGCGATATGTCTTGCCCATGGGAGGTGATCAGAAAAATGAATGATTGAATGAAGAATGAATGAATGTTGGAAGATCATGTTTTTGCTGCCTCCACTAAGTGCCGGATGGAGGAATTGGTAGTGCACCATTTTGTGTTAGTCACATAAATCACAGGAAAGGAAAAAGATGATTTCTTTTTTTTTAATGTTTATTTATTTTTGAGAGAGAGACAGAATGTGAGCTGGGGAGGAGCAGAGAAGGAGGGAGACATAGAACCTGAAGCAGGCTCCAGGTTCTCAGCTGTCAGCATAGAGCCTGACACAGGGCTTGAACTCACGGACTATGGGATCATGACCTGAGCTGAAGTCAGATGCTTAACTGACTGAGCCACCCCAGGCACCACAAAGATGATTTCTTATATTTTGCTGTATTAGCACCCCTGAACTCAAATATCAGTCACTTCTTTTTTTTAAATTATTAACATTTATATTATTTATTTTTCTTGTAATTGAAAAGAGTATTTAATAATTTTAGCAACCTGAGAAAGTACAGATATAAGGAAAGAAGAAAATAAAAATGACCTATAATCCTACTTCCCAGGCATAACTACTATAAATATTTTGTGTGTGTTCTTTAGGCCCTTCTACGCAAATATATAAAAATGAATAGAAATATGTATATTTATGAAAATAGAACATTCATGGGACATCTGGGTGACTCATTCGGTTAAGCATCTGACTCGATTTCAGCTCAGGTCATGATACCACAGTTTGTGGGATTGAGCCCCGTGTTGGTGGCGGGGGTGGGAATGGTGTCAATGCAAAGCTTGCTTGGGATTCTCATTCTCTCTCTCTCTGTCCCTCCCCAACTTATGTGCTCTGTCTCTTAAAATAAATAAAATAGAAAAAAGAGAGAGAGGACATTCATTCTATACATGCTTTTTATAACCTGCTCTCCTCCTAGCTGAGGGTGTACATATATGTAAGTCTAGACCATTGAACGTATACTAATAATATCCCAGTGTACAGTAGTATAATTTATACACCTGATTTTAGGCCAACTAATTATTATTTAAATAAAAGGTGATTATAGAAAGAGTTTCAAATAATAAGGTTAGTTTTACATCTAGGAGATGACAGCAGTTATTTTTTATTTATTTTTTTGCCTTTTTATTTATTTTTTCTTTCATAATTTATTGTCAAGTTGGTTTCCATATAACACCCAGTGCTCATCCCAACAAGTGCCCTTCTCCATGTCCATCACCCCCCTACCCCTCTCCCCCACCCCCATCAGCCCTCATCTTGTTCTCAGCAGTCAAGAGTCTCTCATGGTTTGCCTCCTTCCCTCTCCCCAACTATTTTTCCCCTTCTTCTCCCCCATGGTCCTCCATTAAGTTTCTCCTAATCCACCTGTAAGTGAAAACATATGGTATCTGTCTTTCTCTGTCTGATTTATTTCGCTCAGCATAACACCCTCGTGTTCCATCCACGTTGCTACACATGGCCAGATTTCATTGTTTCTCATTGCCATGTAGTATTCCAGATGAACCACATATTCTTGATCCATTCGTCTGTTGATGGACACTTAGGCTCTTTCCATGTTTTGGCTATTGTGGAGAGTGCTGCTATGAACATTGGGGTCCATGTGCCCCTATGCCTCAGCACTCCTGTATCCCTTGGGTAAATTCCTAGCAGTGCTATTGACAGCAATTATTATTATTTTTAATAGTTTATTCTCAATGACAGCAATTATTTTTAAATAATAAATTTGTTAAAGGATGAATTCTGTTTACAGAAGTACAACAAATACCTTCTTCAGTCACTATCCAGGTAGTAAACATTTGTTTCACATTTCAGTTTTTTTCTCTTCTACCCTCTATTCCTTTTTTCTCTATTAAAAATGATTTGATTATTTCCTTAGGGTAAATTTCCAGAAGTGAAATTTTTGAGTCAAAACTGCCTATTTTCGAGGTTTTAATGCAGATGATTACATTGCTGCCTCTCCTGCTCCCCCGTCCCTCCCATCAGTGCTATCAGGCTAAGTACTGCCCTTATTTTTCATATTTTATCGACTGGTTGTTTTTCTTCTTGTCTTAATAATCACTTCCTCATTTCCTTTGGTCCATTTTCCCATTTTTTTTATTGAGGTTTTCATCTTGTTTTTTTATTGATTTGTATGAGTTTCATATACTGCATATGAGCTTGGGAATACCTGGTAGCTCGACTATATTGAGTTTTTCTGGCCAGAAGCATGCTATTCTTTTTTTTTTTTTTTTTTTTAATTCATCTCTCCCTTTGCCCGCCTCTGCAAAGCTATATGGTTTTCTTCATAAACTTCCTGTATATTTTTGGTTTAGTTTATTCTCAGAATTACGTTTTCTGTGTTACTTATGGATATAATTTTTTGTATATCTTTTAATATAATTTTTTTCTCATTATGTTTTCTAAATTGTTACTGCTGGATTTTGGAAAGTTCCTGACCTTGTAATTGGCCATTCTGTAGGGATTTAGTTAGAATTACCTTAAATTCATAGGTTCACCTCAGTTGATGTGTATTCTGTGTGGTTAGGTTGTTTATATTCCCAAAACATTGCTCTGCACCTCATTTTGGGTTGGTGAATTGGTGGAGACATTTGACTTGGGGGTAATGAAGACAATTTAATGGTTTAGGCAGTTGTTATTTAGGAGCAAAATGGACAGCCAAAACAGACAGGAAAACCAACAAACTGTGTTTTCAGGGTTCTGCTATAAACAGAAGGGAACTGAATCAAATTTATCTAAGCAAAAAGGGAAGTATTATATCATAAAATCTGGATGGCCCCAGGGAGACCTGACTCGAGGCCTGCTCTTGACTCTGGGACTGAACCCCTTTTTTTTAAAAAAACAATTTTGTTTTAGAGCACAGAGAGAATGTGCTAGTGTGAGCAGGAGAGAGGAGTGGGGGGAGGGTGGAGAGAGAGAGAAAGAGAGAATCTTAAGCAGGCTTCACACTCTGCGAGGAACCCAACATGGGGCTCGATCCCACACAACCATGGGATCATGACTTAGCTGAAATCACAAGTCTGGATGCTTAACCGACTGAGCCGCCCCGGCTTCCTTGGGACTGAAACCCTTTTATCTGTTTGTTCCCCTTGGCTCCACTTCCTCTGGGTTGGTTCCACTCTCAGACAGGCTTTCCCTAATGGCCCGGAGGTGGCTGCCGGTCCCTCCTACAATGTATGTCTCCGGGTTAAAATCCAGCAGAGTACCATCCTGGAGTTCTTAGCAAAGGTCCTGAGCATCTGAGTCTTGTGCTGCGCAGCCCTCCCCTGATCACTGGCCCCACTCATGGAGCCTGAGGATGGAGACCTTCCTTCCTGGCTTGTGAGGAAAATCAGCATTGCCTGTGAACTGGTTAGAAATGCGTCCTGTGAGGCCCCACTCTAGACCTATCAGATTAGGACCTTGGAGGTGGGTCCAGCAATCTAGGGGTCCGCAGACCCTCCAGGTGTTCTATTTCAGTGTAAAATTGAGAACCACCACCCTACAAGCCAGATTAGGTTACCATTGCCTTAAGAAGGAGGACAGTGGCTGCTGGGACATCACTATACTGTGTTAACGTGGAGAATAATGACAAGGTAGGTGTTTGAATTGGGAAAAAAGTGACTATTTAAGGACAGGGATTAAAGAAGCACTTGTATCGGGCAACTGGGTGGTTCAGTCTGTTAAGTGTCTGACTTCGACTCAGGGCATGATCTTGTGGTTCATGAGTTCGAGCCCCATGTCAGGGTCTACGGTGACAGCTCAGAGCTTGAAAGCCTGCTTTGGATTTTGTCTCTGTCTGTCCATCCCCTGCTTGTGCATTGTCTCTATCTCTCTCTCAAATATAAACATTAACAAATTTTTTTAAAAAGCACTTGTATCAAATTCTTCCTTTAGGGACTATTTTAACTAAAAATCACTATTGCCTTTTTTTGAATGAGGAAATAATGTCAGTGCATGAAACTTTTTTATTTAAATGTTCTCTACTTTGCTCAGAAGGGTCAGTGCTCAGGCACATGGGTGGCTCAGTTGGTTAAGTGTCCAATTTCACCTCAGGTCATGATCTCATGGTTTGTGAGTTTAAGCCCTGGGTTGGGCTCTGTGCTGATAGCTCGCAGCCTCTCTCTCTGCCCCTCCCTCACTACAACTTTGTCTCTCTCTCTCTCAAAAATAAATAAACAGTAAAAAATTTTAAAAAGAAGGGTTAGTGCTAATAACACTGAGTGAAATAGTGTGTCCTTTATCGAATGCCTGCTAGACACCAGGCACTTTGTCGACAGCTTTCCTTCACTCCTCATAGTTTGGTTTTCAGATGAGGAAATGGGGACTTGACAAAGTTAGGTGATTTGGGGGTGGAAGAGCCAGCTTGAATTTCAGGTCTTTCTGATTCTGAAGCTTGTGTACCTCCTTCTTCATCTTACTGCAGATTTTCTAACTTGGAAGGGAAGCGGGAGTCTGTTTTCCAAAAGAGTCTATTTATCATCATATTCTTCACATTTTAGGCCTATCACCTAACCTTCTGTTGAGTTTTTAAATATTATAAAAAGTGGAAAAATCAGGCCTTTCAGTCTGACCTATCTGGGCTTCTGCCATTTGCAAAATTATTTCTGTTTCTGTGATGTGTTTAATGAGCGTTTAATTTTTCTTTCTTTCTTTCTTTCTTTTTTTTCCTAAAGAACTCACTGATTGCCAATGTAATTAAAATGTGATTAGGCTGTGATTACTCAAAATCGCTCTGGCTCCTTCTGCTGCATCGCTGTAATGGCACAGACAGCTTCTACTGCAGCTGAGATTTTCCAGCAAGGGGAGCAGAGAGACACTTCATTTATATAATGGTGGGTCTCCCAAAGTGCCAGGCTCCCTGAGGGACGCAGCAGAAATAGGATCCACGGAGCAGGAGGCACAGCCACGCAGCGGAGCTAAGCACCAATGGTCTTCGTCTTCCTTTTTTAAATGTTTTTATTTATTTCTGAGAGAGAGAGAGAGGCAGCGTGAGCAGGGGAGGGTCAGAGAGAGAGGGAGACACAGAATCTGAAGCAGCCTCCAGGCTCTGAGCTGTCAGCACAGAGCCCGATGCGGGGGCCTTAAACTGCGAGATCATGACCTGAGCTGAAGATGGACACTTAACTGACTGAGCCACCCAGGCGCCCCATCAGTGGCCTTCTTGAAAGCAACACACACTTAGTGCTCACCCACTTCAGCATCTGTTTGTAATTCCTGTAGGCCTTTTTTTAATGGCATTATTGGAAGTTAAGAGGAAGCCACTCTGAAATAAACTAATTTATACTAAAGTATGAATGACTGAGAACTATTAATCTTAGGAGGGAATTGTTTGCTCTTTGGAGTTTTAGGCAGTGTAAGAAAGAGAAGTCAAGGGGTTTTGGTAACTTTGAGCTGGTTGAGGTTGGGGAGCCAATTTGTAGGCCCTTTAAGTCTCTGTCTTTGTTGTCAGCTGCCTTAAGCTGTTCTTGATTTACCCAAATGCCCTTTTTGCTTTTTTTGGGAATTCTGAAGTTTTCTAAAAGCTCTAAATCCAAATCTACCCTGTTCTCTTCTCCCCCCACCCCACACCTCCCACTGTGTTCTTTTCTCAGAGCAGGGATGAGGGAAATCAAGCTGTTCTGGGTAGAGGTTGTTTGCAGATATAAGGTATTTGTGAGTCGAATGTTAATAAATCAGGAATGATATTCTCCCTCTCCCCCCCCCCCATTGTACAGAAGGAGTTAGAAGTGGGTAATGGAGCCAGTTCTTCCAGTTGGAAGACTCAGTTTGCATTTCTTGCCAGAAGGCCGTGGAGCCCCTGGGGTCTCGGTCATTTCAAGGGGTCTGTTGGCATCTGTACATTCTGTGCACTCTCTGTAGCCTGACCAAATGTGTCACACCCTTACGAGATACCACTGCTTTCAGATACACAGAATATAGATGCTATAATGGCTTAACAAATTTAAATTCATTGAACTGCACTCCTGACTCTAGAGTTGCTTTAGGTCATTATGTGTTGTTGAACTAAAATTTTTGAAAAGGTAAAATCATGATTCTCAGGTACATGGAAACTGAGCACATATCACAGATTTTCTTTGACTCATTCGTTAATGAGGGGACCAGTTTGTTTTTATTACTGGTTCAAAGCATCTGAGAAGCTAGGATATTGAAAGATAATTTGATTGCCAAGTTAAATATAAAATTAGTGTCTCGGGGTCATAAATCCTTGAGGTTATACATTCTACTGGACAGAAATTTTTCGTATCCTTACCAAACAAAAGTCTACAAGTTAATGAGTAACTTTACTAAGTCTGGGACCTTTAATCAGTAGTAAGCAGTGAGATGAACTTTCATTCCCCTAGACCGAGGCCAGCAAGCCTTTCCTCTAAAGGGCCAGATAGTGAATGTTTCAGACTTCGGGGGCCTTAGTCATGTCATCTGGTATTTTTGTCCCTTTCCTCCTTCCTGTCTCCTTGGTGGTACAAAAGTAGACTGTGGGCTGGATTTGGCTTATGAGTCATCGTAGTATGCCAGTCCCTACCCTAGACCACCCTTTGGTGGCCTTTCCCCCACATGACAAGAAAGGGCAGGCTGCCTGGCTTCTGTTTCCCAGGTGCCACACTTATTTCCTGACACTCCTTTCTCAGAGAATAAAATCAGGGCACAATCACTGTTTTGTTGTGTGGGGGTGGTGGTAAAATTTTGATATTAAAAACTTCTTCATATTAGGAAGGTTGGACATATTTTTCTACTGTTCAGAAAAGGACAAGTTTTGTTGGAAGAGGGAAGTGAGGGGGAAAGATGCTAGTTTCAGACACTGTTTAATTCTGCCTTTCTAGAGGGGTATAGAAGTTTAGGCAATTTTGTCCAGCTCTTCTGGGTACTTTCAGAGTTTCTCTGTTGCAAGTCATTATTTAAAACATGATTTGCCTTCCCTTAAACTGCCTTTTCTGTCTTCGTGAAGGAGGGTCTGCATATTTTTTGGGAGTGTGTGCACTGATACTGTTTTTTTGTTTTTTTTTTTTAATTGTTTATTTATTTTTGAGAGAGAGAGAGAGACCAAGTGCAAGCAGGGGAGGGTCAGAGACAGAGGGAGACACAGAATCTGAAACAGGCTCCAGACTCTTAGCTGTCAGCACAGAGCTGGTCGCGGGGCTCAAACTCATGAACCGTGGGATTATGACCAGAGCCAAAGTCAGATGCTTAACCGGCGCCCTGATGCTGTTTTCTTAGAAGCAGGCCTCTGGGATCTTGGAGAAGAATCAGCAGTAGCTGTCCTGTTGGGTTTATTCGCCTTCACTTTCTCTTTTGGAAGCAAGTATCAGTTGAGATTTCTTACCTGTTGAGTTTTTGCACATGTGTTGGGAGAGATGCTCTCTTTCGCAGAAGGTTCCAGCAGGAGATCTTGAATAATGCATGCGGTGGTTGCTTGTATTAATAAACATGGTTAATTTTAATTATAGGACTAAGATTTATGCTAATCTTTTTTTTTTTAATTCATTTTTACGATTCTGAGTATACATTGAATTGTTCTTAACCAAAGAGAGGAGAAATGCCTTCGGGGGCTTGTTTGGGTATCTGGAATGTGTGGATCCATCCCTTTCCTTCTCTTGTCAGCCAGTTGGCTGTGTCGATGTCTAAGCGATGTTTCATTGTATGACCCGTGCTTAATGTGGGCAATGTTCATTAGAATCTCTGTTCCATTATTTAAGTCATTGTTTTGGGGATCAGTTCCACGGGAGTGGGGAAGCCTCGGTCAGGGTATCGTGTCCTCACTTTATTTCATGAAGACTCTAAGAGAGCAGCTTCATTTTGGGAGACCAGTGCTGTATCTCAAACTGAAGAATTGAAATTCGATTTAGAATTATTCCAAAGAGTTTTAAAAAATTTTTTTTAATGTTCTTTTTTGAGAGATAGTGTGAGTGGGGAGGGGCAAAGAGAGGGAGACGCAGAAACTGAAGCAGGCTCCAGGCTCCAAGCCATCCACGTGGTAGCTGGATGACAAGCCCCATGTGGGTCTTGAATCCATGGACTGTGAGATCATGACCTGAGCTGAAGTTGGATGCTTAACTGTTAGACCTCCCTTTCCAAAGAAGAATCATCAAGAAGAAAGCCCACAAAACACAAAAGGAGTTGGTTATTCAGGTTTATTTCAGTCCAGTGGACGGCCCTTCCAAGCACCCAAAAAGTTCCCCATGGAGCCATAGCTCAGGGTTTATATATAGAGAGGGGTGAAGCTGGGGCACAGAAGCGAGAATTCTGCATTTAGAGGTGGGGGTTGCTTAACTGTTGCTTGAGGAACATGTTTGACCGTTCTAATCACAATATTCATCAAAGATTTACATCTCAGGGGTTTTCTGGAGCCAGAAGGAGCTAGGTTGCTCAATCCCTGACCTTTCACCCGAATAGAGTTTGAGATCAAACAATGGTTGGTATGTCCTCATTTGCAAGCCCCTCACCTTTTGGCCCAAGGGAGTTTTCACATAACCAACTGAGCCACCCTGGCGCCCCATCCCAAAGAGTTTTAAAAACCAACCAAGGTCAAAAAACATGAACCAGTTTCTGCCCACACCCTCCCTTGGTTACTGGGTAGGTTATTAGTGTTGAGGGTCAAAGGAGAGGGAAGACCAAGAAGATAGGGTGCTTGGGTCACTATTTCAAAAACTAAGTGCCAGGCAAAATGATTGTCATTCATAATTGTTTTTGTCTGGTTTCTGGTTTTAAACGTGGATTTTTTTTCATCAGTTGATATGACAGCTAACAACAAAAATTTAGTTAATTATGGGAACGCCCATCCCCTCTGAATGATTTCTTTTTTAATATTTTTTAAAAGTTTATTTATTTATATTTAGAGAGAGAGAGAGAGGGAGGGAAGGGCAGAGAGAGAGAGAGGCAGAGAATAAATTGTAAGCAGGCTCCTCACTGTCATCTTGGAGCCCGACGTGGGCCTCGAACACACAAGCCATAAGATCATGACCTGAGCCAAAATCAAGAGTCAGATGCTTGACTGAGCCACACAGGCCCCCCTTTTTAATAATTATTTTACTAATTTACATTTTGATAGGTGGTTTATAAAATATATACAATATAAAATGATATAAAAACAAGTAATGGGGTGAACAGAGTTGTTCTCTAATTCATACATTTATTTATATACTCAGCAAATACCTATGAAGTGTCTACTGCATGCTAAGCCACCGTTCTCTGTGTCAGGAATATTTCAGTAAACATAACAGACTGACTTCTTGTCCTTATGGAGCAATATTCTAGCCTGAGATAAAAGGAGATAGATAATAAATAAATGCAGAAGCATGTAAAATGACAGGAGTTACTTCATGCTATCTGGACAACAATAAAGACAGGTTGGGGTGAGCTTAGGAGTGAGCGTGGGGGCGGAAGGGAGAGCTGCCCTTTTATAAGGTGGTTCAGGAAGTCATCTCCGAGGTGATATTTCATCCATGACATCAGTGAAGTAAGGGGTGAGTCTTGTGACATCTGAAAGAATAGTTTCAGAGAAGGAACAATAAGGGTAGAGGCTTGAAGGCCTGAGCATACTGGATGTGTTTGAGGAGTGGTCAGGAGGCTGGAGTAGCTGAGGTGGAGTGAGGGGCAGGGGGGGAGTGGCTGGGGTGGAGTGAGGGGGAGAGGGAGAAGAGATTGGCATCATAGGTCATTGTGAGAGGAAGACTTGACTCTGAGATACAGGATGCCACTGGGAAGGTTTTGAATAGTAGTAATCACAGTTTGACTACTGTGATAGCCATACTGAAAATAGTAGAGGGCAAGGAAGGAAGCAGGGAGCCCAGGGCTGTTGTAAAAATTCGGAGACGTGATGGCAGTAACTAGGCTCAGGCATTACTAGTGGAGGTGGTAAGAAGTGGTTGGAATCTGGATATATTTTGAAGAAAATGTCGACAGGATTTGCTGATGGATTGGATGTGTGTAAAGAACATGAGAAAACCTGAAACTGATGTAACATTGTGTGTCAACTATATTGAAAAAAAAAAAAAAAAGATGGGTATGAGAGAGAAGCCAAAATTTTGTCCTGAATGGAAGAATGGAATCACCATTAACTGAGATGGATAAGGCCGAGGAGAGAATGCTCATCAAATTGGAAACGAAAGGGAGCTTTCTCAACCTGTCAAAGAGCATCTACAAAAACCCCGTAGCTCATATCATGCGTAATGGTGAAAGACTAAATGTTTTTCCCCTAAGATGAGGAACAAGACAGGGATGTCCACTGTTGCCATTTCTATTTAGCATTGTAATAGAATATTCCAGACAAGGGAATTAGGCAAGAAAAGCAAATAAAAGGCATCCAAGTTAGCTAGGAAGAAGTATATCTTCTATTTGCAAATGATATAATTTTGCATATAGAAAATCCAAGGAATTCACTAAAAACTCTTAGGACTAGTAAATGGATTTAATGAGATTGTAAGAAACAAGATCAGCATACAAAATTCAGTTGTATTTCTGTGCATTATCAATGAACATTCCAGAAATTAAGAAAATAATTCCATTTAACTCCATGAGACGGGATGAGATCACCCAAAGAGAGAGAGAGTGTCAGGATGGAGAAAAATATCTGAGGTCTGAGCTCCAGGTCACCAGTGTTTAAAGGTCAGGGAGGTGAGGGGGAGCCCTTGAGACTGCTGGACAACCAAGAGCCGGTTGTGTCCTTGGGGCAAATATTTGAGGAAGGAGGGGGTGATGAGCAGTGCGAGATGTGATGTGAAAGGGAAGTAAGGTCTGGACTTGGCGGGAGAGAGTAAGTGGATGAGCCTGAGTGAACAGCAAGGGAGAGAAGGAACGAGAGAGGGAGGGTTGAGGGAAAGAGTATGTCCAGAAACAGTGCTTTGGAAAATGCAATAAAAATTGAGCCCTAGAAAAATGAATATGTATGCTCATTTTTTTCCTCATTAGATTCGACAGACATCAAGTATTGTTCTGAAATTATTAGGAAAGTTTGTAAACACTCTGTTGTGGCCTGTAATAGTTTGCAGAGTGTGCGGGTGCTAGTCTGTGGAGCCCACTCTGTGTTTTTAGATAGAGGTCTGGCCAGGGGAGCATGAATGGAGATTCATTCAGGATGAGTATGTACAGAATACTCTGCTAGATGGCAGGAGGTACTTATTAGAGGAAAAACATTGTTCTTACACTCTAAGGCTTTATATTTTCTTGTTCAGAAAGCATGCAGTCTGAATTTTGGTACCATATCATTGTGAGCAAGTCAGAAACCACAAGACGCCTACTGTGAAGCATTATCCTTTTCTATAAATGACAACGGCTATGTGCTGTCTTCCTCATAATCCTGACATTTGTATAGGATTTTAGTCTGAACTGCTCATTTATGCCTTATACAACCTTGTGAAGTGGGTGGATTTTTCATCGCTGTGAAGAAATGGGCTCAGAGAAAGGAAACCACTCCTCCACTCTCATGCTGCTTAAAAGTGAGAGAGCCAGGACTGCCCTGTTAGATTCATGAGCGTGCCACCAGACTCGACTGTGGGATATTTAACCCCCTTCCAGATAGGAATCTAATGTCAGCTGCGCTTTGGTAATTTATGCCCTGCATTGACGAATATGCCGGTTGAATTTGATGGTTGCTCTGGGTGGGTGTGTGGGTGTGTGTGTTCTCAGCATAGCAAAGTAAACAATCTTTGTCTTTCCATCTAAACAGTTGCTGGGGGTGCACTGTTGTTGGCTTTAAGTTTTAAGTTTATTTATTTATGAGAGATAGAGTCAGCAAGAGTGGGGGAAAGGCAGAGAGATAGGGAGACACAGGATCCGAAGCAGGCTCCAGGCTCTGAGCTGTCAGCACAGAGCCTGATGCGGGGCTCAGACTCACAACCCATGAGATCATGACCTGAGCTGAAATCGGGCGCTTAACTGACTGAGCTACGCAGGCACCCCCACTGTTGTTGACTTTAAATTGTTATCAGAAGCGCTTGTGGTTTCTGGTTAATGCTGCCCTGTAACAGCGTTGTTTCCTCTTTCGTAGTGTACGAATTATTTGCATTCATCAGTCACATGGGAACATCTACAATGAGTGGCCATTATGTTTGCCATATTAAAAAGGAAGGAAGGTAAGTCTTTTTTAGAAGGTAAATGATATCCATATTTTATTAAGCACCTAGTATATGCCAGGCACTCTACTAGGTACTTTATATATTACCTCGTTTGGTTCTCACAGTGGTTTTGTAGGGATATACTCTTAAAGCTGTTTGATACATCAAGACACCGAGGCTCAGAGAAGCTGAATAACTTGAACTTAGCCTGTAAGTAGCTGGTATTCAAAGCTGCTCTCAAACATCATACCAAAGTGACTTACCAAAATAAAGACAGATCCTGCAGCCGAATGTTTAGATATCTGGGACCTCCATAGATAGGATTGTCAGTTTTAGCCAATAAAACAAGAAAACCGGATGCCCTGGAAATTTGGATTTCAGATAAACAAACATAACTTTTTAGTATAAACGTGTCTTAAGTATTAACCTTGGATGTATTTACACTAAAAAATTGTTTGTTGCTTATCTGCTGTTTAAGTTTGACTAGGTATCCTGTGTTTTATCTGGCATCCCTAAGCACCCACCGTTTTGCCTTATTGTGGCTTTACAGTGGGCTTCTTGGCTTGTTAAGCAGGATTGCTATGTGTGTGGTGAAGGAGACATTTATGGCATGTGAGGCTGCTGCTCTCTTCAGAACCTTCTCCCTGGGCTGGATCCCCACACACCCCACTGGGTTGTCTTCCTTGAGCTCCCCTTGAGCCTTTGGGTCAGCCTTCTGCTTGAGGCAATGCTCAGACCCTGGGATGCTGGAGAAATGGAGCACTGCCCATCCTGGTGGGACGCTGATCTCTCATACAACACCATGCAGCTGCAGGAGAGACCTGTTCCCTGCCCCTCCCCTCCCGCCCCCCGCCCCAGGGCTTGGTTGTGCCCCTTTTTGATATGTCTTTAGTGTTGTCATCTTAATGTGATTAATGAAACAGTTGTGCACAGGCACTTGATTTATAGTGAATTTTTTTTTATTACCAAGCAACATATTCTTAAGAAAATGATCTTAATTATAATTTAAAAAGCAATACAATTTGTGATAAGGAGTTTGCAAAATGCAAAAACATGCAAAGGATATGTCATTTGGAGGCCTAAAGATAATCATTGTTTATATTTGGATATGCTTCTCTTTGTTTTATTGTCTTCATTTGGAGAGAGTATATGTCTGTATACGCATGCTATATATAAATGTATATATGTATTTACAACTTTCTAAAAGTTTAAAGTTTGCACACAGCACGTACCATTTTTAACCTTCTTCTCCACTTCACACTGTATTGTACTAATTTTCCCAGTTTACCAAGTATTCCTTGAAGACATTTTAATAGTTGTACAGTAGTTCACTGTGTGGCTCTTTACTTCTTATTTTTACCTAGTTTTATGTCTCAGGCTAAAATTAGTGCTGTTGTACATAATTCTTTGACTTGATTTCTGAGGCCATCTGTGGATTTTTACAAAAGGAATTCTCAGTTCAAAGGGTTTAAAATGTTTGGAAGCCCCTTTAATGACTACTGTTTGAGCTCAAGAATAAAAAAAAGCAGTAGTAAATTCCTGCCAGCGTTCTGTTCCTTTTTATACAACAGGCATGGGTTTGGTTATCTTAAAATGTCTTGACTATTATAAGGATGGTACAGTAACTTTTTTTCTGCTAAGCTTCCTGGGACTCACTGAAATCCATCGAATTCTTCTGTCTTCTGTTTTCAGATGGGTGATCTACAATGACCACAGAGTGTGTGCCTCAGAAAGGCCCCCTAAGGACCTGGGCTACATGTACTTTTACCACAGGGTACCACGCTGAGCCTCAGATGCGCCAGTCGGCCAGAGGAAGCCACACGCCTTTTTAATTTGCCAAAAAAAAAAAAAAAAAAAAAAAAAGCAGAAGTTGGGACAGCCAGACACGAAGGAATACACGGGGTATTTATAGTTTATTTAAAGAACATCATTTGACACCTTCTGAAATAGAACTGGGAAGGAATTTCTATTAGTGATGATACACTACTGTAGATAGTTTTTCTTTTTATAAATGTTCACGGAGAGGATGATTTAAAAAAAAGTATTTATATTGCTGGTGGGGGATCTGCCAGTGTCACACCAAAAGTGGGAATGTGCTACCAGCCCTCTGTTACGCTTTGGGGGCCCGTGGTGTGGCCTCCCCCCCATATAAATGAAAAACCCATTTTTTGTTTCGTATCAAAAGTCAGTAATGGGATGGGCTTTATTTGTGACATAGTTTTTTCATTACACACAATTTCTGACCCGTCCATGTATAGAAGATTAGAGCATCTGCAAAGAGAGGTATTTTTAATTTAATCATATCAAAATTCATAATGTGATTGTGTGAATGTGTGAGGGTGAGACTGTTATCGTCAACCAGGAAATCTGTGACGGGCTAGTTTTTAAAGGTTAAAGCAGTTGGTCTTAAGCATAGTTGAGAAAAGCAAGTAACTATTTTAAAGAATCTATAACTCAGGAACAGTTTTAAAAATTGGTTCCCCACTTAAATTTTCAGGCATAAAAAGGGCTGAGTTGTCCCTTTAAAAAAGTGCTGACCTGGGTTTGTGACATTTTGTGGGAGAACGCCAGATGTCCAGAGCAGCACAACATCGTTCTTTGCCAAATAAAAGTAGATGAATTCTGGTTCTTGGCAGCCCTTCCCCCTAAGGCATAGTATGTATTTTTGGTTAAAATAGCTAATCTTACCATAACACGTAACAGCTCCCTGGAATCACACTAAGTGCCCCCAATTTGTCTGTAATTTTCTTGTCTGTGAGCTGTTCACCTGCCTCCGTTTCTACATTTTTCTGGGGCTAGAGTCTCCTCTCTGCCCTTTCTGGGCTCATCACCTCCTGACTTGCCTTTGCTGCTTGTTTGCTGTGACCAGCAGTGTGATCTTGGGTACCTTGAGGGCTTCAGATGCCAGGAAGCTTTATATGACATTATGAAAGACCATCATTTCCATTTTGGTATTTCAGTATTTTCCTTGTAACCTGGGATTATATCAGAGTGTCCTATGTGATGAAAAAGTACAACCAGAGTGGTTTATAATCTTCCTGCAGCTCTGTACTGAATTCTAGAGTCTCTGGGGTTTCTATTTCAGATTATTCAGTCAGATGAAGAAGGATCTACTGCAGTCTGCTTAATATGCATTTGATCGGTAGAAAGGATCTTTCTAGAAACTGTAGGAAAATAAAGTAGAACCAGTTGGGTAAAATACCACATAAACAAGTGGATTATGACATGGTGAGTTGTGAAGAGTCAGGATTCTGGTTATGAGATCCGGGTTCCTCTCACGGGAGATCAGCTGCACTGTGCGTATGAGGAGCACGGGACCCGAGGCTGGGAGCCTGGAGACTTGGGTGCTGCCCCTAGCTGGGCAAGACCCTCATCCTCCCTGTGCCTCAGTTTCCTTGTCTGCACAGTGACACTTGCTCTCTCTTTCCAGCTGTGCTTGGAGGATATGGTGAGGTTTGATACAGTGACCCTTGAAAGAGTAGCAGGCAGTGTGCCGTGTGGGTCCCAGTAGAGCGTGCTTTCTCCTTCTCTCGTCCGATGTTTTCTTCAACTTGGGAGCAAATGCCGTTGGCATGAGGAGGGAGCTCAAGGTGCAGTAACTCCATGATGTTGTGCCCACCAGTGCCATCTTTTAGTGTTGTTTTGGAGATCCTAAAGCAGCCCCGCTCTGTCACATGAGTCCCTGACTCCTATAGAAATTCCCACACGAAGCAGCCTTACAAAATCTGGTCTCCTTAGGACTGAGTGTCCTAGAATACTGACTCCAAACTCACATGCAAAATGGCTCATTTTCAATGCTTTTACAAAGTGAAGCCCTTCTTCGGGGGTGGGGGGATAACTGGGGGTTTGGATTGAAATGTGGACAAAGATAGCATGTGTCTTTTGAACAAAATAAAAATTTTGTAACAAAACTTTGCAGAATGGTGTAAAATCAGTACAAGATTATAGGCTATCCATTATTTAATTTTGTCAAGTAGAAAAATAAACGTAGCCCTTTTGATGCCTAAACATATTGTAAGAGTATTACTATGGCTGCCTTTTTTTCCTGCCTCACCAAACAAAGGGCTATTTCTACAAGGCAAAGTTTTGTATATGTGCTATTCTTTATTTCAGATTGAGAGTTGGGGAAAAACTGGAGCAAAAAATGGCTTTCTTTCTCGCTTAAAAGTGTGTCTGTATGTATACCTTAATATATACGAGACAGGTTTCCCTGGAATAAAAGTCTGGAACATACTGCTTAATTTTACCATGTATGTTGACGAGATTATTTGTGACTGAAAACTGGAATATTGTGTGGACTTTGTCAACTGATTATCAGCCTGTTAGGAGTCCTCTGTGTGAGGTGTGGTGGTGTAATTGTGAAATTCTCACTGTGTGTGGGTGTACGTGTGATAGAGTGCACTTTTTTTTCTGTAAATATCTTTTGATATCCATTTGTGTAAAAATCCCAATGAATGTGTCTTTGGAAAATGTATCAAGGTTTTTATTTTGTCAGTTGATCTGAATGCCCATATAACTGATCGGAAATCTGGTTTTTGTTCAGATTGGGGGATTTTTTTTTAAAGGGTAAAAAGCATGCAGAAAGGACTGTTGGAAGAATCGTGTTTTAATGCCATTTTACGTCAACATTGCTTCAGTATTTTGAATTGACACGGCTGTTTTCTTCCAGCTATAAGAGAATGTGCCTGCCTTTCCCCCATGCTCACTTTGGGCTACAGGGAGCCCTGCACAAACAGCTTGAGCCTGTGACACCCAACATCATTTTTTCTGGTGACCTGAACTGGCTGAGCCTCACGTGCAGTGTGCGCACCGGGGCTCGTGGCCGATGCCACCCCAGGTGCCATGGGCCTTTTACCTTTCTGGGCCGTTTTCTGTACAATCAGTGCGTTAGGCTGGATCAGCTCAGAAGTCCCCTCCTGCCCTAACATTCAATTCTATTTTTATTTTCCTATAGTTACTATGGGGGTTAGACATGCGGGACGCGGGATCACATAGAGGTTAGATGTAACGTGTTGGTTTGTTACGGCTTGTTCACCCCCGTTTATAATTTGCATCATTTTAATGTCCCCACTCTAACTTCTCTTCCCACTTTCTTTGGTAACTAGCCTCTTTTTCTCCCGTTCTTGAAACTCTCCACTTCTTAGTCTGCAAAATACATTGTTCCCATCCCCCTCAAAAATGAAAAATCGATTTAAAACACCTCCTGCAGTGAAAAAGCTCGGCACCACATTCAGCTAATAAATCTGGAAGACGATTTTCTTACTCTAATTCAGCGATAGCTATGATCCCCAAGTAAGTGCTGAGAAAGTTGTCTGTCATAGAAAAGATGTCTTTTCCTCTTGTGGGCATCGCTGTTGCTAAATTACAGCATCTCTGTAATCTGTGGGGAGACGGCAGGTGCCAAGCAGGGCATGGGATTAGGTGGAATGTAAATCCACCTTTTGCCTTGGTCGGAAATCCTAGGTTACAGAGCAAGATTCTGTACGCTCAAGTTGGTGTATAAGACCACCTACCCAGTGCCATGAAGATTCCCTACTCTGTATATCATCTTGAAAGAGTTTGTATTAAAATGCTCTGGATCTGTGCTACTGGGTGCACAGTATCACATGTGGCTACTGACCCCTTGAAATTTGGCCTGTCCAAATCAAGATTGTGCTATTTACGTAAAACACACAGCAGATTTTGAAGGCTTGGTACCAAAAAGAAGGGAGTGTAAAATATTTCACCAGTATTTTATATTGATTACATGCTAACATGACAATATTTTAGATAAATAAGCTCTTATTAAAAATTTCACTTCTATCATTTTCTCTTTTTTAATATGGCTACCAAAATTAAAATTAGACATGTGGCTGGCATTGTACTTGGACAGGTGCTGCTCTAGGCTGTAGATGGTGTGGAGTTGGCATTGAGATGCCTCGTGTGGGAGATAATTCTCCCAACAGACAGAAACAACACACGTATTTTCACTGGAGTCAGCTCAGTGAGGCACCAAATGCCTTCCAGACAGCAGAAGACTTTTCTATGTAAAAGCCAGTATGTATAAGACTCCAATTAAAAAAAAAACAAACAACTAAAGCAAATGAGCCCCAAACCTCATTCCTTCAGCTTTGCTTAGCAGCTGCTAACTTTGCACTTATATTTCAAGCATCTTCCATGTGCCAAGGATGCTGGCTACATGGGGGTGCTGGGCATATTTGCTTCACCTTAGGCAACATTCTCTTGTGGTCTCCCCTCCCTGAGTATTGTGTGGTCCGTTCAGAGCTGGGTGTGATGACGTATGGTGCAAATCTCGCCGCTCCTATCCGCCTGGGCAGAGGCTGAGCCTGCTGCCTGCGCCCACCTGCCCAGCAGGTTTCAATGTTGGCTCCTGAAAGAGTTTGTATTTATTTTATTTTGCACTAGTCATAGTTGCTGTTAAAATATCTCAATTGTTTTGGGAGAGCATTGCCTGTGATGGAAAGAGAGATGGATGATTTATTGCTTCAGTTGTTTTAAAATTAAAAGCTATTCTCACAATCTGAGGTTCCTTTATGGCTCTTTTTTCTTTTGCAAAATGCCAAGTAAACTGATTCTGCCCTTTGCAGGTTCTCATCCATCAGTGGAACAGGTAACCCGACATAGTGACTCGTTTTATTTCTCCTTAGGGTTTGTTCATGTGGGCACCAAGGCTGCCTCGTTCCCATCAGTAGTGGAACGTCAGCAGTGGTGCAAGATGTTACTTCTGTGAAGGAGGGAGGGGCCGAGGCAGGGAAGAGGTTGAGGTCTTTTAGTTTTTCTCGAATGGATGTCCGGTCGAATACTGGAGTCAGTGGAGACCCTGCTGTGGTTCTGTGGCTCTCAGTTTGTTGGTAGCTTCCCTAGGTGCCAGTGCACGCAACACTGGTTGCCCCAAGGGATTTCAGCATTTCGTTGGCACTGTGTTTGTAGGGTGTGTGAATTTCCTATTGTTGCTGTAACAAAGAGTTATAAACTTGGTGGCTCAAGAGAGCACATTTATTAGGTGAAAAGTCTGAAAATGGGTCTTACAGGGAAGCTCTATGTGAGAATTCATTCCTTGCCTTTTCCATCTTCTAGAAATGTTCTGTTCTCATTCTTTGGCTTCTGGCCTCCTAACAACATGGACGTCACTTAGTGTCTGTGTCCATTGTCATGTGGCCTCTGACCGGCTCTCCTGCTCTCTCTTATAAGGACCCTTATGATTACGTGGACCCACCCACATAGTCCAGAATAATCTTTCCGTCTCCAGATCCTTAAATTAATCACATCTGCAGTGTTCCTTTTTGCCATGTAAGGTAACACATTCACAGGTTTTGGGGATTAAGATATGGAAATCCTTGAGGAGACATTATTTTGCCCACCATCTAGGACATGCTTATTATTACTGAAAACATGTCCATTCAATACTTAAAATTTTTAAAAAATTTAAATACTTATTTATTTTTGAGAGACAGAGCATGAGCCGGGGAGGGGCAGAGAGGCAGACACAGAATCCAAAGCAGGCTCCAGGCTCTGAACTGTTAGCACAGAGTCCGACACGGGACTCAAACCCATGAACCGTGAGATCATGACCTGAGCCGAAGTCAATGCTTAACCAACTGAGCCACCCAGGTGCCCCTCGATACTTAAAAATTTAAAAATAACCTGTATATTTTTAAAAATCCGAGTAAAATGACCAGCATCAGTGTTGTGCCATAATGTTTTGGTGAGAAGAGGAGAAGGAAATGATTGGGATGGCAGATTTTTTTCATGACTCACACGTTATAAAGTTTGTAGGACAAGGTTTGCAAGTCAGATGCTGCTTACATTCAGTTTGCTCTGCCCCACTGTGCCCCGTGAGAGAGTCTACCATGGTGTGTATGCACTGTTTAAACTTACGGTCCCACTTTTCAAATGTGGTCAGTGACAAACCATTTGTAGTGAGGAAATTTAATAGGAAACAGTTATTCTCATTCTCATGCAACCAATTATTTAAAAATTTACTAGGAAAAGTCTTTCAGTGAGGTAGGGGGGCAGATATAATGGTGAGAATTGAGGCATAGAGACTTGCCTTCCTGAAACTCAGGCTTGTCATCTGTGCAGGGGGCATAATAATATACGAGATGAGATACATAAAACATTTTCACAGTCTGGTGGCACAGGATATTTTTACTGTGCTGTTTTACATCATTATTTTAAGTAGCACTTTGACCCTGTGGAAGTTTCGACCCTTTATTTCAGTCTAGCAATTTTTTTTAAAGAAGCAGAATTATACCAACATTGATGACTTTTTTGTTTCAAAACATTTTTTTGGAGATAATGTTATTAAACTAATTCATTTTGTTAATGTACATAACATGGTTCATCATTCAATAAATACTGAACATCTCTGTACTGGGCATTGATATTTTTTAGAATATATCAGTAAATAAAGTAGACCAGACTCTTTGCCCTTGTTGAGTTTTTTTCCTAGCACGGAGTGCCAGATGCTAAACATAAGAAATAAGTAAATTATATAAAACTTTAAAAGGTATTATGTACTATGGAAAAAAGGAACAGCAGAATGGGGAGAGGTGTGGATTGTGGTACTAAATATGATACTCAGGGAAAGCATTGTTTGGAGGTGATATTCAAACCAAGACTTGAAGGAGGTGAAGGAGTCATCTAAATGGATATTTTGGGGGAAAGATATGCTTGGCAGAGGGACTCAACAAGAGCAGAGGCTCCAGGGTGGGGGCATATCAATTTTGTCAGAGAAGCAGCAAGGGGACCAGTGTGGTTTGAGAGAAGGGAATGGGGGGGAGAGGACTGGGGGAAGATGTTGGAGAGGGGCCAGATTGCCTGAGCCAGGAAGCCATTGGAAGGGCTGGACTCTAGAGTGTGATTGGGAGTCATTACAGGGTCTTAAGTATAGTAATGATCTGATCTGACCAAAGTTCCAGGAAGATTGTTGTCTAGATTAGATGCTAAGAGGCAAGGATAAAAGTAGGGGTTACTGTGGTAAACAACGTGAGCTAGGATGATGGCTCACATGGACAGCATGGTAGCCGTGGAGGTAGCAAGGACAGTCAGATTCTGGATATGTGTGAAAGTAAAGCCAGTAGGATTTCCTGATGGGCCGGATGTGGCATGTGAGGGAATGGGACCCCAAAGTTTTCCCCCTGAGCAACTGAAGAGTGTAGTTGCAATCAACAAAGGTAGGGAAGGCTTGGTGGGATTGGGGAGTATTGATGGGAAAAGATGATCGCAAGTTTGGGATGTGTTGAATTTGAAATGATGCCTGTTAGATCTCTATGGTTGATGTTGAGTGGGAAGCTGGATATACAACTCTGGATGTTGAGGGAGAAGTCTGGACTGAAGATATAAAATTAAAGATGGCATTTAAACCGGGAACTGGGTGTGATCACCAATGGAGGAAGACAGGCGATGGAATTGGTCCAGGGACTGAACAAAGGCTCAATCTAAGTCCAGGAGAAGCCGAGCCAGCAAAGGAGACTCTGAGGGGAGTGAACACCAAGGTGGGCAAAAACCAAGAGAACAGTGTCTGGCAGTGGAAGGCAAGAGGAGAGGGTGTCTTACCGAGGCAACAGTTATGAGCTGTCAAATAGCGGTGAAAGGTTAAGTCAGGTGAGTTGACTACACGATTGATCAACTTAGAAGTCATGAGTTATCTCTATGGGGACAATTTGCGGGGGTGGGGAGGAACTGCAGAAGATGAATGCAAACCACTTTTTAGGGGAGTTTTGCCACAAAGGGAAGCAAAGAAGAGGTGGTGGCTGACAGGAAGTGGGTTGGGAACAAGAGAAGTTTTTGTTTTTAAATACGAGGAATAAGATGGTCAAATAGGAGGCATAATCCTGAGGATATAGTACAGAAAGGTGAGAATTGCTGTTTGCTGCCCTTGAGCAGGGACGAGGTGATGGAATCCCATGCCAGTTGGAGCTTTTAGGTACTGGCTGGGGAGACCGTCTGTGGGGACAGAAGGAAGGCAGAGACAGGAGCACCAGTGTGGCTGTGAGGAGCGCTCAGAGTCTGGGGATTCTGTCCTGCCTGCTTTAATTTGCTCAGGGAAGTAAGAAGTGAGATGCTCAGCATGGGGACCACGGGTGGGGGAGATTGGAGGTTTGAGGCAAGAGGAGGTGTGAAATAGTTATCCAGTTGAACTCTCTCCAAGCTTTTACATTTTCCTTTCTATTTTAATGCAATTAGTTTAATTGGTATCAATTCTGTAATTTTTTTAAAAGTTATTTATTTTGAGAGAGACAGAGACCGTACGAGTGGGGAAAGGCAGAGAGAGGAAGAGAGGGAGAATCCTAGCCAGGCTTTGCACAGTCAGTGCAGAGCCCGATGCGGGGCTTGAACTCATGAAACCCCAAGATTGTGGCCTGAACTGAAACCAAGAGTCAGATGCCTAATTGACTGAGCCACCCAGGCTGCCCTCAGTGCTGTAAATTTTATGAAGACAGTCTGAGTCATCTGCTTTTGGTCCTCATCACATTTTCCCTATTAGAACTTTTTCTATTGCAGAGTCCCTTTTGTGGCCATGATTTCCAGTGGGTCCAGCTTTACCAGGTCAAATTTTGCAAATCTAGATTTTGTCAAGATTTTGTTCTTTTGTCATTTTTTAAAAATCAATAGCCAATTTTCCTGTGAGAACTCCTAGCCATCGTCTTCTCAAGCTTATTTTTTCTTGGGCCGGTTTTTGCAGAGGTTAGTAGTAGATGTGATCTTTAGTCCGTTCTTAATCTGTAAGATGCTTTTCCGACACCTGGCACAATTTTTACTATTATATTTTTTGCAGTAATATTAATTACAGACTGGATACATTATTAGTGGGGAAAAGCAGAGGACCTCAATGCCCTTTAATTAGGGTTAAAATGGTGTAGTAGAAACAATGGTGTTGAAATGTGGCACAGGGCAGGTTTTAGTAAGTGTTAGCTTTTCTTTTTCCGTTTCATTTAAATAAAATTTTTTAAAATAGTTTATTTATTTTTGATTTATTTTTGAGACAGAGAGAGACAGAGCATGAGCGGGGTTGGGGACGGGTACAGAGAGAGAGGGAGACACAGAATCCGAAACAGGCACTTTTTTTTTTTTTTTTACAAATAGTTTATTGTCAAATTGGTTTCCACATAACACCCAGTGCTCATCCCCACAAGTGCCCTCCTCCATGCCCATCCCCCTCCCCCCCACATCCATCAGTCCTCAGTTTTTGTCAGCATTCAAGAGTCTCTCATGGTTTGCCTCTCTCCCTTTCCCCCACCATTTCCGCCCTTCTTCTCCCCCTTGGTCCTCCGTTAAGTTCCTCCTAATCCTCCTATACGTGCAAACATATGATATTTGTCCTTCTCTGCCTGACTTGTTTCGCTCAGCATAATACCCTCAAGGTCCATCCATGTTGCTACACGTGGCCAGAGTTCATTGTTTCTCATTGCCATGTAGTATTCCATGGTATAGATAAACCACATCTTCTTGATCCATTCGTCCATTGATGGAGACTTAGGCTCTTTCCATGTTTTAGCTATTGTGGAGAGTGCTGCTGTGAACGTTGGGGTACATGTCTCCTATGCATCAGCATTTCTGTATCCCTTGGGTAAATTCCTAGCAGTGCTATTGCTGGGTCATAGGGGAGTTCTAGTGTTAGTTTCCTTAGGAATCTCCACACTGTTTTCCAGAGGGGCTGTACCCGTTTACATTCCCACCAACAGTGTAGGAGAGTGCCCGTTTCACCACATCCTCGCCAGCATCTAGAGTTCTCTGATTTGCTCCTTTTAGCCACTCTGACTGGCGTGAGGTGGTATCTCAGTGTGGTTTTGATTTGTATTTCCCTGATGAGGAGGGATGCTGAGCATCGCGAAACAGGCACTTTCAAAGACCTAGGGCTGGGAAGGGTGTACTGCTTGGCTTCCACCTTTCTAAACTCAGGTGAGCAAACTCAAGCAGGGGGCCTGCTAAGAATGAAATGGTTTAATTCCATAGAGCAAAATACTAAAATTTAATTATCAGTTTCCAAAGTTCTGATTCAGTAAGTTGATTACCAGGCAGCATTATTTATTATAAGGTATATAAGTAAGGGAAAAAAATACATAGTCCTTGTGAGCCCTAAAGTACTGGACAGGTAAGGATTACCGTTAGGAGCCTTGTAAAGGAATGTGAAAAACACTTCAAACCTTGGTCTGCTTTTCATTTCACACACATGGAGTGAAGCAGCTGTTTGAAGAAGTAGAATTCACCCTTAAAAAGGGGGTAAGAGACATAAAAAAGGTTTAAGAAATGCAAGGGGTTGGGAGAGGAGCCACAACTCAGCACTGGGAAGAATAACCGTGAAGTGGGAAAGGAGACACAGCTTGATTTGATAGAAGAGAAAATGAACTTCCAGCGGGTTAAGTGTTGGCTTATAGCAAGAGAACACAGTAGAGAGGGAGAAGGGGGTGCTCAGTCTCCCCGTGTAGCTCTCTTCAGACAAGCTATGGTTTCTGCATCGCCAGCCTGACCACTCAAGGACTTCCTTAGTAAACATTCTGGAAACAGAAACTTCTGTCTCAGTGGCATCCTTTCTCTGCTTGAGGGCAAAGCCACCCTCCCTGTGCTCTATGAAGACCACCAACAGTCTCCCGCTTTGTCAGGGCACCTCCTAAGGCCTCCCCAGCTCACAGTGCTTGCCATCCTGAGCTCCTTCCTCCTTGAACACACCAAGCTCATTCCTGCCTTGGTGTCTTGTGGTAGCTGTTGGCTTTGCTAAGATTGCTGTTCCCAAAGCCACCTGGTGGGCTTCTTGATGTTCAAAGTTCAGCCCAAACCTACGAGAAATCTTTCTTGACCATCTATACATAAAATGGAGCCCCCGGATTCTCTCATAATACCTTATTTGCCTTGTTCTTCTAGCACTTTTTGGCACATGACATTCTTATGTGTTAACATATTTGTTAAGCCCTAACAGAAATCTAAGGTCTTCAAAGGCAAGTGTGATTTGCTTTACTTAACACTATCCTGCATTAGAACAGTACGTGAGTGTAATAGAACCTCAAATATTTATTGGCTGATTAAAAAAAAAAAAGAAAAAAACCCTAGAACTGAAATATGTTTTAATACTTTTATTCTAAAAAAAATCACAAAATCCAATTTCAGGTTAAATAATATTTTACTCTTAAAAAATTAACAAAGGAGGAAGATTTTAAAGTTTTGTTTTATATTTAAAAATGCATTCTTAATTTCCAGATAACTCATGCAACATCATATGTGGTGGTATTAATAAAAGACCTTTTTTACCCATAGTACAAATCAGATTATAGATGATTTGAAGCAATTTTGATCCCCAAATCCCATTTTGAAAGATTTCTCAAAAGACCTTGAAGCCACAGACAAAGTTTATTGGAAAACATAGTTTAAAATTGCACAAATATAAATACAATTTAGTAACGTGAAAAAGGGAAGGCATGCTTCCAATAATAGTACAAAAATACTACCTTAATCTTGGTACTTTGCAAATTAGAAGCCAAAGAAGTAAATTAAACACATAGATATGATAAGAGGTTATTTTTATGGTAGTAGTTTTATTTCAAAGAGCAATGCAGGGAAATACTAAGATGAAGCCTTAATATCCAACAGAGTTGTGCTATGATACATAATATTTCACTAAATACGTAGATACATTATCACATAGTATGCCCATAACTTTTACACCCCCACCCCATTGCCATTAATTTACTATAGGTCACTTAATTTGGGTTGGTTTTAATTTAAAAACTCAATGTAAACATTTAAAGTTAAATTTTTGTTTGTTATCTGTCAACTTAAAAATGAATCCCAAGATTTTAAACATTATTGAGGATAGAGAAGCATCACAGAAGAATTTGCCTCAGTACTTTTAGATTAGACTAGATATGCAATATTAGTAGATATACAAAATATGTAGAAATGTCTTTTCTAAATAGTTAATAAATGCTTGTTATAGTTTGTAAAAAGTTTACTAAGTTAATCAGGTTTTGTTTTTTTTTAACCAATGTAAACAAATTTGGGCAATGAAAGTTGAAGAGAGTTTGAGTCAGGTGATAATGGGAGAAATTGAAAGGACCTTGGTAAAAATTTAGGTTTGCTTTATTTCCTTTAACTAGTGGCAACATTTCAATCATGAACATTTCTCTCATTGCACAATTCTTTGTGGTATCTCTGCAAAATTTTTACACATCTCAGTGAAAATGCCAAACCACCTAGCTGAGTGTGTATGTATATCCCTTACTATTGTTTTGTCAGACCATTTTCCCTCTCCAAGATATTCAAAGAAAAGAAAGGACACACATTTTATTGTTGAGCAAAGAATTGTCCGCTGTTCCTGTTTTCATCTTCGCATCGTTTCTGAAAGTGTCTGGATGAGCCTGTGAGGGTTTGGCCTGCCCGCTCTGCAACACTGCAAGTTAGTTTTCTCTCATAGAGAAGGTCCTGAGAAGACAGTTCTGAGATTGGGGCACTGGCTTCTGGAGTGCGTTATTTTGGTATTTCTGCAGAGGTTGCAGGGAGCGGAAACTTTATTCAAGCCAAATTCCACATGTTAAACTTTCGTCTTTGAGCTTATGTGTGTGTTTGGCGTGTGTGAGATGGTGACAAAGCTGTTAGCAACATAAGACACCCCCCAACTTAGTCTTACTGAGCTTTGTTCCCCCCATTTCTGGTCTCCTTGCCCATATTTTTTCGTAAAGCAGGGGTTGCATAAAAAGGCAGTGAGAAGACTTCCAAGTGTGTCCTGAGTGACCATGAAATCACCTCATTACCTCTGAATTTCAGTGTTTTTAGACATACTGACCAAGTCTAGTTTCTTAAGGGATGTGGGCCCAAGTAGCTCACTGACTTATATGAATAGGGCCATGTTGAGGACAAGGCTGTGACACCCCACACACTCCCTATGGAACCTTTATGGAAATTAAGCCCCCATGCCCGCTTTGATGGTTTTCATGTGCCTGATATTACTCCAACTTCCCCACCTTATTTGGAAGGCCAGTATTTCTAATTTACTCCTAAATTTTAGAAAATATTTGAAATGCACTATTCAGAATTTTGAACCCAAAGCTATGTGGAGGCAGTCAACACAACTGCATTTAGTAGTGTTCAGATACATGGATTTTGTTTGAGTTTTGGATCTGTTGTGCCTCAACTGGTTTTCTAAAACTTGTTTAGATGTCTGAGTACCTGGATTACTCGTTAGATTCATTTGGCACTGGCTGCAATGCTGCATAAGCCAGACGCGTGAGTATCTGTAAAGTTCAGTGTAGTGTGATAGCCTGGAAACAGTCTTGACAATAAGATATTAAAAGCAAATAGTAAAACTTTAACACATAGTTCATGAAAACGTTTCCTTGTTCAGAAGCAAGGAAAAATAAGCTACCCTATGAGACTTAATCATGCACTGGGTAAATTTACATTCAGTACAGTTATCTTGCATGCTTTGGTTAATATTTGAGTAGGCAGATTTGAAAGTACTAATGCATGCGTTATTTTGTACCTGAGGTTATATGTTTTATTTTGTTAAAAATTGCCTTTTTACAAACCTTATGCCAGAGGTCATCTAGGAACACTCTTTAAAAAAATATATATGTATCTACTTCTTAGTTCAAAACAGTTTAATTTCAACCAGTTCTATAAATACTGAGATGACAGGGAAACTGTGCAATAAAATCTGAAGAGGGAATGAATTTGAAATTATTTTACAAAGTTGAAATCATGTGCGTGCATGTTTAATAATTTCTAAAAGATGAGGTCTAAAAAAAAATTGGTACACAAGTTAAACCTTCAGAATACCCTGTTCGTAGAATTCTTTCAGAATCATGTCAAGGTATAAAACAATAGCAGCCACTAACTTAAAGTCCAGTCCAGTCCTGTGGGACTGATTCAGGGGCAAATGAGGAAGGGACTAAAAAATGACCATCTTGCTTTCTCCGTATTCCCAAAGAGCTCATGGATAAAGTATATGAGACAGATTTTGGGAGCTCCTGTTGTCTGTGGGACTAGCTATAGCTGTGTTGGAGTCTTGCTTGTATAGCAAGAATATACTAGAAAGATTTATCTAGTATGAGTATCTAGACATGGACCCAAGATTCAACATAATAGTTCTCTTTAAAGAAAAGGAGAAGAATGGCATACGACTCAGAAGGTGAGTGTGTCCTGGACATTCCAATCCAGTGAAGTATCGCTAATCTGTCATTCTAGTTGAAATGCAGATTGGCTGAGAAAGCACAGCTCAGATCTTTCTGTTAAAAGTTTCCTGGTGGATAAGATCTGCCTTTCTTTCAAGGTGTCAGGGGAACAACCTTAAGAGGAAACCTTATCCCTCTGCCTCATCCCCACTGTTAAGGAACAGTAGCACATAGAAATAGCCCACTAGACATAGGTGTAACATATTTTGAAATTCAGCAGTGATCACTGCTTTCTCTGCATTTTCATCCAATCTACCAGTGAAATCAGTTCTTGAAAGTTATATCCATGCAGCTGAAGGGCCATTCTAGGAAAACAGTACCATCCTCCACGAGATCTTAGGCTTACTTACTTACTTAGTACTACTCTCAGAAAAAAGGAACTCAGAGCCTTCCCAGGGTGAGTCAGACAGGAACCAAGGACACCCTGACCTTTGAAACGGAAAGAATAATTTAAATGACAGTTTTATACCACCAGGGTAAGATACCAAAACCAGTTCTGCCTTAAAAAGTGTATACAGTAAAGACTGAACTAAAATATTACTAAGTTCTAGTGGTGCTCTGATTTCTATAAACTTTCACTTATTTTTTAGTAACTGTTTTTACTTAATTTTACTTAAAAATATTATTGAAAAATGTCTTGGGCAATGATTCTGCACTTCCTGACAGGCAACAGGCTGAAAATCTTGGTTCTGATGGACACTAGATATATTGAAGAAACGTCCTACTGAATGCTGTGCAAATTATCAAATTATGATGGGAATGGAAAATTGTCTACTCTCCTCTGAATTCACTTTGTATTCTGACAGCAAAATCAAACTTGGGCTGCAAAATTTGTCACCACTTAGCAACAATCAAATTAAAGTATCTTGTATTTACCCTACTGTCAGGCTTTAAACTATTAACTGATGTCATGCATGTAGTGCCAGCAAAGCTAAGAAAATAGCCTATTGTTATTATTGCAAATTCAGTTGCTGTTGAACGTATAGAGTGACATCATAAACAGAAACCTGCAAAGCTGGCTTTGACTCCTGTATTCAGAGGCTCCTAATGAACTACGATGGATGCAACTCAGCTGGCCAGACAGTGAATGCATGGGAATTAGAAGGAGGAACATGCAGAGAATGGGTGTTCTTTATTGGGGATATTCAAGCAGGCAGCTGCCATGAACTTGGAGCCTGGCCCCGAGAGTCCTTCCTAGACTGGATTCTAGGATTCGAAAATTTTAGAGAATATTTCTTGAAAATATTGTTGAGCTTTATTTGCTGCTCAGACTGGAGGGAAGTAGGCAAAGACTGGGTTGCTACTGCTTCCCAATGGTGAATGCCTTAATGCTTCTGCCTCCTGCTGTCCAGCTCGGGGCATCACCTTTGCCCAAGTGAGTTTCAACAGTGAAGATGAAAGCCGGGCATACCACAGGGCTCTCAACTCTTTGTCCTTATAGACTCTTCAACTTTATAAACTCTCTGTTCTTATAACACATGTAAACCTTAAGGATTTGTGATTTCCTGTTTCCTCAAGACCCCTTCCTACCTGAGGAACTTCCAAGGTAATAGCAGAGAGGATTTCTATCTGCACCCCCGCCCCTCCCCCACCAGGAGAAGCTAACTCTCCAGTCAGTTAACCTGTCTTGACTCACATGCTGTTTGCTTGGTAACTATAATCATGAGAGTAACCAGCAACCAAAGAACATGAAGAAAAAGTTGGGATCAGATTGCTTTGGGGAAGATTCTGGAGGGAGGAAGGAAGGAAGGAGAAAAGATAAAGAAGAATGGAACCACTTATTAGGACAACTTGCTAGAAATGGTCATTGGTGATCTTACATTTTGGTTAGCATTTTGCAAACAATTTTTCTAATTCTTTAAAAAATGATGACAATCCAAATAATCACCAAGCCCCAACAGGCACAACACATCCTGAAGAAGTGAGTAGAATGTAATCAATGAAATAAAACATCACTACCGACAGAAGATTCCTGATACTTGATAATGTTCCAAATCAGAGCCAAAGGGGCATGCATCTTTCATATTAAACCGCTGACATTCAGTGAGATTCAGCTAGAAAATATTGATCTTCTATCACTTAGAATGCAAAAGGGTGAGCAATGCAGATTATTCTGGAACTAAGAAAACACTTAATTTTTAGGAAAAAATGTATTTATCATTCTTACGAAATACTATTTAAAATATTAACAGTTTAAAAGGAATATTGGTGTGCAGGGCAGGTAGAAAGCAAGTAAAGTATGACATTTAAGCAAGTTAATGTTAACTCTATAGAAATCCCATTATCATCAAAATGATGCAGAGAATGCATGAAGGGATGGGAGAATGTCTCTTGCTTAAGTTCATACGGTCCCAGAAAGTATGTGAAAGATCTGTGTCTGACATATTTACACCCTGTGTCATATCTGCTTTGAGAAAAACTCCTTCAAAACTCTACACTATGAAAAACTATTTTCAGGAATTTTTATTTGGTCCATTGATCTAACAAGGCCGAGTTCTCGAATCTTTCACCCCTAAGTTAAAAATTGGAGCAACGGAACAAAACTCCAGCAAGGCATAAATAAGATATTAAAGTGCATATATACAGTCCCAGAAAAGTTTTGATTGGGAACAGCAAAAATTTCTAGTGCAAAAACTGCTTTTGACAGCAAAGCTCCCTCTCTGGAGTTGAAGAGCTACAGTAAAAGTTAAAATCAGAACAGGTTTAAGCAATGCCTCTCTTTAGTCAAGGGTTAATACATGTGCATGCACCTTGGCCCAAACTACGTTGTAAAAGGGGGAATTGCAGGGGATAGTTCAGAAACAGTCAGAATTCCCTGATCAGAGGCAGTGCTTTCTCCAGGTGTCCCACGAGCAAGTTGCTTAGGTGTGTCATCAGCTGCAAAAGTGGGGACAGAAACCCCAAAGGACATGTTTTGAATATGCTTGCAGCTTGTGAAGAGTAATCACACACTTTATCTTGGTTTGTCTTTGTGCCTCTCAGTTCTTCTTTTGAACCCATCCTTGACTCTATATACAACATTTTGTGCTTTTGAATCTGAACAGAGACTGGGCATTGTCTGTAGGAACTCCCTGTGTCCTATCACCACGGCCTTTTGGACACCTGGTTTATCCTTTTTGGAATTCATAATAAAATAGTTCTGCATTTCTCAGTATAATTACACAGACAAGGATTTATTATTTTTAATTTTTTTTCCTTTCCTTCAAGGATCCAGGTTGAAAGCTCTTAGGAGGACATCCAGGTCACCGAGATTAGCCGCCTGAAAGAGTTCTGGTTGGTCCATCAGAGAAAGTGCGATTCTGAGGGCAGCCCAGATGTTCCCAGAGATTGCAGGATGAGGAACTTGCTGTTGATTCCTGCTCTTTCTTTGCAAACTGAGGGCAGTGAGAAAATTGCTGACCGCTTCTCTAAGAGGGTAGAAAAACAGACATTTAAAAATGCAGTAAGTGTCAGAGTTAGCAACTTAAACATAAAAGGAAAATGGATTAATTTCTCTCAGTCCAGAACCCTAAATCACCTCTCTGTGGTGTTTTAGATCATCAGATGAACAACCTTCTGATTCTCTCATTATTCTTTTGTGGAAAATCATTGTTCAGTATAGTGAAACCAGAAAGAAAAAGGGGAGCACGTTTTATTTTAGGAATATCATGTGGGACAGAAAGAGTAATAGCAAAACTGCTGCTTACTCATTAATGCATTTGCTTTCCCCCTACTTCAGGGGTAATTTAAAGACTTAACCATTTGCAAATGTGATTTATATAACTAGGGTTGAAGAAGAAGCATCTGGCCCTACTCAGAAACAAGGTGGCTTAACTTATCCTATTAGTGATAGTAATATGGGAGGCAGCTGGGGCTGAGTTGATTTGTTCTCAGAACATCTGGGTTGGAATCCCAATTATTTAGCCTTAGGCAAATTTCTTATCTTTCCAAGCCTCAGTTTCCCCAACTGTATAATAGGGAGAATAGAAATAACTTTATTTTATTTATTTATTTTTTTCCTTTTAAACATATGCTTTTATTAATACCCCACCTTCTTCCAGAAGGGATTTGGGGTGTCAGCAAGTTACTTAATATCAGGGCTTCCGTTTCCTCATCTCCAAATGGACTAGACGGTCGAGGTTCATTCCAATTCTCTCATTTTTTGACTCTGATTCTAGTAATTTGTTGGTTATCTCTACTTAGAAGTTCTGTTAACACTTCATATTTAGTGGCACGTGGGTGGCTCAGTTGGTTAAGCGCCCGACTTTGGCTCAGGTCATGATCTCACGGTTTGTGAGTTTGAGCCCCGTGTTGGGCTTTGTGCTGACAGCTCAGAGCCTGGAGTTTGCTTCAGAATCTGTGTCTTCCTCTCTCTCTGCCCTTCCCCTGCTCATGCTCTGTCTCTCCGTCTCTCAAAAATACATAAACATTAAAAACATTTAAAAACAAACCACTTCATATTTTGAATATGGAAAACAGGATGGGGGTGGGGGAAACCTACAACCTGTTCTCATGACACTGGTTTCTGTTCATGGCATCACCATCCAACCAGTTACCCAGCACCAGAACTTACTGCCATCTTCAACTATTCTGGCCCTTGTCCTGACATCTCCACCGAGCGACATGGAATCCATTTTGCAATGTCATTCCCTGACTTGGTCCTTTCCCATGGCCACATGTAGTTGAAGCCCTTGTTAGCTGCCTCTCTGTTCTGTTCTACTGAGAAGTCATTTTAAAGGTTATTTATCTATCTCTATCTATCTATCTATCTATCTATCTATCTATCTATCATCTATTTATTTGAGAGAGAGAGAGAGAGAGACAGAGACAGAACGAGTCAGGGAGAGGCAGAGAGAGAGAGGGACAGAGGATCTGAAGTAGGCTCTGTGCTGACAGCAGTGAGCCCAATTCAGGGCTTGAAATCAAAAACGGTGAGATCATGACCTAAGCCAAAGTTAGATGCTTAACTGACTGAGCCACCCAGATGCCCCAGGAAGTCATTTTAAAACCTTGTTGTGTGAGGTTGGATCAATTTATGTGAAATCTTTTATTAAATCAGATCACTAGTTCTCCAAGTGTAGTCTGGGGAACTCTGTGATCAGTGAGGTCAAAATTATTTTTACAATAATTCTGAGACATTATTTTACCTTATTCACACTTTCTCACAAGTGTACAATGGAATTGGACAGTGATTGCATGATGTGTAAAATCCCAGTAGATTGGAAGTGGAGGCAGATATGAGACTCTGTCTTCTATTAAGCAAGATATTAAAAAAATTTTTTAATGTGTATTTATTTTTGAGAGAGACACAGAGCATGAGTGGGGGAGGGGCAGAGAGAGAGGGAGACATAGAATTTGAAGCAGGCTCCAGTCTCCAAGTTGTTAGCCCAGAGTCTAATGCAGGTGTCAAACCCACGAACCATGAGATCAGGACCTGAGCTGAAGTGGGCGCTTAACTGACTGAGCCACCCAGGCACCCCTAAGCAAGATATTTTTAAAAGTTACAAAAACGATAAAAGAATGCCACTCTTTTCGCTATGTATTTTTTGTTTTGGGGAATAATTATTATTCATAAAATGTCTAATTTATGTTAACATGTAGTTAATTATTATTTTTAAATGAATCTTATAGATTTTCTCAGTTTAACTTCTAATGTGGTATTGGTAGATATAACCCACAGAAAAGCCCTTGGACGTTCTCGATAATTATTCAGAGTGTAAAGGGGTCCTGAGAACACCAAACCTGTGAACCTTCCAGCTCTTTCCGTCCACAGCTACTCTCTTGCTCGTGTACTCAGTGTGCCTTCTGGGTCTGTCCTCTCAGGACCACTGTCACTGGAAGCATGTATTCTGTATCAGACAAACTGGTCTTTGCGAAGAGTAAGGACACTGCTGTAATTTGTATCTGCTTTACTCTTCTTAAAAGCTTTTCACACAGTTCATCCCATTTAATCCTCCAAGGTCGTTGTTAAGCATCTGGTAAGAAGCTCTGAGGTGCGACTGGACTTCTGATTCCAATGCACATGATCTCGGCATTGGCTCATCTGTATTGTTAGCTCTGCCTGGAAATAAAAGGCAAGTGGGAAGTGGTTGCACTGTGTGTGTTGACCAGGCCAATGGAAGGGAGTGGTGTTCTAATCATCCTCTCTTTTGGATGTTTAGTAATCAAGCAAGAGATGCACATGTGGGGTTAACTTTGGAGGCCCTTTCTGGCTTCCTTGTCACAGGATGGCAGCTCAGAAGACGAGGACTCCATTTCCTCTCCTCATCCTTGGCCCATAAGAGCTCTGGGGGAGGAAGAGCCCGGAATCCCCTCATGCACAGGCCTTGCCAGTCTCCCAGTGTGTGGCTGTGGTCTCTGAGGGGCATGGAGAGTACCAGACTAGTCTACCTTGCTAACTTTGCCAGGCAACGTGAAGAGTGCCCCATGAGGATAGTCTAAATCTGTTCTCCAGCTTGGGAACACAGTCCTTTTGGGGGGCTCAGAAAATTGTACATATATATGTGTGAACAGTTTTTAAATGTTTTACCCATATAAGTATGAATAAGCTATTCATGTATGTCTTGACAAATAGAGTGCATTCATTTAAAAGCATTCCTCATTTTATAGTATCTTTTCCTCATTATATTAATACTAAAAATACTACCATCAAAGGGAATGTGATTTATGTTTTTCATTAAAAAGAGTCCTCGCGTTTGAAGATGTTAAGATCCTTTGGTCTAAATTCTATTTTGGAGCTCCTACTGACAGAGGGGTGGCATTTTGAGCTACACCCACATTTCACGCCAACAATTTCCTTTCCTTATTTCAATTGCATACAATACCGGGAAGGGCTTGCCTTTGACTCTTTACAGAACATGTGCAATGACAGGAGCGCCTGGATGGCTCAGTTGGTCGAGCATCCGACTCTTGATTTCAGCCCACGTCATGATCCCAGGGTTATGGAATCGAGCCTGTGTCAGGCTCTGCGCTGAGCAAGGAGCTTGCTTAATATTGTCTCTTTCTCTCCCCCTGTTCCTCTCCCCACTCATGCTTTCTCTCCCTCTTTCTCTAAAAAAAAAAGAAAGAAAAGAAAATGTGCAATGACAAACAACAAGTGGTATAGCTACATACACGGACATCTGCAGTTCTTGAGGGAGAAGTTGAAAGACTCTGGTGGTTATGGAAGCATCTGAACCAGCTCGTGGTTTTTCTTCTGAGCCACACATCTCTACTGAGGGTTATTACTTCCTAACTATCTACTTATACCTCAAGTTAAACTTATTTTCAGAATTCATGTAAGGTTTATGTCTCACTTGGTGGTCTTCTTTTCTCAGGGGAAAAATGCAAAATATTTAGTACTTATCAAAATTTCTCACATCCAGCATGGCAATAAAAGACCCACAAAGCTTAGCTGAGATGTTTTGAAACTTTTAGGTAGCCATTTGATCAAGGTTGCCAGATTTGCCAAGTAAGAACACAGGATGCACATTAAAACTGAATATCAGATAGACAGTTAATAATTTTTAGTATGAGCATGTCCCATGCAATATTTGGGAAATCCTTATCCTAAAAACATATTTGCTGTTCATCTGAAATTAAAATTTAATTGGGCTTTCTGTATTTTATATGGCAACTCTGACTTGCTCCTGTACAGGTGACGTTCTGCTTGAGGATTAAAAATCTACTCTCAGTAGAATTGCCCATTTCTACTTCATGGACCTTCAAGGCCTCCTGAGAGCCGGTGCCCTACTGAGGCTTACACATTTGAGTGCTAAGAAAGTATTTGACTGGCCTTTCAAGTACCGTTTTCTACACTGTAACGAGGAGTTATAGTTAAGAAATACTCAGTCAGAAGCTTTATAAAAGCCTCCTCCAACTGAATTGAATATGACTACATGTACATACATATTTATTTACAACTCTCCTTGTTCCAAGCAAAGGACCTAGGGTATCTTATAAAATACATCTATATGGCATAGTTAGAAAGTAAGTGACTAAAGGGAGTAGAGATAAAATCGGGTTAGGAAAATCAGACGAGACCAGAGTGAACTTCGTATACAAAATAGACATCGGCAGGCATTTGACGGCTGATGTGTGAGGGGGCAGCAGAGATTCTCCGTGGCCCCCCGCAGAGCTGATGTAAGGAGGGCCCCTGTGGTCACACTCCACAGCGTCCATGAAATAAAGCAAACCAGTCACTCCAGAAACACTCAGCTATTACTGGTTTTAACCTGAGCAAGGTCCTCCTGGAGGACGGGTGTAATCCAGTGACTAATGTTCTTCTTTCTAAGATTCTTTTAGTATAAATGTAGCAACCAGTTTCTGAAACCTCAATATTTGCCAGTGGCACAGTCCCCAAAGCAGTTCAGAAACAGCAATTCTTTGGATGTCAAAAGGATGCAATCCAGTTATGTAGCTCTCTGGTGACTTCTCTGAATAGACAACGCTAAGGATACTGATGATGACGGCAATGATCATAATCATAATAATAAATGCTTACTACTGCTCTGTGCTAGGCAATTACATTTAACCTGCACAGTAATCCTTTGAGATAAATATTACCACTTTTTTAAGCAGGTGAAGAAATTGAGGCTCACAGTTATGTGCCCAGAATCACAAAACCAGTAAATGGCAGAGCTGTGATTTGAATCCAAGCTTGTCTGATTCTAAAAGCCTGGCTCTTTCTGAGAATGAAGAAGGGTTTACTTTTCTTGTGGGATTTAAAACTAACACTTCTCTTTTTCCCCATTATGAAAATAATATTTATTTAGAAAGTTGGAAAAGTAGAAAAATAAAGAAGGAAAAATTACCTATACTTTTATTACCTAAAAGAAATAAAGGTCATTTATGGGCCCTGTAGATGAGGAAAAATAGGATATAGGATAAAGACCTGATGACGAGGAATCATGACAGAACAAGAAAGACATTTTAAACCATAAACTCGCCATTTAAAAATTTCTCTTAAAAAAACTTTTAACCGGGACGCCTGGGTGGCTTAGTCGGTTCAGCGTCCGACTTTCGCTTAGTTCATGATCTCGCGGTTCGTGGGTTCGAGCCCCGCGTCGGGCTCTGTGCTGACTGCCAGCTCAGAGCCTGGAGCCTGTTTCAGTCTGTGACTCCCTCTCTCTCTGACCCTCACCTGCTCACGCTGTCTCTCTCTCTCTCTCTCTCTCTCTCTCCTAGAAATAAAAAAAACATTAAAAAAAATTAAAAAAAAAACTTTTAACCATCTTTACTGGCAAAGTAGTTTTAGAAAACCTGGTTTTGTTGTGGTTGGCCAAAAACTGACCCTGGACCTTTTTCCTCTTCTCTCTTTTTTTAAAAATTTATTTCTAGGAGAGAGAGAGAGAGAGACAGCATGAACAGGGGAGGGTCAGAGAGAGAGGGAGACACAGACTCTGAAACAGGCTCCAGGCTCTGAGCTGGCTGTCAGCACAGAGCCTGACACGGGGCTCGAACCCAAGAACCGCGAGATCATGACCCAAGCGAAAGTCGGACGCTCAACCGACCAAGCCACGCAGGCGCCCCGACCCTGGACCTTCTTAAATCATTTGTCGGTTTCCTGTCCCCTTGCCGAAAGGTTCTCTTTTTTCCTTACGTGGGAAGCGAAGGGTTGGACTGTTCAAGTTTCTCAAACAGTTGTCCTTGGAGGTGTCAATAACTTGTCCCAACCCAGGCTGACTGAACTGAAATCTCTGGGGGAGGAGCCTGGGGATCTACATTTCACAAGATGCCTCCACGGGCTGAGAAACCCTGAGGCACAATGTTCCTGCAGCCACAGGCCTCAGGATCTGATGGTTCCAACTTTCCCTTAACAAGAGGAGGAGGGTTACGCCTACAAAAGGAGGCATTTTCACCGGGAAACAATCTTTCAGGTGGATTATTCCACCTCAGCACTGAGGGTGTCTCCTGGTTCTCAGCCTGTGACCATACTTCACCTGTAGGCGCCCAGATTGATGCAGCTTATTCCCAGATTGTATCTAGATCGGATGAAGCCGGGCTGGATCTCCAGGGCTCGTGTGTAGGCCTCCACGGCTTCCTCACTGCGGTCTCCATTTGCCAAGGTTGCCCCGAGACGGTTCCATAATGAATAGTCCTGATGACAAAATTAGAGCTAACCACCAGTACAAGCCACAGTGATGGAGTATTCTCCTATTTCTTGCAGAAGAAGAATAGTGGCTAAAAATTCATCCAGTACTCATGGATAGGGACCATGACAGTGGTGAATTACTCAAGCAATTTTATGGACAGCTTTGTGAAATGACTTTCATTCATCAAAGAGCAGCTACCATTTGATGCTGTCAGGCAATTCGTGTTTCTATTTTAGGTACTCAAGTATTAACAGCCACAGTAGCATATCATTAGTACTCATCATTTTAAATGATTGGGTGCAGGGAAATAAGGTGTAGTAGAAATGTGCAAAGTGTAGCCTGTGACAACTTATTTTTTAACAGAGAACCTTATGGTTTCTTGTGCACTTACTTCTGGCCGAACAGTTAAGGCAGCGTTAAAGGCATCTATCGCTCTATTAAATTCTCCGCTCAGGTGGAACAGTACTCCCAGACCTGTCTGTAGGTCTGGGTCAATCATATCTCCATTTTGGTGGGCAGCTTCCAGATATAATTCCTTAACTCCTTCCAAAACAGAGCTACAAGGGGAAAAATGAGATTTGTAATCCAAATAGTCTGAACATATATTATTAACTATTATGTCCACTGTTCCAAGAGAACATTACAGACTGGAAAAATCTTGCTTGAAATATCTTTGCTTAATGAGAGGACTATTAATACTGCATATTAAAAAATACCTGCTGATTTTCATGAAATATTTTGTCATACAAAGAGACAAGACTGTGCTAAGTAAGGTTTTCACAAGGAGAGTTTCACTGACCCTGTGAGTGCTAATGTAGAAAACCCCAGGGCTCTATGAGAAAGAATTTAACATCATGATTTATTGCTGAGAGAAACAAAACCCCTAGAAGAAAGGACTTCCGTTTCTACTCATATCTACTTCTCAGGCTTTATGAAATGTGATACATTTTGTAATTTATTTTAGGTTAATTATGTGTCCACAGCATTTTGCCTTAAATTATGGTGCTCAGTGAATGACTACAATGTGGATCATGCGTCCGATTGTTTGCTGGTTCTGGTCTCAGCACCAATCTTTTTAATCTGAGATGCTCTTCTAGCAGGATATTGTCCTACAATCGTTCTGGTGAATCGAGCTGGTGGTGGTGGAGAGGCTTGCTAATTACCCTTAAGGTGACTAACTGTGTATATGAGTGTTTACTGCCCACTGTCAGTTGGAAGGATACCTATCAACTGGAGACTTGGACATCCTCCGAGTAAGGCCTGGAGATCCTTTCTTGCTCTTCACAAGGTATTTGTACTTTGGATTTTGCTTAATCCAGTTCTTTAGAGCTTCACAGGCATCCTGCTGATGGCCGGTGTTAGTGTAACTTACAGCCAGAGCCATCAAAGCTTTCAAGTTGTTGGGCTGTAATTCTAAGCACCTGCATAGTAAATAAGTAAGTAAATAAATAATAATAAATAAGTAAATAAACAAAAAGCTAATTTCACATTTTTTTTCAGAGACAGAGTCTAACAGTTCTTTGGGAGATTTGAAGTCTTTACTAATTAAAGTAAAGCATGGAGAAGTTTATATTAAGCCCCTGGAAAATACCATATTTATTTATGTCAAAATTGGGACCTCAGTATACTTGTAAGAAAGTTAAAACTCATCTTGATGAGTGCTAGATCTGGTAATTTAATAAATGTTTTTTAAAAATGTTTATTTATTTTGAGAGAGGAAGAGAGAAATAGAGCGTGTGAGCCGGGGAGGGAGAGAGAGAATCCACACGCTCAGCGCAGAGCCCGACATGGGGCTTGATATCACAACTGTGAGATCATGACTTGAACTGAAGTCAAGGGTTGGACATCTAATGGACTGAGGCGCCCCTAAATGGTTTTAAAAACTATAGAAAAGGTGGCTAATCCTTGCACAAAATTTCTTAGGACTTTATCTCACGAGGCAGGAATATCACTGTTTTAGCACTGCTCTACTATTAATATAGTAAATGTATCTTATCCACAAAGCAAACTGATTTGAGCTAACTTCAGATATCCAGAGATGAAACGCTGTCCAGCATCTTTTAAAGACGAGGGAGAATTTCGCGTTTCTAGACAAGTGATGTGGGTTTGCAGGAGGCACAGGTTAGAGCTGCTCCTCTCATCCTATTCCACTGGCCTCTAGCAGAGGCTTTTCAAGGTTTCATGTACATGAGAATCATCTGGGGAGCTGGTGAAAGGCAGATTATGTAATACAGTGGGCCTGGAGTGGGCCCAGGCCTGAGCAGGTCTGACAAACTCCCAGGTGATAATGAAGCTGGTAGTCCCTGGAGAAGACTTTGAGTAGAAACCCCTAGACAGCAGTACCTACACCAGTGCTCAGGGAGAGATTATATGAGGAGAGGGGGATGTATTAAGTAGGGAAAGGGAAAGTCTATTTGGTAGTGCTATCTTTCCAGGGTTTAAATAGGGGCTCTAATCAGGTAAAGTGTGATGCTACGTCCATCCAAAGTAATCTAGACCTTTAGTCAGGGGCTCAGTAGTGATATTTCAGGTCACTGAAACTATCCTCGGGAGATTCTCTGTAGACACGAGGAGCTAAAATTACACTGAGATAATTTTGAGTGTACTTTCTCCTGAGGAAAACCTTCAAATGCTTCAGAAGGCTAGAAAGTTAAGAGGAACTGTATACTTAATGAGTTTATTTTATGACTGCTTTTGACATGGACACTTGTGCCGGTGACGGTCAACTGATTTGCAGGTGACAAAACATTGTGATTTAGGAACACCATTTCTTCATAAATCCTTGTTTCCTACAGCTAAGTGTGATACGTGGCATCTCAGCACTTATGCTGGCCAAATTCTTTACAATGTACTTAAGGGTCAAAAGAGAAATCTGAAACAACAGAAGTCCATTAACAAGTGTCCACCAGGCCCATGAGTTTGCACTTAGCTTCATGTACCTCTGGAGGGCGACAATAGCTGCTTGTTCATTTTCATTCTCTGCCTGGGTTATCCCGAGGAACTGCCATGCCTACAAAAAACAACTGAGGTCAACATTGCACGAGGAATCAGATTCACTCCTGTGCTTTAGATTCCTCAATGCAGAGCAACCTGTCTCAGGTGCGAGAGTCTTGGAAAAGGGAAAAATGTCACCTGCATTTTTTTATTCAAAGACTCTTCTGACACCTGGGTCAAGATCCTCTGTCTTTATTCTCCTGTGACCCATGGAAACATTTGAATATCCGAGATTTCATGATATTAGATGTCTTAAAACCAAAAGATAAACATATAAAATTATGCATTTGTGAAGAAACAGAGTGGAAAAATAACCCAGAAATGTAGCTGAAGAGTCTAAAGTTTATAGTAAGGAATCTCAAGATGTGCAAAATCAAATCAGCTTGAATAAATGCAAGTCAGACTGTTATTATAAAAGGTAACAGGGAATTTAGGAACTAGAGAAAATAAAACAAAACAAAATCCTCCATTCCAATGTGTTCACTGCTGTAATATCACTGTTAAAATGCATAAGGCACATATAAAATGCAATATAATATAGACATAACTTTATAGCCTACACTTATACTTTATTGTGCATCATAAACACTTTTAATGGTTTTATAAAATCGTGATACTTAGAATTTTCCATTCAAATTTTGTTGAGTGGATATTCCATTATTTACTTAACCAATTCCCTACTGCTGTAAGGTTGCTCCCAACCCTTTGCTATTGTCAACAATGGGACAAATGTCTTCAAGTAGGTAACATTTTTCATACCTGAAATGAAAGTTTTAATATATAACAAAATTTAATATAACAAAATTCTCCCTATATACTTATAAGAACAATAATCCCATACCATTACAAGAGCATTCTACATGAGCCAAACCTCTAATTGCCTACACTGTCCTCAAGTTTGCTGGGGATGGGGGTGTGTCAGAGTCTTAGGGATTTACAAAGGTTTGGGGAGTGCATAGCTCTCCCACCTACAGACATTTTAAAGTGAATGTATATGAAAATACTTAGAATCATCCCAAAGTGCTGTAAGAATTATATTGGTTTTTCCCATCATGGGTTATTATTACTCATACCATATTACCCAACTCATAAAAAATACTGGTTACTCCTCACCCCCCCCAATATCCATACTTCTCTTTAATCTTTCAGACATATACAGAGCAGCCCCTATTTTGAGCTCATCTTCCATACATTTTAGATTGATGAAACAGTTCTTCTGGGGAGGCTTCTTGCTAGCCTTTGAGCATGGTGTCATTTTCACTGTTCACAAATTGTTCATTATCTTAATTTAGAGGTCTCCAAGATTCAGAGACCCTGGGTCCTTGGTTGGGATCCATTAGTTAATCAGTGCCCTAATCTTCTGACTTATGAATCTGAGTAATAGTGTATATACATCTTTTTTTAATCTTCCAGGGTTCCAACATTTTGGTTCACAATTCCAACTCTCATTTCAATCTCATTTCACTGTCAACGTTTTGACTAAAAAGATACTAGGGCTTTAACCTAGTGATTGGTTTACTCATCCTTCCTATACAAACTTTAAGTACAGCCAATACTAACAATGAAGGCTAACTACTGATACATCATGCACTGAACTAAGCACTTCATTTTTATGAACTAACTTACTCCTCACAACACCCAGTGAGATAGTTATTGTAATCGTGGTTTCCATCTTACATATGAGGAAATGGAGGCTGAGATGGTTTACATGACTTGTCCCAGATCACATGGCTCATGGCTCATGAGTGGTAGAGCAGGGATTTGAACCTACACAGTCAGGCCAGCAGAGCCTAGAAGCTTAACCACTATTCTATGCTGCAGTCCCAGTGCCGTGTATACCCCTCCCTAAAATTTCTGTGAATTTCTTATGAGGAAGATTCCTTATATGACAATTCCTGAAAATTACTCGTGAACTAAAAAAGAAAACTTAACATCTGCCACTATCTAATTATAGGCCTTTGTAGGTTTGGAAACATGTAAACCAAAATAGGATGACGGAAGCCTCCCTGGGTGGTCTTCTGGCCTCAGTCTCCAGCACCTTCCACACCTCAGAGAAAGGGGGTTTTCAGTTCAGATATGCAAATCTGATTATATTCCTTTGCTGAGTAGAGTCCTCTGCTTTCATGAAGTTCAGACTCTTACCCACCTCTTCCTGCCTCCTCTCCTGCCCTTATCTCCGCTCCTCTACCTCCTGACACAATGTTTCATGCCCCACTGCCCACTCACAAACCACTGCGTCTTAACACCTCGGCTCTCCTGCTGTCTTTAATCCCTCTCCTTCAAAACTCAGTTTTGGATTTAACCATGGGGGAAGGCTGGCTTAGAATCCTTGCTCTCTGCTCCCCCGCCATCCTGTGCGTCCTCTAACACTGCATTTCTTACACCACATTGATTTAATTCCTTGTCTCTCCACACAGAACATGTGTATCTTTTCCATTTTTCCAGCTCCTTAGTATTTGAAGCCAGTGCCTGGCACAGTTCTTGGGACATAGTATGTGCTCAAGAAGCGTTGAATGAGTAAATCAAGAGCGACATAGGGTATGACTCTAGTCCCAGACGAAACTATACACTGCCCCCTGAAAACTATTGCCGAGCCGCTAGGTTGGCAGTTTTGGTTTTTTCATTTCTTGTCCCCATCCTTGTATGCTGGGCACTGGAGATACTGCGGATTTGGTTAGAGAACAGGTGCTTATTTGTAACTCTCAAACCCACAGCACAGTAAACCAGGTTAACTCCTTTGGGAACCTTTAACTGAAGAAAATGCAACCGTGTAGAGCTCTGTGGCATCCTCTGTCCCTCATTTACATGCAGTCACTTTGTGAGCCTGGCAAGATGAAGGGGATACCTCAGCATCTCCGGGGTCCTGAAGAATTGCTGCCTCCATGAACAGGATGGTGACAGGCAGGTCCCCCTCCTTCAGTCGTTTTAAGCCTTCTTCAAATGCTCCTGGCCAATCCTTGAAGGGATTTTCAGTATGAAAGTAATATCCCTACAATGCAAAGAAGAGCCAATACAAGATCCATCGATTTCTCTCTTTATTCTCATGTTCAGTAAGCACCTTTTGAATTTGACTTTAATGTTTTTATTCTAATTATTTAATTTAAATTACTTTTTTTTCCCCCTTCTATGAATGTAGTGCATTCTCATTGTATACAGTTTAGATGACATTATTTTGTTATTGAATAATATAAAAAGAAACAAAGTTATCCATAATGCCACAACTGAAATACCACTGCTGATATTTTGGAGTTTGTTTTCTCTCTGTTACTCTTTTGTTCTTTTTGTTTCAATCATTTCTCCAAAAGATTAACAAAATACAGAGTTTTGGACATATTTTTGCTAAGTGCTTCCCCTGAAATATTAATGTCACACACTGCACATCTATGTATATGCTGTGACCCTTTGGAGGTCTACGAACCATTCTAATATCTGAGATTCTTTTATCTTCTTGCTCCTTGAACCAGCTTTTGCCCCATGGGGGGGCCATACTGCCCCATTGAAAATGCATCTTTTAAAACTATACATCTTTTATCTCAAAAACTTAAATAATACAGAATTTATGAATAATGTAATATTTTAAAAATATGGGATTTATAAATAATCTAATATTTTTGTTAATATGTAAATAAATAAATATACATATGCAGTTTTATAGCTTATGCCCCATTTAGTTTTTAAAATTATCTACCTGTGCACAAACTTACTTAATCAAGCTCCTACTGATGGGTATCAGGCTACTTTCAATTTTTTTATTATCAAGGTTATAAGGTTGCATGAAGACCTCATACTCAAATCTTTGTCTGCATATGATTATTACCTTAGGATGGACTTCTAGAGGGCTTCATTAGATTGAAGGCTATGAACTCTTTTGGAGCTCTTGAATTATATAACCGTTTTTGAGAAAGTTTGTTCCAAGTTAAACTCTCATTGGAAATCTCTGAAAGAAATGATTTGTTGCAACTCTACCAGCATAAATTACCATAATATCTTCTAATCTGATAGATACAAATAAGCTAGTTTGTTGATGAAGCTGTTAAGATTTTAAAATACATTAAATGGAGACCTTCATTCTCCACTGGCACTGAGAAAGACAACCCCCTTATCAGAGCCGCAGGGTACAACCAATTTATGTAGTGGTGTAACAGATATGGGGTCCCAGGGGTGAGGAGCTCAGGGCCCAGCCGTGCCTCAGGTGCATGAATTGTAGCCTAGAGTCTGACAATCTGTGTCAATGTTTTATCTTTTTGCTTAGTTTTGATTTCATTGTGGAAAAGAGTTATTTTTAAAAGATAGTTGTTTGGATTTTGTGAGATTGCCTGGCCTACGGAGGGACAGAGAATAGTGGGGTAAGGAAGACATTTTAATGACTTTGTAGGCTGAAAATCCCCTAAGACTGGAGACTATTCATCATCATATCCACTACAAGGTAGGCATTCAATAAATATCTGTTCGATTGAACAAATGGAAGTTATCCAGAAATGAATACTATTGAGACTTCCTCTACCATAAAAAGTCCATATGCAAACATATATATGTATATTATATGTATTGTTTCCTCTTGAGTAAGAAAATTCTGTATTTTTTTCTATTTTTTAAATCATTTCAATTTATTTTCAGAAGTGTTTTTAAAAGCATAAATCCAAGGGTAACTGGGATATCATGGGTAATTTGGCTGGTTGTTCACTGAACTCTCACATTTGCTGGGGCTCCTATCAGGGGAATATCTTTGAAGAATTCCCTTGGGACTTGACCTGAATGTGTGAAGGGTACCTTTTCCATGTATTTTGTGAGCTGTGTGAGGACCATCTGTGAAATACAGTCCTAAGTCCCCACTTTACTCCCCTGTCCATTGATATCATCTCTGTTAGCTCATCCACATGGCTCATATGAATGACTGACAAAAAGCATGGTGGGGTTAGCCAGTTTTTGTTCCAACCCACCCTCGATGTCAGTCAGTTCGGTAAGTTGCCAGCAGTCAGGATCCAAGCTCTTGTTGACTACCAAACTGTATTAACATTGATAAAAATAAAGATATTCCATGCCAGCTTTGCTGTCTTCACACATTGGATGATTTTATTGTTTTCATCTGCCATAATTTCTTCTAGGTCAGATTGACATTAAACTGTCTGTTTCATTCTTAACATTTTCACAAAATAGTTGTAAACTGATTTATAAAAATATGATGCAAGAGGTTGAGAAAACTGGTCAGCATAGATAAGAACAGAATTGATCACCTTTTCACTAGCTGAGATTGTAACTTGGTTCTGAGCTTCTTGGTTCTCAGATATCCAGTTCCTCCGGGCCATTTCTTCCCATTCTGCTTGCATCTTATCCCAAAACTCTGTATCTGACTAGGAGATAGGAAAAATGAAGAGAGATGGATTTAAGAACATACTATGTCACTTGGGTTATTTATAGGAAGATAGTTTTCCTCATAGATCAAAAGGAGTTCTGAGGAGAAATAAAATATTCAAACTGGTCACATCCAATGATACTCATGGTTGAAGAGCTTCTGGAGGGTACTTAGTGGTCAAAGTGTTAAACTGGATTAGTTGTGACTTTCTCCAGCAGGAAAATAGTTACCATCTGAAGGACCAGGGTCATATACACCAAATTCAACTAAAAATCCATTACTTGAGCAGTTTCAAGTGTGGATGGCAGGTACACATTTTAGGAAGGATGGTCTTTCTTAGAGTCGCTCTCAGGATATGAGGAATTAGAGCAATGGTTTTGGGACTGGAGGGACAGTGACTTGGGGAGGCAACTGGCCATGAGCAAGGAAAAATAACATTAATTAACCCTACTCTGTGCCAAGCACTGTGCTAGGAGATAACTGAGCCTAGAGGATGACGGTCATAAAGCTAGGATTGCATAGGATCAGAGTCTCAGTCTGGCTTCTAAGCCCATGTGCATCACCTTATGGCAAGCATGGCCTCCTAGTGCTAAAGAATGAAAGAGATTGTCTTTTGGTGTGAACTTAATGAGTCCTCTCAGTAAGGGTCTTATCTATGGCAGGATGATTTTTTGAAAAATATTACTTTGTATTTTTCTCTTTATAATTTCCTTCATGTTTTTCAAAAGGAAAACCAGGCCATTTGCTCTCCTTTACTTCAGGGGAGGATTGGAGCAGAAATTTTCTGCAAGGTCTGTCCCTGGTTGGCTTCTATTTTGTTAAGCCTGAAGAGAGTACTTTGGGTGTCCTGGTGTAAGGGAAAAGGGGCAATTATTTTATTTTATTTAATTTACTTTAAAAAAATTTTTTAAATGTTTTATTTATTCCTGAGAGAGAGAGAGAAACAGCATGAGCAGGGGAGGGTCAGAGAGAGAGGGAGACACAGAATCTGAAACAGTCTCCAGGCTCTGAGCTAGCTGTCAGCACAGAGCCCAATGCAGGGCTCGAACCCATGAACCGTGAGATCATGACCTGAGCTGAAGTTGGATGCTTAGCCGACTGAGCCACCCAGGCACCCCAAGAGGCAACTATTTTAAAGAACTTAAGAGAAGAAGGGGAAATTTTCAGGGGCAGGAAAAGAGAAGGAAGGTGGTGGATTCTGAGATGAATGGGAGACTGGTGCAAACTGGTCTGACCTCCAAGAGTGTGCCAGAGGGTATGACTGGGGGCCTGACTTGAACTCTGATTCCACATGGCAGGGACATAGAGAGAAACTGGATTTCAAGGAGCCACTTGGGGCTTGTCGGCTGTTAGCTGTCAGCATGACAGATGGAGGATGGAAACCACATCATCCTTCCATATTTGGTGCTCGAGTCAACTTTCCAGTTGGTAAGGGCGATGCTTCGATACCACTTAATTTTCTTTAAAGAAAACAAGGGATGTTTTTCCTTCAACATCTGAGTGTGGGACTGAGATGCATACTCTTTACCTGCAAATCTCAATTTCTATGATTCTAAATTCTGTGACTTGCTGACACCATCAGGGTTGCACTTCACCTTTCAGTCCTTCTATCTTACCATCTTCTCTACCCTCATGCTTGGTAGTGGTTGTTCTCTGCTGGGAACTCTTCAAAGTTGCTCTGAATGATAATTCTTAGCTTATTTCTTCAGAGGTAAACGTTCAGGGATTAAGGGGAAGCCCAATGTGATTAATCCAAGGCTGTATGCTTCTTTATTATGTCTACAGTACACCTTCCTACCACATGAATGGGTCCTGTCCCTTCAGCAGAGGCCTCCCCTTGACGAAGGCTCAGGGCAGCAGACACTGGGACAATCTGTGTCTGAGATGCTAGAAGCACATGGAATGGCCACCACTTATCCAGGTTAAGGTTAGGAATGAAATCCAACATTTCTTTTTTAACAAGTCCTTTTAGTAGAATTCCAAAGTGTGCCAACAGAATTATCTCCAATATACAAAAGCAAAGGCTTGATAATAAACTAAAAGGAGATACACTGCTATGTTAAGAGTAATCTGTCTTTGGATGAAGGGATGATGCGTGACTTTTTCCTGCTTTATACTTTTCCACACTTTCTGAATTTTCTAAGTATGCATTGCTGTTATAAGTTTTTAAAGCTTAAAAACAACAATAAAGAAGAACAACTATCTGACCTTTGTAAATACCATAAACCTGAATTATTTAGGTACTGAGGAATTTGAAAAAAGAATTGGAGACCTGGGGGCCTGGGTTGCCCAGTTGGTTAAGCATTTGACTCTTGATTTCAGCTCAAGTCATGATCTTGCAGTTTGTGGGATTGAGCCCCACATCTGGTTCTTGGCTGACAGCATGGAGCCTGCGTGGGATCCTCTCTCTCTCTCTGTCCCTCCATTACTCATCCTTTCTTTCTCTCAAAATAAATAGACTTAAAAAACATTTGGAGACTCATTTTTCAAAAATGTACGTTCAGCGTCTCTTCGTAGAAACAAAGATAAATCTATCAAGTGTATTTTATAATGTTTACTGACTTTCCCAAGTCTTCTGAATGAAAGAATGAAGAAGATTTTATAATGGGTACCCCTGGATTATAAAAGGATGCATCACCTTTCCTGAAGTTTCAAATTAGAGTCATGGATGTAGAAATCAGACTACTGTAGGAAACAGAACCTCAGTTAAGGTGATGCCGCCAGGCTCTTATTTAATGAGATACTCCAGGACTTACTGCTACCACTTAGAATAAGTTATGCTGACTAATTAAAGTGCACAGCATAGTTTCATTTAATTACAGACGACTACTTTTAGCACAATCAATTTTCATCCAGTCTCAGAATCCAGACTTCATTCATGTAACTGCAATTAACACTGCTTCTTTTTTTTATTTCTAATCAATTTTAGAGAAACCTGAAACATATTTGAATTTTAACCATTGTAGATAGGACTGAAGGGATTTTATGTATTGATGACTTTCTTAGCTGTTCCGGGATTTTGGTAGATTGTTTTTTATACTCTACAGGTAATAAGTTATGTGCTTGCACCAGAAATGAGCTATTTGCAATCTATTTTCATTTTTAAAAATAGCTTTCTGTTTATAAAAGTGGTTGATATTCATGAAAAGCTTGGGATATGTGGTGTAGTGGTGGAGAAGGGCAGTTCCCTTCTCAGATGGAACTGGGAAAAAGTGTGGCTCCATCACTAACCTTCTGCAAGACCCTTAACACCACTAGATCTCATTTTCCTTATTTTTTAAAAAATGTTTTATTTATTTCTAGGAGAGAGAGAGAGAGAGAGAGAGAGAGAGACAGAGTGAGCAGGGGAGGGTCAGAGGGCAAGGGAGACAGAGACTCTGAAATAGGCTCCAGCCTTCTTCAGCACAGAGCCCGATGCGGGCCTCGAACCCACCAACCGCAAGATCATGACCTAAGCGAAAGTCGGACGCTTAACCGACTAAGCCACCCAGGCGCCCCTCATTTTCCTTATTTTTAAAGTGAACATATAACAGTGATCTTGGTTAGTCATTGTGAGGATTAAATGAGAAAATATATCTGTGGCACGAAGTACATGGTAAATGTTCACTAAGTGTAGGTGTGCTTATTAGTGTTTTTGCATCACTGAGAAAAATACAAAAAATAAAACAAAGATCTCACCTATGACCTCAAAGCCCAAAAATACATCTATGAGTATCTTGGTGTGTTAATTTGCTGTAAATACATTTCCTCTTCTAAATACTTTTCCTTTCTTTATTTAAATCTTTCCTTTCTAATTAATAATTCAAAAGTAGGAAAAAGTTAAGGGATTATGTAAAAAAACTGTTATGTAGTAATTAAAATGGCATTTATGGAGAGTTATTACAACATGGAGCAGGCCTCGGGTTACTATGATCATAATGATAGAAAACATCAACGAATAATGTGTTGGGGAAAAAAGATTGTAGAGAAATGCATCAAAACTACTACTTTCGGGCGCCTGGGTGGCTTAGTCGGTTAAGCGTCCGACTTTCGCTTAGGTCATGATCTCGCGGTTCGTGGGTTCGAGCCCCGTGTCGGGCTCTGTGCTGACTGCCAGCTCGGAGCCTGGAGCCTGTTTCAGTCTGTGACTCCCTCTCTCTCTGACCCTCCCCTGCTCATGCTGTCTCTCTCTCTCCTAGAAATAAATAAAACATTAAAAAAAATTTAATAAAAAAAAAAAACTACTACTTTCATGGTTATGAGTAATTTGTCCCATCACCTTTCTTTGTATGTTATAGCATTTCCAAAATTTTCTATTGCTAGCATGTCATTTATTTTTATTTATTTTATTTTAAAAAACAGGTTTTTAATGTTTGGTTATTTTTGAGAGAGAAGGAGAGACAGAGCATGAGAAGGAGAGGGGCAGAGAGTGAGGGAGACAGAATCTGAAGTAAGCTTCAGCCTCTGAGCTGTAAGAGATCATGACCTGGGCTGAAGTCAGATGCTTAATCAACTGAGACACCCAGGCACCCCTATTTTTTTAATTTAAAGTTTATATATTTATTTTTGATAGAGAGCAAGCAAGCAGAGGAAGGGCAGAAAGAGAAGGAGACAGAGAATCCCAAGCAGGCTCTGTGCTGAGTGTAAAGCCTGATGTGGGGCTTGAACTCACAAATCTGTGAGATCATGACCTGAACTGAAACCAAGAGTCAGATGCTCAACCTACTGAGCCACCCTGGTGCCCTGCTAGCATGTTATTTTTGTGAAAGTAAGATTTGGTTAAAAAATACTTCTTTTCAATTTCAATTCCTCCATGATGTTTCTCCAAAAGACCCTACACTAGAGGCACCTCTTGTTTCTCTGAATTCCTTTGAACTAACATTCTGTATCAGTGATTAGGAAGAAGAGAGGTGTGTGCTTCTATTAACCCTGTTAACGTGAACAAGTCATTTAAACTCATCTGTACATTGTTTTTTTTTGTCATTTGTAAGGTAAGAAGTCTGAATTGATTAGACAATCACTCAGGTTTCTTTGTTTACATAGATTGACTCAAAAGATCAGAATAAAAGGTCTGGAAAGCAGGCTTCTAGCTTGTTAACTGATCTTTAAAAATTATACATTAAAACATTTCCCCAAGAATAAAGGTGACATGTTCCCTTTACTTTTTGATTGTAAAACTAGAAAACAAAAATTTCTGTAAGAACCATGACAAAATTAAATATTAATGGCATTAAAATAAAAAGAATAAAAAAATAAGCAATTTAACTTAGAACCAGGGAATTTTAAGGAAGAACAGCATATTGCCAGTTCCCATTCACCAGTCTATTTTGGTTATCCTTGAGTTAAAATAGAGATAGTTTCACTTTCGTGGTCAAACATAATTGCTGATTACAAGGATCTTGGGGTTGTGCTGTGAAAGAACTCTTTGATGTAAGATTGAATGCCCATTGTTCCTGGGAGGAGTCTGACTTTCTTTTTGGTTCTTTAGACAACTGTTGGTTAACTGTCACTGGATCAAAACTGTCACTGGATCAAAAGAGGTAGGGCAAGGCATGAAAATCACTGTGCAAGCTTGGGTAAAATATTTTCCACAAATAGGTTTTTTTTTAATTTCTTTATTTTACTTAAAAAATTTTTTTAATGTTTTATTTATTTCTGAGAGAAAGAGAGAGAGAGAGAGAGAGAGAGAGAGAGAGAGAGCATGAGCATGGGAGGGTCAGAGAGGAGACACAGAATCTGAAGCAGGCTCCAGGCTCTGAGCTGGCAGTCAGCACAGAGCCTGACACAGGGCTCGAACCCACGAACCGTGAGATCATGACCTGAGCTGAAGTTGGACGCTCAACCGACTGAGCCACAGTTTTTGCTAATGTGAAATTATGTGTGGATCAGTTAGAGACCTTATTGCCCTGGGATCCAGTAGCCCAGGCTAGCAAAAGTGGCCCAAACATCCCTACTCATGAATGTTATTGACTAAATGCTGATATTAGCCAGTGATTCAAAAAACATATTCAACCTGGGGCTGTAAGAATAGATGGTCAGCACCCTGATGGAGGATGGGATAGAATCTTGATTGTCCAGAATTAGCTTGAACTCTGGGTGTGGTCTTGGGGGCCGGTATAGTGAGGGGCATTGGCAAACTGGAGTCTATTCAAGCAAGAGTAAAGGAGCAGCAAGAGTAACCTGGTTACAATTCACTGGTAAAGCAAGGTTCAGACGGTGATGGAGCGGAGTTAGAAGGCTTAGCCTTGTCTTGAAGACAGAAGGACTAGGGTGAATGAATGGCTGTTCTTGGGGGACAGATTTTAATCAAATGCCCCAAAATGTAAAGGGCTGCTTCCTCCTCAGAAAGATGGGTTCCCCAACATTAGAAGTCTTTAAACAGAAGAAGAATGTGTGCTGTAAAGACGGTTCACAGACTAGACTGACCCAATGAATTCTATGGTCTCTTATGACCCTGAGTGTCTGACTGCAAGATTATTAATGAATTGACAAATTGAGTCAAACAGAAAGGCTCAAAATTTAAATCTCTATGAGATAAGAAAAGGGTCAGGCATGCCCCTTTCTCAACCTAAATGGCATAGGGAAGAAAACCCATGGGTTTCAGCATCAAGCTAACCAGGCTGCCATACTGGCTATGTCCCATGTCAAGAGACCTTTGGCAATTTAGCTGATCTCTTTAACTCAGTTTCTCATTTGTAAAATGTAAAAAGTTTCCTGAAGTGGTTGTGCAGAATAAGTGAAACAATGTATGTAAAGTGCTTAAAACCGGTTATATTAAGAACAAAGGAATCAGTAGTTAATGTAATTTTATATTCATAAATGAAAAAATTATTTCTCAGGATATAGAGGGTGCAATATCATAACCTGTAAACTGTGTGGTTCAGAAGTGTTGAAAAACAAAAATATTGGTACTAGCACTCAACATGGATTTTCTGGTTGCCTCTGGGTTAGACACGGTTCCTTGCTTAATGAAATCGGCCATCACTGCAGAAGTTGGCAGGCACCTGGGCAAATAGCCTGAGGCTTTCACCAAACAATGTGGTGCAGGTTGGCTGCAGAAACATGGGGAGAAAAAGTTGGAAATGATGGGAAGGAGAGGAAAGAGCACAGGAGGCTGGAAATAATTTAATACAAGGCTTGAGCAGGATGTCAGCATCTAAGATACTTTCCTGTTCTTTCTAGTCTTCCTCCCAGGGCAAGCAGCAAAGAGGAATGGAGTATTAAAGCACAATGAGCAATACTTGTCCGAATGTGTAGGGTCGGTTTTGAAAGAGCCTTTAGCATATCCATTAGCATGAATGCCTTTGGGGAGCCAAAGTTTGACAAGATTATATCAGTTTGTAGCTCCATTTGGTATCTGTATTCACAGCAAAGAACTATTCTTTTTTTTTTTTTTTTTTAAGCAAAGAACTACTCTTAAGGTGCACTGGACCTGGAGGTTTGCAGACCAAACCTGGGGCTTGCTACAGCTTTGGAAATAAGGTTCTGGGGGACCAATTTCTCAGCAGGCATCCTGGTGGCTCTTTGGGCAGCTAGTGACAGAGGACAATAGGGCCACTTTCCGATGGGCATAAGGCCCTGGAGTTTGAGCCTTGCCTCAAGTCCACGTGGTAATGAGTCACGTGTTAAAGGAAGTGGCAAGTAGGTAGATAGTTGTAGTGTAAGCCCTGACCTTTAGCCTTCTTTTTGTAATGCAAATGAATGACTTAAGTTTTGATTGATGAGGCATCCACTCCAAACTCGGCTATCTTGAAAAGACACCTTGTGCCACTAGATAAGGAGCCAGGTCATTCATGGGCGCCCTCCCCTCCTCCCCCCAAGGCTACTTTGTTTTAGAGAGCTTGGTTGATTTCAGTAAGGGATCATTTGGGCTGGTTGTTTTTTCTCTTCCCAGGCTTTAAATTCCTGCACTTATGTTTTAAAGGAATGAATTGTTTTAAATCAATGAAGAGTGAACCCTCAAAACCCTAGGTTCTCACCCCCCAACCCCAATAAAAGCAGAATCCTGGGCCTGCTCTTTCTCTCTACTCATGACCTCACTGTGTGGCTCCAGGTGGGCCATGTAATTTTCTGAACTTAAATGAAACGTTTTCTCTTTCAAAATTTCCTGGTGGTTATTGCTGAGAGCATCTTGAAATGATAACCACAAGGGCTGGTCCAGCCACAACACTGGTTATTGACAGTCCGAGACCAACACAGAACAATAATGAACTACAGGCAGTATGATTCAGTTCCAGAGGGGGTTTCTTCTCCTTCAGCCATGTCCACAAGCGGTGAAGTTACTGAGAAGCTCCCTAATAGCTTTAATAAAATAAGGTATTAGAAATACTTAGTAAGCCCAAAATACATGTCTATGCTTTGCATTACAGCAGTATTAATGATAAAACAGGGGTGCCTGGGTGGCTCAGTCAGTTAAGCCACTGACTCTCGATTTAGGCTCAGGTCATGAACTCACGGTTTCGTGAATTTGAGCCCTGCATTAGGCTCTGTGCTGACAGTACAGAGCCTGCTTGGGATTCTTTCTCTCCCTCTCTCTCTGCCCCTCCCTCACTTGTGCTGTCTGTATCTCTAAAAATAAATAAACAAATTTTAAAAAAAGAATAAAAGAAAACAAAAAACCTAGATATGTGTGCTACTTTCAAGGTGCTTACTGTCTAACGATGAAGTAAAAGTAGAGGCAACTGTAATACAGGATAGAGTAAACAAATGGTGCAAAAAGAGATGAAATTACTTGGTAATAAAAGAGCCAGAATTCAAGTTCGTTCATTCATTCATTCATTCATTCATTCATTCATTCATTCATGTGTATTTTTTGTTTGTTTGGAGAGAAAAAGAGAGAGAGAGAGAGCGCAAGCATGTGCAAGTGGGGGAGGTGCAGAGAGAGAGGAGAGAGAATCTCAAGTAGGCTCCACATCCAGCATGAGGCCCGGCATGTGGAGCCGGATGCTGGAGCCAGATGCCAGGTTCAATCTCAGGACTGTGAATTCCTGACTTGAGCTGAAATCAAGAGTTAGATGCTTAACAGACTGAGCCACCCAGGCGCACCTCATTCTTTCCTTTTATGGAAGATTGCATCTTCCAAAATGGCTAAAATGGTATTTCTGGTCCCCCATCTTCTTCTGAACCTTGCCACACTCCTTTAGGAGGTGGGGTCACTTGTCTGTCTTTGAACACTTTCATTGACAAATAGAATGTAATGGAAATGACGTGCTGTGACTTTTGGGACTAGATCCTCCAAGGTGATACAGTTTCTGCCTGCCTCTCCCTCTTACTCTTGAGCAAGGAAAGGATCCACATTAGGCAAGGATATAGATAAGGGACCTTGGGGAAGCAGGCTGTGGCTGCAAGTGGGAGGCTGAAGCTCTGGCCAGGTTTGGGGAAAAAAAAAATAGATAAATAAACGTATTCCAGACCTGCCTGGGCTGGGTGCATGAGTGGAGGCTCACAAACTTTCTGATAAGGTCCCAATAAAAAGTCAAAGACAAAAATCCTTGGCGGCTACCTAGTTGGAGCTCTCTCACTCTAGAGAGCTTTGCACTTTCCCTCAATAAACTCTATTGTTTCGCTCACTCTGTTGTCTGTGAGATTGATTCTTAGACTCTGTGAGACAAGGACTCGCACCTCTCCCACCCTCTTGTAACCCTCCAGGACACTCACTCCGGGAATCTAGCTATCTAGATGGCTGTCTATCTAGCAAGGAAGCCCAGGCCTCAAAAGAAGGTCACATGTAGGTGTTCCAGCCATTGCAGCTTAAGGTGTCAGGTAGCTACTGGCATAAGCCATCTGACATCTGAGTGAGAATGCCTTTGTTTGTTTCTTTATTTGTTTAAAGGATTTTATTTTTAAGCAATCTCTACAAGTAACTTGGGGCTTGAACCCACAACCCCAAGATCAAGAGTTGCATGCTCTACTGACTAGGCCAGCCAGGTGCCCCGAGAATGCCTTTGGATGAATCCCACCCCTCCCCATCTCCATGAGGCTTTGAGCCATACTGACATGTAGTGGAATAAAGATGAACCATGTTCTCTGAGCCCTACCCAAATTACGAATTTTCAGCAAAATAAATATTGCTTTTTTTTTAAGCCACAAGTAGAGGAGTAATTTATTAAACAGAGTAACTGGAACATACTTTAAGTTGGAAGACTGGAGCATGAGAGGAAGGCTAGATATAGAGAAGTGACCTTGAAGGGTTGGCAGGATAATGAAATGTGGTAGCATTTCCCCAAAGAGTATTCCAGAAACAAGGAGTTCTGTGGTCAAATGATCTTGAGAAATCTTAGGTTAAACCAGACGCGGCCAATTGGTGGCCTAGGGGCCCAATCTAGCCAAGAGTCAACTTTTTCCCCCTTCACAACTGGATGTTAAATTCTACATCAAAACCCAGATTTCAGACATCTTATGAAGATAGGTAAATATTAGGCCCACATGGACCAGAAGCAGCACCTGTCAGTTGGTACATGTGGTCTCTGCCTCATCACAACCATGTCACTATCTTTACCTGCCTGGCTCCTAGAAGTAGCTTGTTTGCAACTTCTGGACAAAAGTGAACATGTTCTTTACTGCATGACTTCCCAGGATCTTCAGATGCTAATATATATTTTAAATCTCTGAGCGGGTTGTAAACAGTCCTTGACTATATTACCTTGACACTCTAAGTGTGCATCTGTCATTAGGATTCTCTGGAATACAGCTTGGAAAATGCTGATATAGAGACTCAGAGCATCTGAAGTTCCACAAAAAAGAACTCTTTGGTCGGATAAATTCGGTATATCCTGAGAAGCTATCAGGGATAGGAATTTACCACATATAGTTTGTTTTCATGTGATTGTTTCCCGTGAAACTCATCTCCAATTAGCCAGCAGGTTCTCTAATCCTCACATCTGCTGTGTGAATCAGAATTCTTCAAGAATCTGTTGTTGTTATTGTTCCAGAAGAGGAAATGAAACCCAGAATGTGGAGGGAAGAATTAAAATACTTTTTGTCTGTTTTTAAGATGACAAGTCATTTGATGAACTTATCATTTCAATACTAGCTAGTCATTTAAAATGGCTTTGAAAATACATATAATTACATATGCAGATTGGGCAAAGCCTGGAAGATATATGAAAACAGCTAATTTATTAATGTCATGGGAATTCTGAGGAGTTCTTAGCCTTTCCTCCCCCAACTTTCTAATTTGTTGATGCTTTTAAAATAACTTAAATAGAGGAAATCTTTGATAAAAGAATTATTTTCTGGTGACCAACAATATTTAAGTTCTATGATTCAGAGTCTGCAAAACATGCAAATATTTTTAGTATTAGAAATAGTGATGAAGAGCAGAGTTTTGGAGTTAGACCCAGTCAGAATTCCATTCCTGACAATGTGGTGTGATCTTGAGTAAGTTACAAAATCTAAGTCTCAGTTTTTCCACATTAAAATAATGCTGCTGGAGGAGGTCATTGAGAGGATGTGACTGCCAGTTGATCCTTGAGCTAAACCTGGGTAATCAGAGGCTCCTCACATGCTCCCCCATCCTTTGAGTGTACGATGTGCCTACTGTTCCCCCAGTGAAAGCTGTTCTAAGGATGCAGCCTTGAGAGACGAAGGTGTTGTTGAGACCATCTGGATGGTATGTGACTGAACCCAGTGAAGGCCTCTATACAAACTTTTTAAGATTATGGTGGGCAGGTGTGCAGATCTCATCTTGCAGCCATGTAAGATAAGCCTTGTATGCAAGTTTCCTTGCTTATTAAATCTGCCACCTACCAATTTAGAGTTGTCACCGCTTTCTTAGGTCTCTCCTTGCCTTCTGTGTATGGGCCTAGTTTAGCAATTGATAGCTGGTGAGCCAGCTAGGAGACCAAAGAAATGGGCCTTGGGAAAGAGGCATTCACGGTGGGAAATCTTTCAGTGGCCACCAATCTCATATGTTAGATGTTGGTGGACCACCCTGTGAGTCTCAGGACACCTTAAAAATGCTAGCAGGTTTGATATACGTGTTTGAGAAACTACACATAGCACACTGCAGCAAAGAAGGGAAATGAGTGGCTGCCACAGCAGGCTGGCCTCTCATGTGGGCAGCTCAGCTGGCCATTGATGCCCAACTAGAGGCTGAAACTTGACTTGGAAAGCTGGAAGAGATGAAGCTATAGAAGGACAAGCAGTTGTCCCTACTCTGGTAGCTTTGGGGCTGGCAGAAAACATGTGAAAGGAGGAGAATAAGTTGGAGATTTGGTGGTCAGTTTTGTAAGGCTAAAAGAGTGTAAGATGCCTTGGGTTAAGATCTAAGAGCTTGTGACAAAGCCTTACTGGGATACTAAGAGGAGAAATCTCTAGGAAAGTGAAGACAGCCAAGAGCAAAGAGGAGGATGTTACAGTGATTGACAATGACAACTGACAGCCTCATGAGGTTTGGCGCCTAACACAAAGAGAAAATTTAAATAGTAACTAGTGTAGATTTCCCATAATGAAGAAATATACCCCCAAAACTCCCAGGAGAAACTTGCATTCTTTCTCTGTCTCTTGAAGTTGTAAGTCTTATCATGCCCTTGAAATATAAATACTGCAGGAGACAACTAAAACCCTGCCCAAGGTTGCCTGGGACTGAGGGGAAAAAAGGGGGAAAGATGCTTTTTAAAATACAGTTAGCTATAGAAGTTCCCTTGTCCAAAGTCAAATCCACAGCCTCCAAAAGATTACTATTAAAGGGCACATACAAATCTTTTTTTTTTTTTTTTAAGGGCAAATACAAATCTTAAAAGTCTTTTCTACAAATAGTAATAAGAAGCTTTAGCCACGTGAGGGGTAACCTTTACTTGTTTCATTGGCCAGAGACACATTCGGATTTAACTGCTTCATAAAGTAGTGAATTTTATACTGTACTGATTTCATAGCTAGAGCTTTGGAAGGAAAGCAATGGAATCTCTTTTTGTGTTTGTCTGTCTGTTATGTATGTCCATGGATATATATTACATATGTGATGTTTTTCTTCTTCTGGAAAGTATTACCAAAATTAAGTTGCAAAAGAGCTCTATTTAATTGGCTTCAAGAAAAGTAGGCTTTAGCATCAATGGTATACCTATGTAAAACTGAGACCTTATCTTCTTTCATCTGTTAAAAAGAGTTTTCTTAGACTATTGGTTTGTTCTTGATGAGCTTATGAAAGGTTTATCTTTATCTTTTAAGTAATCTGTCTAGCAAACAAAGATTCTATGTTTTATCAAAATAATTTCTTTTTGTGTCATACTGTCTTTATCAAGTCTTTGATTACTTATGAAAAACCGAGTCTTCTCCATTAATAGAGCTAAGGTTTTTTTTAATGGATATTTTTTTAAAGTTTATATTTTTATTAAAAAATTTGTTTAATGTTTTTTATTTATTTCTGAGAGAGAGAGAGAGAGACGGCGTGAGCAGGAGAGGGTCAGAGAGAGAGAGGAAGACACAGAATCTGAAGCAGGCTCCAGGCTCTGAGCTAGCCATCAGCACAGAGCCTGACGCAGGGCTTGAACCCACAAACCGTGAGATCATGACCTGAGCCAAAGTCAGACACTTAGCCGACTGAGCCACCCAGGCACTTTCTAAAGTTTATTTTTCAGAGAGAGTGTGTGTGAGTGCACGCAGGTGGGAGAGGAGCAGAGAGAAAGGGAGGCAGAGGATCCCAAGCAGGCTCTGTGCTCTCAGTGCAGAGTCCAATGTGGGGCTCCAACCCATGAACCATGAGATCATGACCTGAGCCAAAACCAAGAGTTGGATGCTTAACTGACTGAGCCATCCGGGCTCCCTGAGCTAAGTTTTTTTTTTTTTTTTTTTTTTACAACTTTATGACTTTCTGTATTTGCCTTTGAAATCTTTGTCACTTAGGTTAAAATGATAATTAAGTATTGTTTCATGGTGACTTATGACCCATTTTAATCAACTGTTTTAAATCTTTTGATAGTTTTGACAAACTTCACCAAATCAAATTTAAATTAAGCCTTGTTTACCTTGTCCTAACTTTGGGATTTTTCAGATCCCTGAAACATCTCAAAAAATGTGTTTTCTCTCCTTATAAAAGGGAGAGATTAAGCTAATTAGGCTTATTTGATATGTTAAATTAAAAAGGATGTGTTATCAGATAAACTTTCCTTAGGGTATGTTTATGTGGAATTCCTAAAAATCTGATATGTCCTGGTACAAAATGTTGTCAGTCACAATTTTAAAATGTATGTCATGGAAATAACCAAATCTCCTTGTCAATTGCACTATAATGAACTCTCATCAGATCTTTAAGTACGGCCATTTTAAAAGTCTTTTGTCATTTATAGACAGTTATTAATTTACTCTGATGCTTTTGCAAAAACATTCCTGCAAAAAGTGTTTCATCTTCAAAGATATCCATGGAAAAGCTCTGGCAAGTACAGATTTCTAATAACCAAGATCAATTTGCCTTCATGTGGGAGAAAATAATGGACCTTTCAAGTGCTTCCCTAAGGCTACATGCAAAGCTTCATATTATGTCATGGGATGGTAACCCAATGCAATGGGCCCATCCCGTTGATGATATAATGGTAACATGAAGATTTGCTGGACACTCTGTAGGCTTTGCTGGACATCTGTGAGGAAAAGATAAGCAATAAACCCCAAAAGATTCAAGGCCCACGTGCTACCATGAAGTTTTTGGAAGTTGTTTGGTTGGATAAGACACACATCATCCCCAAAGCTATGATTGACATGATGCAAGCCTATCCACTCCCACAAAACATGAGAGAGATGAAAATCTTTGTGGGAAATTGGGGGTTTAGAAGGGCTTTTATTCCCATCTGGCACAGTGTCTCTGCCTTTTAAAGCACCTGGTAAGAAAAAGGGTACATGTGGACCTGGGGGGTCAAAACAAGAACTCACTTTTGAGAAGGAGAAACACTAGGAAAGCAGATTAAAGCTCTGGACATTTCTCACAGAGGGCTAACATTTAAATCAGATGTGTCTGTGACTCCAGAAGGTACGGCTTGGGCACTATGGCAGGGGCAACAGAAGGAGAGACCTCTAAAATTTCTGTCCCTGCTCTGGAAGGAGAGAGAAACGTGAAGTTCCCCACAGAGCAACAGCTGCTAGCAGTGTACACAGTGTTCCTCTAGGTAGAATATCGTGATAAGAACTTCCCTTCCTAACAAGGGGTGAATTAAAAATATGCTTCACTGATCTATCTCTGACATGGCTCAAACTCCCACTTTGGCCAAATGGTATGCCTATTTACAACAGAGGAGCACCCTGTCAGCCAGCCCACCATCTCTGGAAATGCAGGTGCTACTAGGCCTTATAGGATATGTAGATCCTATAAATATCCTGCCCCTATTCCTATGGGACCCTTGTGGCCTGTAGAAAGAGACTGGGGGAAATTCTCACTGAAGCCTAGTATACAGATGTCTAGAAATAAGCATGAATCACAGCAGTCAGTGGGCAGAACTCTGAGCATTTTGGCTGTGATCACTCAGAAGGTCTGGCTGTTAACCCTTTATAGACAGTTGGGCTGTTCTAAAGGGGTTAACCCTATGGCTTAGACAATGGGAAGCCTGAGGATGGATGACTATGAATGCCTTTGTGTGGTCAAGATGTATGGAAACACATTCAGTTTCATCTGTAAGAACCTAAGGAAGTACTCACTATTTTCCATGCCTTAAATAATGAGGCACTGATCCTTTCTGGCAATCAGGAAGCTGATGCCTTAGATTGGGTACAAGTGCTAGCAATCGCTCTTCAGTAGATACCAAAGATTGGATGCATAGGAATAAACTGCCACTAGCTCCCAGGTGAGATGACGTATTGCCAAGGATGCAGGACTGCCCTGGAAATACATTGACTTGGTTAATGCAATAAGAGCTCATCTTGTAGGTTCTAAATAATGCCCAAGGCAGTTGCTAGAGAAGTCTGGGGCCATCCATGGGAGTTCCCAACCTGTCAAAGACTGGCAAATTGATTATATTAGCTCTTCCTTCAGATCAAAGGTTCTAAATATGCCTTGATTTATGGAGACACTGCATCTGGCTTAACCCAAGTTTTCCCATCACTGTGCAAACCAGGCTGCTACTATTAAAGAATTAGAAAATCTGAGTACCATGTACAGATACCCTTGTCAAAAAGACAGTAATCAGGGGTCACATTTCCAAAGTGATAATATGCAAGACTGGGCAAAAGAACATACCATTGAATAGAGGTTCCATGTCCCCTATAACTCACAAGTAGTAGGGTTAAAACTCACAAGTAGTAGGGTTAATGGAAAAGAAAAAATAAAATATTGAAGCAAAAGATTAAATTACTAACAGGTAAAACTACCCTGGATGGATATATTAAAGTACTGTCCCAGGCTTTAATTCATTTGAATAATCAACCAGTAGGTCCTATTTTCCTTTGTGCCAAAATGGGGACTGCGGCTGAGACACTTGACATTGTAAAGATAAAAAAGTCATGGTAAAGAGCCATCGTTCAGCTCTCACCATGAATCAATGTGATGTGCTGATGAGAACACCAAACCCCATCATGCTTGGGAAAGATGGCACCTACTAGAATTAGCAATAACATGTCCCTCTGGAATGGGTAAATTACTTTGCACTCCTAAGTGTCAGGGAACTACTCAATCTCCACTGGGATTCCACTGTCCTACCATAAGCTGAACCTGTTGAAATGCACTACACATGGAATGGAACATGTGTCATCAAGAGAGGGGAAAAAAGTGGGGGTTCTGGTCTAGTATCTCCCTCCACCAGTGTATCTCCTTGTGCCTGACAGCACTGTCTCCCTTGGCCAACATGGATGGTATGTACAACTGGGTCAAGTTCCTAAAGCTGCCAACCTCCCTCTCCTCAAGGCCATGTGGGTATGTTCTGTTTTCCACTGATAAAATCACTTGGCCTCCTTCTTTGTTCTCTCCATTGGCCTGGAGGATGTTATGGCACACACAGAAGCTCTTACTAAATTCACCCAACAAGCCTTACTGGTAGCCAGCAAACCCTGTCCTTAACAAATACTGAAATGTCTCTAATGAAAAAAGCTGTCCTCCAAAATAGGATAGACTTGGGCAGTAAGTTTGCTTTGTGGGGAGGCACCTGTGCCATTAAACAAAGAGAATGTTATGTGTTCGTACCTGATGAGTCTAATTTGTATCATCTATTTTAATGAAGGCCCTGAGTGATCCAAACCCCAGTCTAGGGGACTTAGTAAATCAAGGGTTTGGATAACGGGGTTCTTGATGAAGAAAATTGTTAGTTATTTTGGGAATCATCTTAAATTTTTTTCTTTTACATTTGCCTGTATTGTTCCTGTAGTATCTGCCTCCAGTGCAGTCAGACAACCAACAAACAAGCCACCTCCATGTTATTAACACGCTTGCTGACCACTCAGGGCACATTGCAGAGGAGGAAGACATATAAGATTCTAAGAGCCAATCAGGAGAGGTAAAACATTAGAAGAGGTCATTAAGAGGAAGTGACTGCTGGCTGATTCTTCAACTGGACCCTGGCATTTGGAGGCTCCTCACTCCTTCCCTTGTCCCTGGCATGTGCATTCTGTCTACAGTTCCCACCGTTGGAGCCATTTTTAAGGATGTAGACTTTAGATAGTGCAGTTTTATTACAACCGTGTGCAGCGAATTATGTGACTGAACCCAATTTAAGGTCTCTAGATAAATTTTTAAGATTTGGCAGGTGGCTGTGGAGATCTACGCATCTTGTTGCCCAACAGAAGCCCTGTAACTAAGTTCCCTTGCTTATCAAATCTGCCTCCTACCAATCTGGAGTGGACTGCCTCTTTCTTCAGTCTCTCCTTGCCCTCCATGTGCAGAGGTCAGTTTGCAAACTGACAAATGGGAGTAATGCTCACCCGATAGGGCTGCCATGAGCACTGCGTGAGATGATGAATGGGTTTAGGACAGAAAGCCCACCAGGGGTAGCATTTATTGGTACACCTAAAGCAACCTTGGACCGTCTGAGCATGGAAACAGGTTCTTTCCTCCTCCCATTTCCTTAGCTTTTCCCTTAGCTGCAGGGAAGGCCTCCAGAGGCATTGGTTTCAAAGCAGTTTCTCTGTAACATTTTTTCCTGGTGATAAAGAATTTAAATTATTACATCTAATAACCATGTAGGCACTGCCTTCCACTGTGAAAATCTTCCTCCTCCCACACTTTAGGGGTATTTAAGGAAAAAATATTGGGTCAGTTGTTTTGGCAAAGTGAGATTAAAAAATTGCCAGTGTCATATTGATCATACTGTACTGCTATTTTTACTTTTTTCCTTTTTCTTTTTGACTACTTGGTTGTTACAATGTTTGACCAAGTGTGAAGATAGTCTAGATCCTGTTTGTTATCTTACGAGAGTATTGGGGGAAAAAGGGGTTAAAGTTGTTTTCTCTGACACTGGAATCAAACTAGTTGACTCAGTGGTCAGGCAAAGATTCTGAAAAGCTGCAGGAGCACCCCTGCCCTGGGTCGGTGGGGTATCACAGGGGAAGGGGAATGTGCTCATGCTGCTTTGAGCTAATACCTAGATGCTCATAGCTACTGTGGAGCTAGGTAGCTTCTGCTATGACCACCAATGCCTTAGAAAAATTCCAGATGGTCAAAGTCATCACACATTCTCTTTGTGTATTGATTTATTGGCCTGTAAGGATTAATTTGGATAGAACTGGAGAAATATTTTCTCTGCCAAAGATACTAGGCATTGAATCTGGTTTCTTGGCAGTGGTTGCCACATTCTCAGTATCAAAACACAGAAGAGAAGAACAATATAATGTGAGGTTAGAGACTCCATCAGCCCAGGAAAAAACCCACCATTGGAGCACTCTTTTCTACAGAACCTAACAAAAAATGGAAAAGAGGTTCTGGATGGATTGACATTCTTCTGTTTTCAATTATTAGATTGTACTGGCAAAATTTGCTTTTACAAATGACATATACCTATATTGGTATTTGGAGCTATGTTATAATTAGAAACACATTTTGAAAGGCCAGATGCAATACTTTTAAAAAGAAATACTTAGATATACAAGATAGTAGTGGTTTTCTAATGTCTTTATAAAGTGGATTTTTTTTCCCGTACAGAACCTTTTTTTATTATTAAAGTATTTCATAAAATTTGAAGGGTAGTATCTTCTCAAAATAGTTTATTCTATGTATTTACACATGGTGCACTCATTTAGCAGAATTATTAACAAGTCTACTATGTAGTGGGCAATGTTCTGCATAAATAAGGTATACAGGGTATATCATAAATAAGACAGATGCTGATCCTGCCACTGGAGTGTGCAGTGTGCTGGGGCACAGTTGATTACAATCCGAGCCTGTAAGAGAAGGGAATACATGGTGCTCTGGGAGCAAAGAAGAGGGGAACTCAACCTAGACTTGGGAGTTCAGGGATCTGGATGCAGTGAAAGCTAACTGAGACTCTAAGGGTGAATAGAAGTTAGCCAGGTAATGGGGTGAGGAAAGAACATTTCTGATGGGAGGAGTGGCATGTGCAAAGGCTAGGAGGAAGATTATATGATCTATTCTGGGAACTGATGACTTATTATGATGCCAATATAGACATCAAGGTGGGGAGTCAGAGCTGCAGATGTAGAGGCAAGAATGGTCCAGATCACAAAGGACCTTGTAAGGCTAGGTCAATGAGTTTGGACTTTATTCTAAGGATAAGTGGGAAGTCATCACTCAGATCTGTGCCTCAGAAAGATTACTCCGATTGAAATGAAAAGAATGGAGTAAGTAGGGCATTCTATTCACTCTAGAGGCAGCAAGACAAGCTACGCGGCTGTTGGGGTTGTCTGTGTAAGAGATGATGGTGCCCGGAGTAGAGTGCCGCATTTGGGAGATGTAACAGAAAAGGTGAAGTAGGGTTATGGTGAAGACCTCAGATCTGGATATGTTCAGTTTGAGGTGCTTTCGGTGTATGTTTGAGCATAGATATTGAATAAGGTATTGGGCTGCCTGGGTTTGGTCTCAAGAAGAAAATGACAGCCAGAGCTGTGGATTTTCTGATTGCAGTGGTGACTGGAATCATATGAAGGGATTTGTTGAACAAGCGAGAGCGCATCAGGAGGGAGAGCCGACTGTCCAGTGTTGCACTCTGGGGAACATCAGCAGTAAGCGATAGGCAGAGGAGGAAGAACTCACTGGAGAGAAAATCCAGTGTAAGGGGATCTTTAAGTGGAAGAAGTATTTACCAGTATGGAGGGCTGTGGCTGCAGCACATCTATGAGCATAAACAACCATGGAGATGTGATGATTTTGTCCAGAGCAACACTAGTGGAATAGAGGTAGAAGGCAGATTGCCATGGATTGAGGGCAAATGAGAATAAAAAGACACTGTCATACATTGTAATAGTAAATACAACCATCTCTGGAGTGTTTGTGGAGGTACTGAAACTATGAAGTATCTGAAAAATTCTGATCTTCATTTAACTGGTGTTTCCCTCTCCAATTTCATGCTTAAAATTTTTAAAAAGTTTATTTCTGAGAGAGAGAGTGAGCGAGCAGGGGAAGGGCAGAGAGAGGAAGACACAGAATCTGAACCAGACTCCAGGTTCTAAACTGTCAGCACCGAGCCTGACATGGGGCTCGAACCCATGAACCGTGAGATCATGACCTGAGCCGAAGTGGGATGCTTGGACGACTGAGTCACCCAGAGGCCCTTCCAATTCCATTTTTATACCCACCCACCCATTTACCAATCTACTTATCTATCATCTATCTATCTATCTATCTATCTATCTATCTATCTATCTATCATCTCATCTTTAACTGATAAGCCAAATGCCTCATGTGAATCTTAGCCAAGGCTACAGATGTGAGGGCTAGGGAAAGGAACGGCCATGTTTTCTTTTCCTGTTCTTTGTCTCAAAGAATCTGAACATCGCATCAGGAAGGAAGAGGCCTTAGGAGCATCTAGTTCAACCCCTTCCTGTGGGGATGAATTGTAGGGGTAGGGCAGAAAAGAGATAAATTAGGAGGCTATTGCAATAAACTGGGTCGAGACCAAGGTGATTGCAACAAAAGCAAAGAGGGAGGAGTGAATCAGAGATTTTCTAGGAGAAGAAATAAGATTTAGTGACGAAACTGCATTGCTTCTTACTAACATCAATACTATTGTCATCTTGAATATATATAATTTTTTAAGAGCTTTCAAGTGCATTAGCTTATTTGACCTTCATAAGTGAACTTTCCAAGGTCACTAGATAGTCAGTAGGTGAACCAGGTGCAGGCCCACACCTTCTAATTCCTACTCCTATACCCTTTTTGTTAATGCAGTTTTGTTTCCATCATCCTACTCTGCAGCTCTAACCTATCCTTAGCTTTAAGAAATCAATCAGTGTTTTTACTTGGCAAATATTATCTTGGTAGGAGGAAAGAGCAGAACAAAGCCCTTCTGCTTGTCTCTTGTCATTTAATTTTCTGAGACAAACCGAGTTCATTTGGTTTAGAAATACAAGGTCATTGATACTGCTCTCAGCTTCTTTTCTATCAGGAATGAAGGCAACTACAGTGGAATGTTAAAATGGGAGTCTTTCAGTTCAAGTGTTGGCTGCCCTTCCAAAAAGAGGAAAAAGGAAAGAAAAAAGGATGAACAACAGGTGCCTGACTACATATATAGGATTTGTTAAAAGAATGGTATATATGTATATATATGTATTTCCAACATTTTGCCTACATTCCTTATCAAAGAGCTAATACTGAAGGCACCAGAGGAGAGCATTTCTAGGCAGTGGTCAAGGATGTATGTATCTCATTACCAGGTTTGAGCCACCAAGGGCTGAGCTACCCTGGAGCTATCTGGAATTCTACCCCAGAGGACTTCTTGGAAGGGTGGGGATTGATGACCTCACTGGAGCTGAAGTGAGATATTTCCAGCAAGAATCTCTGAGAGACCCAGGAAAGCAGAACATGAGAGAATATGCTCATGTTACACATCCCACTGAGCCCAGAGAGTGTATATGCCATGCTATGACTGTACCTGCCGCATAGGTCTGGGTTCCTTCCTAGTCCTCACTGCTCTGGTCCCATCCGGAGGGCTCTGAAGCTGTGACTAGTGAACAGAGTGCTAGGATGTGTAGCCAGGAGACAGAAGGTCTACCTGGCAGCTTCCCAACCACAGAGGATCGGGCCTAACGGTGTTTCTAGCTTGCGGGGGATCGGTGGGGGTGGGGGGTGGGGGAGGGAGGGTGGTATGAGAAGTTCTATGCTGTGAATATGGAAGGAGTACTGTAATTATTATAAAGGATTGTAGTCCTTAGTTACTGAAACAACACTGCTTTTGGGGTTGAAAGTGTCTGGAGGACTTTTTATTATCTTCAAGTGACTGGAAAACCTATAGGCTGAATTGTGTTTTCCCAAAAGATACGATAAGGTCCTAACCTGTGATATCTTACTTGAATGTGATCTTATTTGAAAACAGGGTCTCTGCAAATGTAATCAAGTCCAGATGAGGTTCTTCTGGTGAGTCCCATTCCAACGCCACTGGTGTCCTTATAAAAAGAAGGAAACTTGTCCGCAGGTGCACACACAGTGGAGAACACCATGTGAAGGCACAGACACAGAGGGAGGACAGCCATGTGAGGGCTGAGGCAGAGGCTGGCAATGCCTGGGGTGACCGGAAACTGGAGGAGGCAAGGAAGGATCCTTCCCTAGAGGGTTGGGAGAGAGCAGGGCCCTGCCAACAGCTTGACTTCAGAGTTCTAGCCTCCAGAGCTGAGATGACAAATTTCTGTGATTTTAAGCCGCCCTATTTGTGGTGTTTTGTTACAACAGCCATGGGAAATGAGTACAAAGGACCAATCCATGATTTCAGTCAGAAACTAGGATTGTGTCCAGTCACAAATGGTGTTTGAATGGGCAGAAGATAACAAAATTTTCTCAAACGAGCTTATGTGCATTATTTCCATTTTTATAAATGATGAATTCGATGTTACAGAAATCAAATAACTTGTCAAAGGAAAATGGTGTACAATGCAGAACTGGGATTTGAACATAGGTCTTCCCGACTCCAGTAAGTGGTGCTTCACTCCACTATCAGATTAGTCCAGAAAGAACTGGGTAGATGTCCCATGACCTGTGCCTTCTTATAGTTCATGTTCAGACAACCATGCCTCACTTGAAAAGGTTTCTTGGGATCAGAATGCAAGAATCAATTTTCTTGGCAATTTTGGTTCTTAAAACGACTACTTGAAAACTCTATAGGAAGACATGCAGAGAATAGATTGTGTGGCTCAAATCAACATGGATTGAAACCTAGACTTTAAGTCTGTGTTATGTTCCTGGACTATGAGGCTGAAAAAGGCAGTTTTTGACCTCAAGTAGCTCACAGTCGCCTGGAAGGAATTTTCAGGGGTGTTGAAAACTATTCTGGAGCAGAAGTTAGAAGATGGAAACTTGGGGCATCTGGGTGGCTTAGTCGGTTAAGCGTCCGACTTTCGCTTAGGTCATGATCTCGCGGTTCGTGGGTTCGAGCCCCGCGTCGGGCTCTGTGCTGACTGTCAACTCAGAGCCTGGAGCCTGTTTCAGTCTGTGACTCCCTCTCTCTCTGACCCTCCCCTGCTCATGCTGTCTCTCTCTCTCTCTCCTAGAAATAAAAAAAAAGAAAAAAAAAAAAAAGAAGCCGGAAACTTTAGTCCTGGTACCACCACTCCCCACGAATGTGATTGCAGCCGTATCATATAACCTTTGTTAAAATTTCCAAGTATTTGGTAACTTTTTCTGTAAACTGTGAAGAGTTACACTAGAATCAGGTGGTGGTATTGTTTTTATAAAAACACTTTTCTTGTATGATTTAAGTGTCCAGAGATGTGCTACACAATGTATCAGTCAGTATAATGAAGGGGCTAACTAGCCAAGCACAAACAATCCTGTTTAAGTTCTGTGAGGACAAAACCACATTAGGAGGTTCCCCCTCCCCCCTTGGAGTCAGAGCTTGTGATTTATTTTTTAAAATGATATTTAGAATCTGAAGAACACTGCTGACTCAAGAGAAATGTAAAGGTCAGTTGTTGCATCTAAGCTATGCTGTCATGACTTTTGAATAATTAAAAGGCTGTTTTCAGAGATAATTGTGGTCCCACATTTTAACTAAGTATTTAATGACAATAAGCTATAAACATGCTCTGTTTTCATCTGGTGAACTCTCCAGAGCCTATTAACTGTCCAGATGGCAGAGAATAGAAGGATTAAAATAGATTTAAATTAGGGATCACCTAAATCTTTCAAAGTAGACTTCAGTGAGTGTTAGGAGTGTGTTTGTAGACACCTCTTAAACTCATTCAAAATTTCAGAGGATAGGCCTTTTGTTTCACTTAGGTATTTGTATTTGGGTTGATAGTTTTTGATAAAATACCTTAAAAATAAAAAAAATGTCTTCCTTGTAGACAAAAAATGGATGAATAAAAAGGAAAATAATCTTATTAAATTTACTACTTAGATATAATAACCGGGAGTTTTTTTGGTATATCTTATTTTAGGCTTTCCCCCTGTGTATACTTATAAAAACAATTGCACATGAACTGAGTGTCAGGCCAATTACTTCCTTCTCTGAGTTCCAGTTTTCTCTTCTTTATAAAAAGAAGTTAGGGGTGCCTAGGTGACTCAGTCAGTCGAGCATCTGACTCTTGGTTTCTGCTCAGTTCATGATCTCATGGTCTGTGGGATTGAGTCTCCTGTTGGGCTCTGTGCTGACAGCATGGAGCCTGCTTGGGATTCTCTCTCTCTTTCTCTCTGTCTCTGCCTTTCCCCCACCAAAGCTCTCTCTCTCTCTCAAAAATAAATAAATATTAAAAAAAAAAAAGAAGTTCAAGCACTTACTTCAAAGGACAGTTGTGAGAGACAGATTTTATAATACTTAGAAAATACATAGCAGAGGAGAACATAATAAATGCTCAATAAGCATTAGCAAGTATATTATTATTTACTGGTGGAAATGAAACCTTCCTATACATGTGGCTGTGTAACCTTTTATTACGAACATATTTATTTACATGTCATTAAATACACAACTATTGCATCATTTTAATGGCCCTGTAGTATCCCATTATATCAATTTATCTTAATACATTTCACCTTACCTGTTGTAAAAATTTGCACCAAATATCCTTGGGCATGTATCTTTATTGCACATAAGCAACTATTTCTCAAAGATGATTCTCAAAGGACTTGCTGGGTCAAAGGCACAAACATTTTGAAGCTTTAGCCATGTATTGTGAAGTTGTGGTTCAGGAATATCGTACAAGCATTCTTCTGCCAGCACTGAGCATTATCATTGAAAACAGTTCTTTCCAACATGGGTAACTAATAAAGCTGAGCATTTTCTCCCTCTACGTATGGATTCCTGGTAGATAATTCGTAAAACCTGCTCTGGCTGATGGGAAGATTTTTTAATGATTCCATTTATTTAATGTACATAAGACTATTTGGGTTGCATATCTCTTCTTGAGTCAGTACTGGTAAATTATATTCTACTAAGAATTATTCTATGTCTCTAAATTTTTTAACTTTTGACTTTTTTCTTTACTACCTTTAAGTGTATGTTATCTTTAGATATAGCTCTCTTTTTACTTCTAATTGTATCTATATGTGCCTTTCCCTTTTTTATTAAAAATTAAAAAAATCTTTATGTATTTTTGAGAGAGAGAGAGACAGTGTGAGCATGGGAGGGGCAGAGAGGGAGGGAGAGAATCCGAAGCAGGCTCCAGGCTCTGAGCTGTCAGCACAGAGCCCAATGCATGGCTCAAACTCACAAAACATGTGATCATGACCTGAGCTGAAGTCAGATGCTCTACCGACTGAATCACCCAGGCACTCTTATGTGCCTTTTCTTTTTTTAAAAAATCAACAATATCAGAAATTTATCAATTTTATTAGTCTTAAAAGAAAGCTCCTAAGCTTTAGCTTTGTTGCTCGTCTCTATTATATCTTTGTTTTCTAGTTTATTAATATATGCTAATGTTATTGTTTTGTTTTTCCTACTTTCTTTGAATTAATTGTTCTTGCTCTAACTTTTTGGATGTCTTAAGTTGATGCTTAATCTACAATATTTAGTCCTTTTTGTCTAATGTAAATATTTAAGAGTATCTAGGGGCACCTGGGTGACTGTCAGTGTCCAACTCTTGTTCAGCTCAGGTCATGATCTCACAGTTTGTGAGTTCTCCCCCTGCATTGGGCTCCATGCTGACAGGGTGGAGCCTCCTTGGGATTCTCTCTCTTCCTTTCTCTCTACCCCTGCCCTGCTCGCTCTGTCTCTCTCTCAGAAAAGTTACGAAAAAATTTTAAGAGCATTTAGTACTCCTGAAATATTGCTTTATCTACGTTTTACAAGTTTCATTTTGTAGTATTTCAGTATGACTCAGTTGTAAGAATTTATTAATTTCCCCAACATAATTTCTTTTGAGACTATGAGTTATTTACTCTAAAGTGTGTTTTTAAATGACCAAATATATGGAGTTTTGCATTGTGGTCAGAAAACAAGATTTACATGAAACTAATCCTTTGGAATGTGTTGAGACTTGCTATATGGCATGAGTGAATTTGGTAACTGTTCCAAGTGTACTTGGAAAGTGTATATTTTTCACTTTTTGTACATAGCATTTTATATATATCTATTAGATTAAATCTTCAAATTTCTATTGCTCTCTTTCTGCTCGATACCAATTTCCATCATGATGACAGATTTATTCATTTTGCCTTATAATTTTGTCCATTTTTCCTTTATGTGTTTTGAATACATCTTTTAGTTGTACACAGGTTTGGAATGGTTTTATCTTTCTGCAAATTGAATCTTTTATATTACTTAGAAATCCTTTTTGCTTTAAGTTTTTTTGTTTTGTTTTGTTTTGTTTTTATTTTTATTTTTTACCTGATACCAATAGCTATTCCAGCTTACTTTTGGTTTGCATGGCATATTTTCCATAATTTTTCTTTTAGCTTTTTGTGTTTCTATGTTTTAGGTGTGTTTTTGTAAATAAATTTAACACACTTATTTAACAAAAGTCTAAAGTTAATAAATATATTTATTTTCCCCCTGAATAATACAAAACTTAGACTCCAATTACAATTTTTATATTTTTTCTTAAAGTCTATTTTTCCAAATTTGCCTAGTTATTTCTATTAGTTATTTGTCTTTACTCATACTTTCAATTCCCTCTTTTATTTATTTAAATATATTAAACATTTTCTTTTATATTCTATGTCTGATATATCTGAAATCTTTGAGATCTGATCTTTCTGTTTGTTGTTTCTGCTGACTTTCACTCATGGTTTCCCTTCTTATGTGCCTTGAAATATCTGATCTTGAACTTATATATTTTTGGAAGTTCATCTGTGAAAAATAGCTTGGTTTAAGAAGTGTTCCTTTAAGGAGAATGTGTGTGTGTGTTTATGCATATATGTGTTTATGCATATATGTGTGTTGATGTCTATATGTGTGTTTATGTGTGTGTGTGTGCATGTGTGTGTATATGTGTGTTTGGCAGGCAGCTGTAGGTACTACCATGAGGTAGTACTTCAATTCACTTCAAATTGAATTCTTGGCTTGACATTTTTAGGACCATGCTTGTTGTATGAATTATAGCTTAACTTGGATGAAGACTGCTCATTGTTCCAAATTATTTTAGACTACTTCTTGACTAACCCTATATATTTTTTTAGAATTCCTCAAAGTTTTGGGTCTATTAATGCATCATGATCTATTATTAATAACATACACATTTCCACCTCTTCATTGAAGTATGGCCTTTTTTTTTTTTTAAATGTTTTTATTTATTTCTAGGAGAGAGAGAGAGACAGCGTGAGCAGGGGAGAGTCAGAGAGAGGGGAGTCACAGACTGAAACAGGCTCCAGGCTCTGAGCCGGCAGTCAGCACAGAGCCCATCGCGGGGCTCGAACCCACAAACCACGAGATCATGACCTAAGCGAAAGTCGGATGCTCAACCGGCTAAGCCACCCAGGCGCCCCTGAAGTATGGCCTTTTAAGGCTTCTGGATTCTTAAAACTTTACTCCCTACTTCTTTTGGGCTCAGTATTTTGTCAGTCATCACCATGTGACTGTTAAAATCCACAGCTGTAGGTAAAAGGAATTAACAGATAATTTAAAGTAGCTGCTAGTATCAGTGCTTCTTAATACTTTGAATTTGTGTTCCTACTTCATTGTTTTGGATTCTAAGGATTTCTCTTATTCTCTTTCAAGTTAGTTCTCTTATTCCTATTCATTTAAAAAGATGATTTTAATATTTAATATCTGTATTTATATATGAATCTTAAATATTTATAGAAGCACCAGAGGGTATATATTCTACTATAATGCAGAACTTTCATTGTACTTCTAACTTTGTATTTCCTATTATATCTTCAATGTAAAATTTACCTTTAATCAATATAATATGTCTTTTATCATCCGTTTAATCCTTTTTGGTTTGTATTCTACTTTAACTGGTAGTATGTCTAGTATAGCTTTGCCCATCTCAGTATTATGAATTTTCCTGTATAAAATTTTGTTTGTGTTTCTTTTGAAAACACTTAATTAAAAAAAATTTTAACACTGTGAGAGTATCTTTGTTTTCTAACAGAAGACTTTAGCTCATTTATATTTATTGTGAAAATGGACATAAGAGGACTTTTGCTCTTTCCCCTTATCATCTGCCATATTGATAAGCTTTTTTCCTCCTTTTTGTCTGTTATTAATTTGAAAGTATACATAATTTTATTGTATTCATAGTTACCATTCAGTTAAAAACAGCTTTGATCTTTTATTTATCTATTGATTCAAAAATAAATATTATATTGAATTTTTTATTTAAGGGGAGAGATTTGTTATCCTTTTTACTCCTTTCTACTTCTACTTTGTCCTCCTGTGTTTGCTGAAAAATCAAGGTTTTATTTATTTATGTTTTTGAAAAATCAAGTTTTCAGAACTAGATTGTTAATAAAGACAATATGTGTTTTCTTTTAAGAATAGTCTGAAAATATTTCTAGAAATTCTTCAAAGTTTTTGGCATTTTAGTGGCATTCATTTCTATTATACAGTACTTTTCAGAGAGTTTTTTCCACTTGTGGTTTGCTTTTTTGATTATTTCAATATAGTTTGAGACCAGGGAATTAAGTAGGTTAACAAGAGAGAAATAAAATTCAGAATTCAGAAAATTAAATTTCCCTAAAATTGCATTTAATTTGGATGCTTGCATCAGGGCTGCCTCTACGTATTGATATATCCTTAAAAGACATGAATCCAACTTCAACTGTCTTAAAAAATAATGGAGATCTTTGCTATAGCTTTTCTTGAGGAAGTGTTAACAATCCTTTTTCTTGAAGCCATAAATTCATTTGCTTCTGATAAGTTGTATAAACTTCCCTGGGAATTAAAATATTCAGATTCTAGGTTCACTTCTGTTATTAAACTTGGGTAATTTTGCTCAAAATTTCTAGAGAAGGCAACATTACTGTCCTTGGTGCCACATGGCTTGAATGTGAATTTTGATTGTTGCTATTTACTAATGTATTAATGTGTGCCTTTAGGTAATTCATTCATTTGCAAATGGATTATTACTATTTAACTCTTAGGATTATTTTGATGATTAAGTGAGATAGCATATGTGCAAAACTTAATACAAAATTGACAAATAATAGATGCTTAATAAGTTATAGTATGGTAGGATAACAGCAAATAAAGATATCTCAGAATAAAGGATTTGAAAAACAAATGATTTAATGAATAAAGGATTTGAAAAACAAATGATTTAATCAATATATGTATTTTTTTCACTAAGAAGAAAACACCTTATATATATTTAAAAAATATTATTTTCCTCCCTCAGTGTTCTAATGTAGCTTGCTCTCTAATGACAGGCTTTTAAGGAGAAAACAGTTTCCAACACTGGCTATTAATATTGGTTGTTATGGAGACCATAGTCTCCTGACTATTCAGCAAAGCTAGAATCTGATAATCCTGTTGAAGGAGAGGCTTTCTCCTTTGAGAAGAGAAAAATCTACTCTTTCTGGTAGAAGAAGTGGGGATTCATTCTGGCAGATGGCATATTATGATGTAATGCTACTGATTTTCCTTTCCCTTTTGCCTTATGGTAAGGAAACATAAGTATTTGACTCCTAAATTCTAAATTCAGAAAAAATTCTAGTTTCAAGAAGATTATTCAAATTTGTTTACAAAACCAGGTATAAATTAAAAAGAAATCGACATATATTAATAATTTCTGAGTAAAGACTTAATTGTTCTTAGGCCTTTGTAACTTTTTCTTTGAATATATGGTAATTCAGCATCATGTTTTTCAAATGGTGACAAACAATACTGGCTGTGTTCTTCATATAAAAATTACATTGAAAAAAATAAGTGAGGCACCCCCTCAGTCAAGCTTTTGCAAAATCATAAACATTGCCACTTGATCAACTTTTCCTAAAGAAAATAGAGCAGAAATGTACAAATGAGTGCTAGACTATTCAATTATGCTCTTGTACTAATGTCTTATACTGAAGAGAATAAATAGGATTTTCTGGGTACATTGAATAGAAGGTTGAATTCTATTTTCGAGTGCCATATAAACTCATATAACTATGAGTACTGGGTACTTTTCCTTCATTTGAAATCACAGTTTGTGATTATATATCTGTGTGCCATTATAGGGAATAGAGATACAGTAAACAAGATAAAGTCTTTATTCTCAGGGAGTTTACAGTCTGGTGAAGGGATTACTAACTAATTAAATACATAATATAATTTTGGATAGTTATTAGCACTTCGAGAAATGGTTACATAGGACAATTATGGAAGATTTGTTTTACAAAAAGTGATGAATGCAAACATCTCAAAGGAGGTGACCTATGAGCTGAGACCTAAACAGTCTGGATGAGAGCATTCTAGGCAGAGAATATGGAGATGGAAATGAGTTTGGAGGCATGAAAGGTCAGAAAAGCCAGTGTGGCTGGAATGTCCTATTGTGTGGGGAAGAGGGGTAAGAAGGAATGATACCAGAGGCTGATTATGTCCTTGAGCCATAAATAAAAACTTTGTATCTCATTTTATTTTGGTGTATTTTAACTGCCAGTATTGGCAGGAAAATAATAGGATCAGATGTATCCCTTGAGAAGAGAATACGTGGTTCCTTAGGAGAGTTAAGACTGGAAGCTGGGAGACAAGGTAGGAGGCTATGGCTGTAGTTTGAGCCAGGGATGCTGTTGGTGTGAAGGAAGGTTTGAGCAGGGGAGATAATAGATGTAATTGCTTTAGTCTGGAGGTTGCTTCATCAGGACCTCCTGCTGAATTAGCTGTGGAGTGACAAGAAGAACATTTTCCAGGATTTCGGTGTTAACAGACTGTGGTGCTATTACTGCATTGGGATAAGGAGTGGTTTGGAATGGGAAATCGAGAGTTCAGTTGTAGGCATGTTAAGTGTATAATGGATACTAGAACCCAAGTGGTAGTGTTAGTAAGCAATTAGATATTCAATTTTGATTCTCTGGGGAGAGGTCAAAGGTGAAAAATTGGATGAGAGCCATCAGATTATAGGTGGTATTTAAATCCATGGGACGGAAAGAGATGGTGAAAGAGAAAATGTAGATGGAGAAGAGAGGAGGAACAAAGGCTGTGTTCTGGGCTCTGTACTATCAGAAGAAAGACACAAATGGATAAACCAGAAAAGCAGACGGGAAGGCATGGCCTGTGGGGCAGGAGAAAACCAGGATCTAGCTAGTACAAAGCATCGCTTGGCACACAGTACACATTCCATAAAATCTGCTGAAGGAAAGCACAAATGACTGATCTGCTTTCTGTTTCCTCTGCTTGCCCCTCCATCTCATCTCCCATCCACGCCTGCATCCCATCCTCCATTCTAAGCAAACTGAGTAACACCTGCAGGACCTCAATACACCAGACACTCATCCATGCATTTGCATGTTTTCTTCCCCCTGCTTTGAATCCCTTCTTCCTTCTACTCCCAGTCTCTGTTCCAACTATGAGTGACATGCCTGCTCTTGGGAAACCTCCTCTGTCCCTGCCATGCAAGGTAAACCTCCCTTCTATATGCCCTTAGAGTACCAGGGGCTTATGTGTATCATAGTACTTATTACACCATATTAGAATTCTCGGTTATTTTTATCTTCCACCAGATTTTGAGCAAGTTGAAGGCAGGGATTGTATCTCCTATTTTGATATCTCTAACTACTGCCTAACATAGGGTCTGACAATAATAGTCACTTTTTAAAAAATTTTTTTAATGTTTTTATTTCTTTCTAGGAGAGAGAGAGAGACAGCATGAGCAGGGGAGGGTCAGAGAGAGAGGGAGTCACAGACTCTAAAACAGGCTCCAGGCTCTGAGCTGGCAGTCAGCACAGAGCCCGACGCGGGGCTCGAACCCATGAACCGTGAGATCATGACCCAAGCGAAAGTCGGACGCTTAACCGACTAAGCCACCCAGGCGCCCCAATAATAGTCACTTTTTAAACAAACAAATAAATAAAGTAATGCTTTTTAAACAAATAAATGAATGTCTGATTCAATTTGTGGGGATCAATTCAACTTCCTAATGACTTGAAGTTCTCTCTCGCTTATGTATTACCCCCAGCTTCCATGGGCAGGATTATGTTAGCTTATCAAACCCGCAGAACAAGGGGGCACAACACGCTCAGAGCTCTCTGCATGTGCTTATTGTATTGAAACAGAGGATGCTTTCCATTCTGTACATATCACACCTGCATTTTATAGGAGAGAAACCTCCTCTGACTAGACTTTAGAAACCTCACCATTGCATCCCAGAAACAACTTAGATATTACTGGTGTAGAGGAGATAAAAAGCATGCAGCGTGGCTAAAGTCGTATCATAAAGTTTCCTTAGCAGTCAGCATTGTTAAGTGGATTTATGTAAAATGCTCCTGTTTTTTTCGAAGATATTTCAAAGATCCTGTAAAAATCGTGAAGAAGTCCAATGAATTGGAAAAATTGTACTGGATTGCAGTGCTGCTCACTCTCATATTTAACAATGAGGCAATATTACACACGCACCATCAACTTTTCAGAGGCATTGCATCTTGCCTGCTGCTAAAACACAGATGTGACACAGCTGTGAGGTGGAGCCAAATGCTTCCATGTGGTACGGGTTTCACTGGGACTCTGAGACCAGAGTTCTGTAACCAGGACAGGGAACTATTTCTAGTGTCATTCACAAATGAATGGGCATGGCAAGACGTAAGAAAGGTTCACATTGAATGGTCATAAATATATAAAGAACAAAGTTAGCTTTGGAGCTGGTGTTAAGAGCTAAAACAGGAACCTATTTTTAAAAAATTTAAAAAGAGGGCTCATGTTCATGTCATTCGTCCTTCTTGAATTCTGGTACAACTGTAAAAGAGCATCAAACTATTCTTTTCAGTGTGGGATAAAATTATTTTGTAAATGGCACAGTATTTTTAGCCATTTAGTTGAACCTTGAGCATTTGCCCAGAATGTGTCTTGTGATGTGTCCCTTGTAATTAGTTTTTTTGAAATGTATTAAATTCAGTAAGTATACTAATAAGGGGGAGAGAAATACTGAAGAGTGATAGAGAAAATCTGGGAAGAAGGCTAAAAAAGGCAATAAGAAACGTTAAAGGAATATTCAACCAAAATAAAATATATTAAAATAAAATATAAAAATATGATAAAATATATAGTTCAGTGGCCAATTAAGATGATAAAGAAGGCCGGATAGAGATGGGAAGAAACTGAAAAGACAGATATAGATATAGTAGGTAAGGAAGCAGATGATTATCTCTTAAAAAAAAATGCTTCACTCCTAGTGATATATTCTCTTTGAAATTATTATTCCCAGATTTAAAAAATAACATTAAAGGATTGAAAATATACTGTCCCTAAGAACTTCACAGCAACGTAGATCTAGAAATGGTTTTGGCAGAAATTGGAAAATATAGCCTGGGAATATAGCAGTAGGTAAACTTGCTTTTCTCTCTATTAGTACCTTGACAAGGAACTTGTTAGATAAAGATTTGGTAATGAGAGAACTTAGCAGTGACAATGACCTTGCTGGGGTCATTTCATGCTGGTAATGTCAGTTCATGCAAGGAATTCAACAACAAATCCAACATCATAACTAGATGTTCTCTTTTCCTGTCATGGCTTAAGTTGTTGCAGCGGGAGTTTAGATTAGACACAAGGAAAATATATTCTGACTGACACTGTTGCAAGACATCAAAATGGGTCACCTAGGGAAGTTTTGGAATATTCTTTCTTTCTTGGCAATTGCTAAAAAATAGAACTGATGCTCAGGGATAGCCCTAGGCAAAAGTAGAGAACCAGAAACTCCAAGACCATCTCAGCAGAAGAAAGCCTTAGAAATCTTGGTATCCAGAGATTCCCAAACTTGTTTTGCCCACTGAGTCACCTGGGAATCTTTTCAAAAACCCCAGGCCGCAGCCAGGGCCAAGGAAATCACAGTCTCTGGGGGTGGGACACAGGCATCAGGATTTTTGAAATCTTTCCAGGTAGTCCCAATGGGCAGCCAGATTATGGGGCCATAGATCTAATCTCATGGTCTCATGTTACAAAAGTAACAACTGAGGCCCAGAGGGAAACGGACTTTTCCAAGCCTGTCAGGGCAGCTAGGGGCAGAGGAGAATTACAACCAAAGTTTCTTGACCCTAATCTGATACAAAAACAGCCTTTTGTATGTGTATAAAGTCAAAACATCACTATAGATAACTTGAAAAAATGTTGAAATGGCCAATGAAAGTCAATAATCTCTCAACGTTACCATCCAGAGACAAATCATTAATCACTGTTGATACCTTTGCATTTCCTTCTGCTATGTTCTCAAAGTTCATATATACTTTTAAACTTTTGTAAAAGTTAGGATTACTTTTCTGAGAATAGCAGTAGGCTTTCTGGAAAGGCCAGGGTTAGACGTATAGATTGTGTTGGGGGAAACTGAGCTATATCCCTGCTATTTTTCTCCCCCTCCCTCCGGGGACACATAGCTTGAGGCCCCATCTTTCCTGACACTTGCGTCTAGCCTGAGGACCAAATGGATTCAGGACAGACCATGTAAGCTCTTCCTGAGTAATGATGCGAAACCCAAGTATAAGAAGAGCGCCTTGTGGAGGCGGTGTTTCCACCAGCTGCACCCCTGTGTTAGGGACTCCGGGGCTAGAGGAAGCTAAACTGAGAAACTGCACCTGCTTTTGCTCATGTGGCCGTTTCAGTTCCATTATTCTTGGGGTCCTGGACTGAACAAATCAGGACCTCTACCTAAATTGACAGTGGGGTGTGTGTGTGTGTGTGTGTGTGTGCGCGCACGCGCGCATAAATGCACATGTATTTGTTCTCAAATTCCAGGCAACCTGAAGGAAGCAAAAATATTATTTTGAATAAGGTATATTCTTACTAATAATCGAAATAACCACTGTGATTTGGGGGATCCATAACATCAAACATCTCTAATAAAAAATACAATACTAATTTTGAAGACCATACTGTATTATTGCCACTTGGCCAGTTAAAGCTGAAACCCAATATGACATTATTTTTAAATCTGATGCTCACAATCCAGTATCTGTTTACTAAAAGAGAATGAATGCTTTAGTATCCTAAAACAGCTCATTTTGAAAAGGAAGACAATCCTTTGAAGACAAGTGAATCTTAAGAAATGATTTAGAAAAGGAAGCAGTTGTGAGAAGTAAGATGATTCATTCTCAGAAATACTAAATAAAAGAAAAGTTGTGCTGTCTGGTTAAAATAGGTTTACAACCTATTGGAAATATGTTTGAACGACAACCCTCCTCCCAAAATGGAGTGCCATACCCTTAGACACTTTACTTCCTGATTCTTCTTCCCCTCTCCATTTCCTGAGCTTTGCAATGATCATGTGCCAAAAAACTGAAGTCTCTGTGTCACCTCAAGGAATGTACTTTCTGCCTTATATGGGCATTGGTGACTTCCAGGTAAGGCTGTAACCTCTGTAGTATTCAGCCAATGAGAAATCAGGGGAGGGACTTGCATGCTAGGAGATAAATTGCCTGCTGTAACTGCCCCACTGTGTGCCTGTTCATCAGAGACACCCACTCTTGCAAGACTGTTGATTAAAGACTCACTTCACTGTGCTCTGAGTCTCTGCGTTCCTCCTTTGATTGGGTCAGTGGGTTTATTTCTCACAGTGGTTAACTTAAATGTAATTTTCTCAAGCCCTCTTTACTTTGGGAACTGCATAAATGGCTTAAATAAACATCCCATTTCTATCACAGAAACACACTTGAGTTTAAGTGTGGGAAACACATTCTGATTGGTTTTACTTATTCTATGAAAATGAAATCTTTTTTGCTCAGCATCGCTTCTCAACAGGGAAATACAAATCAAAACCACACTGAGATACCACCTCACGCCAGTCAGAGTGGCTAAAATGAGCAAATCAGAGAACTCTAGATGCTGGCGAGGATGTGGAGAAACAGGGCACCCTCCTACACTGTTGGTGGGAATGTCAACTGGTACAGCCCCTCTGGAAAACAGTGTGGAGGTTCCTAAGGAAACTAACAATAGAACTCCCCTATGACCCAGCAATAGCACTGCTAGGAATTTACCCAAGGGATACAGAAATGTTGATGCACAGGAGCACATGTACCCCAATGTTCATAGCAGCACTCTCCACAATAGCTAAAACATGGAAAGAGCCTAAGTGTCCATCAACAGATGAATGGATCAAGAAGATGTGTTTATCTATACCATGGAATACTACATGGCAATGAGAAACAATGAAATCTGGCCATGTGTAGCAACATGGATGGACCTTGAGGGTGTTATGCTGAGCTAAATAAGTCAGGCAGAGAAAGACAAATATCATATGTGTGCACGTATAGGAGGATTAGGAGGAGCTTAACAGAGGACCAAGGGGGAGAAGAAGGCAGAAATGGTGGGGGAAAGGGGGAGAGGCAAACCATGAGAGACTCTTGAATGCTGACAAAAACTGAGAACTGGTGGATGTGGGGGGGAGGAGGGGGGGCATGGAGAAGGGCACTTGTGGGGATGAGCACTGGGTGTTATGTGGAAACTAATTTGACAATAAACTATTTGTGTAAAAAAAAAAAAAAAGAAAATGAAATCTTTTTTCACATTTAGATTTAAGGATAGAGTGATCTACTTATTTCCCTTCTGTCATCAGATCAGGTAGTTAGTCTATATTGCATTATGTCTGCATTTGCACTTCAGAAACATGGAGGGCATAGAAATAGAATACTTGACCACTTATTCCTCTACTATGATTATCCAAGCTTTCTGATGTAGGACATAACTGGTATTTAATAACCATGACATTCTGATTTGAGGGCTTGACTTAGGGTTATTTATTTGTCCATTTTTACTCTTTGGTGCAAAGTAACTAAGAATTCCCTATAAGCCTTTTATTCTCAGATTTCATCATGCAATTCAGCATTTCATAGGAAATCTAATTCATCTTGAATAATTTGGATGTGGCTCATGTGTGTATTGATAATTTCCAGCAATGTTTTAACACCTTTCTGCCTTTTACTTACTCTCTGTCCATGCCTCTAGCTTTCTTCTGTTAAAGGTGGCTGCCCTTGTCAGGGACTGATGTTTAACAAATAGTTTTAATATAAATTAAAATCACCATATTAATAAAAGAAATCTGATGTAAGGAAAAAATACATCTCCAAACCAAATTTCAAGTTCAATTAATTTTTAATATTACTATCTGAATTCAGAATTTCCGATGGGGCGCCAGGGTGGCTCAGTGGGTTAAGCGTCCAGCTTCGGCTCAGGTCTAGATCTCATAGTTCGTGGGTTTGAGCCCCGCATCAGGCTCTGTGCTGACAGCTAGCTCAGAGCCTGGAGGCTGCTTCAGATTCTGTGTCTCCTCCCTCTCTCTCTGACTGATCCCTGCTCACACTCGCGTGCACTCTCTCTTTCTCTCTCTCAGAAATAAATAAAAACATTAATTCAGAATTTCCTTCTTCTATCAATAGCTCCCAGGCCAGGAAAAAAAATAGCTCCAAAGGAATGTGTAAACATTGGTCCTAGTTCTGCCTGCCAGTAATCAGGAGTGCGTGTTTGGGCAGGTCCCTTAGCATCCCTGAATTTCAGCCCCTTTCTCTACAGTGATGGAGAGGGCTCTATAAATCCTTGGTATAAATCCATCCTCTAACATGGCCTGTGACATCTCTCAGGACAATGACCTCTCACAAAGAAGACGGGGGACATCTGGGACCATCATTAAGATCTTGAGGCTTAAGTTTACGTGTTAACTTGACTGGGTCATGGGGTGCCCCAAAACTTGGTTAAACATTATTTCTGGGTGTGTCTGTGAAAGCAGTTCTAGATGATACTAGCATTTGAATTGGAAGACTAAATAAAGCAGAGGGCTGTCTTTTACATGGGTAAGCATCATCTAATCTGTTGAGGGTCTGAACAGAACAAAAGGGCAGAGGAAGGGAGAATTCCTCCTCCCTGCCCACCTGAAAGAGTTGGGACATTGGTCTTCTCCTATCCTCAGACTGGGTCTCACCCCATCAGCTCTCTAGTGCTTAGGTCTTTGGATTTGGACTGAAAGGACACTACCAGATTTCCTGTGTCTCCAGCTTGCAGATAGCAGATTGTGGGACTTCTCTTCCTCCATAACTGTATGAGTCAAATCTTTATCATAAATCACTGTCTCTCTTCCTGTCTTTATATAGCCTACTGAGTCTATTTCTTTGGAGAATCCTAATATAAGATCTAAGAGACTTAAGATTGATCACCTGGGAAGAAGAGATAGAACTGGCTACCTTCATGGAAAAGGACTGTTTTCTTAATCAATAGGAAATATTTATTTACTGAACATCAACTATATATCCAGCATTACATGATATATCATATGCCTTAGTCAAATGAATAAAGGAAATTCAAGATGACACTTTGCCCACAGAGAGCTTACTGATTCTCCACTTAATTCTGTATGGTTGTGTGTTTGATGCTCTATTTATCAAACCAATGTGCAGCTTAAGTGTCATTAGAAAATAAATTTCTCTCATCATTCAGTATTTTGATTTTATTTTATAAAAAACCTTTCAAAGCCAAAATGGGCAGATAGTGCTACTGACTTAAATATAGAACTAAAGACTAGACCTATTTTAATCCCTGACTTCCGTTATTTGACAAAAATAAGACATTTAACCTACAGATCTTATTTTTATTTCTTTGCAATCAACTAGGAATAATAATATTCAACATTACAGGAAATTTTTATAGAATATTAATGATTGGTTTATATGGGGCAGCATTGTTATTCAAGAGATGGAGTTTTGAATATTCCAGAGAAATAGAATTACATTATTCTTCCTATAGACATAAAGTTCTTAGAGAGTTATTTAATAACTGCTCCTAAAACTAAAAGAAATCCAGAGGAGAGAGAGGGAAGGAGGGAGAGGGTGGGAGGGAGATAGGCAGAGAGAGGAAAAAGACAAAGAGAAGAGGGAGAGGCGTTCTAATTTTCCTACAAATATCAGAATGGGAAGGTACCTGTGGCAGAGACTGCTAGCTGTCAGTCAAAATATCCTCTCCTTTCTTCTGTGGTGTTAGTACTGTGGCCATTTTCCTGTAGCAGTTGGGGAATGGGTGGTGGTGGTGATGTGATGTTCTTGACTAAGCTCCAGCTAATAGTGTGTGAGCAGATGAGATCTGGGCTGGAACTTTTAGGAAGGTGGGCTTGCCTCCTCCAATGTCTCTTTCCCCTGGTGGGGGTTGCAACTTAGCTTTGACCATGCAAGTGAGCATAACACCCTAAGGAACTGGGGAGAATCAAGTTGCAAGGGACCGGGGATGTGAATTTTGGCATGGAGCAGAGATACCTGCTAGTCTGGCACTTTTATTTATTTATTTATTTATTTATTTATTAAATTTTTAAAAATGTTTTTTTATTTATTTCTAGGAGAGAGGACAGTGTGAGCAGGGGAGGGGCAGAGAGAGAGGGAGTCACAGACTGAAACAGGCTCCAGGCTCTGAGCTGGCAGTCAGCACAGAGCCTGATGCGGGGCTCGAACCCACAGACCACGAGAACATGACCCAAGCGAAAGTTGGACGCTCAACCGACTAAGCCACCCAGGCGCCCCCTGGCACTTTTATTTTTAACAGAAGAAATAAACTATTTTGTTTGGGCAATTGCATTTTGGGGAATATTATATAGCCGCTAGTGTTACTCTGACTAATACTGGACCTCACAATCGTCAATCCCAATGTTTCTGTAACTTGAGTCATTTGATCCTAACTACAATTTGTCATTTCCATATTCTATCATTATTTACTTATGTATCTTGTAATTGTTACAGTTCTTTTACTTAAATAGGTGAGGTCTACTCTAGCCTTGCCTAAATTATGTCCATCAGTTTGAAGTTCTAGTTATATTTTTCTCATATATATTAAAATAAATGCACAATTATTAAAATGCAAATCCATTTTCCACTTAATCTTATAGACCAAGTACGTAAAACAATCTAATTCAAACCTTTCATTTTACTGATGAGAAAGCTAAGGCCCAAATGGTAAGATACTGGCATGGTTAGAACCAGGATCCATGTCTAATTTGAGAGTTTTCCCACATACGTTACATGCTATCTTACCTTTTCCAGGTAAGTGTAACATGTGATTCCTATGTAGAGAATCTTCCAACAAATGGTTTAAATTACTTACAACTATAGTCTCACTGATCTTTCAAGAATCTCTTTGAAGAGGAAGGGATAAAAATTAATGTCCAGGTTTTGTCAATGCACAGAGTACAGAACAGCCTGTAAACACTCAAGGCTGGCTCAGATGGAGTTTTTATCTTTTCAAGTTCACCTTCTTTTACACTGATTTGCTCGGTACATGTCTGTTGATGAGATCATGTCCAGAATGCAGATCCTGTATTTATCTGATTTGGAGTTAAGGTCTTTTTTGGTCCAGAGCTTGTAATCAAGCTATGTTTTGGTCTGGAGATTGTATACAAATATGATGATCTAGAAGACCAATCCATGGATAACTGAGGTTTTGTTAGAATGGGTCAAGTTAAAGATTTTATTACTTTAGCATTTACACAGTGGATATCAAGGAACAGTAGAAGAATATGGTAACTATCCATTGCACTGACTTTAAAAAATTAGAGGCAGACTCTAAATAACCTTCTTCCTTTAAATAGATCATCTGCCTATTAATTTATTTAAGACCATCTTACACCTCTTTATACTTTCATCCATATCACCTATGAGGGTTTATCACAAGTTATTCTATAATAATTCTTCTCTATGCTTCATATTGTTTTGGAAATCAATTTTTGTTTGTGTAAAATAAAAGGAAATTGAATCAATATGAGAAAAAAGGAACTTTTGCCAGTTTCCCAATGCACAGTATCCCAAGTTTGCAGAATACACTGAATCTTTATGTAACCTATCTACAAGTGGACATGGGAAGCATGTTCACTAACATGGCATTATAAGCTTTAGAGGACTTGTATCCTGGCCGTTAATCTCAAGATTCCTTCAATAATGCCCAAAGAATGCTTTCAGATATTTTCAAAAGCTTCTTCTTTTTTGGATATTGGATCTAAGTCAGAATAATTTAGATAATGTTTAATCCATGAATTTCTTCCACATTCTTCAAAGAGATGTCAGTGTCATAGAAAGCAAAAGGAAATATGAGGGGGTGATAAAGGCAGATAATTGTCATGGTGGGAGGGCACCTAAGTCAGCAGTGTTTTACATAATCCTATATTAATCAAAACAGTTCAAAGATGGTCGCCAATTTCCTTTAATCTTTTACTATTTCTGAGGTTCCTGTGAGACCCGTGGTAGAAATGCACAGAATAACTTCAGGTGAAAACAAAATTTCCAGATGGAAATAACTTTTTTAGCTTATGTCACTAGAACTGGATTTAAACTAATTACCAATTTGCTTGTGATTTCTCATAAAGCTCTACTAGAAGGAAAATTAGCCTGAAGCCTGAAGAGAAGTTATCTTGAGGGCTGTGTCCTTTGTGATAGGACATAGAAATGGAAAAATGAAGACTTGTCATGAAGAGAGGTGTAGACACTGTGAAGAAGAAAAGGCAAGACCCTTACCAGATCCTTGGTGAAGGGATGAATATGCCCCTAAGGAATGTGGGCTATCATTAAAAGGTCTTTGTTCATACTCCCTTGGAGATCAGAGAAGCTAAATTGAGAACCACAAGAAATGGGAGGGGGCAGTTCGGAAGACTACATTCTAGGGTGAGTTAACACCTCCTTTCTATGCTACAAGGGTAATCTTTCCATTTTTGAAGTACTGAAATGCACTGGGAATGGAGATGAGGAAGAGTATGAAATAGAATAGGGCTTGGAGGAGTAGAACAACACAATAATTATTTGCTTAGCAAATTAACCCAACACATAGCAACTTAAACAAACAAACACTTACTGTGTCATATGGCTTCTAAGGGCATCAGGAATTTGGGAGTAGCTTAGCTGGGTGATTCTTACTTGCAGTCTCTCCTGAGGTTGGAATTAAGCTGTTGGCTGGGACTGCAGTCATCTAAAAGCTTAATGGGGTTTGGGGGGATCCACTTAAAAGATGACTCACACATGTGGCTGTTGACAGGAGGCCTCAGGTCCTCCCTGGCTTTTGGTAGAATGCTTGGCTTCTCACCTGCTAAAGGTTCTAATGACATGGCAGCTGGATCTCCTCCAGAGAGAGAAAGAGAGAGAGAAGGAGGAGGAGGAGGCTATAGTAGCTTTTATGACCTAATCTTAAAAGTCACATGTCATGATTTCCACTTTATTCTATTTATTAAAAGTGAATCACTAAGACCAGCCCACACTCAAGGGAAGGAGAATGAAGCTCCATGTTTTGAAGGGAATATCAAAAGATGTGTGGACATTTTAAACTACCACATGCAATATCACAAGTGAGCCTCAAAGGGAAGAGAATCGGGCCTGAGAAGAAATCAGAGCTCTAGAACTTAAAGGTTTTAGTAGAATTTAAACTAACTCAATTAGTTAGCCAAGAGGACTTAAAGTTACACTTCCTGTTTTTCTTGCTTTTGACCACTATACTTCCCATTGTCTGCATTTTTCATTATTCCTTTTTAACATTTGCTCACAAGGATCCCTCCCTTGGAATAAAATTAGAGCTCTGGAAACACTGATTAAAACATGTACAATAAGCATTATAATAGTACTGGGGCCAAGTGAAACATGACTTTGATTCCAGGGACATAAAGTTCATCTTCTGTTAATAAGTTTGTGATATTTCTTAAGCATTCATTAAAGAAGACATGCTTTGATGAAATAGATGCATTTGAGGAATCAATTGCTAATTTGTTCCTTTACGTATCCAGCAAACATTTGTGGGACCTTGCTCTGCACCAGACTCTCTGAAAGGTGCTGAGGACATAAAGAAGGATGCAACATGGTCCTGCCTAGAAGACATCAAAGTTTAGTGTACTATGGCCATAGTAACAATATCACATGATAAGCTATACTTGAAGGATCCCCTGAGTTGTGTGCATATGCCTGTGATTCTTCTAGCTCTTTAAGGGCAAAGGCTGTCTTACTCAATTTTCTATTCCTACCACCCAGCACAGGGCCTGGCCCATAGAGGGAGCTTAAACATGTCTGATGAATTTGTTGCTAAATCCAGTTAATTTGAAGGCTGAGGCACCCAGAGAGACTAACTAGCGAAATACAATACTACCAGATGCTGGCTCTTTCCTTCCACACTAACAGGGATAAAGGATGTATTTTTCTTGTGTGGTTGCAAGTGTGCTGGATGCTCATGTGACCTTCTCTCTCCTCCACAGATGCAACGCAGTTCTCTCTAGGGATCTCCGTTCCTGGGAGGCAGCTTCAGGCCTCATTGAGCTCCCAGGGCTCCTTCCCTGCTTCTCACTTCTGAGACTCCTTGTGCATCTTTCCCAGGGACCCACTGTAGCTGACAGAGTGTTAGCCAAATGCTGGCTAGAAAGAAAATCCAAGAGGAAGCACAGAGTAAGCTATTTTCCTTTCTTGTTCAGGGAAGATTTTTCTCTTAAAGCCTAGAATAGGAATATTTGGTTCTTTGTCCTAAAATTACAATACTTTGAGCAGAGATTAAGTTTTGGTGATTTTTCAATAAAATGGAAGATATAGAGGCAACCCCCCCCCCCATACGAAGCCTTACTAATTTAACAGTTCAGCTTGAGCCTAAGCAATGTCAGCCTTTGCACATAAACAGGTTCCCAGCTCAGTTCAGATATGCAATAAATGTGCATGTGGCATTAGTTGCCTCTTCTCTAGTAGGAATACTAGAAAATACAGAGATTGTATTTTCGGGCATTTTGGCTCAAACATTAGTTGAGTTATATATTGTCATGTATTATGTAGTGGAAGTAAGAACTAATTCGTACCATGTAAAATATAAAACATGCCTAACATTACTCGTGGCAAGGACTGGTTGGTGCTCCCTGCATTGTTATAAATGTGTCTCACTGACTGATGTTGAGACTAAGTCAACCACACAGGACACTTCTGCATCACCTCTGGCAGAATTATTTGTCTTCATCACCATGAAAATATAAATACTACATTATATTAGGAGGTGATATGGTACTTTATATGCAACAACAGAGAGAAGGAAGTGCTGTCCACATTAGGTGATTAACAATCAGCCAGCCGTCCATTAATTTTCGAGTATTTACTGAATACTTACTAGGTACCAAATAGTGTTCTAGACACTGAGGTAAAGTGGTAAATAAGAGACGAGGCCCCCCTTCTCATGGAGGTTACATTTTAAAGTAAAAAGACAGTCAACAAACAGACAGAAACAAACCAGAAAAGATTGAGTGATAAATATAAGGGTGAAAAACTAAGCTCTATGTTCTGTGATAGCAACTGGGTGGTCAGGTTCAGCTTTTCTGAGGTGTTGGCACCCAAGCTAAAATCTGGATGACAAAAAGGAGGCTGCCACATGAAGATCTGGGGGGTGTGTCCCCACAGAAGGCAGAGCAGGGACAGTGGGTAATGAGGTTGTTGTGTGAGAGGTACAGAGGGAATCACAGTGGCCCCTGGGGATCATCAAAGGACTGAAGAACAGAAGGAGATGGAAAGGGCATTGGTATCTGGTCAAGAGGCAGGATGGTGACAAAAATATAGGGTTTAAAGATGGAATAAAATGTGAAATAGAAGGAATATTGGAATCAGATGATATAAAAATGTAAGATGAGACTTCAGAAAAATTCAGCTTGCTCCAGGCATGAGATTCTCCTCTGGGTCTTCCTAGTGTGAGATTCTCCTCTGGGTCTCCACTAAATCCGATCTGCAGCACCTTTCTTTATTTGTTTTGAAATGAAGAACGAGGCACTTTTCATTCTTTTAAGAATCTCATATCCCTCTACAGTGTCTACAACTTATCAGTTTTCCCTTGATCACCAACATAATACATGTTTATGATGGAACATTTGGAAAATACAGATAAGCTAATGAAAGAAATATCACTTCGAATCCAGCCAGCCAATACAACAGCTGTTAACAGATTCTCTTTATGCTTATAAAGTGCAGTAATTCAGAATATGGGCCCTGGAGTAGGGGGTGAAAAGCATGACTTAGAAACTTGCTAAATGAGTGCGACTCATTTTTCAATCGATCATAATTGCTTATAAAATGCCATAGAACTGTCTGAAATCTCTTTAAACCTCAGTTTTCTCATCTGCAAAATGGGAATAGTAATATTACCTTCTTCATAAAACTGCTAGGAGGATTAAATGAGATCATCCATATAATGCTCCTTACTGGCACACCGTATGTACTCTAACATGTTAGGTATTATGCCATTTTTATTTTACTAAGTTGGGATCATATTGTAAAACTGTCAGTAAAATACACTATTAGTCCAATTATCAGTAGACATTTTTACATGATCTTAAATAGTTTTCCATAATGTAGTCTTTAATGGTTATACGGCATTTTACTATAGAGCTATAATTTAGCTAATTCTCTATTCTGGGATGCTTAAGCTGTTTCCAAATTTTCACTATTTAAAAAAATTATTGTAAACTTTCATGCTTATTTCTCTAGGATAAATTCTAAGGAGTGGCTGGGTCAAAGGGCATGTATACTTTGATGAATTTCATCATATCTTCTCCATGAATTAAATTATACCCTTGGATAAGAATAATGTTGGGAAGTGAATAGTCCACATACATGTGAAGTTTCGTAGGTCTGATTTGCCATCAGCTTAGTGAAATAGTCCCCTCTACCCCCTGCCTTTTTTCTCCACAGCTGTTCATACCTTCTGGTCAGCAACATCCTCCATCATTCCCTAAGAAAGCTTCTCAGTTCCAGGCTTCCAGATGAGCCAATCTGGTTACAATTTTCTGATTTGCTGAGGATGCTGTACTTACAAGTTCATTTTACTTGAAGCCATAAACTCATAGGGCTTTAGTATATTAGAAGTCCAAGCCCCTCATTTTGTAAATTAGGAAACTGAAATAGACAGAGCAAGGGATTTGTCCAAGTTGGTCTATGCTATTAGACAGCTAGTCAGGGTTGCCTCATTTCTTTATCTCTAGTACCTAGTTCAGCAGTCAGCACATGCAGACAGCCTGTATCATTTGGTGAGTGAACGACTACTTGAAGTAACTTACAGCCTCCAAGGATTCTAAGATGGAAAGGAAGATAGAAGTGCGGAAACTGAAGCTTATACTGGTTAATGAATGTATGTTGTCATTTAGCTATTAGTAGTAAGTTAGAATAACACATTGGTCTCTCAATTCCCTGGAGAGATAAGCAGAAGACAAGGCTTTGTGGGGTGGGATGGGCATCATGCAGAGAAGGGATTAAACGAATTCTGCCTTGTTCCAGAAAGCAAAGCCAAGACAAAGAAAACTGGAAGTTGCTGGTAGGCCAATTTCAGCATCATACAGGGAAGCATTTTTAATAGTTAGTACTGTCTAAAAATGGAAACATATTTTCTTGAAAAGAAGTTGCCCCTAATTTGAAGTATTCAAATAGAAACAGGGTATGTTTGAATATATAATTTGTTAAGTGTGTTTGAAAAGAAAACAAATTTTGATTTATGTGCCTGGTTGAGATAGATGACTACTAGACCTTCCCAAAACTTAGATGAAATGACTTTATGAATATATGTACACACACAGATGGATAAATGAATAATATTTTGCTTATTGATATGTTACTTTTGTAATTAGGTCTCTTGAATTTGAACCCATTGTGTTTCTCATTATAAATGGAACCAGATAAATTCTAATGTCTTTACTGACCCAAGATTCTATGGTTCTAAATCATCTTTTTAGTGATAATTCAGTGTCTTACACATAGTAGGAATTCAAAAGATCAATTTAAATTAGCTCTTAAGTCTGGAAAAATCCACCCTTAAGATAAATTGAGTTACAGGCTCATGCAGTTGAACAGTTTGAACTCAGCTGGTCTCAATCAAATATATCAGTTGATCACATTCAAGAACACTAATGCATTAACATTTTTAAACTAAAAAAAGGATAAAATTAAAAGAAGAAATTTGGTGGATTGTATTGTGATGAGCTAAAGTTCTCTTATCGGATTGCTGAATGATATTAAATTATGGCTAGAATTATTTTCTAGACTATAAAGAACCTTTCAATATGAAACTGAAAATATGATTTAATTGCACTTCAAGTTTGGAGTTACTGAAAGATTGCTCATAGTATAATAATGCATCCAAATCCTAGTGGTAAGACAGCCACGTGAATGAACCATATCACAGGAATACTTTCAATTTTCAAGATTTCATATCAGTAATGGAAATAGAGGTCCTAACGAGTTCATACTTGGTTTTGGTGAAAAGCTCCACTCTTACATGGCAATCTAGCAAAGCTCTGATGAGTATCATAGATGGGGTCTGTGATGTACTCTTTGTGATTCCAACCAGGAGGAAATTGATAAAAAGACAGCAAAGTTTGCTTCTTTGGTGGCCCCCCTTCCTCCTTTCCTTTTTTCTTCCTCTTTCTATGTTTTTCTCACTAGAAGGCTAATAAAAAGGGGGGGGGGGTGCCTGGGTGGTTCAGTTGGTTAAATGTCCAACTTCAGCTCAGATCATGCTCTCATGGTTCATGAGTTCAAGCCCTGTGTCAAGCTCTGAGCTGTCAGCACAGCTGACAGAATCTGGAGCCTGCTTCAGATTCTGTGTCTCCCTCTCTCTCTGTCCCTTCCCTGCTTGCACTCTGTCTCTTTCTCTCAAAAATAAATAAACATTAATTTGACAATAAACTATTTGTAAAAAAATAAATAAATAAATAAATAAATAAATAAACATTAAAAAAATAAAAAAAGAAATTAATATTCAAATTAAGCGTTTCATTTGATTTATCAACATTGTCATTGTTTTGGACAATCTTAACAGTAAAAATTGATGATTTGAGTCAATATGGGAAATCCACTGGCTAGAATATCTCATAGACTATCTCAGCCATGCTTTTTATCTCACCCAGTTAGAAAAATGTTTATTTCAGGAGGAGCATGACCTTCTCTGTCTTTCAGACATCGTGCTAGATGCTAGAGAGACAAAAATACCTGGCATGAAACTTGGAGACATAGCAAATTTATAGAAAAATATCAGGCATGAAACTCACAGAAACACAGCAAATTCATAGCATAGGGTCATCATGGAACACAGACAAGGCTCAGAGATCTTTGTGAGCCAGGACTCCAGACAGATTGCTAATCTGTCCCAGAATTGACACAGGAATTGGCATTTATTAGCCACCCGGGTCAGAAGTTCTCTGGTAACAGATCTCATTCTGACATTCATTACCATGGTTATTTCATGTCTATAAAGTAAGATTCATTTCATATGTATCCTGCTGAAGTTTGAGTTTTTGAATTCCACTCCCAGCAATATGAAGCAGAACAAATAATTGAAAAAGAAAATTACCTCCACTGCTGCTTTTGCCCTTTCAAATTCTTCTTCTAAGGAGTGGTTTCTGGAAAGTAACGCACTTCCCCAGCGCTGTTCTTTGGTTAGTCGAGCCTGAAATAAACCAAACACATGGTGTTATACTACTGGAATTACTGAATACAAAGATATAAATATTTTTCCTTTTCTCATATTTCCCTAGAGTTTAAAAAGCACCCACAAAGGATGCTATTTTTGGAGTACTTTGCAAGCATGACATTACCCAAACTGGGATGGTACAAGAATGTGTATGAACATGCATGCATGGTTCTTCTAAGAGTGGGTCTCAGCCCTGGTCGTGTTAAAACCAAAGCCCAGGTCCAGCTTCCCAAAGATCTTACTTTAATTGGTCATGGTTCCAGGAATTGATATTTTAGTAGCCTCCCCATAAGATGGAGCATCTAAGATGAAGAATCTCCATTAGAAGCCAAGACCTAGAAACTGATATTCAGGCTTCCAGCTCATTAGGAGGACAAGCTTCAGGTAAAACTGTAAGCTGCAGAGATGAAAGGTGCTGTGAGGCCCTTTTTCCTTATATACACAGCAGATCCTCATGCTGACTTCTCTTTCCTTTGCTTTTGCTCTATTGGCACGCATCTGCCTCATGTCCCATTTCCTCAGGACATTGCTCTATTAAATGGTAATCACTTAGATAAGATTATGTTTGTTAATGCCAAGTGGTTTGTCACAATTAACAGGCAATGTGAAAGACATCTTCACTTAGCTAAATGCAAATATTCAGAAGACCATCCTCCAGGCCCCTAAAGATCTGCTGGAATTTTAAAAATGTTATTAATTTTTAATTTCACAAAAACTAAATACATTCTTTTTGAAGAAATTAACCATGGGAAAGAAGAGATATACCTCTAGAACTTCTTTTTGTTTGCATATATATTTATGTACCTTAGATAGTAATGTGTTTCAAGATTTTTTGAGACGTCAATGGTATGCTATTCTGTAGCTTACTTTTCTCCATGCAACAATATATCTTGAAGAGTGTCCATATTTAGTATTTATAGACCCACTCCATTCTTTCCCAGGGATTTCCTAGTAAAGTTTACACTGTGGTTTGTTCAGACCTTTTCCCATGAGCACACAGGGTGTGACTTTTTTTTCCACGTAATTGCTTATTTCCTTGTCTATCTTTCTGCTACACTGTGTGATCCATGAGGGTAGGATTTTGTCTGGTAATTTTTGTTCTCCCCTGTACCTAGCGTATGGCCTGACCAGTGATATGGTCCCTAAGGATGCCTACAGACTGCAGGATGAGGGACTGCACTGATAGGGCAGCTAGACCTTGGGACCAGGAGGAGGGATGCTTGTGGAGTGAAGTCCCCCAGCGCTCTTTTATTGCCTTTTATCCATGTGTTTGATTACTCTTCTTTAGAGATGCTCAACCTTGGCTTCTATGGAATTATTTGAACAGGCCTGGGCCCCACCCTAGACCAGTTAAAGAATTTCTGGGGGTAGGGCCTGGGCATCAAATGTTTAAAAGCTCTTTTGGTGATTTTGCAAAGCAGTCATGTGTGAAAACCACTGTTCCACAGCAAAATTTTGCCCTTCACTGAGCACTTACCATCTATATAGCTTAGCTGCTTTTCATGTTTTTCTTCGCCATCGCTGGTCCTCAAGAGGACCCCAACCCCCTTATTATTACACAGTAGTAATACCAGAGCTCACTACATGCCAGATGCTGCTTCAGGTCCTTTAGATACTATGACTCACTTTGTCTTTTCAATAACTCGTGAAGCAGGTATTGTCATCAGCTCCACGAAATTGGAGCACAGAAAGCGAATTGGCTTGCCTGACATCACACAGCTAGTAAGAGGTAGGGCTGAAGCTCTGAGCCTTGTTCATAACCACTGCACTATGCTGCCTCTCACAGGAAGCTGTGCGCAACTGGCCATTTTGGGAAGATGCAAAATACAGAAAACTTTCTCAGAGGTTCATGCATGGTTGAGGGAATCAACCAAGAAGCCCTCAAGAATATTGTGGGCTGAAAATAATAATGATGTAATTGTTATGCACAAATAAAATCGTTATGCAGAAACAGACTGTGTTTTGCATTAATGAACAAGGAAGGTTAATTTATTGAAACCTTAATTTATGTTTTCTCCTCCTTGATATATTCACTGCTGTGGCCCTTGTATTTTCTACAAACAGTAGCTGTTCCATAAAGCAGTCAGTAAATATTTGTTGAAAATATGCTGTTGGAGAATATATGAATAAATTCACTAAATTCATTTTTCTTCCCTACTCCCAGAAGGTAGCTATGTATTCTCAGTCAAGGTTTCTTGGTCAATCCAGGAGGCTAAGGGGGATTTGTAGGAAATTGAGAGGGGATTTATTTTTGGTCCTGCGCCTGGAGTGGCGGACGTCTGGTTAGCAAGTCCCTACACCCTGGTTCTGTGCGTGGGGAATGGCTGCAGAGTGCCTTAGCGGAATGCCTATTAGCAACACAGGGTGAGGCCTTTGGAATGGCGTCTGTGGTCAGAAGAGGCAGGATGATGAAGACACATCCAAGTCTGCATGGGCATCAGCGCCTCATTCTCAGGTGGGCCAGGCTCAGTGACCACCGTGAACAAGCAATTTCTCTTAGTCTCTGGGCCTGTGAAAGCTACAACTTTCTCTCAACCCAGATAACTGAGGTGGGGTTGTGGGGAGAGAGCCCCAAAAAAGTAAGTGGGATTGACTATCACAGGTTCCAGAGATTAGGATGCAGACGTAGCTCTTTTGGGGGCCACTGTATATCCCACTACAACCCTTAGCTGACACTCTTGGGTCACAATACATTTGGGTCACTTTACAAATATAAAGGTGCAGATGGTTTACAAATTTTTAAAATTGATAAGTTGTTAGGATGTTATAGCCTGGTAACAAAGTTAACACCAAAGATGTTATGATCTTATTGTCTTGTAGAAAGTTAACCAATCTTATATCAAACGTGGCAATCTTACTCTGGCATTTCTTTCCCAACCATAGATCTCTGTTCTGTTACTTTGGAACTGACTCTTGTCTTCCTGCTGGTTCCCTCATTAATGAAATAAATAAATAAATTTTAAAAATGTGGACACATGGTGAGAAATAAGCTGTGCATTTATATAATAATGTTATAAATGACCCATGAATGCCATGAGAAGAAAGAGAAAGCACTAATATTTTTGTCCCAAGTCACCTCCTTTTATTAGAGGCACTTTTTAACCAGTGAAATACGATCTGTCTTGCCTATGAAGCCTGACCTAACAGAACTCCATTACTGTCACCGGCTTCCCTTCATCAATGTTTCATGACCCAAGTGGATTATGAATCACAGGATGCAAAGGGCACCATATATCAGGAAGAAGAGGCAAATCTCTCTCTCAGGATTCTACACTTACACTTCATATTCTCTTTGCCACTTAAAACAGCAAGTGTAAACAGAATCCTACCGTGCAAATGAAATTTTATTTTGGTACGACAGTTACTATTTAGGTAGTGCTGTTTTCCACATAGTTAGAAAGACCACATAGAAAATGCATCTACCTCACATTTTAAAGGCATTTATTTTGTCCAAGGAAGCTAAGCTAAATGTTATAAAATATAGAAAAACACTGAATGTAAACAAAGGCAGTTTTCAAGCCAAGAGTAATATACAACTTAGAAGATTCTGAAACTTTTCAGCCCCCAGACATACTGGTTTAGGATTGACAGTGAAATGCGGATTCTAACACATAAAATCAGCCTTTCTTTCAACCAAGACTTTAAAAAAAATTATTATCTAATTTCATTATAGGCAAAAACTGTCATCTGGGAAAACAGCTAAGCAATGCTGGTAACTGCAGATATTGCTCAGTACTTAACTGGAGGAATGGTCAGCAAAAACAGTTATAGTCATACATTTGAGTTATGGCTGTTTTGGTATCACAGTGGCTGTATTAGTTAGTTCTCAAGCTTGAGTGGGCATCTGAATCCTTTGGAAATCTTGTCCAAACACAGATTGCTGGGCCCCACAACCAGGATTTCTGCTTCGGTACCTGTGGGTGTGGGAGTGGGGGCCCAGAATCTGCATTTCTAACAGGGTCCCAGATGAGGCTGATACTGCTGACAAAGGGCCCTCACAATGAGAACTCCTGATTAGATGCTGACATTCTGTGTATGCAAGTGGAACTCTGGAGTTTACAAACGTACTCTGATGTCGGCATTTCTTTGCTTCGTTGCATGATTTTGAAAAATGCTCCACAATTACAACAACCTCCTAGAAGTGCCTTGGCTTTAAACATAGTATTTTAATTGGTTTAAGCTAATTGGATTTTAGGGTATTACACTCTCTAAAGGAAAAGGATTTTGTTCTCCCAGCTGCTGATTGTTCTGAATGATAAGCACTAGGTGAAGGATAAGAAGAATTAAAGAACTCTTTAAGAATATGGTTTTATTCTCTTTATTCAAATTATGATTTGAAAACTACTGTATTTGTGGGTGTGATTTACCTAGCATGATAACCGTTGGCTGACCTCTCTGTCAGCCTTTCATAACTCCTTACACAACTGTCTTTACATTACTGCTAGAGATCGCCCAGCAAAACCCAGTTTTAAAAAGCTCAATATCTTTTCAAAAGAGATTGATGGGGAAAAGGAGCTGCTTAACTGTAGAAAAGAAAAAATATAACAACTAGCAGACTTTGGGTAACAGTGTAACACAGTACTTAAAAGTATAATCTTTGGAGTCATACTGCCTGGGGCCGAATCCTGGTTGGATTTAATAGTAACTGGTGACCTTGGACAAATTACTCAATCTCTATAATCCTCAGTATTCTTACCTGCAAAGTGTATATTCACTTACAGAATCTGTACAAGAACTGAGTACAATAACTCATGTAACTGCACATACAAAATGCTCAGTACATACTAAGTGCTATAAAACTTCGCTTTTGTTATCATCTTTCTGGTTAGTGCTTGTCAGGTGTGACTTTAGAAATTCATTTAAAATTTTTGTTTAGTGGTTAATAGAGACTAGTTGGATTCTTTTTTTTTTTAAGTTTAAAATATTTATTTATTTGTTTTGAGAGAGAGGGAGCGTGTGTGTGAGTGCGTGCACGCGCGCACACACACACACATACACACACACACACACACACACATGAGCAAAGGAGGGACAGAGAGAGGGAGAAAGAATCCCAAGCAGGCTCGAAACTACCAGCACAGAGCCCAATGTGGGGCTCAAACTCACAAACTGTGAGATCATGACCTGAGCTAAAATCAAGAGTTGGTTGCTTAACTGACTGAGCGATCCAGGCGCCCTGAGACTAGTTGGATCCTTACACAGACTCTTGCCTGATTGAGATGGTCAGTTTTTTTTTTCGTAATCAGTCAACATATATTATAGTTGAAGGTACACACAAAAAAGTTGTACCTTATGTGTCAGAGACAATTCCTAGAGCTCTGAGCAAGGCAGGCAGCATATGGTTCCCATCTCCATCGCATTATGAAATTCTATGTTATAGAACACTGAAGCAAATTAGTGCTGAGTTCGAAGAGAGATGGACAGTCTATTATCATGAATAACTAAAAATTATTTTTGAAACTAGCTTCCAAAATGATAAAAGAATAAATTTTTTGTCACAATATTTTTATCTGCCCTTCAGTTACCCATTAATTAGCTACTACTTTTGAATTGTTAAATCTGATAAGTATTGTTCTTTCTCTTCTTTGTTAGTATTCTCTTATTTTTCCCCTTCAAAAAGTATTTGTTGAGCACCTACTATGTGTAGATTTCCCAATATGCTGGAAGGGGTCTTTCAGATTTCTTTCCTTCTTTCTTGCCTTCCCGCTGTTCTTGCCCTTCTGCCTTTTCTGTGCTCCTTCCTTCTATCTTGCTTGCTTCCTTCCTCACTGGTAGCTCACTGTGTGCTGTCAAGAGGGGAAAGGGATGTTGATGTGGTTCCTGAACTATCTTCCAACAAGGAAACCTATAGTGTCCCATCTAATTGTTTCTAATAGACATAGAGGTCTTGAAACTTCTTACAATTGATCTTCTTTTTCTAATTTTTTTCACTGCTTCACTTATGGCTTTCAGATGGGTAGACATTCGATCACATTTGCTGAACTGAAATGGGATTATATGCATGCCATTAGTATTGCAAAGAGTAAGAGGTTCAGAATTTGGGAGGGAGGCACAAAATTGTGCATGGCCTCAGATTCAATGACAATCCTAATTTATCTCACAAAGCTTCTGGAAGAAAATGATAAATATTCTTTAAAATCCCTTAACTCATCTTAATCCTAGAAATGTAAGTAATAATCAGGGCCTGCAATGAGAAGGGAAATAGATGCTTTGTGAGTTCTCGCAGGTGAATAAGCTTGGTATTGTTGATGTGGAATGGCTTGTGGGTAAGAACAAGGGCTTTAGAAGCTGATGGGTGTGATCTGAAGGCTGGCTCTTCCTTCCTTTAGCTACTTCTCTTTAAGGTGAATTTCTCATGTGCGGAATGGGGATATTAATTCCCAAGATTATTGTAAGAATTTCAAATAACATGTTTGAAATACCTCATTTATACACATGAAGTGTATAATAGGACAGCTATTAGAATGCATTCTCATTTGCATTGCTCCTTTAAGAATTTAGAAAACATATCTGCACTTGTATCTTAAAGCTGCAATTGTTCTGGTTTGGGATACTCCCAACTTGATGGAATTATGACTATATGGAAGGAAGAATTGGCTACCCGGAAGTCAGCAAAATCAGAGAGCAGCATGACTATGACTAAGCACTAGAGAGCCCGGTTCCTGCACCTCATTAAGTCCAACTTCAGTTGGCAAGAGCCTGTCTTGGAGCTATCCTTCCAGTGTCCAGACTTCACAAAGAAATGCTTGAACTGTCACTTTCCAGCAAAAGCTGGGTTCATTTTCTTTTGCTTCACCTCTATCTCACAACCCATTTATAGAAAAATTTTACATCATTACCTGTGTTTTTCCTCAACTCTTCAGGTGTTTTCTAATTTATCAGATTGTATGATTTCTTTAAACAACTCCAGGGAATACTAATTACATAGTTGCCTGTCAAGAAACTTTACTCTTTTGGTTTTTAAAAAATTTTTAAATGTTTATTTCTTTTTGAGAGAGAGACAGAGAGACAGAGAGAAAGAGAAAGGCTGACAGACAGCATAAACGGGGGAGGGCAGAGAGAGAGGGAGACACAGAATCCAAAGCAGTCTATAGGCTCTGAGCTGTTAGCACAGAGCCCAACTTGGGGTTCGAACCCATGAACCATGAGATCATGACCTGAGCCAAAGTCCGATGCTTAACTGCCTGAGCCACCCAGGTGCCTTGAAACTTTATTCTTAAATATATAGAGTTTATATAATTTAGCATAATTCCCTGCCACTCTGATTAGTGTATTCAAACACTATTTGAAAGAGACTACATTTTTCCTTTTCTCCATTTTGAAAAGAAAAGGGGCTAACATAAGAATTCTCTATTTTCTTTGTGATTCTGAAATACATTTTTCGGTAATATGATTAAATATTTTTTAAACGTTTATTTATTTTTGAGAGAGAGAGAGAAAGAGAGCACAAGCAAGGGAGGGGCAGAGAGAGAAGGATACACAGAATCCAAAGCAGGCTCCAGGCTCTGAGCTGTCAGCACAGAGGCTGATATGGGGCTCAAACCCACAAACTGTAAGATCATGACCTGAGCCAAAGTTGGACACTTAACCGACTGAGCCACTCAGGTGCCCCTGAAATATGATTTTTAAATGAAGCTTGCAAATAGCTCCTCACCTGTTACCTGTTGAACCTAAGATACCTTATGTTGGTTTGAGAGAGAAGAAAACATTTCCTTGATTTTTCCATGAGCTATTATGTGGGGGAGGTGCCTGGGTGGCTCAGTTGGTTGAATGTCCAACTTTGGCTCAGGTTATGATCTCACTGTTCGTGAGTTCAAGCCCTGCATTGGGCTCTGTGCTGACAGCTTGGAGCCTGGAGCCTGCTTTGGATTCTGTGTCTCCCTCTCTATCTCTGCCCCACCCCTCCTTGCGTTCTGTCCCTCAAAAATGAATAAAAATTAAAAAAAAAGCAAATTAAGGGATACATTCTTTACATATAGTGAGCCTGCAAAGGATTCACTACAATATATCTAGACAGAGAACTGTCACAGTGCATTTTGAATTATGTTTTGGAGGAAAATATCGGGAATCCCACACAAATTTTCCAAAGCACATTGTGTTTGCTTAAAGGCACACCAGTGGGCAAGAGGAAGGACACTGTGGTGGGATGAAATCAGACAACCAGCAGGAGAGGAGCAGTCATTGGAATAACAAGATAAATGCATTGTGGGTCTCCATGGCAACCGAGGACCCCAGCTGATCCTCTGCCCCTCCAGTGATGGGTAGAACACAGCCCACCTGTGCCAAATCTTCCCCTCTACAGAAACAAATGTTCTATTGCTACATTAAATTGTTCCAAGGCTTTCAGGTTATGAAACAGTACCAATTACTTTAGCTGAATCTAAATCTCTAATGCACTTAACAAGAAATGTTTCTCTAATAAATGTTATCAATTTTAAAATAGATACATTTAGAATGAACACAGAGGATGGAAATACATTTTTATGCTACATTTACAATTCATTACGTTTCCCAGGTATATTTTTTTTGGAAGTAAGCTGACTTGTTTTCCAGCAGAGTCCTAGAAGCACTAATGCCTACTCCTCTCCAGTGAATGTTAGAAGTGGGGAGAAGAGGCAGTTCTCTTAGTGGTTGATTCCAGAGGCCTTCCATTTCCTTAACATTTCTTACCCATGCCCTCCTGTTCTAGGACACTTACTAGTTCTGAGTGCATAGACAATTTTCCTAATCTCTCTGTGTCTTAGTTTCCCATCTATAAATAATGGTAATAAATAAACTTACCTCATATAGCCATTTGTCAGGATCAGATGAGCTAACATATATTGGAAAACTTTATCATAACAGTCAGTAATATTTGCTATTATCATAATTATCCCATTACTTCACCTCAAGGTATCTCCTCTTTTAGTTTCAATATCTGATCTATAAATTCAAGAAGACATCTCTGGCTTACTCCATCTCACTTATTTTCAACTAGATTGCAGAATATATGAATGTGGACACATTTATTAAGAGATCTTTATGGTTTTAAATCAAGACTGCATCCTTAGAGACTATTTGAGCTAATGAAAAGATTGATGCTGACTTTGGCCTTCTTCAAAGTCTTACCTAAAGGAGAGAACTAGTTAGAGACGAGCCAGTCACACTGGAGTTGAGGGTCAGGTAGTGGACAGATAGATCTGGGTCATACCATAGTTCTGTCAGTGACTAGCTGGGTGCCTCAGAAAAAGGATTTTGACTTTACCAAGACTCTTTAAGGGATCCTTAGGGGCGCCTGGGTGGCTTAGTCGGTTAAGTGTCCAGCTTTCACTTAGGTCATGATCTCGCGGTTCGCGGGTTCGAGCCCCGTGTCGGGCTCTGTGCTGACTGCCAGTTCAGAGCCTGGAGCCTATTTCAGAGTCTGTGTCTCCCTCTCTCTCTGACCCTCCCCTGCTCATGATCTCTCTCTCTCTCTCTCTCTCCTAGAAATAAATAAAAATATTTTAAAAAAAAGGATCCTTAAAATGAGGCTAAAAGTAATTCACAGGATTATTTGAGTATTGGATGTAACATATGAAAAGCACATAGTAAAGTTCCTAATACTTAGTGGGTATCCACAAGTGGTAGTTCTTACTATTGTAATTACTAGTAATACTATAATTATTATTTATTTTTTAACATGAAATTTACTTTAATATGACAGTCAGGATCCTGATATGTAAATACTTTGGTTCACAGGGCATACATGTAAATGAAGAGTCAATATGTAAGTTCTTCTTCTTCGTGTTCCGTTATATAAATATTGCTAATACTGGAGTAGAAGACATTTTGTATTGCAAAATGATGGGAAAGTAAATGGTAGAACAAAGAAAAAGTGCTAAATGTATAATGAATTCATTGAGACATGTTCCAACCAAATAGATACATATATCATTATTTGTCTCAACCTTTGAGACAGATTACTGAGGAAGCATATGAAATACAGAATACAGAAGAAAGATACTTCAAACGTTTTTGGTGAAAATGTAATTAAAAATTTATGATATAAATTATCTATTAGAAAAGGTGGGTGGATTAAAGACTCAGTTTTTTTTTGTGACCTGTGTTGGAGGCACTAATTCCAATTCCGAAGCTGACTCAGAGTTCAGGGTGCTTTTCCCACCACTTAGTTCTGGTTGAGATCTGTGCTCTGAGGACCTAGAGGGGATGAAAAAGGGAGATTAATATACATCAAGAAACGAATTCAACTAGAAAGCCAGTCAAGAAATCTAGTTAATTTGGATCATTGAGAGTCATGGTAACAAAGCTCTCAACAGAATTTTGAAGAAAAAGAGAACTTTTTTATCATTTTACATGACCACGTTTGAAGTTTAAGTGGCTGCAATGTGCTAGTCATAATCTAAATCTGATTGATTTAGAATTCAGTTCAATTATGTACAAAAGGTAAATAAATGCAATCCCATTTTTCTTACAAACAGTTCTGCTTTATTAAAAGTATTTTGGGAGGGGAGTGTCTGACAGTGACCCAGGTGTGATTTGATCTTTACACAGAATTTGAGGTGTCACCATAAGTGGAGATGTGCAAGAGGCAACAGGAGACTGAAACATGTTGCCCTGCAGTAAGTTTTGAAAACATGGTAAAATTCAGGTGGCCAATTTTTCTCATGAGCATCCACAGATTATTCTTAATTAGCATATTATCTGACAGTGATGATTAAGATGGTCAGAAAAGAGTACCTGTGTAACCAGAAACATTTAACTGCCATTCATGTGATATATTGAATATGCGCACATATGTACATACATACATAAACCTATTTTTATTGATGGGGTCAGTTACACATTTGGAAAATTATCAACAAATATTGAACAAATATTGAATACTGGTTATGAATTTACCAAACTCATTATTGGTTGAACTTTTGACAATTCAGATTTAATACTTAGTTTTAGAAGCCATGGTAACTGACATTGATATATAGGGGGTCATACATGGTACCAAGTACTTGGATTGCCTTAATTCATTGGCTATTTTGGTACATGGGAGAAATACCCATACAGTTACATATTAATAGCTATTTTATAATATTACAATATCTTACCATAGAAGTTCTTTTGATCCAGTTCTAGATGAACATGACTTTCTTTCTGCCATTGGATGCCCCTTGCTATTTCGATCTCCATGAAACTTAACGTCATCCCATTTTTCCAGTTGTGTTTGAATGTCTATGAAGGCAATGGGAAAAGGGTAAAAGGACAGTGGAATATGAGGTGTAGAGAGAAGAAGAGAGATGAAGATAAAGGAGTTTTATACAAGTGAACTTCACTCAACTGATGCTCCTAAACCCAAGACCAGCTTTTTAAGATTGCATGAAAATAAATTAAAACATGTGCAGCTAAATAAAAATGAGACCCATTCAGAAACATTGGTTTACTTTCAGTTAAACAATCAAGTTGTTTTACTTGAATTTGTTTTAAGAGCTGTTTGTACTCTGAATTCTGTGTATGAGTCCATGGAATCCCCATGGAATGAACATGTGGAGTACTATCTTATCTGCCTCAAGCTAAAGAGGTGACTTTGAAGCACTTCTGGCATGTTTCTAAAAAGAAATTCTGTTTATGCCATCCCTATCAAAATAACACCAGCATTCTTCACAGATCTAGAGCAAACAATCCTAAAATTTGTATGGAACCAGAAAAGACCCTGAATAGCCAAAACAATCTTAAAAAAGAAAACCAAAGCTGGAAGCATCACAATCCTGGACTTCAAGATGTGTTACAAAGCTGTAATCATCAAAACAGTATGGTACTGGCACAAAAACAGACACTCAGATCAATGGAACAGAATAGAGAACCCAGAAATGGACTCACAAACATATAGCCAACTAATCTTTGACAAAGCAGGAAGGAATATCCAATGGAATAAAGATAGTCTCTTCAGCAAGTGGTGCTGGGAAAACTGGACAGTGACATGCAGAAAAATAAACCGGGACCACTTGCTTACACCATACACAAAAATAAAACTCAAAATGGATGAAAGACCTAACTGTAAGACAGGAAGCCATCAAAATCCTTGAGGAGAAAGCAGGCAAAAACTTCTTACTCAACATGTCTCCAGAGGCAAGGGAAGCAAAAGCAAAAATGAACTATTGGGACTTCATCAAAACAAAAAGCTTTTGCACAGCAAAGGAAACAATCAGCAAAACTAAAAGGCAACTGATGGAATGGGAGAAGATATTTGCAAATGACATATCAGATAAAGGGTTAGTATCCAAAATCTATAAAGAACTTATCAAACTCAATGCCCCAAAACAAATAATTCAGCGCAAAAGACATAAATAGACACTTTTCCAAAGAAGACATCCAGATGGCCAACCGACACATGAAAAAAATGCTCAACATCACTCATCATCAGGGAAATACAAATCAAAACCACAATGAGATACCACCTCACACCTGTCAGAATGGCTAACATTAACAACTCAGGCAACAACAGAGGTTGGCTAGGAGGCAGAGAAAGAGGATCTCTTTTTACTGCTGGTGGGGATGCAAACTGGTGCAGCCACTCCGGAAAACAGTATGGAGGTTCTTCAAAAAATCAGAGCTATCTTCTGACTCAGCAATTGCACGACTAGGTATTTATCCAAGGGATACAGGTGTGCTGTTTAGAAGGGGCATATGCACCCAATGTTTATAGCAGCACTATCAACAATAGCCAAAACATGGAAAGAGCCCAAGTGTCCACTGACTGATGAATGGATAAATAAGATGCATATATATATATATATATATATATATATATATACACATACATACAATGGAGTATTACTTGGCAATTAAAGAGTGAAATCTTGCCATTCGCAACTACGTGGATGGAACTCAAGGGTACTATGCTAAGTGAAATTAGTCAGAGAAAGACAAATATCATATGACTTCATATGAGGACTTTAAGATACAAAACAGATGAACATTAGGGAAGGGAAGCAAAAATAATATAAAAACAGCGAGGGGGACAAAACATAAGAGACTCTTAAATATGGAGAAAACAGAGGGTTGCTGGAGGGGCTGTGGGAGGGGGGATGGGCTAAATGGGTAAAGGGCATTAAGGAACCTACTCCCGAAATCATTGTTGCACTATATGCTAACTAACTTGGATGTAAATTAAAAAAAAAAGAAAAAAAGAAGAAAAAAAGGAAATTCTGTTTAAAGAAATGAGCCTCACTGTTAAAAGGAGGTGAGAAGAAAGTGGAACACTTCTCACAGGTTTTGTATAAACTGCTTAATTTTTCATCAAAGGGAGGAATTAACAATGGGAATAGAAAGAAAGGATGCAATGGAGAAAGCCAAGAGAATGCTAAAACTACTTTTTCCCTGTGGTTTAATCTTACAGATAAAGAACTTGGCTGGCTTCGTTCTCTTTAATAGGTGTGTGACTGTAAATAAATCACTTAAACAACCTTGGGGTCCAGTTTATTTATTTATAGAAAGATAGGTTTGCAGTCAGTGTCCTCCAAAATTCTTTAAGTATTTTTATGACTTCTTCATAGAACATTTTCTCAAAAGCAGAGATATAAAAGTTTCATTTTTAAGTTTATTGTGTTATATTGTAATGCACTTAACATATCCTTAAACAAGTGTGTAAATTTCATTTATTCATTTGTAGAACTGAATAAACCTAGAACATATTGATAGTGAGGAAGTATTGGAGAGAGTTATAAAGTTTTCCTCCAAAGAGAAAGGTGTCAGAGAGGGACGTGGCAGGGAAGAGGGGACATGTTCTGAAACACTTGCCATTTTTCTTTCTCCTGAGAAAGGAGACCTTAATTTGACTGGTTGCATGAGATGAAGTTAAGTTTTCCTTTCTCAGGAAGATGTATAGTAGAAAAAAGGATAGGCTTTAAAGTTAATCAAAACAAGGCTTAAATTCTAGCTTTTTTTTTTTTTACAGTAATGGAGATATTGGACAAATTATTTACATTTAAAAACCTGGTTCCTCACTTATTTCAGAATTATGAGGAATTAATGGGCTAATATATGTAAATCATGCAGCATAGTCCTGGATATTAGAAGCCATCAATAAATGGTAGCTGTTATTATTGTATCAGATACATCCGCATGCGTGTTCCATGTTCTGGCTGGCTGTTCCTGAACTTTGTGTTAAAGTTGTTTTTTTCTCTCTCTCAATTGACTATCTCCCAATCTAGACTAAATGCTCCTAGAGAGTAAGAGTCATGTCTTATTCTTACTTGTAATTCTAATGCCTAATATGGCACCTGCCATTTGTCAAGAATTCAACACATGTGGGTTGGATAAGTAAACAAATGAATCCACATCATGCAAAATTGAATGGCCCAACTGCTATTTAATCCAAGCACAAAAGAAGTGTGTGCTGCCCATTTCCTACATGGAATTAATCTCTTCTATTCCTTTCCCATGGCTTTAATATCATTTGTGGAATTTCTTTGTTGTACGAAGGCAAGGGCAAGCAGCAGACGACACATGCTATTACCTTACCTAAATCTAAGGATGATGTCTCTGGCCCTCGGAGAGGCTGGCCTCTCTGCTCAGCATCTGCACTGATGAGATCAGATCCATCAGCCTTTTTCTTGAGGGATGAGGTTTTCGATGAGGCCTCTAACTTCTTGGCTTTGGTTTGGGTTTGAGAGACGGGTTCACTCAGGTCAAGGAGATCTAAGCCTGTGGTCAATACTATCAAAGATGGAAGAGGTTAAGATAAGTCCACTCACTGCTCTGAAATTATTTTTAAAAAATAGGATTTGGTTGGGTGCAGAAGGATTTTGTGGTTATAGTGTAGGTTAGAAGTATGAAATTAAGTTAGATCACCGTTGATTTGTAAAGATGATCTGTAATTAGAGTGGAAAGTTTACTGTGTGTTCTCCTTTATTTGGTACAGTACAAACACACAAAATAGGACTTAGACCCGCTTCACCAGGAATGAAAGTTCAAATAAAATTAAAATGATAAAATTGAGTCTGAATTCAAGTACTTACTTTACTGCTGTGCTTTATTTATAGAGAGGTGTACTTTACAGTGCAGTTTTTCCAGAAGAGTCTATCATATTCAGAGATATGTTTACAAAACAGTTATGAGGAAGATTTGGAAAACTTTCTAAATGTCTTTGGTTTTAAATTTCAAACCACTAAAGATATAGGATATAAAGAAATGCTATTAATTACTTTTTATTTAATTAAGCAGTTCAATCAGAGACCAGCTTGCTGTTTGGGCTCACACTAGAGAAGTATCTTATAATCCATAGTTGATGAATAGGTACACATGTTAATGCCTTTGCTGTTTACTATGCAAATTTAAATTTCAACGTAACAAACCATAAAAGGGCTACACTTTAACTTCGCAGCAGGTTGATTACATTGTATTAAATACTCTAATGAAGACAGAAATAATAATTTGTTCAGATGCAAACTAGGCAAATGAGAATTAAAAAGGCAAGCTTTGCAACTCTTCATCCTTCTTTCTCCTACAGTCCAAGTAACCAGGGTTTGAGTAGGTCATTGTGAGAAACAGAAAATTGCAATTAGGGAAGGTCCCTCCAGTCTTGCCTGTCTACCAGCTCAAGTACCTGACAGGCTGGCTTCTGGACTGACCTGGTGTCACTGGCTGGGAATCACTTCACCCCCAGCTAGTTTAGGAAACTCATCAAAGTGAAGAGAAATCCTTGTGTTAACCCTTTCTGGCATCACCTAAAACTATGACTGAGCCACTCCTCCTCTTTGATCTCCCAGGGTGTCCTCTGATAAGGAATGGATTTTTGCTGATATCTCAACACTCTTCCATCTGCTCCCCCCTTGCACTCAAGGTGGGGTCACGCCTTGGTTGAACTCACACCCTGGATTTCTTTAGTACCACAATGTCCTCATGAGCTAACCACTCCTATAGGATCCTTAGAATAGTTTGTCAGGCTGTATTCTCAGTAATCTTGTTTTCTGATTTCAATTACAAATCACAGTGGTTGGATGTTAATGGTGAAGTGGAAAGACCTGATTCTACCTCTGCTTAGCTATGTGACTTGGAGTAAGTTTCTTGACTTCTCTGAGTTTCCGTTTTTTCCTCTGAAAAATGAAGAATTAATAAGTCTATCTTTTAGGTATGATGTGAAGATTAACTTATCTAATTTGTATATTGAATGTATAAAGTGCTAGGCATACAATAGGTACTCAATAAATGTTACTTCCATTCTTTGGTGGCCAATTTGTGATGCTTTTCTTTTCATTGATCTCTTATTTTCCCTGCTTTTTTTTTTTTTTCCCTATTTTGGGCAAGAAGCAGATCCATACATCAACAGAAAGGGGGAACATCACTGGGAGTAAGGCAGAGACTGGTACAAAGATACTGGTTACAAGGGCTGCTCTTGTACATTTATCATAAAATGGCCTGAAAGTGTCAGCTTATCTCCTCTAAGTCTTCCTGAGGAGATGAGAGCCCCTTTCCAATGCTAAGATGCTCTGAGATAGGAGCAGTTTTGTGGCTAGCAAGCACCTCAACGTGAGGGGAAAGAAGTGGCTTTTAGAGCTATGCTGCTTGGCTAGGTGTCTCAAATTTAAACATGGCAAGCAGCCCACACAGATTAGGATGTAACACATTTCATATTTGAGTATTTAAACAGAAATTTCCAGGCCACTATTATGTTGGCAGAGATTCTAGGCCCACCAAGATTTCCTTATAATAGAAGGAAGGAAGCGGATAACAGTCTCTGGAATGCCATATATGTCTTTTTACGTGTTTATATGTGTTTTTACAAACAATTAGGAATTAGTCACTTGCTCCTACACTTCTGTTAGAAGTAAATTATATAGGATTTGTCTACTTGTATATAGGAAGTATATTTATTATGGAATAATAACAGGTGAGTATTAATTTAGTTCTATATCTGCTTCTCACCATTCAGAACAAATGAATTACTAAAAGAGTGAACTGCAAATTCAAACTTGGCTCAGTAACATTCTTTCCCTCTTCAAACTGGGCACTTCCTGTGTTGGTTATGAGCTCTGTGTTCCTTTGTTCTTTTCCCAGCAAATGTGAAACAAATGCTTGGCATACAAAAAGCCTTATTTGTTACCCATTGATGAAGGGGGTGGCTTGGAGGTTGAATGGTAAGCTTTGAAGCTGAGAGAGTCCCTGGGGACTACAATTTCAAAAGCATACAAGGATAGGTGTAGCTTTTTACTTTCCGGAGGAAGACAAATTGCATTTTAGCAAGTGTGTGTGTGTGTGTGTGTGTGTGTGTGTGTGTGTGTGTGTGTGTGTGCGCTCGCACATGTGCATGTATGTGTGTGTGTGTGTGTGTTGTGTGCATGTGCACTTTAGTTAAGACATAGAAATAAAGGGACTCACTGTTCCATCTGGGCTTTGACGGAGGCATACCTTGTCATGGAAGGGTGTATTTTGCTGATTTTCTTAACTGGATTTTAAAGATTCTTTTAGACATGTGAAAGCTTGGGTTCCAGAATCTGTGTGTCTTAATTTAATTTATCTTAATTTAGATAATTACCTCTTACAGTGGATGTGAAAATGTGTGTATATGTGTGTGTGTGTGTGTGTGTGAGAGAGAGAGAGAGAGAGAGAGGGAGAGAGAGAGAGAGAGAGAGGCACTAATAGACTTAAAAATGCTATGTTCCTGGCTTTGGAGATGGATGAAGTGGCCACAAGGCAAGGAATTCTAGGTGCTCCCCAAAGCTGGAAAAGCCAGGGAGACAAATTCTCCTTTAAAGCCTCCAGAAGAAATGCAGCTCTGCCAAGACCTTGATTTTAGGACTGCTCACTTTCAGAATTATAGGACAATGAACTTGTGTTGTTTTAAACAACTGAATTTGTGGTAATTTGTTACAGCAGCAATAGGAAGCTAATACAGCTTGTAGACCAGTGTCCATGCCAGGATGCAAACACAGGCCCTGTCACTCCCAAACATGTGTTTGTTACCACTCCTCACTAGACTTTATCTGAACCTGGAGGAAATGTGCTAACTCCATTGGTGTGGCTTTGATTATTTTTTTGGTTAGTTCCCAAATTGACAGTTTGGGTAGTCTGAGGCAGAATTTAAACAGTTGGTAATCTCAAAAACTTTTTTTTTAAATCACCTAAATTCATTGGGTGGAATTTCCTGAAGATGTAATATGCTATGTATGTACTTGTTTCTATTTATCTCAAGGACAACTAATTGAAGATCACTGCATATTGAAATGCAAGGCTCCTACAGGGCACTGAAGATGTTTATGCATGCTAGATTACTTGGGCTGTGGGAGATGAGACTGCTTAAAACAGAATAAAATAGCACCTATAATGAAGTTCTGATTTGATACACTGATGGTAAGCACAATGGTATTTACACTCCTACAGTATAATGAGGCTCAGATTTTAGGTGAATTTCTCTTAAGGAATAAATCAACATGGAGTGGGTAGAGAGGGCAGATCATGAAACAACCCTGACTGGCGCAGTCACAGAATGTGCCACAAGGAGCTGATGGAATCTCTGTTCTGTTTTGTAAGCTACTCTGTTATTCTAGAAACATGGTATTCTTTAATATAGTGGCTACAAAGCAAAACCCCTTAGGAAGAATTTTGCCAGTGATGTCAACTAGATAAGTTGGACTTAAATAATTCAACAAATTTTTGCTTATTTTATTGGAATGTGTAATTAGAGCTACTTCCCACATTTCTAAGTTGTCTCAAGAGGCATGCCATTGGATTCATGGCTACTTGGGCTTCATAGAAATGCATTTTGTAAATATTACACTAATTTTGCAATTAAAATATTCAATTAGGTGGCTGTGACATGACTGTGAACTTTATTAAGGGTGCTCTTCCCTTATATATATGGGTCTCTTATATAGGTACACAGGTCCCATATTAAGGAGTAAAATTATTATTTTTTTAATCATGAAAAATGTTTCTCCTATAGTAACCAACTAATGGTTCAAGTTTGGGGATAAAATTCTTTTAGTTTATACACATTGATAAATGCAAACCAAGGACCTCCTGTTTTTCTTGGTTTTTAGAAAAGAATCTCTCCTGCACTTTGACGTATGTTACATTTTTTGGAAGATTATAGACCAACAAGTTATTTTTGCAAATTTTATAGTAAATAGTTGGTCTATAATATAATCACGATCTTAATCATGATCCATTGTCTAGTTACTTTCTGAACATTTGATATTTGCATCTGTGATAATGTATATTTATTTGCCATCTTATTTTATTTTATTATTTTTTTATTTGCCATTTTAAAATCAAAGATATTAGTAATGATCTTACCTTATCAACCATTAGAGATACAGTTTGAAAGGGCCAAGAAATTAGATACCATCTAGATTACAGATGAATTAAAGATAATTTAGGGTATTAATGACAAAAAAAATTAAAAACATCTTTATTTGATCAGCTTCATATCATTATCAGATGACAAGAAGTTAATCCTAAAGTAGAAATAAGCAGAAAGTAAAAAAGATAATTCAATACTTTAGAAAAAGATTGTAACTTAGAACTTCTATGAATCAGAAGATAGATATGTTCTTTTAAGGCTATACAGGAAAAAAATCCTATCATCTGAGTCACATTTGGAAGAAATAAATATTTCCTATATTGTTTATTTTGTGCTAATTTATATAAGAAATATGTTCCTTAAATACTTAAGTAAATGTCAAGGTGGTAGCACACTAGTTTTATATTTTTATTGGAAGAAAATGCCAAGTATAAACGACTCTCTTAGTTTTCTTGATTGAGTTGGTACAAACAGGAAGAAGGTTTTCTTCCATATTTTACTCCAAGATTGTTTAATATCCATTCCTTATGTGTAAAGATATATATAATACCTGGGGTATAACATACAATGTTCACAGACTGTCCAGATTTCTCAGTGTACTTTCACAGTACTCTATAAAATAACAGTGTTCTATTTCAAATTATTTTCTATGAAAAATTTGGACAGAAGATAATAACTATATCTTTTCCCCAGAAATATTAGCTATAAAATTATTGGACCAGATTGGAATTCTTTCCAAAGTGTTTGTATGTTAAAAATTTTCCTTTTAAAAGATGTATAATAATGTTTCATATTGAGATACCAATAGTGGGTTCTATAATATTTAAGAATAAAGTGTATTTCTTAGGCATTAAAAAATACAGTGTTTCTGTCTTGAGATATACTTTTAAGATAAAAAAACACACTATCAAACAAGAGTATTCCTTCAGGATAAAAATCTGTGTGACCCAGATGCACTGAGTGCTGAGAACAAGAAAAGAAAACCTCACAGCCTCAAAATACCATCATTTTTGAACCCCTACTTTGGAGGATGCCATGGATTGAACAGTTTATCCCTCCAAAATCTCATGTGTTGAAGTCTTAACCCCTAATGCCTTGTAATGTGACTATTTGCAAATAGGGTTGTTGGAAATATAATTAGTTAAGATGAGTCATATTGGAGTAGAAGAGGTGCCGAATCCAATATGGCTGATGTCCTTACATAAAAGGGAAATTTCGATACAAAGACAGACACAAACACAGGAAGACATGCACACAGGAAGAATGTCATGTGAAGATTGGACTTATTATGCCACAAGCCAAAGAACTACCAGCAAAGGAAAGTTTCTTCCTTTTTGTCCTTCCTAGCCCAGTTTCTTCCTGAGCACATTTAGAGAGAGAATGGATACCTTAATTTCGGTCTCCTAGCTCCCAGAATTATGAAAGACAATAAATTTCTGTTATTTAATCTACTCAGTTTGTGTTATTTTGTCATGAAAGCCTAGAAAACAAATACAGAAGGCAATACTATAGTATTGCAATCATAAGAAATTACATATGAATTTTTTCTCTAATATTTCATAGATCTCTTTTATATGTTGGAAAAATCAAGGTGAAAGTGGCTTTTGAATCAAATATTATGTTGCTCTCTCTGGTGGGCCCTTTCTAAGTGACCTAGTTTTAGTATTAGCAGAAATTGGATTTAACATTAGCAGGAATTGGAAAGTGCAGACAGTACTGGAATCAAGATCTGAAAATTCTATCCTTTGCAGATTTTTTTTCAGAACAGTGGGATCTTCTCAGTGCATGCAATTCTCATGGATTTTTCTGAAACGAGAGACATAAGTATCCTTTGTATTCTTCTAGAGGTAGCTCTCCAGTTTTGGAGGGATGAGCTCTAGTTTTATAGATGAGGATAGATTTGATCTGGTAAAATCTGAACTTAATTAATTTCCTGCTTAAACGTAGCAAGTATAATTTTATTTGCTTGATTACTCAAAGTGATAGTTGAATTTAGAAAATGATTGCTTTGGTGTGATATAAAGAAAGTTAATGCATTTGAAAAGGGAAGCGTCGGGAATGCTGTTTTTCTAACCTAATATTTAACAGTAATGGTAAAACTTGTTAGAGCTTACATGGTGTTAGGCTCTTACATAGATTGCTTCATTTAATATTCCCAAGTAACCTATGAGATATGATGTTACCATTATAGATGGTAACAGAGGAAACAGACTTAGTTAAGTAACTTGCCCAAGGACAAGAGCTGCTAAGTGGCACAGCCGGGGTTTGACATTGTGAACTGAGACCCCAGACACTGTAGACTACACTCTTGCATAAAGTGCCTCTATCTTGTGTTACTTTTGCTGTTGTAATTTTTAGCATTTAAAACCCCTCACAATTTCCTTCACTCATGATTTTCTTCACTTAAAAGTATAATTAAAATATAGTGGGCAACAGCAAGCTGAGGACATGATGGGGAAATGGAATGCATTTAATAAGACAGTATGTAATTGTTCTCCCCTTTCTCCATTAAATTCTTTCCTGCAGTCTAACATAGCCTTTGTTCTTTGATTCTAAACATCATTTTTTCATCCTTATTTGAACAAGATGCCTTTGAACGTGAACGGTGACTGAATAAAATCAATGCAGAAAGGCTGCCTCTGACACAGAAGGTCACTTTTGCATCCCATCTTATGTAGCTCCCTGGGAGTGGGCCCTAACTAAGTGACTTAGTTTTAGCATCAGTGAGAATTGGCAAATGCAGAGGTAGTAGAGGAGATGTGATTCATACCGGTGGGATCCTGCATCCACTCATTGGATGAATACTTATTTGTGCCTATATGCATGTGCCTATAATGGATGATAGTTCACTGTTTGGGTGTGTTTAATTCCAGAAGAATATTCAAAGAAATCGTTGTAAGAGGAAACAAGTAACACATTCATATGACAGAAAAAATGAAATTGGGCTCTTCAACATTTCAAGTATCTAGGACTTTTAATTGTGTCATTTCAATCCACTTGAAGGGGTTGCCTACATTTTATTTATTATTTATTTATTTATTGGACCTTTGACATACAAAATATTCCCAGCCACAACTTTAAAAAACCTTACTCTGAAATAGATGTTTTTGTTTTAAAGATTCCTCGTAATGTGACTTGAGATGCAAGGATGTAAATCTGCATAGAAAAATGGTTTATTGCTAATAGTGGTATGCTAATGTTCAGCAAAATTGGTTGGGTAATATACATTACAGTTTCTTTCATATTACAGAGTGATTTATTATTTTATGTTGAATAGTATAGATCTAAACTTTCATTGGTTGCAAACATTACTCAGAATGCATTATAGAAAGAAAATATGCATTTCACTAGAGTGACAATTAGCTCTACTTGAGGATCAGTTAAAAGTGAAAGAATTACCGGCTGTGTTGGACGTTACTGGCCTTGCTATTGCTTCCGATTTGGTTTCACAGAGAAAGTCATCGATGGAGGGACTCAAGAGGGGTCTGCTTTCTTGCTGTTCATTCACCAGCTGAGAACAGATGAACACAGGTATCAAAGGGCTTTGTTACACCGCAGAATCAGATGAATTAAAATGCAGCCTTGCAACAAAATGAGAATAGCAAGCCTATAAATAAATACATAAATAAATAAATAAATAAATAAATAAAGGGGTAAGGTCAAGAAAGAAAAAGATACTAAGGGATGGGGAATGAGCTTTTTAGCACTGTCAACATATTTTGGATGCAGCCAACGTCAGTTTTTAAAGCTCAAGCCTTTTTTTCTCCTAGTACTGTTTTAGAATTATTTTCCAATTTCAATATATAGAAAATGACACCTATTGAATCACAGTGTCTTAGGGCTGATCCCACTCTTCACTTGGACAAAATACAACTGGCCTCTGACTTTGAGGTGGCACACTGTTTAGGGTGGGCAGTCAGCATTATGTGATAAACACACAGAGATCTGTATGTGTGTGGATAAAGTTCTCCTTTTCTCTCTCTCTTAAAAAACTCAAGTCATCTATGGGCACATATCCTTCTTACATTTCCTTGGGTTGCTTTTGTAGTGCATAACAAACATTATTTTGGAAGAGTAGAAAATATTGTTATATTAACTATACATGTATCTTGTAGATATGTTACTGAAAATCTGTATGTAAAATAGATTTCTGTCAGTTCAATTGTATTTTCCCATTGGCTTGTTCTCTAATTTTAGAAATTCTTCAGTTTAATTTTTAGTTGGTCTCAAATTAGCAGTGGTGGCCAATTATTAACTTTCAGTTATTCTGCACATCTTAGAATCCAGACTTCCTTAAGTTTTGCTTCCATGGTTAAGGGAAGAAGTGTAATCATGATATGTAAGTGGTCAATTCCTAAATTAACTGTCTAAGTTTTTCAGGAGTTTTTATATTGACCTATCTTAAAATGGACAAAGCCATCTAGTTTTCTAGTTCTTTTAAGAAAAAGATGGGCCTAAAAACCTCTAGATTTTTAAATACTGATTTGCAAGGCTGAATTTTCAGAGACACATAAAATAAAGATGAAGTTTTATTTTCTTTATTTTTTCTTCATTTTGGATATAATTAAATTCTTTTGTAAAAAGCAGGGACTAATAATAATTCCTATATCACAGCTCTGTGAGTAAATGTATGGAATGGGCCTAAATTAACTATGGTTTTAGAAGACCAGGGTGTTAGATTTCTGCAGATAACTTTTATATGTAAACATTCTAAATTATAACCTGAACTTGATACAAATATTTCTAGAAAAGCTTTTGTCCACATAAATATCTAAATGGAAAAACAAAGGAAAAGGCAGTTGTTCTTTTAGGTAAGCCTATTTATCAAAGGTAATAAGATTTTTTTGGAGCCTCTTAGTCATGAAACTTCAGACTTATTTTCTGGAGAAAGTACTTCTAGCATTCTCAGACTTTCTCAGCATAGGAAGAAAGAATACCAAAGAGGAGGTTGTTCAGAGAGACCCTATGGTGTCCAGGACTGAGGTATGGCTTCTCCTCTGCCTCGTAAGGTCTCGTAAGGTGTTTCTTCCACACCTACTGTCTTATTTCTGAGCACACATCACACCCAGACTGATAGAATTGTTACATCTGCCTAATTCCCATAACTGAGCTGTTCCTGTGGTTTTCTTGCATAGATACAAATCAAAGAGGAAATAACAAACTACTTTCTGAGTCTGTGGTTTTCAAAATGGAGCACAGTGTAACTGTTGGGAAATTCTGGGGAGGAGTGGGGGATGGTGGCAGTTCTCTGGGGTGAAGAGGATAAGTGGCCAGACTTATCAGGGGAAGGTAATTTGGGAACTGAAAGCTTTTAGTTTTGATGGAGATAGGGAAGATGAAATAAGAAATATCATGAAATCTTTTCTTATAAGCTCTGAAGTCAGAGGCCATGTCTTACTCATACTTATATCCTTCACAACTTCTAACAGAATGTTTTCATATACGAGGGGATCAATAAATGCCTACCAAATGGGACAGTGACTTTGCAGAAAGTGAGGATGTAAATACATCTACCTTTTGAACTGTGTCTTCAGTTGGATGAATTTGGGAATCATTATTTTAGCCATACTAAGTCCCATTGTATTTGTATTTGTATAAATAAGAATAGCTTCTCATATGTCCCCCTCTTCATTTTCAAACAAATTTATGGTTCTCCTATGGTGACCTGAGAATAAGTACATCTGTTTGGTCATAAAGAAAACTTGCAAAATGAACTGAATCTCCCAAAGAGTTCCTCTCAACTTGCTTCCAAATTATGCTAATTTGTTTGCAGGATATTCGTTGGGAGGATATGACATATTGACTTTCTCTTAGACTTACTTCTTTCAATTGGAAAATACTTTATGAACTTACCTCATTTCATCCTTTAAGTACAGAGTATATTGATGTTATAAAAATAATAGAAAGTGAGTTAAAAGGTTTTCATTTTTTAAAATAATTGAGTTAGAACAATTGTAATTTGGATTAATCAGATTATCAGATCTGAGTTAAAATGGCCCACTACATTAGTTTTTAGGGCCTTTGTCTTCTTACTTTGTTTACATTTGAAATTTTAATTTCTTATTCTCCTTTGTTCCTCTTCTCAATATTTAAAACAGTCCAATGCCTTTCTAATGGCCACAGATTCTTACTTCTCTTTTAGGACCCCATTACTGGCACATTGTCTGGGAACCTTCTTCAGCAGTAGGCAGTGAGTGTCTTCTTAGAGAATCTCCGTGTTGTCATGTTTTACCCAGTCTTATAACTTTGGTTTCACCTGTTTTTTCCTCTACTAGATTGTGACCTCTTTGAGGGTAGAGATCTTATGCAAGTAACTTTTGTATCTCATAGCAGCAGTTTAATAAATATTGACTGATTTACAGTCTCACTGAATGGTGAATTGTATAAAAGAACGATTACATGGGCATCCGAATTTCATACTGGGTTTGATCAACTCATAGACAGGCCAGTGGTTCTCAGAAATGTTACCAAGTTCCTAGCAGGCTTTAAACAATGCATCTAAGTCCATTTTACCCCACCATCACATCATTTAAATGTTTGGAAACTTAGAGTTATCTAAAGGCTCATTCCAAATGCAAGGCTTTTACCAAACAATCAAGAATGTAAAGATTGAATGCCTAATGAGAAAAATAAGGGCATAGGCCTGTTCCATGCCATCCTTGGAAGAAGGACATGGCCCAATGCAAATGTGAGGCCAGTGATACTTCAAGAAAACACTACTACCTCAGTCAGGTATTTATTTTAATTTAATTTATTTAATTTATTTTATTTTATTTTACCTTATCTTATTTTATTTTATTATTTTGTTTTGTTTTGTTTTATTTTGTTTATTTTTTGAGAGAGAGAGAGAGAAAACAGGGGAGGGGTAGAGGGAGAGTGAGAATCTAAAGGAGGCTCCACCCATGAAGCCGGACTCAGGGCTTAATCTCATAGCTGTGAGATCATAATCTGAGCCTAAATCAAGAGTCGGACCCTTAAACCAACTGAGCTACCAAGGTGTCCCTCACTCAGGGATTTTAAATCAGAGACTCAAATTTGAAGATTTTGAGGGAGAACCTTATATGGTCAATGGGCATGGAAACAAAAGGAAATAGCAGAAGTAAGAAGACAGCTGAGCACTTGCATGTAGGGGTTTCTTTGTCACCCAGGATTCAAAAAGACTATTGAACATTTATAGTTTCCTTGTAATCATAGGTTGTGAATGAAATATTCAGTCAAACGCCTTCAATTTACTTATGACTTAGACTGGTCAGTTGATGTGGCTACTATTAAGTACCCCAGGATCAAATTGGTTCTTATTTTATATCCATACTGTGTTTAGTATTGCACGGGATGCAGACAATAATATCAGCTTTAATAAATTGTCTGTTTGAAAACTTTATCTAAAAATGCATTTGCCTTAGTTCAACTTGAATTTCTTTAATTGCAGTGTTAAAAAATAAGTTATTATGGGGGCGCCTGGGTGGCTTAGTCGGTTAAGCGTCCGACTTTCCGACTTTCGCTTAGGTCATGATCTCGCGGTTCGTGGGTTCAGGCCCCACGTCGGGCTCTGTGCTGGCTGCCAGCTCAGAGCCTTGAGCCTGTTTCAGTCTGTGACTCCTTCTCTCTCTGACCCTCCCCTGCTCACGCTGTCTCTCTCTCCTAGAAATAAATAAAAAACATTAAAAAAATTTTTTTTAAAAAAAATAAGTTATTATGTAATCTAAGGTACAGGGGAATATTTAACCAAGATGAAAGTAGAATATTTTGCTTTTAACTACTGCCTGTTACTTAAGCTCTAGTATATGTTTATACTGTTTGCTTTGTAACTTAAACCTAAGTTTATTTATCTTTAAACAATATATTGCTTAGGTGGTTCAATAAAAATACAGAGCTAAAGAATGGTTTGTAATAACATATCACTTAAGAATTAACACCAAACCAAAATACATTTTACATGATAAAACAAGATCTTTAAAGGATAATAATCCATTATTCTGTAATTTTTACACTTCAGATTGTTGATCTCAAACTGTTGTTTTAATTTGAAGTAAAATATTCTGTTTTAATTTTTTAAACTCTTCAGTACTTAATTTTAAAAGTTCAAACATTAAAGCTAGTAAGTAAAAAACAGTTGACAAGTATCTCATATTTGAATTTAATTTAAAACTAATTTAAAAAGTTTGTAATAATATACCACGTGTCTTACCTCATCTAAATAAAGTTTTGCAATTTAAGATTGTTTTGTTTCTATATAAAAATATAAATGATTTTAGTAGGTATATCTTTATGCATTTTGAAAATTCCTTTATTATTTGTGACATTGTTGATGCAAAACATGTCATTTTTAAAGCAGGTTTTCTTGATCAAAATTTTGTAATTAAACTACTTGTTTATGGCTTTACTAGTCCTTGGCAAGTTTAGAAATCTGTGCGATGACCATCAAAATAGTGACCATGTCAAAACTAAGTTAACTGACTCAATCCACTGAAAAGACAAGACAACTAACTAAATCATTAGGAGTCATCGTATAAATATTTAGACTTTGAGAGTTTTGTCATTGTGACTCTGACACCTGATGGAAGTAATTTTTTGTGAGCTAGTAATAGTAATAATAACTAATTCTGCTCTGTCTCGTCCCCCCTGCACCCCACCCCAGTAAAGGATAACCATGTGAAAACTTTCAATTCTTTGACTTGATGTAAATGTCAACCAACTGACTGTAACTATTTTCCTGACAGGATAGTTAGACTTCAAAAATGAGAATCTGTTCATGGGGGAAATGAATAGATGTTATTGTTCACAGCTTGGGTCGTATTAACACTGAGGCAGCAGGAGCACATAAAGCAATTGTTTCAAGTTGGTCATAGAAACCCAAACAAGGCAACAAGGCTATATTTAGCAGCCTTGAGAATGTTTTCCATTCAAGGAAATTATTCTTTTTATGTTTATCAGACACAAAAATATTATCAGTATCTAGGTATAAGGGGTGGGGACTGATAGAAAAACAAAGTCTGAGTTTGCCAAAAAGAAAAAAAAGAAAGAAAGAAAGAAAGAAATTCCCTTGGTAAGAAGAGATCTGAAACACACTGTTCAGATATTGTACTCTATAGATATCTTGCTAAAAAAGAGTGCTACAGGATGTGTTTAAATGGAAATTGCTGATGGCTCCTTATGAGAAAAAATATTTGCTAACATAATTTCATTCTCATAAAGAATAATAATTTTTTCTATGAAATAAGCAATCTTTTGGCACCTAGGTGTTCCTTCTATCCTCAAAGTGGATTAATTTATACTATTAAAGTCTAGAGGAGTGCTGTGCAATAGAAATACAATGAGAACTTGTTAATTAAATGTTTTTTGGTAGTTGCTTTTAAAACACTGAAAGTAAACAGAAAATAATGTTAATAATACATTTTGTTTAACCCAATGTATCCAAAAAATTATCATCTCACCATGTATCAATATAAACATTATTAATGTGACAGTTTATATTACTTTTCTTTGGACAGAATCTTTAAAATCTGGCATGTATTTTATACTTTTAGCACATCTCAATAGCCACGCATGGCTAGTGGCTACTGTATTGGACAGCACAGGTCTAGAGAAACTTTTTCCCTCAAAGACTTGAGGACGTACTATTTTTCCGTCAAACCCTTTCATCAATGCACACTTGTTTACACACTGCTTTGCTTCAAGTGTTAGTCTAGGACAGCATGAATCTGAGCTTCTATGAAGTGTTTGGCATATTGTTTGCTAATACAGAATTAATAATGAAAGTAAACACAAAGAAATTCTCAGGGGGCCCAGCAATTTCTGAATTCAGATCACCTGGCTAACTCTTCTGTTTTAGTTCAATTTGTTCCGTGTACTATAAATGACTTTACTGCAGTATGTTTGGCTAAATCCCCCTAAAAGTAACTGTAATAATCAATAATACAATAATACAAAAAACGCTTCAATATAAACCATTCTACACTTACAACCTGTTGACTGAACAGTTAGTAAGCAAGTTAGGACTCAGTGTTTCAAGAACTTATTTTGTACGTTATCAATTATGATCGTCCTAAGGACATTATTGAGAGAGCAGCAATTAGCTTCAGACATATCTGGAATCTATGGGTGGGCAGCTGGCATCGACATACCAGTGATGAAGATGAGTCAATGTAGTCAGTAGTATGTGGCACTGTGTCATAAGGGGCTTTATAGGAGGTGCTTGGACAGACATATTTCAAGACACTAATACATTCACACAGGATAACAAGTAAAAATGTGGTATGGTACACGGATTGGATGCTATGGTTGCTATGAGAAGTACTCACTTTTTCAGATCATTCTGCTGCTTTTTGGCTTGTGCACGCCACTGGTGCATAGCAGGGAAGAAGCCACTTGTGTATAGTGGAAAAAGTATGTCAACTAATAAAGCTGCATTTGACTGAGAAATAATTGTATCACAGCTGTCACTGAATTAATTCCATAAAATCATCAACACAACAGGTGCATTACATTTTATGAATCAGAACTGTCTGCTGATTCATAAGCTAGCCAGTATGCAATAAGAATATGATGCATCAAAGAAAGCATTACATAATCTTCATGCAGTAAAACTGTAACTAGTACCTCAAAAACAGTTAATGCAACATTAGACAGGGATTAAAGAAGGAATTTGCTACACACAAATGTTCTGAATATGAAAAAAATGGTAATAGTCACAATTCCTTTTCTAAATTAGAAAAAAATAAAAAATGTATTTTGTGTTAAATTTTAAATTCAAGTGTAGGTTATAATGGTAATTTTGGACCTCGAAAGGGATTACTGAAAAGCACATAGCAATGCATGGGTTGGAGGAAAGAATTTCAGGTCCTGGAGCCTGTCCTAACTTGTGATAATCTGAAATGATGTTGTAGTACAATATGCCAATGGCAAATCGGGATAGGTCTTCTACTGATGAATATGGCTCTGTCATTAGCCAAGAACTCCCAACTAGTTCTCAGCTCCGTTAGCATTTACCTGAGGAACTCTGAGCTGCATATTTTGGACATTGGATCCTACAAAGGGTAGGAGATCAATATAAAACTGTATATGTTCTACTATGTAAATTAAGTAAAGGAGACCTTGGTAAATATAAAGCATATTTCTTTGTAACTACTGCTATGTGTGATTGGGAAGAAGCATCTCTTCTTTATGGGTAAAAGCTCGCAATATAAAATTTATGTCAAAGACCTAGGAATCTTTAATAACTTTTTTTATTATTCAATTTTGATTGTTGTATGTTGTTATGATTTTCATTACTTACAACATAGCGTTTAGAATAAACTAAAACCACACATGTTGGCAGCAGCTGGGGATGTGATCTGATGATATTCTAAAAATAAATTGCCATAATTTAGCTTTTGATATAAATGCCTTTCATGAGGACTGTAAATGGACATGTTTCTAATTCTAGACATGTTCATGTAATTGGAACTGAATCACTGCATTTACTATTGCATTACAGAGAAAAGAAATGTTTAAGATAACAATCTAATCTAAATTATAAGAGAAATGCAAGTAAAATATTTTTCCTTTAAGAATTTAAAACTGATAGTTCTACAGAGTGGTGATGAGTATATTATACATATTTATGTGGATTTTACAGGGTGTTTCATAAGTCCCTGAGGACATACAGGATTCACAGTCTCAGCGTGTCTTTGCATACAAATGCAAACTTTTTTCTATACTTGTAATAATAAATGCTGAAAATGGCTCTCATGCGCTTATAAAAGAGATGATATTTTTGTTGTGAAGGTCACTAAGTATAAGAAGGGTCACAAATGCCATTTTCTGCATGGGGACTCAGGGACTTCTGGCTCATTCCTGTAAATTAGGTATCCACATAAATATGTATAGACATATATGTAGTATGCAGAGTCACAACATAAATATATTTAACATTTAAGAAAATTTAGATATTCTACCGGTAAACTGACATATGTATACAATAGAACTTGTATTTATTCACAGGAATTTGATTTTTTTTTTTTGGTTGTTGTTGTTCAAATGTACCATTAGCTTAATTGTTATTTCTTTCTCAAAGTTGTTAACAAGATTCCTCTATAAAGAAGCAACATGGTTTACTTGCACATACATTTTTTTAAAACTAAAGTTGAGTAATAAAAATTAATATCCACAAATAACTAAATGATGGAATTTTCCTTTTTTAGCAATTTTGGTTTTCATTTTATATTGTATAATTGTTTCATTGAAACTGTGTTTTTAAAAATTGGTTCAAGTTAATGTTTTTTTTCTTTTTGCTAGTTAAAAATCACAATGTCTGATAGATTAACATATGTCAGCTTCCTACAGGAACCCTATGGGTCTGCCCACCTGTGATGTCATAGTAAGGAGGGGCTTTTCTTCAGCAGACTCCTCCCTCGGTATCTCCTTCATCACCATGGCAACAGCCTTATCTGCCGCCCTAGAGCCTTTTCCCTATAACAGTGAAATCAACAATGACTTGTGTCAGGAGAAATCTTTAACTTATTATTACAAGATATTCTAATGTTTAAAGAGCAATCCAACATAAATGAAGAGGTAGGCTGCTGCAAGTGAATCTTGAGGCTTTTGGCTGAGGAGAAAACACACAAAATCTGAAAAAAGATTATTTGTGAACTTTTAGTTACCTACTTTTTCACCTTTAGAGCTGACATATTTAATTTTAACATAGTATTTTATATGTATAATATGTTTTAAGGCAATTTACATGACATGAACATAATTTTTATAGTATTGATTAAAAAACCCTATGGATTGCCTTTTATGTTCATTTACAAATTGTTCCTATAACATTCTTAAATGTTTTGAATGACAGAGTCCATGTCTGAGATAGGGATTAGAATCAGTATCTGACTCCCACAGAGGGATTTTGCTTGGTGGTCCCTGGAGTCTGTCATTTTTGATTGGATTAGGCATAAAAAGAGTAAAAAGTGTTATAAAACTTCTAAAAATTCTTCAATGGCTTAACATCACAGAAATTCACCCAGCTTGTGTATTTTGTGGAGATAGTATGACCTTGGTGAAAAAAGTCTGCAACTCTCACTGTTTTTGAGATCGAAGAATTTTAATAGAATTTTAGAAATGTCTTTTAATTGGAGAATCTCATAAATCGAGGTGTAAATAAAGGACGGTTAATAACTGAGGCACTGACACACATGTATATATATCCCCACATTTTTTGTCTCCTACAAGCAGAATTTTGGACTGTAAAGGCGTATGTTGGCTTTCTATCATTTTAGTTTACCAGATTATTAAGTTTTTGTGAGTAGATATGGCATAATGGAAAAAACAAAATAAAATATCACCTTCTCAACCCAATTAGAAACATCTTATACTATGTAAAAATTAAATAATCTCTAAACATTTTAAAAACAAAACATCCATTTTCTCAGGTCTCTGGGCAAAGCCTCCCTAGAGAAAATAATTTTTTACTAAGAGCACATATTAATTATCTGTGCTGTAACTCTACTTAAAATACAAATGTAGCATATAGAGATATTATAGGCAAAGATACAAAAATGAACATATGGGGGTTTGTTATCTGAAAGATAATTAAGAACTAGGGTCAATAATAACTCCACGGGTTGATAAATCTTGATAATTTCCATGCATCAGAAAAGGATGGAAGTGCATTATTATCTTGGGCTTGCAGGGGGCTTTTAAAGTATTTACAAGGAAGTTTTACTCTAGGAAGCAAAACTGTCTATTTTCTCAGGCATTGCTTTTCTAAAATGTAATGAGTGGCAGCTTTTATTTATGAAAGCAAAGAAAAACTTTCTCTATAGTTACTAGATTTTAACATGTGTGAATCTCTTTACAAGGCAGAAAGTTTCTTTGGTGTGTTTTGACTTAACTAGCATTACTGAATGATAATGTGTTATCTCCATGATAGAATAAAAGCTACTAGAGATTTTATTTAGCACATATAACAGTAGTAATTTCCATACGTGTTCTGGAAAGTTTATATGGCTACAATCCTCAGAATAACTGACTTCTGGAAAAATAAAGAAAAACAAGATTTACTGCATAACAAATTGGGATGCATAATGATCCCAGGTTTTTTCTTTATGAAGAAATGTGAACTTCCTAAAACAGAGATGCATACAATTCTGAATTCTGGGAAAATATTTATTATGGCACTATTAAACTATATAACAGTTTTTCCAAATATAAACCTTATTTGGATGAAACATTACGTACTATAAAGTGATATAGCTTTAAAAGCTACACTCATTTACAGACTAAATATAGTTTAACAAATATATTTAAAGCTTATTTTTTTAAAAGAGCAAAATCATTTGTGAAGAATTCTTTCCATGCTCCAAGAAGTTCCAATAATATAGCGATAAACAAAGTGGCATGCTTATTTTTAGATTCCTAATGTATTTAAAAGAACAAGGTATAATTTTAAAATAATAATAATTCAGAATCTGCTCTTGGGCTAAGAAAAAGATGTCAATTGATAAGCATCTCAAAAAATTTCAGGTCAATATTCCAATGTACCATTTATTTGAAATGCTACCAATCATAAACTATATACAGATATTTTTCACATGTGCCACTATTATAACTAGAATTAGCAACGGACATGCCATTTCACTAAAACAAAAAACAAAACAAAACAAAAATTAGTCCTTTCATGCTGAACTCCAGAACAAAGCAGTGGTCAACTAGAAAGGATGTATAATAATAAACACATGCGGTGCTTTTTATTTCTTGCATAAAAACCCACCAAAGCCAGGGTCAGGTCACTTTTTTGAAGACAGTGCCACTTTTTCTTCAAGGTTACACCTACTACCTGAAAAGAGTCATGACACCCATGTTAGTGCCTGCTAGCAACTTTTTTTCTTTATACCTTTTGGCTTTTGAGTTATTACCCCACGAGCCTCACTGTTTTACGAGTGTGGTACCGTCGGAGAACAGAATGGGAAGGTCCGCCACAATGACATCTCCATGGTTCCAGACAGAATCTACAACCACTGCCAAACCAAATGAATATGCTCATATATCAAAGCAAAATTTCCCCCAGACCATATTGCCACCTCCACCTGGTATCTTCAAATCAAGCTGTGTTATTTCTGACATGTCCATTTATCTTGTGGGGGAGACACATCTAGAATTCAGAACCTGTCTGATAATGGATTTGGCAATTCAGGGAATGGTACTACTCTGCTTATCAGCAGCTCTGCAGGGCTGACAGTGATACACCCATACAAGTCTTTTCGTTTTTGAAGTCAGTGGATTATAACATTGTAAGAACTATGTATGTATAACTATCCAGAATTCAAGCTCAATTTTCTAAATATAACCACACCGAAGACTCAGTATTAGTCTATTATATGAAACAACACAGAGAGAGCAAAAATGAAATATACGCTCAAGCATATAAGTGGATTTAGATTACATTAAGCCTGTATGCTTCTGTGTAATTCTTAGCAACAACAGAAAAGAATAGTGCAATGTTAAAAGTTGATCAGCACACTGGGACACCTTCCAGCAATTCAGCCTATTTCTTTTTGAATAATACTTCAAAATCACCTTTCCCCACTTCCTTATTGAATTTCTTGAGATGGTTTAGACTGTTTGGAAAACATCACCATTTGGAGAAATTTCTATTTTTCTTGGCAATTTGCTATAGAAAATTCTTCAGTATGTTTTCATTTCTTTTATCATTTTGTTTCCTCACCGGTGATATATATATAAAATGACTGTTTTTCTAACAAATAATAATTCTTGAGAACAATCTTTTTGTTGACTTCTATTATAAGACCAGGCATACATGAATGAAATGCAAGCAGTATAGCAAGTGACACTGACATTTATTAAGAAAATCCAATTTTGGCTCACTTCTCTCTGTTAACATAGTATATAAACAACAGAGTACAAAGTACTGAAATCCCAGGATCTTCACAGGCTGAATACCAGGCTGTGAAGCTACCAGACATATTTGGATGAGGAGATATTGGCTACAGGCCGGTCACATAGGGATGAGAACTAAATTATTTGGAGAAGATGCTATGTGCTAGGCACTCTGCTAGGTGTTTTACCCATTTTTATTTATATGATCACATGAAAGCTCTGTGGGGCACAAACTGTCTTTGCCAGGTAGATGGTGAGGTTCAGAGATGGTGTGATTTGGCCAAAAGCCTCAAAGGCAGCCACCTCCCAGGCTGTGTGCTTCCTTCTCTCCTACGTCCTCCTCACTGATTGCTATAAATGCAAGTTGTTCATATCACTTAAGAAGCAGCCACTTCTCTGTATAATCGCAGAATGTAGGTCTAAGGAAATATTTTTGAAAAATGTTTTCTTCAGTGGGCAATGGTCAGTAAGAATCAGCCGTCCATAACTTCACTCATGAGTATATTGTGAATGAAAGGTTTTTGTTTCTCTTATCCTCATGGAAAACTAACCTACAGATTTCATGTACATGCACTTCTTTTTATTCTGTAGATCTTATCAGGCATATAAGCTTTAGCATCACTTTAATTCTTATTAAATGTTAGCTCAATGCTATTAAATGCCATCTTTACTAGGATTTTCCCGATTTTAGGTACACAAAATACTTCAAGTATACAATTCCACAGTTACATGGACTGTTCATAAGCAATTTAGTTGCAAATTCTATTACTGCTACTATGAAGATTGTAGTTTAAAAATAATTTTTATTATTCTTAATGTATAAACAATAATCCAGACAGAGTGCCTTCAACAGAGATACTCAAAAGTAGAAACGGAAGGGTGCATGGGTGGCTCAGTTGGTTGAGCGTCCGACTTCAGCTCAGGTCATGATCTCACGGTTTATGGGTTTGAGCCCCGCTTTGGGCTCTGGGCTGACAACTCAGAGCCTGGAGCCTGTTTTGGATTCTGTGTCTCCCTCTATCTCTGCACCGCCCCCCCCCCCCACCCATGCTTTTTTTTTCTCTGTCTCAATAATAATAAACATTAAAAAAGATTCTTTTAAAAAGTAAAAATGGAGAAATAGTGTTCGGAGAAAAGTAAAAGACTACAATACTAAACATCACTGCTAACCCCAAAGTATCTAATACATGAATTTAAAAAATAGACTTTCTTTTGTTCTAAGTATAAAAATTAATACACGCTGTTGACAAAAATTAAGAAAAAGCACTAATAAAAAAATAAAAATAACAACTGTGACATTTTCATGCATTTCCCCAAAGTTTCATATTTACAATATTGGAGATTAAACAGTTTTTTAGGATCAATGTTTTAAGAATAGGCAAACTACCATCAACTTTACAAGTTTGAGTGTATTCAATATATTTTTTAATATATACATATATGCAACCAAATACCTGCCATCGATATTAGTTTAGCAACATTATTTTAAATGAATGATATTCTGTTTTGCATATGCTGAAAATTATATATCTCATAAATTCTGGACCCTGGACTTAAACGCACCTGTAAGAAACTGTCCACAAAAAAGCTAATTTCTGATGGCTGTCTTGTCTCCAATGCGCGGAGCCAGGATAACCTTTTTTTTTTTAACTCGGGAAGGTAAATGTCATGGTGAGTGTCATTTCCCAAAATGGGAAAATGTCAGAGCAATGCGACCCGGTATCCTCTGAATGCTGGTGGTGCCTGCCTAGCATCTTGTGTCCTTTCTCATTTTGTGTTCCTATAGCTTGCTTCAAACATAGAGGAGGGTTCAGACTGTGCTGGTTCCATCACAGTTACAGTTAACTCAATGCCACCTCCTCCTCCAACAGAGTGTTTTATAAATTTTAAAAGTCGTACAAATAGAACTAAATCTGGGTCTACTGGTCAATCCTTCTTTCTAATCATGTAGAAGAAAGCACAGATCTAGGACGCATGGACAGAGATTCTTAAGTACAGATTCATTTGTGGAATTCACAAATCATAATGATTCACTATCAGTTCAGTGATCTGTTTGTAGCTAGAAATAATGTGATTTCCCATTCCTTACTAAGCAGAGTCAAGCTGCAGTGAAGGAATTGCCTCTCTGTTTAAAATAATGAATGACACAGGACATTTAAAACGAGGACTTCCAATCAAATCTCCATATAATTCTTCTTTACTATCCTGTTTTTCTTCCACAGCATTGTTTTTCCAGATGAGAGGTGCACTCTGCTCCAAGCCAGCACCTATTTAGGAACTCTAGGAATAGTCTTTCATTTCTCCTATATAACTATTGTGCCCCTGGTGTGTGTGATGTGTTTAACAGGCACTTTCTGTTGTGCCCTTCTAGACTCTGAAGGTGGTGGGGCTATGGGGTGAGTGGGTAGGAGAATGTCATGGATAACAATCTCTATGGTCATTAACTCTAAACCTACGCCCACAAAAGTCATCAGGATTCTGAGCCCCCTACATGCACATTCATTCTCCTTGGCCTGAGTGATTGGTATAGAGGGATATTTTGACTTTCATGGGGCCCTAGCACTTTTGCCTTCATGGGTCCCTTCCTCTATTTAAAAAAAAAAAAGTCAAAAATCATCTCTTATGACTGTGTTGGTATAAAGACAAACGTAATCCAGGCTGGATTTATTACTACACATTCATTATTATAACGGTCATTTTGGGGGCTCTGATTTTAAGAGAGATTAAAACATTCTTGTGGGCCCTTTAATGGATCTTGGGCCCTATGTACTGTACTGGGTCCACAGTGCCTAATGCCTACATTGAGCTTGGGTTGTGTCTTTTTAAGAGTCAGTGTGGCATCCCCAGGTCTGCTGTGCTGTCACCTCTGGGGGCTCTATTTTGGCAGTGGCTGTTGCCACCCTAATAGGCCCTTTGGCTGTGACGGCTGCTCTCACTACTTCGTTAGGATTCAGGGAGTCTCCCCTAACAGTACTGACAAACCTTATTGGGTGTCCAATCAGTAGCTTTTATCTTGTAGCTCTTAAAACACACTCAGAAAATCTGGAACATTTAGGCTGGAGGCAGAAAACACTGGCGTGTAAAATTGATGTGATTCTTAAAATGTAATCTCTCCAGTAGACAGCAAGGCTAAGTACTTCATTCTCTCCTGCCTCAGGGTGTGATCCTGACCATCCAGGAGCACTTCTGAGGAAGTTGAGTCACCCCGTGTCTCTGCTTTTATTAAAAAAACAGCCCTCGGGGCGCCTGGGTGGCTTAGTCGGTTAAGCGTTCAACTTTCGCTTAGGTCATGATCTCGCGGTTCGTGGGTTCGAGCCCCGCGTCGGGCTCTGTGCTGACTGCCAGCTCAGAGCCTGGAGCCTGTTCCCGTCTGTGACTCCCTCTCTCTCTGACCCTCCCCTGCTCACGCTGTCTCTCCTAGAAATAAATAAAAAACATTAAAAAAAAAATTAAAAAAAAAAAAACAGCCCTCAATGACTGGAGTCACCAACTAGTTCCAAGGTTCTTCATTTTTTTTTTTTTCAATTTCTGTTCCTCAAACAAGAAACAGACTGCCTCGTACTCCAAATTCCTGAGTTGTGCGTGAAGATTAAGCTCCTACCAGGGACCTGGTTATAATCCTTTATTTGTAAAATGGTTTTTGATTGTGTGTCATCAATAAACTGCTTTTAGTGGGTGGAGATTTCTTTTGAACCATTTTGCATGATTAGGTATAAAATAGACACTCAAGTTTACTTAATAAATATTAGTATTAAATGCTGGTTTCAAATTATTTAAAATACTGAAATCACATAATATGGCCAACTTTGATGGGAAGTGAATTCTGACTTAGATAAAAAGTCTTAAAGACATTTATTTTTTTTTTTAATTTTTAAAAATTTTTTATTTATTTCTAGGAGAGAGAGTGACAGCATGAGCAGGGGAGGGTCAGAGAGAGAGAGAGGGAGATACAGACTCTGAAACAGGCTCCAGGCTCTGAGCTGGCAGTCGGTACAGAGCCCGATGCGGGGCTCGAACCCACGAACCGCGAGATCATGACCTAAGCGAAAGTTGGACGTTTAACCGAATAAGCCACCCAGGTGCCCCAAGACATTTAAATAAATAAGTTTCAAGCATCTACCTAAAATTTCATGAATATTAATAAAATGTTGCCAAGTAAATATGGTTAAAATTTGCTCTGAAGGACAGATAAGACTTATTTTTAATTAACAGGATCCATTTGTCCACAATTTACCATTTGTTTGTTCTGTTGAGAAGGTTAAACATTCTTCCATCTCACTGTCACTGTGTCCCTGAGGTTTATTTACCTTGTGTGCTTAGCAAGCTCTCTTGACAAACGGTCGAGGTAATAGCACTCAGTTCTCATTCACCTATAACCAGTGATGAATTAGTGAAGTTTACTAACAGGTTTACTCTGACTAATGCGGCTCTGAATTACTTAGCACCTATTTTATCTCAATATTGAGCTTTTCTATCATACACCAACAAGCAACTTTTTGCTACTTACAGTGATGTGGCTTAAGAAAATGGTTTTCTTTTGACCTTGTTTCACCTTATACTGAGGAAGACATAAATAATATGAATTTGATAATTAAAAATTAAATGTAGAATAAGATATGGTTTTCTTGTTTTGAATGATAAACCTAAAATTTCCTATTTAAATTAGGTTTTTATAATATATTTATATTTGAGAGACTTTTAATGATTATGTGAAATATGTAACCAAAAATGTAATCTTAATTAAAGGTTATCCTTGTTATTTTTAGTTGCTTGTTAAATAGCTCAGATGATTTGCAAAACAAGGTACTTTTCTGAGGTTATTTATAAGAAAAAGGAAAACAACTAAAAACACAAAGTCCTAAAGATTACTTTGTTATAATTTTCTTTTTGAAAAATGTCTCCCCTTAATATAAGTACTCGAGAGTGCTTGAATCTTACTTGCACAAATGGATAGGTGTCCCAACAGTCAAGAGAAGTTATGATAACTATTCATCACCAGTGTGGGTGCTTAGACTAGCTGCTTCAACTAGTCTGAATCAATGGTGCTTGGAGCATAAGAAAGTTGAGACCTGGCCTCTTTCTGGGAAGAATGAGGAGAAGAGATCTTGATGTCTGGTTTCTACGTGTATGCAAGAGCCAAGTTGGTGCAGTATATAAGATCTCAGATTGTTGAAGGTAGGTGGGAAGGAAACTTTGGAGGAACTATGTCACAAAAATAAAATATGGTTTTTTTACCATTCCTGTCCTTTCCAGATTTTCTAAGATTGGAAAATTTTCCAAAATAAATATGATAAATAAGAATCCCTGTAGGTAAATATGTGGTCAAGACTATGAAACAGTTTTTGTGAAACTTACTTATCAATGATTAGATGCATCCCCCAACTTCTTGCCCCTAAGCAGTAATATATTTATATATATACCAAGTCAAAAACAAGTCACAAGAAAGAATTTCATCTCTCTACTAAATTGGAGACCTTTAAATGTTGACAGTTGTAATCTTAGGGCATAAAGTCTGCATCCTCACATCCCTTTTATTTTTATTTTTTATTTTTTTTTAATATTTTATTTATTTCTAGGAGAGAGAGAGAGAGAGAGACAGCGTGAAGGGGAGGGTCAGAGAGAGAGGAGGTCACAGACTCTGAAACAGACTCCAGGCTCTGAACTGGCGGTCAGGACAGAGCCCAATGCGGGGCTCGAACCCACAAACCGCAAGATCATGACCCAAGCGAAAGTCGGATGCTTAACCGACTAAGCCATCCAGGCGTCCCACCTCACATCCCTTTTAAAATAATTGGAAAAGCCACATATTAATATATTGTTACCAAATTATTGACCTTGAGACAGCAAATTTATCCAGATGTCACAAGGTAGAATTATACTGCATCTGTTTTCATCCTAGAGGAGGGATATTAGCTAGTGAAGTGGAATTTGTCCCCTTTACTAATGTTTCAGGTATATTCTATTACTAATTTTTAACAAGAGTTGAGGACTTGGAGCCTGAGCACTCAGTAGCCTTCTTTGTGGATTTTCTCATTTTTTGGCAGGTGCAAGTGTTTTTACCAGCATGTTCCCCAGTCACCAAATGCGCCAGTTTTGTTGACATAACTTAAGAAAAGTAAATTAAGAAACTAGTCCAATTCTAGCCAAGAAAGTCTCAGCTAAGGTATTCCATCTGTCCGACTTCCCTGAAACAGCTCTAAGAGAAAAGCTGAGGCTTTGGGAATTCCTATTCTAAAATTCTGGATAAGACTCTGGCATCTCTGCTTACCTAGGTAATCCTCTGGGAGTCATTGGTAATGTGTGGTTTGACTCCTCCCTAATGCCTCCCTGGCCCTTGAAAGGGAATGAATAATCTCTCTCACCTTGTGGATAAGAGTTAGGGAAAGAATGGAGAGACCTTGGAGCTGTGGACTCTAGTGAGTATGCGGCCAGGTGTGGTTGAAACAATTACCAGTTAATTGACCCCAGGCAGCCTCCATGGTCAGTGGAAGAGAAAGAGGGATGGCCACGTGGTATGTTGGCACCAATACTGGGACTGAAGTCAGAAGACGGGAGTTTTAATCCCAGTTCTGCCTTTTATTCATTATTCTCTCTAAAACTTCATTTTACTTTCTGAAAATAAGATAGAAGCACTATCTATCTACTTTATAACTTTGTGAGAATAAATAAGACTGTCTATGAAAGCACTTGCACAATGTCTGTTACATGGTAGGTATTCAATAAATATTAATCAACTATGAACTGTTATTGCTGAGCTAATGGGCTCCATTGTCTAATTGTCCTTATGAGATGGGTAGCAAAAGATGCAATATTATGTTTGTGAGATTCATCCATGGAGTAAGTGTTAACGAATTCTCACCACTGCATGGTATTCCATCATCTGAATATACCACAATTTATCCATTCAACCATTGATGAACATTTGGGTTGCTTCTGGTTTTTGGCTAATGTAGAAAACACTGTAATGAATTTAAGTTTGGAAGCCACAGAGAACATAAGAGGACCAAACAACTGAAAAATAGAGGTCTAAAGAGTAAACAGATGTCCACAGCAGCAACAGAGATAGAGAATAGTCACAGTATGTGTAAGAGGTCTTATCCATGAGCAAACAAAGTCTGAATCTCTGCAGCCAATAATCAAAGATCAGGGTTGGGATGACCTAAACCTTTTTAGGACTAATAAGGCACAGAAATCAAGGATCAGAAAGCAAGACTGGGACATTGAATCTAGCAACCAGTAGATAATGACAAACCTGTTTCTAATGAGCTGGGATTAATAAGTGTTATGGGGTGAGTTATGTCCCCCCACAAACTCATATGTTGAAGGCCTATCTCCTAGTACCTCAGATGTGACTATATTTAGAGATATGGTTTTAAAATGAGGTATTAGTGTGGGCTCTAATCCAATATGAGTGGTTTTCTTTTAAGAAGAGGAAAACAGGACACAAAAGAAAGACCATGTGAAGACAGAGAGAATACAGTCATCTAGAAGCCAAGGAGAGGGGGCGCTTGGGTGGCTCAGTCAGTTAAGTATCTGACTTCAGCTCAGGTCACGATCTCCCAGTTCATGGGTTTGAGCCTTGCATCGGGTTCTGTGTAGTCAGCTCAGAGCTTGGAGCCTGTTTCAGATTCTGTGTCTCCCTCCCTTTCTGCCCCTCCTCTGCTCATGCTCTGTCTCTCTCTGCTTCAAAAATAAATAAAAACTATAAAAAAATTTAGAAGCCAAGGAGAGAGGCTTCAGATGACGCCAACTCTGCCAACACCGTGATCTTACACTCCTGGCCTCCAGAACTGTGAGAAAATAGATTTTTATTGGTTAAGCTATGCAGCCTGTGGTACCTGTTATGGAAACCCTAGTAAACTAATAGAGTAAGTAAACAACTATTGATGAAAGATTACAAAGTGGTCTTCCTTTGGTACCTCAGTAGACTGTTTAGAAATATCCAAAGACAATCAGTATGTAATGGGGTTATTTTTAAGCCTTCTCAGCTAATTCCTTTTGTTACTTCTAATCTGCTCAAAGGGACTTCTAGATACTGCAAACTAGACATTCTGAACGCAGGTGGCCACAATTGGCCACTATGGTAGTGTCCTGTCGGGGACTATGACCTACTTGTCAGAGAGAATCGCCTAAAAGAAATTCAGATGAAGACCGTGCCCGGAGTGGTCAGTCTGTGCCAGCAGGAGCTGTGTTTCTCAAACTGAACTGAGGTTTCTGCCACATGACCTCAAATTACAGTTTGGAGCATCTTGAAAAGAATTTTCTTGTGGAAAAACATTTCACTTTTAATTTCAAAATCTGACTTGTCCAAGAAAGTTATTTATTTCCAACCAGAAGTTTATTAAATTATATACATCTTAGAGATTTAAATTAGTTAATATGTACATCAGTTAAAATAATTGATATGTACATAAACAGAACAATTGAAAAAAATAGAATAATTGGGAAGTAATCATGTGTAACAGGTAGTTTTTCTTTTATTTTTCATAAGTTCTTGTTAATATCTCTGCAGTTTATTTTGTGGCAGAGTTTGTGGCTTGTGTCTGGCCATCAGACAGATATAGCCTGGACTGTTCTGTATGAAGACATCAGCTTGTGACTTAAAAAGAATCAGGATTTCTGGAGTGCCTGAATGTTTTTAACAAAGCCAGTTTTCCTCTTTCTACTCACCATAAATCTGTAACTCACATTTCTATTATTATGCAGGTAATGTAACAGTTCATTTTACTCTTCTGTCAAACTTCCTGGCTAAAATCACAGTCCTGATTAATTCCAAATGTAGTACACTTTTATAAATATCAATAGATGAATGAAATTTGCTCTTGAAGTTATCATTTAAGGGCCTATTAAAAAAAGAAAAAAACAATTCTCAACGGTCTCCCCTACCTTGGTATTGACACCCATGAACACGAAAGTCTGTGTTAAGAGGACAACCAGGTGGACCATTCAGCTAGTCAGTATTCTTGTGGCTTTGAAGCCAGTGTCTGTATTGTGTCTAGACCCATGTCCTACTCTCTATATTACATGTTGCCTTTTTTGGAGGTTCTCCTTCAACTGACAAACCAGAAAGGGAAGGAAATGGTTCAATCTTCTATCTTTCCTTTGGTATTATTCCATTTGCTTATCTATCATCTCCAAGCTGCCAAAGGATACCTTAACCTAGTGGTGTGTGACAACATGGCTTTATATACATGTGGTTACTGAGGCTAATTAGTTGGGGTCTGTGTTCACAGAGCATGGGACATGAAGTTGGAAACCCAGGGTTTAACACTCAGAAACCACACTCTCTATTCTTATGTGACCTAAGGCAGAGAACTTTGTTTTCTCTAGGTTAAGAATGGGAATGGTTCTAAAAACTGCTTCACTGACTCTGCAGGGTTTTTGTGACAATCAAATAGGTGATATGTAAAAGTGAGCATTCAGTCGGTTCTAACAATTCTATAAATCAGCCAAATCCCATTTGCTAAGTAAATTATTTTCCATATGTATTTGAGAGTCTATAGTATCTGAAAGAACTATTTATTATTTTGAAAGAGTAATTTGATCATGCCACTCTATAATGAGATGAAAAAGTTTAATGAACCTGCCCTAATAATAGAAATCCAAAGCAAGTCTAAATCTGGCCAATTCAAGCAACAACTGCAAAATTCCAAGATACCATTAAATTACTAATGAATTCAGAGTGTTTATGTGCTCTAGGATTGACAAATACAGAGCCATATTAGGAAATGTATTCAACCAAAGTTATATAATCACAATAACAAAGATGACTTTCAACTTTCAAAATCTAAGAAAGGATTCAGTGTAGAGAACTTGAGATTACTGAAATGTTTCAAGCAATTTTAAAAGTATATATTTCTACTAATTAGTTCATTGGTTTGTCTGATGAATTATAAATAGGCACGATATTCATATCTTGTTTCTAATTCTGAAGAACTAGAACAGTTTGGTGGACCATTTAGTTCATGGAAGTATTGGGTCATTTTCACATTCTGCTTCAGGCAGACTGTGTGTCTCCTATACTGGAAATATGTTCATAATCTGTGTCCCAAGTCACTATAAATAGGCAGAAGAGCAATTTGACAATGTTAATTTTAAGCTGCCAATGAAGTTTTTCTGAATCTCCTAAAAATAGATTCTCTGCTATCCTCTACATTTTCTTCCTCCAAACTCCAAGATATATATCAAAATAGATTAAATTAACATTTAAAAGATTTGGCCTAAACTCATTTCATCCTGCTAAATAATGCATCATGGTCTTTCAGGTTCAAAGATAAAAAAGCAATTACATGGTACAGATATTTCATTAGACTGATTGAAATTAACACTAACTGAAGGTTGATGTTATATGTACAGAAAAAAGTTAATTACCTAACATGAAGATCCTAGTTCCCCTATCAATATATGCCAAATTTTATAAAGCTTTTAAAAAGTTCCCAGAAAGTGTAAGAGGTCTTAGATTCTCTACCTAAGCTCTTCCTTTTATGAAAATGTTTTATTTATTCATTTTGAGGGGGCAGGGCATGAGTCGAGGAGGGACAGAGAGAGGGAGAGAGAGAATCCCAAGCAGGCTCTGCACTGACAGAGGCAGGACTTGAACCCACAAACTGTGACATCATGACCTGAGATGAAATCAGGAGTTGGATGCTTAACCAACTCAGCCACCCAGGGGTTGCTCTACTTAAACTATTCCTATAAACACTGAATTGAGGAAAGCTCCAAATGGTTTAAACACCTACCCAAATCAATTGGTCTGAAAATTTACAGCTACTCCTCCTTTCCCCCTCAACATTAATAATACCACAGTATCTCCTTCTAGCCAATTAATCTGTTCAGGCACCGTAAAACAAAACCAATTAACCAGCATTCTCGATTAATTTTGCCAGAAAATTTAATGTTTTTAGAATAAAAATTAACTTATAAGCAAATAAGCTCATTTGAAAGATCCTGAAGATTCCAAGTTATGTCCCACAGTCAGTCTATATTCTGCCCATCTCTGACACGTGGGGACTATTTGGTCAGGAAAGATGCACCAGAGTAATAGCCCTGAGGCCTGTAATATCCCCATTCTTCAGAGAAAGATTTTGGTATAGTATATTGTACTTAGTGATGTAGAAAGAAGTAGGAATACATTTTAGAAACATTTGCCACTTAAAAAAATTTTCTTTCTCCTTTAGTCAATCTTGATGTGATAAAAAATTTCAATTAATTATGACACTCAAAGGCTGTGAGTGTTTTGGTTAATTGAAATGTTATGGTATTTCACCAGATTAAAAACACAAAGACTTCTTTTTAATTTCTTATAGTTAAACACGGTTTTTCCTTAAATATTACCATCAAGATCAGTTATTTTATTTATTTTTTAAATGTTTATTTTTATTTTTGAGAGAAAGAGAGCACAAGCAGGGGAGGAGAGAGAGAGAGAGAGAGACAGAAAGATACACAGAGACAGAGGATCTAAAGTGGGCTCTGTGCTGACAGCAGACAGCCTGATGTGGGGCCCGGGCTCACAAACTGTGAGATCATGACCTGAGCCAAAGTCAGATGCTCAACCAACTGAGCCACCCAGGTGCCCTAAGCAGATCAATTATTTTAAAGGTCTACTTCCTGTTTTTCCCCTTAGTCCATTACAGATCATGGTTACTTTTATGTATAACACATATATATTCTGTCATACTTAAATGTATGTATTGTATATCTATCCATTTTATACCTATGCCCATATGCAAATCATGGCCAATTTAATGTGACAGTGTAAAAACTTGAGATTCATTTACTAGTGTTATTTCCATTTACAGTAAGTTTTGTATAGGCCTCATTGCAAATATGCTTTAAGAGATTTTAAATTTCAGTAAAAATATAATGTACTCTATTGTAGAACTTTCCATGTTAAAGTCATCAAGATTTAGAAATTCCAGAAATATGTTTTTTCTGCCTGACCTTTCCAACAACTTAAAAAACAGTTATTTTAGTAGGCTTGGAGTCACTCTGACCTTTTCTTTGAAAAGGAAAAATGAGTTGTTTGCATTTTTCCCCTCATTAAAAAAAATGCTTGTTGTCTTAGAGAAGACTTAATTGGAAATAGGAATGTATTTCTTGTCTTTGGATATTTTAATATCATAGTGATTTCAGGTACAGCAGTGACACAAACTATGACCCTGTAAAAGAAAGTGACTGACAGTTTTTATAAGAATTTAACTTGGACTCATCCATTATGGAGCTCATTGTCCATTTAAGTCTCTCTTAATTAGTACTGTAGAATTTTACTCATCTGTTTTCAGTTTAAATTCTGTGAGGTCTATAGTTTTATTTCAAAATCATATAGTACCATATTAATATTCTTATCTCTTTCCTCTTCTCCAAAATGAACAATGAAATTAGGTACTTCAGGACCCTAGGATCTTTTATGAATAATATTTCTCTCCATGTGATAGCAAGGGTTTACAAAGATATACAAACTGGATTTTGCCTTTGATTAACTTGGGTTTCAGAAATTTGATGTCTCATTAAGTGCACACATGGCTTTTCAAAAGCCAGTCTTCCTTAGGGCATCAAACTTCCACAGAGCACAGTCCAAACAAGTAGGAGTTGCCTGGCATCAAAGAATATTCTTGAGGGAAGGGGTGCTTTGTGCCTGTATCTCTACCTACATCTGCAGGACCCTTTTCCATCACTTCTGTCCTGTAGTGCCTCACTTGCTAGCTTTTCTGCACTACTCACTATGCTAGCTAAGACTGTCTGGTCTCTGCAGAAACTGTTCCCTTCATTTGGAATTCCCGTCTCCTTATCTCTTCCTGTTGAACTCTATGTTTTCTTCCAGATCCAGCTCAATCACCATTCTTTGTTAAAGTCTAGACTGTGATCTCTTTGAAGTTGGACGCTGAGTGTCATATTCTGTTTTGTGTTCCCACAAGCACAGTGCCTTATGAGTATAGGGGTGTTAAGTGAAAAGCTTGTTGAATGAATGAAGGCATGAATGGATGAATAGATGAAGGTAGTCCTGCCTACCTAAGACTTCTTGAGGTTTCTTCCAAACCACCTTCTCCCCAAACCCTTCCACCAACATCCCAGGCAGACTAGGAATGGCTCCCGGCTAAGAACTTAATGGAGTTCTTAGCAGTAATAATTTAAAACCTTTTGAGCTTATTTTAGTAGCCAGGGGAAAGGCTATTATGAGTTTATGGCTCATCCATGGGCTTTTCATATTTTCTGCAAAGCCATTTGTGGGGGTGGTGGAAATAACACTTACTTTGGATTAAAATATAGTAGCAATTTGGAAGAGGGAGAAAGGAGAGAAAGAAAGAAGATTGGCTTTAAAAAATTGCATAATAAGGGGCATCTGGCTGGCTTAGTTTGAAGAGCCTGTGACTATTGATCTTGAGGTAATGAGCTTGGTCCCCACATTGGGTGTAGAGATTGCTAAAAAAAATAATAAAATAAAAAAACCTGCATAATTGAAACAAATTTTTGATGGTAAGTTAGTCCTCTCTTCAACCTCCCTCCCCTTCCAGTTAGATCCCCAAACCTTCAGGGATATATGTTTGGAGATACAAACACCTTCTGTAAGATGTAGCCTTTTGCTCATAATTGAGGAATAGGGCCAAATTCCACATCGAAATTGACAAGTTGTGGAAGAAGGAGAGAAAACAGAGAAGTGACTGTATGTTTTGTTCGGTGATGTATCTGAGGAACCTGAAGAGTAACTGACACGGAATGGATGCTTCAATATTTGTTGAGTGAATTTTAAAAACCCACAAATCTAACACTGATAAAACAGAAGCAGGAGCTTAGAGCCAGAGAATTTAGCAACCCCCAAATTTGCAGAAGTCTTGTGAAATGGTGTTGGGATGGAGAAGTGCTGAATTTCACAGTGCATAAGAGCCTTGAGTCAATCTTCTCTTGATCTTAAGATTTAGGAAGACCCAGCTGACACAGAGGTTAAATAAAACACAAAGGTTAAAAAAACAAAGGTTAAATAAAACCTCTTTAACAAGAGGTTAAAAAAAAACAAGAGATGAAACTGTAACTTGAATCAAAGATGTCTTAAGGAAGGACTGGTACATGTTCAGTGATTTTGAAACCAACACGAATTAATATAGTGCTGAGAGATTTGTGGAGAAGTCACTGAATTTTGGAAGATTATTGGAAAAAGTTGAAAATTGCAGTGATGTATTATGTGGAAATCTAGGGGTTATGTGTTCTGCCTGGAGGAAGGCAAGAGAGCATTTTCTGACTTTCTGAGTTAAACAATTTCCTGAGCAATGTGAGACTGAAGGGGGCACAGAGACAGTGTTATAGAGCCACCCCTGAAGAAGATGGTTCTGTGCATTTGATGTACTCTTCATTTTAAAGCCGGTAAGAATAAAACAGTTCTTTACTTGGCATATAACAATGAACACAGCAATTTCTATCTCTGAGGAAATTACTCAGAACTGTAAACTTATCTGAAGAGTGTCATGGTCCAAAGAAGAAATGAACATCAGAGCATCTAGCTAATAAAAATAACTACCAAAATGGTACTAAGCCAGCTACAAAGTTTCCAAGTGAATTGTCACGAACACTTCTTAAAGTGGATATGATTATATCCTCATTTTACAAAAAAGGCACTTGAAGCTCAGAGAGAATAACTTGCCCAAATACAGGTATCTAGTAATAGCAGTAGTAGTAATGAGCAGTAATTACTTACCGAGCATCTAAAATGTACCAGGTATTGTGCTGAATACTGTACATATATTTCAACAGCACTGAGGTCACAACAACTCCTCAGGGTGCATACTTTTTTTTTTTTTTAATAACCATTTATAGGTGAAGAAATTGAGTCAGAGAGAGTCAGTGGGAGAACTAGTTAGTGTCAGAGCTGGGAAAAAAGTCTGGAATCTGTTTTTCTGACTGCTGTGTTTAATTCTCTACTAGAAAGCCATGATTAGAAGTCAAGCCTGTCTGTCACGGGAGTCCATACTGTGAGCCATGCCTTTCTACTACCACCATGTTCTACTCAGTGATATTTCAGAATTTCTATTGCAGTTTATGTCTTCCTCAGATAAAAACACTGGATACCAAGTAGCCATGTGTGGATAAGTTCCTGTTGTTACATATACATAGGTCACGTAGCTGGAGGGTGTGGTCAGAGCCAAGATTTGGACACAGACATATTCAACCCCAAGTGCATGCTCTTTCGTTTGTACTGCGCTAGGTGCCTTTTGTGAAAAGCCCTGAAGACACCATGGCAAACCAGCTTTTTCAGTGTCATTGAAGTGGATAGTTACTGAGCTTCCTTTCTACCTCTCTCTGGACAGAGAGGCAGAAAGTCTAAGTTTAAATGCCAGCACTCCCACTTATAAGGATGCAAATTTGGGTAAAGTGGCCTTTCTGAGCTTTTCCGTTCTCAGAATGGGAAGAATTATAACAACTTTACAGAGCTGTGTGAAATGACTCAGTAAAGGGAGTGAACGCTGTAGGCACTTGATAGGCAGTAGTTTCTTCTCTCTTCTTTCCTTGCTCCTTTTTCTCTCATCTCTTTCTTCTCCTGGACAAGGCAAAAGTTATCACCATTTTTAAATGCATAAGCACTGTGTCAACTAGTGTATATTTGTGTGTACTGAGGAGACTTATCCACAGACAGTAGAGAAGAAAAGGGGTCCTATGGAATGAAAACATTTGAGAATTTTTTCAGGGACTTCAACTTCAAGCCCTACTGAATTCTCTAATGTACTTTGTATTTCAGGCCAGCTCAAGGCCAGTTGTGGATTTGGAAGCACATTCCACACATCAAGTATCATCTCATTCTATGTGCTCACGGCTTCACATCTATAAATCCTGGATTGTCTTTTGTGTACACCACAGTTACCAGCACAAAAAGACAGGCAAGGTCAGGGAAGTAACAAGACACTCTGCCGAATTCTTTATGTCAGAAATCAAATAGAATCCTTAAAACACTCCAGCAAAGTAGGTCCCCATACTTCCTTTCATAATGCTGAGGGTTAAGGTAGCAGTTGTAGGATTTAATCTAGGTTGTTTAACTCTGAAGCTGAAGATCTTCCCACGACTATAGCAGGCTGCTTTCCTTTAGGTACTGTATAAAGCACCAACTAACTGGAGATAGTTCTTGGGCTTGTGAAAAGCTTTCCAGCCAGAACTACTTCTTGTTTCCTATTTTGGTGAATGATTATGGGAATCTTTCACAGGCACCTTAAATCACACTTGACTGAACTCGGGCTCCATGCTCTCAAATGTAGAAGTTACAGGGTCAGCATTTAGGAAAATGTTTCTTTCCTCTTGAGTAATTTGTCTGCGAACAGAATAGGCTACCACTAGGTGAGTAGTGGCTGTGCCTGGAGCAGGGGGTCACAGTTGGGACATCTGTGTTCTGTGCACATTCCTATGATGAATGAGAAGGCAAGCTTAGCGGGGGCTTTCACCCGACTCTTTTTGAAGTGAAAAAAGAAAAAAATCAAACAACAAATAACTTTCTTAAAATAGCGAAGAGTAATTTCCTATTTAATATAGCTATATGTTGAAGTGCTTGCCTTTCTTAACTGTCTAGAGAGAGACCTGACAAAATGTCCATCAGGAAAAAAAAAAAAAAAGGAACTGCTTCTCTAGGTTCCTTGCTCCAAATTTATTTCATGGAGGCAAAATACAATGGATAGGAAAAAGGGAGCCCTCAGCTTCTGATCTGGGTGGATGCTCTATAATGTCTGTCTTTTGTCTCTCCTAATCAGAACCAGCTCTTTCTCCTTCCCATGGGGTCTTCTTTCGTAATCTTTTTCTTTTAGAGGGAAACTCACTTACACTCCCCCTTCCCATCTTAACCTCTTTATGTTTTAAGTTGGGTCTTTAATAAAACGAAACTGGTATTTAAGCATTCACTCCCTTAGCTTTAACAGAGAAACCGAAATGTCCATTTTTTTGAAGCAGAAGTGGTTAAACTAGAAGCATTTAAACTGAACTTATCACAGTTTTTTAAAGTTTATTCATTTATTTTGAAAGAGAGAGAGAGAGAGAGAGAGAGAGAGAGAGAGAGAGAGAGAGGGAGAGAGAAAGAATCCTACACAGGCTTGGCAGCTGTCCGCGCAGAGCCCAATACAGGACTCAGTCTCACAAACTGTGAGATCAGGACCTGAACCAAAATCAAGAGTCTGAGGCTTAACAGGCTGAGCCACCCAGGTGCCCCATACTGGGTTTTAATTGGGAAAAGTGAAAGGCATTAATGGAGAACCTGTTACATGACAGGCACACAATATGTGTTAGATGTAATTTAATCCTTACAAAAATCTTACAGAAAGAAGGTTTTATTCTGCCCAAGCCTAATAAAAAGAAGATAGCCTCAAAGAGGATAATTTGCCCAAGAGCACTGAGAGAGAAAATATCTATTTTCTAGACACGCCTTAATAAACTTTTCATGTTTTCACAAACATTAGTTCCCTCAGTACAGATAGGAACCACATCAGTTTTGTTTATGTGGAATCCTCATCAACTAGGAGAGTCCTTCATACTTAATAGATGCTCAAAAAGTATTTTTGAATGAACTTTTTTGCACCGTGATACATAAATGGATATATTAGCTTTCAAAATTAATAAAATAGAGAAAGAAAACACTCGAGAAAAACAATGGTAGCAATCTATAAAGCCATAAGTACTAAAAGAGATACCGTGAGTTCTATTTCTGTTTTTTCTTTTTTTAAAGATTTTAATGTTTATTTATTTTTGAGAGAGACAGAGACAGAGTGGGAGTGAGAGAGGGGCAGAGAGAGAGGGAGACACAGAATCCAAAGCAGGTTCTAGGCTCTGAGCTGTCAGCACAGAGCCCGATGCAGGGCTTGAACCCATGAACTGTGAGATCATGACCTGAGCTGACGTCGAAGGCTTAAGTGACTGAGCCACCCAGGCACCCCAAGTTCCATTTTCTAAGATATTCATTTCTAACTAGGAATGTCAAATTCTAATCAGTTTCACATTTCTAGTTTCTTTAAGGCAGGAAACATGTATGGCTCTTCTAAAAGGAAATTTTCTCCTTCCTAGGGAATTCTGTCCTAAGAGAGGGCACTGGAAAATATAATGAATAATGTTCTAAAAATTATCTTTAAGGTAGATATGACAATGAATGCACTCTATTAGGCTGTTTTTCACTGTGTTTGTCCACATTGGCCAGTAGCATCACACTAGAGCGGAGTCCAATAAACATCATCATGTTTATGATGAGCTTTAAGCTCAAGTATGAGCTTAAAACACTAGCAGAATGAGGAGCTTCTGGGTGGCTCAGTTGGTTAAGCGTTCAACTTTGGCCCAGGTCATGATTTCATGGTTCATGAGTTCGAGCCTGGCATCGGGCTCTGTGTTGTCAATGAAGAGCCTGGAACCCGCTTTGGATTCTGTGTCTTCCTCTCTCTCTGCTCCTCTCCCTCTCGTGCTTTGTCTCTCTTCCTCTCTCAAAAATAAATAAACATTAAAAAAAACTAGCAGAATGAAGACTTTTACTTAAGTCTCAGTTTGCACAGATGGTACTTATTTCTCTGATGCTGGCAACCCATATTCGAACTAAATTACAAATGTATTCTGTTTAATTATTTGCTTGGAGTCCACCCAAAGTTTTTAATATCTATCCCCTCAGTCTTTATGATTGATTATTCTAGTACTTTGCAACCCACCAAGTATCATCACAACTATAATGAGAGTGAAGAGAGACAGACGTGATCCAAGAATCTGAGGGAGATGACTCAGTCAGCATCCTCTCCCTTGGTGTACAAGGGACTGTTACTGTGTCATCTGGAGCATGACAATCAGAACACAGTCACTGGTTTTTCCTGATATAGCTTGTAATCCATCTGGGACTCTAGACATTCATTCTCATTCACATTCATGCACATCCCCTATTACTCCAACTCCTACACCTTTTGGCAGGAAATATCCACACAGCTGGACTGGATTCATAGGATGTTTTTATTTTTTGCCTCATTAAACTGTAGCTTTCCTCAAGCAATGTGTTTTCTTTATATTCCAGCCCAGAAATCATTTAACAGGAAGAAGTCATCTCAGAGAAGTGCTTCAGGAAAAGGCTCAGGAAGGGGCAACAAAATCATGTTTCTTCTGTTTTATGGAGTATTCACACAATTCTTCCTCCTCGACTCTCTACACTGGACAAGTAATTATTGCATATTCTGTAAAAAGTCCTCTCTGGTGCTAGCTAGGCAGGTCTGTAACTGTGTGGTTATTATTTGTTGCCTATAAGATTATGGATTAGAGAGCAATAAGTCAGCCAGTCAACAAATATTGCCAGGAACTATAACAGGCTGTGGAGAAAGTGGTAAACAGACAGACAGATGTGATTTTTACAATTTGGAAGGGCTGAGTGACATTACACAAACATTTTCAAGTGTGATAAGTGCCATCAAGGAGTAGCACAGGGTATTATGGGAAGAAACAATAGCAGGATGTAAGACAAATACCTCTTTATTTAGATGCACCAGGAAAATATCTCCTTCTCTCGATTATCCAGTGCTAACTTTTAGAATTTGAGAGCTTCTCCACTTTTTTAAAAGTATTTTTAAATTCCACTATAATTAACATACAGTGTTATCAGTTTCAAGTGTATAATGCAATGATTAAACAATTCTATACGTCACTCTAGTGCTCATCACAGTAAGTGTACTCTTAATCCCCTTCACTTATTTCACCCATCCTCCACCTACCTCCCCTGTGGTAACTATCAGTTTGTTCTCTATGGTTAAGAATGGGTGTTTTGTGTGTGTGTGTGTGTGTGTGTGTGTGTGTGTGTGTGTGTGTGTGTGTCTTTTTTTCTTTTTTGTTGTTTGTTTTGTTTTTTACACTCCACATGTAAGTGAAATCATATGGTGTTTGTTGAGAGCTTCCCTGTTTTGACTTCTCATATCATAGTCCTGTTTGAAGGATAAAATATTCACTGAAACTATCATAAGCTGGTTATTAGAATGCTATTCAACTAATTTAAATATCTTCATAATTCATGCAGAATGATCAACCTTGCCCTTAATGAAGAAGAATTCCATATTCATTTCACAGGAAATGAATTATTAAATTAGGAAATTTAACATATTGGCTATTTGCTTTAAATTCTCCATGAGTCAGTCTATTCAAAGACTTCAAGTGAATTCTTGATTATTCCAATAAAGAGAAAGTTAGCCTAAGTATTTATCCAGTGAGATTGGATTCAAGTTCCTCCAAAGGACAGTGAGAAAGCTATCATTGGTACCAGTGTAGTGGATTGCAGTGGTTCTCAAAATGCAGCGCTTGCATCAGCATCAGTGGCATCACCTGGGATCTTGTTAGAAATGCAAATTCTTGGCCCCCATTTTCAATCCACTAAATCAGAAACTCTAGGGGTAAAGGCATCATGCTGTGTTTTAACAAGCTTTTTGAGTGATTCTGAAGCATGCTAAAGTTGGAAAACCCCTAGCATAAATGCTTAACGTCATGGGTTTGGAATCGGACAGATCCAGATCCAGCTTCACCTCTCTACCCCTTCATAGCTATGTGACTATAGGTAACAATCTCTTTACACTTCCATTTCTTCAGAGTAGAAATATTGGTAGTAATGTTAGACACAGTAATAATAGTGTCTAACTTTAAAGTTTGATATGAGGGTTAAAAGAAGCAATGCTTGTAAAGTAAGGTAAGCATAGTATTTAAAAAGTGCTGGCAGCTATTTTTAAGGGAGTGTTAGCTGTTTTCATTTATGGTATTGGACTAATGGGTTATTGATTTTTGTTTACTTGCAGGACAAAGTGGGGCTATCTTTATTTCTAATCTGGTGACAACAGCTCAAGAGGGCAGGGAATATCAAAACTGTCATTAGAGTTATCAATGTATTTCAAAGACACAGAAAAAACCTCCAAGCTAACATATATAGTCAAGAGGTATCCTCCATGGAGAGCATTGGGTAGAGAAGCCTCTCTCAGACTAGGAGGCTTTCACAGGCTTTAATTCTGTCTGGGGTAGGTCTGTCCCAGACCATACCAGGATGATCTCTGCCTGGGGCTATGGGATGAAGTCTTCCTTGTTGCCTTGCCAGCTCAGCTGATATCTCTCTTTAGAACTCTTTCTCTGAGCCTCTACAAAGACACTGATCACTTATGCCATGTATTACAGTTGTTTATGACCATGCCATTACTGGCCAACTAGATCACCTTCTTGAGACGGGGCACAAATCTGAGTTATCTTCATACCTCCCTCTGCTCCTAGCATCATGGGATGGTATCAGCCTATGGCATGGGATCAGTGTCTTTGGAATGAATGAATGAGTCAATGAAGGAGTGAATGAATGTTTTCGAACCTAAGTGCAAAGCTGAAATAATGTACTTCATACTCTTACCCAGTAGATAAGCACTCACTGTAAGAAAAGAAACAAGCTATCTTACCTTCCCCCAAAGTCAAATTTGATTCCCATTATCACCTAGGAAAGAAATGGGATCAAGTGGATTTTGCTTCCTAGACCCAACTGGCAAATGCATATCTTGTTCTTGTTAAGTACTTAATCTCTTCGGACCATGGAAATATCCACAGCTGCAAAGAGGATGGCATTTCCTTGCCACATTATACTTTACATATATTAAGAGAATCAATGAGAAATTAGATTAATCTGTGTCTTTTAGGATATAGTGTGGTACACTGCATATAGAAGATTCTCAATCAATATTTGTTGAGTAAATGAATGAAAGAAGGGCTGTAAAGTGCTGACCTTGGCAGTATAAGAAGAAAGCAATCAGGCAAGTACAACAAAATGACTTATCAGTTTCGTTTTAGAAGCCAGACATTCTGGCTCTTTTTAAACTCAAATTGGAAGGTTACGTGCAAACCTGAGAGAATAGGATGGGAAAGTCCAGTAGATGGAATTTCACATTAGAGATTCATCTTCCCCTTCCCCAGAGAAGATGTTCAGAGGCTAGAGGAAGTGCCTTGCTTTAAAAGGTTTTCATTGGCAGCAGTGTGTTTTCAGTAATCGTACTGGTCATTCTTCTAACTCAGCCTAATGTTATATTTCTTTTTTGTTAATTTAATTTTTTGTATAGATGTTACATGTCTCAAAAAGAAAAAATTAAGGTGTCCAGTGGCAAATCTTCCTCATACCCCAATCCCTGATTTCCCTGATTTATCCATCCATAGTACCCTAACCTACATAACCACTGTGAGTAGTTTCTTACATATTCCTCCAAAGTTTCTTTCTGCTTATACAAGCAAACACAGATATTACATATATTTTCATTTTCTTGCCCTCTTAATGACAAGAGGTAACATACTATACTAATTATTCTGTACTTTGCTTTTGCTACTTAATACATCCTAAAGATTTTTCTATATTAGTACACAGAGAATTACTTCAGTTTTATTAAATCTATATGATATTCAGTTGTAAAGGTATACCTTAGTTTACTTATCTGGCATCTTATTAATGACTAGGTTATTTCTTATTTTTTTTTGCCATTAAAATCATTGCTATAATAAATAACCTTGAACATAGTGCTATATATTTTCCAGGAGCAATAGCAACTCACTATCTACAAATTTAGAAAAATTATCTTGATTTTGGGCCAGACAGAAGAAAAACAAAATCTATACCAATATTTATAAGAGTGTTAATGCTTCAGTTACTTGGATATACTGAAAGCTTTTTTCTGTGGTCTATACTGTGCATTATTTACTGCACATATTGCTCTACTCTTGATTTTAAGCCAATCTCTGTCCTCCAAAGACCCCTCTTAAGTCTTCTAACATTCTTCTTTTGGGCACTAGTTTTCACTCAGTTGCTCAGATCAAAATCCTCTCTCTCATCTCCAACATCCAATCCTACAGCAAGTTTTCTCAGCTCTCCCTTCAGAATAAATCCTGAACACCATCTATCTCAATACCATTTTCGATACTGCCTTGCTCTCATTTTTCACCTGGACTGCTCCTCACTGATTTCCTGCCTGCCTCCATAGTATTCTCCTTAAAAAATCAGGATGGTATTTTGAAAAGGCAAATCAGATCATGAAATTGTCTTCAGGCCCCCATTTACCCTCCAACCCTGAGGTCAACCCCCTCCTGTTCATTCACTGTGCTTTGCCACACTTCCTGGTCTTGGAACAGAGCTAGACTTGTTTCCACACTCACAGCTTTGTACGCGCTATCCCTCTTGCCTTCCACCAGACCCTTATGGCTCCTTTTCATTTTTATGTTCAGGTCTCAACTCAAGTGTCATCTTCTCAGAGTGGCCCCTGATCATATCATAGAAAATAATACCTCCATCACTCTCTATCCTTTTATCTTGCGCTTGTTCTTTTCATATAACTTATTACCAATCATGGGTGTTTTTCTTTTTTCTTTTTAAAAATTTTAACGTTTATTCATTTTTGAGAGACAGAGAGAGACAGAGTGCGACCAGGAAGGAGCGGAGAGAGAGAGGAAGACAATCTGAAGCAGGATCTATGCTTATAGCTAGAGCCTGACACAGGGCTCGAATTCATGAACCACGGGATCACGACATCAGCTGGAGTCAGACACTTAACCAACTGAGCCACTCAGGTGCCCCTCATGGGTATTTTTCTAAGTGTTAGCTTCTGTCTTTCCCACTATACTGAGACTATATGCAGCAGAGCCTGGGCTTTCTCATTTGCTGCTACATCTACAGCACTTAGAGCTGTGCACATGATAGGTGTTCGGTAAACATCTGTAGAATGAATAGGTGGATTATAAAACAAAATTTGTTCAACTGTGCATTTTTGGAAATGGGGTAATATTGAAAACTAGTCTTCAATTCATAGAAATCCTATAATCCAAAACAGCTTTGATAATGTCTGTGTAATGTCTCATTTTAGTATGGGTCATAAAAAAGCAGTGGTGCGGAAGTTGGCAGATCTATTTATTTAAATAAATATACATATCTTTGAAAATTTGTGGTAAATCTCTTCATCTCTCTGCAGTTCAGTTTTCTCCTTTGTAAAATGGGGATTTGAATGACATGAACTCAAGTTATATTTTAATTATTAATTGAATAAGTATTTTCAACTAGTATGTTCCAGCCATCATGCTAGGCACTGAGATCATCGGTGAACAAGACTGATGACAGCACTCCATTTGTGAAGCTTACAGCTGAGTGGGGGAATCACATTTTTCCAAATGGTGATAAGTGAGATAAGGAGAGACACGTGGTACAAGGGCACAGAACAGGGGCCCTGACCAGGTCTAGGGTGTCCGGATAGGCAGAGACACGTGACTTAAGATCTGAATGATGTTTCTAATTCTTCTAATTAGGTGCAAAGGGGTTGGGGAGAGGGGACAGTACTCCAGTGCAGGAAAGTGGCACATTTAGAAGGGGAAGACGACCAGTGTGGCTGCCTGCAGAATGACAGGGAGAAGAAGGGGCTACACTGTGTTACTCAGTGGGCTGTGCAGACTTGTGAACTGTTTCCACTGCTTATTACCACACTGCAATAAGTAGAAACATTGAAAGTATGAGTTTCGCGGGCACCCTCCTACACTGTTGGTGGGAATGTAAACTGGTACAGCCCCTCTGGAAAACAGTGTGGAGGTTCCTCAGGAAACTAACAATAGAACTCCCCTATGACCCAGCAATAGCACTGCTAGGAATTTACCCAAGGGATACAGAAATGTTGATGCATAGGAGCACAGGTACCCCAAAGTTCATAGCAGCACTCTCCACAATAGCTAAAACCTGGAAAGAGCCTAAGTGTCCATCAACAGATGAATGGATCAAGAAGATGTGGTTTATCTATACCATGGAATACTACATGGCAATGAGAAACAATGAAATCTGGCCATGTGTAGCAACATGGATGGACCTTGAGGGTGTTATGCTGAGCGAAATAAGTCAGGCAGAGAAGGACAAATATCATATGTGTGCATGTATAGGAGGATTAGGAGGAACTTAACAGAGGACCAAGGGGGAGAAGAAGGGCGGAAATGGTGGGGGAAAGGGAGAGAGGCAAACCATGAGAGACTCTTGAATGCTGACAAAAACTGAGGACTGGTGGATGTGGGGGGGAGGAGGGGTGGGCATGGAGGAGGACACTTGTGGGGATGAGCACTGGGTGTTATGTGGAAACTAATTTGACAATAAACTATTTGTAAAAAAAAAAAAAAAAAGAAAGTATGCGTTTCGACATTTTTATAGCAACTTCACAAACACATATAGTTTATGTTTGTTGACTCTAATAATAAAAAGTTGGGCTTGAATTTTGCATGACTTTTTGTTTTTGTTTCATTTACCTGAGTAATTAGCCTTTATCACATTTACAAAAGCATGGGTCCACCACAGAGTGGATGTTAAAAAACAAAACAAAACAAAGCTGGCCCTTCAGGAAAAATAGTTTGTACAGCTCTGGGCTGAACTTTATGAGCTAAGTTAAAGTTTTGGTCTTCATCTTGCAAGAAATAGGTGTAAAGTGCAGCAAACGCTCATGTTGCTGGCATACTAATGCACAGTTTGAATGGGAGGAAAAACTCTCAGGTAACAATTTCTTTTACTTCAGTAATAACTGAGTAAAACTGACCTACATGCACTTATAAGAAACGAGAGCGTGAGCCTTTAGATGGGTCTTATTTGTTCCTGTGTCTCCAGAGCCTTTCTGAATTACAGAGAGAAGTTCAATAATATTTGCTGAATTAAATTATAACTATAATTCAGAATAGTCATTCTCAAAGTTTTCAGCCTGTGGCCCAACTGTATCACTCCCTTCAGACCCCTGGTTTGTCCAAGGCTCACTGTTGCTGAGGAGGGAACCTGCAAATGAGGAAGGGCTAGAGCCTCATGGGGACACATACCCTCCCCATCCTAAACTTCAGAAACTATGTAGAGTGGCTTCCAAAGCAATTAAGAACAAGTGATGGTGGGGAAGGGGTGGAATTTAAACAGTTATGTATCCGAGTTACAGTCTAAACTTTCCAATTGATTCTGGATAGAATTTTAAGCACTTCCGTCATTTCCCGCAAGCAACCATCAGTTACCACCAGGAGCACATAGTTCTTTCTGTGTTAAATCTAAAGCTCAGTGATTCTTATAAAAACCCAGCAGTCTCTTTTGGTATTACAGAGAAGAATTGAGGGCAAAGGACTGAAGCTGGCTTACACTCATTCAGTTTTATCACACGGAGAACAAAACCACCAGAGTACAAACCCCAGTTTTTGTTGAAGGTAATTAAATGCAAACTCCCTCCAGCAAAATCACCAAGATCCAGGCTTGAAGCCCCTTTATTCTGTTACCTTTCACTACATCCTCTTTAGCCTGATGACTGAAATCTGTAAGCAGTTGTCCCTGTCTTTAGTGTGAGTTATTGAGAGTCCAACTGTAATTCTACCATCTTTACTGACTCTGGGTTATGTCCCAAAGGGAAATATGTCAGGCTAGTAGGGATCACATAATAATGACTTAACCCGTCAAGTCTTAATAATCTTATAATGAAGAAAAGCAGTGACAAGGATTATTTGAAACAAGGGATAATCCTGAGTGACACTAAGAAATTCTGATTTTTTTTTTTTTAAATAGCGCTAGCCTCCTAAATACAGTTAAAATCAGGGTGCTTCCCCACCTGACAGCAGGGGGCAGCAGATCAGAGTTGGGTCTGGCTCCGAAAGTAGTTTAAGGATGAAAAATTTGTGGTAGAAAAATCCTCAAAGTGCTTAAATCTAAATGTGGTCAATCCAAAAGTTGATTCATCATTTTAAATATATATTTTTTAATGGCTAAGTTAAGTATAAAGAATTTTGCATTTATTTTCAGTTCATATTCCAGTTTATAATAGGTTGAATCTCATGAAATTGCTGTGTGTGTGTGTGTGTGAGAGAGAGAGAGAGAGAGACACACACACACACACAGAGACAGAGACAGAGACAGCCAAAAGCTATTAAATATTGGCAATTTCTAAGTGTTAAATATAATACTTTGGGGCAGAATTTAGATATAGATTCTCGCACTCTCAAGGGAGAGCGATGAATCCTTGTGGAAATCTACCTCTGCCTCTCCTTGCTCTCCCAAACTGGGATCATGGGTATTCCTCAACACCCAGTCTGTTCCAGAACCAAGTACCTCTTTAACTTTGGGTCACACTGCCCTTGCCCACTTTGTTATTCATTCTCCATAGCCAGCGAACAGTCACCTTGCTGTCACAGTCACCTGCTCATCAGATCAGGATATAGCTGTGGCTAAAAATCACAAGCTCCAGAGTACACCCTTATTTTCAGAGCCCACAATGGGAAATAGAGTTTCTATGCCTGAGTTGCTGAGCCTTGAGTTAGTTCTTCTTGGTCCGCTCTTGTATTGGCCACATTTAGATTTAAGGGAACTTGTTGCATAAGCAAATCCTTGGCCTACTCAAACCTGCTGAATCTGAAATTCTGTGGGTGGGGTCCAGCAATCTGAGTTTTATTAAGTCCTTCAGGTGATTCTGATGCACGCTGAAGTCTGAGAACTACTGGATTAGGTCAGAAAACTGAATTTTTCCTTTGATCTTTTGCTGTTGTCAATGACCTTTTATAAGCTTTTTTTCCTAGCCAGTATCTAATTCCCTTTATTTCAGCTTAAAATCCCAGGCTTTGTATGTAGGCCCTTGTTATGCATGGAATGACTTCTGGTTGCCAAATGCCACCCTCTTGGGATGCTCATATCACTCACTCTGGGTTCTGATATGTTAACTTCTGCCTACATATTGGAACTCCAGGAAGCTAGCCATTAGTGTCAACTACAACTGGAATTCTTGGTGCCCATAAACTTTGGTGCTTTGCCTAACCATATGAGTTTCCTATGGATGGGGTCTGCCTTCATACCTGTCTTGCCTTAGTGGGCAGGTCCTGTACTACATCTGGTCCTACTGATGAGGACTAAAAAACCAATTTTGGATTTCAGGTATGGTAAATGCTTTCTATGTTGTTTATATTTCAGTGGTTTAAATAAGAGGAAGTATTAGAATATGTCATTCAAGTGGATAACTTAGGGCCATGTGGGTGGCTCAGTTGGTTGAGCATCCAACTCTTGATTTTCGGCTCATATCATAACCTTGTGGTTTGTGGGATCGAGCCCTGGGTAAGGCTCTGTGCTAACAGCATGGAGCCTGCTTGAATTCTCTCTCCCTTTGTCTCTGCCCCTCCTCAAATCACAGGCATGCTCTCTCTCTCAAAATAAATAAATAAACTTAAAAGACAAATTGGATAACTTAACCCCCAAAACGGCTTGCATTTCCCCTTTTTCTCCCCAAGAGCCATTTCATGTTTGCTCAAACCTTTCATCATTTTTATCTGGGTAGTGAATGGAGGAAAAGGGAAATGTCATCTCATAAAAATGTGATTTTTGAGAAAGAAATGGTATTATTTAAGCATAACTTCAACATTTCTTTCAGACAATACCTGTTTGCTTATTTGTCCACTTCCTCACTAGATATTGAGCTTCTTAAGGAAGGAAATCTTTGTCTTATTCATTCTTGTAGTCTAGCACTAGTTTGTAAGGCAGTAAGTAGTTGTTCAAGGAATGTTTGAGAAGTAACACACACATACACACACAACACAAACACATTCACATGCAAAAACAAAAAGTATATTTCTCTGAATTATCTCACTTAATGTTACCACAATAAAAACGGATTATGTGGATTTGACCAATATTTAAGCTCAGTATCTATTGTCATGTTCAGGATGGAGGCATAGACATAAATTAGTGCTAGGGTTGGATAAATGTCAGTAAAGACCTGGAAAAGCTACTATCCTTAGAATGCAGGTCATTATCATATCTTAGGCTGTAAAGACTTCAAAGGACTATTCAGCACCTTTCATTTTTTTAGAGGAGGAAACTGAGGCTATAGAGGTGAAGTCAATTTTATAAGGTCACCAGACTGGTTGATGGCAAATGTATAACAGAATTCAGACTTCCTATCAATTTTTCTCAGTCTGCATTTGAAATCACATTTGACAATTATTTATAATGATAGAATCACATTGGAAAGGATGACTTTTCCCCAAATACTTTTTTCAAGATTAAAAATATCTTAGAAAATGACGAGATGCCTAAAGCCGTATGCTCTGATGTATTTAAATTATTCTTATCGGTTTCTTCTAAAAGAAACTTGCTATGTGTTTTTCTCCAAAGAGTTTCAAAGAAGTGTCACTTCCAAGTTTATAAATAAAAAATTCCTTGGATATAGCAGGGTCTCATGAACTCAAATGCTAATCAGAGGGGTCCTGAAATATTCAGTTAAGTTCACATATATCTTAAATTCAATTTTCTTTAATTTCACTTGTAATGAAAGAAATAGAGATAAAAATGAGATGTCAATTTTTGTATATAAGTCTGGCAAAGATTTAAAATGAGTGACACTCTTGGAGCATCTGAGTGGCTCAGTAAGTTAAGCGTTCGACTTGGTTTCTGAGTTCGAGTCCTGTGTCCAGCTCTGGGCTGACAGCTCAGAGCCTGGAGTCTGCCTTGGATTCTGTGTCTCCCCCTCTCTCTGCCCCTCCCCTGCTTGTCCTCTCTCTCTCTCTCAAAAAAAGTAAACATTAAAAAAAAAAGAGTGGGGGCACCTGGGTAGCTCAGTGGGTTGAGCACCTGACTTTGGCTCAGGTCATGATCTCAAGGTTTGTGGGTTTGAGCCCCATTTCAGGCTCTGTGCTGACAGCTCAGAGCCTTGAGTCTGCTTTAGATTCTGCGTCTCCCTCTCTCTCTGCCCCTCCCCTGCTCACACTCTGTCTCTCCCTCTCAAAATTAAATAAACATAAAAAATTTAAAAAGAGTGACATTCTTTTGGCTGGTATATAGGGAAATAATATTCATTCCCTGTCAAGAGGAGGGGAATTAACATAGTCTTTTTGGGGGTCAGATTGTTGATGGAATCAACTTTTAACTTTTTTTATTTTTTGGAATCAAATTTTTAAATGCCTAGTCTTCATTTAATAATTTTGCTTTGAGTTATTTACATTAATGATATGACCTACATAGTATAAATATGCCCATATACATGAATGTTCATCCCAATATTATTTAAAATTATAGAAAAATGAAAATTACCCAAAGTCCATGAATATTATGCTAACCCACAAAACAAAATTCTATGGAGTTGTTAAAAATACAAATCACTTATATTTACCAAGATCTAAAGAATTCCAGAACATGAGGAAGTGGGGAAAAATGAGGTTCAACATCTCAAATATATTACGATCATATTTATGTAAAAATGTGTGTGGGGTGTGTGTGTGTGTGTGTGTGTGTGTGTGTGTGTGTGTGGTTATAGGGAGGCATGTATAACAATAACCCCCAGAATGTTGAAAATGATTACCCTAGGATGGTGAACCTAGGAGCTGCCTTTTTTTATTTTCGCTCTTTATGTCTGCATGGATTTTATACATGAACAGGTATAAGCTTTATAACTAGAAAAAAACACCAAAGATTTATCTTCATATTTTAAAAGAAATGAAACTGAATAGGTTTTGGTTTTGCTTTGTGATATTCTGAAGAATGTACACTACGCAAAAGACATTTAAGAAGTTGCAAAAGCCACAAGTGACAGGGTTTCAAATATAATTTGATTTAACTCTTATTCCAAATTGAAAAAATAAAAGTTCATTTAAGCTTCCTTTGTGTCCTTAACTTTTTTATAAGGATGCTTTTGATGACATAATTCATGACCCCATAATTTTATCCACATATATCTTGTATGGTTTCCATCAGTGATGGCTGTTCTGGACCATGTGTGTTTTTCCTGCTCACGTAATCAGTGACTCTTGCTAGAAGGAAATCTACAGCAAGTCATGGAAATGACCATGGCCACCTGCTGCTTAACTGCTCTGTGCACATGTGCCTTCCACATGGGAGCTGTCACCCACCGCACCAGCCAATGCTGCTGATGCTGGTACTTCAGGGAGCTCATCCTAGACGAAGTGACTGGAGGCAGTTGAACAATGTACAATCCCCTCTTTTGAGAAAACTAATTTCAACACCAGCAAAATGTCTATTACTAAAAAGCAAGCACGCCAAATGGATTTTTAACTGAAATTGGAAAACAGTCTGGAATTCGGAATAAGAAATGTTGATAAAACAGGTAGAATTTTAACAGTTCTAATTAGTTATGTTGAAGTCTTTTTTTCCTATATCAAGGTACAGCAAGGAGGCCTATATTCTGGTGTCAAGTGAGCAAGGGGGAGAGTGGCAGATGTTTAAAAAATATTCCTGAATGAATGTAGTGCAACTTCATAATAAATTTCCATGAGCACCAGAGTCCCTGAAGAGCCCCATCCCCAGAGATTGTGATTCAGCAAGTCTGCATGGCTGATGGGCAACCTTGAGTAGCATTGCTTCAGATTATAGTCTGCTCCCTACATTTTCTGACACTGAGTTTGAATTGTGGCCCATTCCCATGCCTGATGGAAGAAGATCAATTCTCTATCTGGGAAGTCTGTTCCCCTATTCAGAAGGACCTAATGAGACACAAAAGAAGGGAATATCCTGCCCAGCTAGGCAGATCTGCCAAATCCAGCCTGGCAATTGATGAGCATAGCAGATGCCCTGGCCAGCTTGCTTTCACATCCAGTATGCACCAACCCTCTCCAGATTGAGTCGGCTGGCATACAATTTGTGCACATGAATAGCTGCTACTCTGGAAGTTATCCTATATGTACTTGCATTGAGTAAAATTTGCATTTCTATATAGCATATTTCTGTGCAGGTGGATATGGTGAGATATATATATTATGTTATGTAATGTTATATTATGTTATGTTATATTATATTATATTTTATTATATTATATTTATTATATATAATTAGAAAAGTTGTGTCTACCAAACCAGGGATTACGCTAAATGTCTGTTGGGTAAACCAGGCTATTTAGGGAGAAGGAAGGGCAGTGAGAATTGGCATTTATGAAGCTTTCGTTATCTATCATGCACTGTTAAGGACCTCCAAACAAAGTGTCTCAATTAATGATTAGCACCAATAACACAGTGAGATGGGGCCTATGACGCTTGGTGAATGAGTTCTCAGAGTCAGAGGTAGACAACTTGCCCAGAAAAATGAAATTATTGAATGGTAGATCTGGAATTTGAATTCAGTTACATCTGATTTCAAAGTCTATATTGTCTTTATTCTCATCAACACAGCATGGAACAAATAAAAATTATTTAATTAGAAAATAGTGTTATGTGTATAGGAGGATTAGGAGGAACTTAACTGAGGAACAAGGGGGAGAAGAAGGGGGGAAATGGTGGGGGAAAGGGAGACAGGCAAACCATGAGAGACTCTTGAATGCTGACAAAAGCTGAGGACTGGTGGATGTGGGGGGGAGGGGGGATGAGCATGGAGGAGGGCACTTGTGGGGATGAGCACTGGGTGTTATGTGGAAACTAATTTGACAATAAACTATTTGTAAAAAAAAAAAAAAAAGAATATGCTTAGTGAATCCAGCAATAAATCCATCACTGGTCTTAAAAAAAAAAAAAGAAAAGAAAATAGTGTTATGAATGTAATATCAATTTGTATTCTGCAAACCATTTACTACTGTGACTATGTGCCTTTTTGCTGAGTACACAAAGGATCAATACTGATGCTCTAATTGCTTGGAAACTACCATCTCTAAAATATTGTCTTATGTGGTAGCATTTGACTGAATTAAACAGTCTTTTTAAAACATTATTTTATTACTAGTGCAATCTTGTAAATTAAAGAGACATTATGTTTGTGTGTTCCCCACATTACAAATGGTCAGATGTCAATTTTAAAGCATTCTGAATAGCAAAGTACCAGATTTTGGCAGAAGTAATCTGGCTGTGAATCAAACTCAGAAGAGAAACCAAGCTTCTTAAAAGTCCTATGTGATTTTGTTATTATATGAGCATTATTTTCTTAAAAGCATTGTGTATGCAGAGACAGGGGAGCTGGGGGTAGGCTATTAAAGTGAAAGACTTATGCCTTAAATTACATTCTTAAATATACTACTGTTCTTTTTTTTAAAAAATGGTACTTTTGAAGAATTCATAACACTGGAAAATGATAATGTATAATGTGTGAAAAAAAAGCAGAATCGAAGTGTATATGCAATACGATTAAGGAAAACTATATATACACGGAAAAAAGACATGGAGAAATTGCAACAAAACAGTAGTAATGGATACCCTTGGGATGTGCTTACAGTCATTTTTGTTTTCATTAAACCTGTTCATATTTTTTTGTTATTCATTCCTACCATAACCATATATTACTTTAATAAGGTAATGCATCATCTTTTATAAAAAAGTTAACCTACTGATTCTTCCCCTATCACAGTTTAAAGCAGGCCATACAAATTTTGTTAAAAGCTATAGTGGTAGCTCATTTTCTACCATGTGTGCATCTGTGCATGTGTATGTATGAGAGAGAGAGAGAGAGAGAGGCAGAGAGAGAATGAGAGGGATGGGAATTGGGAAGTGAGGGTGGTAGGGTCATGCAAAATAGTTTCTGAATGCCGATACTTTTCTTCTGCCATTATTTTCAGAGTTTTGGAATTAGGTTCGCACACTGACAAAGTACATTATCATCATTCAGTATGAAAGGTGCGAATACATGTCAGATGGGACTCATCTACTAATTTGAACATGTGGAGTAAGAAGGAGATGAAGAAGATTTTGTATGTGTAACAGAGAGCCTATTTCTTGTGTTCCCAAGGATAGAGTGAGTTAGTGAACCTCTTAGTACAATGCTTGACATTTAGGAAATGTTAGTCATTATTATAGAGTCAAATGGAGTTACTTTAAGTTTCTAATTTAACCTTTGACTCTAATGATTTTCCCCTTTTGGTCCCTTCTGGGTAGCCTAAGTTTGCTCTGTTAACTTTCCTTTCCTTGCAAAGGAAGTTTGACTACCAAAAAATTAGGCTACTGCTAGGAGGGCTGGACATAGTTAACGTGTAGGTGCTCCTGATAGGAGAAGGGACAGGGTGTCATGTACCTCTCTGGAGTCTAGTCAAAAGGAGAAAGATCAGGATGAACGGTGATTTATAGGATCCTTGACCTACCAACCTTTCTCTCTTGTGCTGTCTCTAAGATTGCCTCGAGCCTGGGTGGCTCAGTCGGTTGAGTGTCCGACTTCAGCTCAGGTCAGGATCTCAAGGTTTGTGGGTCTGAGCCCTGCGTCGCGCTCTGTGCTGACAGCTAGCTCAGAGCTTGGAGACTGTTTCAGAGTCTGTGTCTCCCTCTCTCTCTGACCCTCCCCTGCTCATGCTGTCTCTCTCTCAGAAATAAATTAAAAACATTAAAAAAAAAATAAGATTGCCTCGAAAGGCTTAACCCACATGCCATGGCTATAAGCACTGCCGTCAGCACTAAGATATGCCCTGGGCTGGGCTTCCAAAAAATAAAGTTTAAGTGGAGTACACTGGACAGCATGTATGACAATTTGAGTTTCCCTACTTACTCAGTTAAATTCCAGGTATATAAAATGATCACTGGACTGAGTGCATTACTGTGTACTAAAATGGAATTAATGGGATATTACAGTCCTTTGATCAGCCAACACATGCTTTACTGTGCCCATAGTACATACTAGGTGCTAAAAATATAAATAAATGCATAAAAATAGATCCTATCCTCAGGAGCTTCAAGCTCCTGTGATGGTGTTTACCCTGTTGCAATTATAAAAAGCCCATATTGTTCTACTTTTAGGGAAATACTAATAAAATCCAAATAAAGTGTGGAATCTAGTTAATAGTAATATACCAAAGAACCAATGTTTCATTAGTTGTGACAAATCTACCAGAGTAATGTAAGTTGCTAACAACAGAGGAAGTAAATGGGGACTCTATTATCTTAGCAGTTTTCTGTAAATCTAAAGCTATTCTAAAAGAGAAAGTTTATTTAAAAAAAATCAAATACCATTTATTAAACACTCAGTTTTGCCTTCAAGCACACTTAAAATCTGTCAATTCTGGCGTTTTATGTAACCATCTTATAACAATTGCCTCAATTTTATTTTCTCCAGGAAAGCCCAATGTGCTCCCCAGTTTTAGCTGCAAGTCCCAGGTGCACAGAATCTGGCTTTGGGGGTGCCTTTACAGTGGGTATAAGGCAGTTATAACCGGATGAGGTGGAAATAAGGCCAGCCCTTTGGCTTGGGAGAAGCAGGGTGTCCTTGGTGTTTCTGAATACCTGATTCTAAGGATTTGGTCATTCTGGAATCTTAGTTTGGGGGTGTTAGCGTCATTTCTCAAGGTCATCCAACATCCACCAGGTTTTGTGCATTTGAAACAGGAAGGGGGCAGGAAGAGAAGGCTTCTCTTGTGTGAAATGATAATTCTGTCTCCTCATTGGGCTTCAGTTTCTTCATCTGAAAGCCAGGGTGACGTCCAGCAGTTCAAGTATTGCTTGGTTCTTCCTGACCATATCCAAACTGAGTGAAAGCACCAGCACCACCTCCCCTACCACCTCTAACCCTGCCTCTGCTACCACCCCCACCTCACCACCTCCTCCACCTCCACTTCTACTACCTCCATCACCGGCATACTTCTACTGCCTCTATTTACCACCTCATCACCTCGACCTGCATCTCCACTTCTATTGCCCCCACCACCTCCACCTCTACCTCCACCATCGCCATCACTGCCCCCTTCCCTCTACCAGCTCCAACATTACTTTCACCACCACGACCACGACCACCACCACCACCACATAATTGTGGCATCAGAACACTTCACATCAGGAAGATTGACTCTAAAGAGACAAAAATCTTTGGGATAAAGTCTGCAAAGGTGAATACAAAAATGGGGATGAACCCTCTCAAAGTAAAGGTCCATAGAGATGAAAGAGCTTATGACAATCAGGGAAGAAATCCCACCTTTCACGTATTAAAATGTGGGCTAGCAGATCACCCTATTTCTCATTAGGTTCCATGGAGTAGAGATGCCAGAGAAGGCACCCTGCTCATTCCTAACTTGGACGGAGAAGTTAGAAGATACTCCGTCTGCTTCAGGATTGTGCATCTGCCCAAATCTTCAAATCTGGTTACTCCGGAGATTCAACCAGAGCTGTCTAGTATAATTAGATCAGTGTGATGAATTCAAACTTCTAAACTAGCATTCAACACTTTGGTGGGTAAGGGAAACTGTGTTTAATAAAACTGTATCCATTGAGATTGATACCATAAGGTTCATTAACACATCTCCACAAAATAAGATTTTAAGGGGAAAATACCACAGAGAAATACAATGAAAAGGTAAATACTTTAAGTGGGGAAAGGAGATTTCAAGGTAGAGATGCCTCAAGGAAGACACACAGGGATAGTCTAAAAGCTCAAATTTCTTTCTTAGAGTGTTTCAAATTTAAAGGAGACATTGTTCCATTTCAGAAACTGATCTGCAGGCACAGCTGCATCTTGTAAATGCTCTGGGACCTGCAGCAGCTGTCTCCCTGCAGGCTATGAAACCAAGGCTGGCCTGTCTTAAGCCATTAGACCCCAGTCTTAAATCTCTCTAGTTCAATGTACAGTCACCTATTGGATTAGCGGTTAAGTTCTGATGCAGCAATGGTCAGAAGTGTTTTATTCATGGGGATCCTAAGACTGGAGCTCTGATCGGATGGCCTCGTCTAGTGAATGAATGGCTCATGGACTAAGGAAAATGCTGCTTTGTGCTATTGGAATTCTGCCCCATGATGCAATGCCATTTTAATTTCTCTGGGAAATTCACTGCATCTAAGAACTATATTTCAGTTTCCTTGTCCTGAAATTATGTTTCCTACATGGCCTCCTTTTTATGAGACTGGATGTTTAGGTTTGGGGAAATTATAGCTTCAAAGAAAGTCTGAAGAAAATGAAGGCTGGGCATTAGGTTCTAATACATGTGCCTTTCTGTGTTAACTAGACACAGACTTTTAGGCCTGGAATAGGTTTTAGAACATACAACCCAATTAGGCCCTTCATTTATTTGAGCGCAGAGAAGTCCAACGAGTCGACAGTTTATATTCCTAGACTTCGTTCATCACCTAGAGTCCAGCAAACAGTCCAACTAACATGCTCATGAGCCATGAAGGGGTTACAGCTGGACCAGGGGCTGCTGCCTTTGATCTCTGCCAAGTGACCAGACAGGTCTGGGGCACAGGCAAGGTCTGTAACCAGCTGAGTCTCCTCGGAGAGTGGTCTGGGAAGAGCAGGGTCTGATGGTGCACAGCTGAAAAAGCTGGAACGCACTTACCCAGGGAAAGGATGTGTTTATATAATTTATCAACTTATCATCCTATAAAATGAGGGTGGATAAAAAAAGAAAATGAAAGTGGTATGATCATAGCCCCATTCGTTCTCCAGCAGTGCAGTCCAGAAATGCTTGGCACTGAGGCTCTTTGGCATTTCATAGGGTGCAGGATTTTAAACTTATTCACTGAATTCCAGGGAGGGAGATGGGACACATGCCAATTCTTGGTGGGTTCTAGTCAGAGCAGGGGACCTGACCGTGCTTCCCAGGGACTATCACAGAGGGGATGGTCACATCCTAGGAGGCTGGATTTTGGGCATGGATGAGCAGAGATGGGTGAGAACAAAGTACGGAGGAGGGGATGGGCAGGCAGGGAGGGCGGGAGGGAGAGAGGGACAGAAGAGGGGGATTGATGTTAGCAGCTCCTGCTAGTGGGAAAGTTTAATGAGAGGGAACGAGATGCACAGAAGGCTTTTGGGAGGCTTTCTGTGTGAGGTGCTATGGGACTCCTCATTCGCCACTTCCAGGAAACTTCATTAATGATCTAGAGTATTCTCTGAAGCTACGACACCTGGGCATTGTTTCTTTGAAATGACATGGCATATTGATTGGACCATGTGGGGCCCCAGTTATATTCAGGTAAGATAAACTCTACTTAGTATTCATCTCCCTCTAAAGGAACAGCAACCTTAAGCTCCATTTTTGTTCTGCCTGTGTTTTTAAAGCCAAATATAACTCATTAAAAACAACATGGATTCAATCCACAGAGACCCAATTTAGAGAGATTTCCCCCTCATTTATTAAAGATTAAAAAACCTAATACATTTGTACAGTAGTGTGAGCTCATTACTTTAGTCCAAATAAAGATCTTCTAACACCCAAGAGAAGTGAGTGACCTACGACTGGGTTTAGATGCTTTAAGATGTAAAAGATAGGAGGGAAGGGGCACTTAGCAACTTTCTCTCTTCCTCCAAAGTGCTTACCATGTGGCAGACACTGTGGAGACAGGAAAGATGAATAAGACATAATCAGCGGTCCTTTACATTCAGGGAAATTGAAATATAACAGTAGTGACAGACACAGTGGATAAAATACAACATGAAACATGGCATAAAAGACGTATACAAAGGGTGGGACACAGGATTAGAAGTACCGTTTATTACTCATTGTTTGTGAAGTACTATTGTAAACATTGAAAAAAAATTACTTATTTTATTATGGTAAAGTACACATAACACAAAATGCACCAGTTTAGCCATTTTTAAGTGTATCATTCAGTGGCATTAAGTACATTTACATTGATGAGCAACCATCAGCATTATCTACCTCCACAACTTTTTCATCTTCCCAAACTGAACTCCATACCCTGAAACACTAACTCCTCATTGTCCACTCCCTAAGTCGCTGGCAACCACCATTCTTCTATCTTTGTGAATTTGACCACTCTAGGTGTTTCATACATATGGAATCATACATTATTTAAAAAATTTTTTAATGTTTTTATTTTATTTTTGAGAGAGAGAGAGAGAGAGAGAGAGAGAGAACGAGCAAGTAGGTAAGGGGCAGGGAGAGAGACACACACACAGAATCTGAAGCAGGCTCCAGGCTCTGGACTGTCCGCACAGAGCCTGATATGGGGCTCAAACCCACAAACTGTGAGAGCATGACCTGAGCCGAAATCAGACACTCAACTGACTGAGCCACCCAGGCACCCCTCACTATTAGTTCTTTTATGTCTGGCTTGTTTCACTGAGTCTAATATCACAGTAAGCATTTAGCATGCAGTCTTCATGTAACTCTCTCAACAATTCTGCCATTTTCGTAGCATATTCCCCACTTTACAGATGAAGTAATTGATGATCAGAGAAGTTATTTACTCAAAAATCAGTTAATGAGTAGCGTAGCCCGGATTTAAACCTTGGTCACGAGTGCTAAAGCTCAAGCTCTTTCTATAACACTAATTAATCTAGTAGGAAAGGGTGGGGAGTCAGGGTAGCTACAAAAACTTAAAGAACTAAAACCCAAACCTTTTTGATATAATTTATACAGCTGTAGGAATAGGACATCGCTCCCTAGGAAAGTAAAAAGATCATTAACCAGTTATTTCAAAAAGAAAGTTGATGAGTAGAAGAGGATGTACATCTGAGGTTCACGCTGCCTTTTTACAACAAACTGTAGCCATAAATACATCTATTACTCTATGAAATCCTCCCAGGAAGTGGCTGCCAGACTGAAAATAATTGTGACTGCCTTTTCTGTATCACTCCAACCAAGCAAAGGACACATTTTCCCTTTGAGTACTCTTTTCTGTGGCCAATACTTCTGATGTTTTGACTGTTTAAGAGCACTTTACACGTGGAGTCTGAGGAGGGCTACTCCTCAATGCGGTGGACATCGTGAGGCTGTTTGGGACAGGGCTATGTCTACAGAAGCCAGAATGATGGCGGCACTCTGGGATCAAGTGATCATCTGGCTGGAGCTTCTGCCCACTCTATCTCTCATGCCTAAGGCTCCTTTGGGAGCAGTGCAATCTCCTCCTTTTTGTATCTTCTGGCCCTCAGCTACATCCAGGTTCTCCCTCCCTGCTCAGGCCTGCACGATGGGTAGCTCCTCCCAAGCTCCTGCCTCCTCTGGGGCACATACATGGAAGATGATATGCAGGGACAAGGCTCACCTCCCAACATACCCTCCCAGATACCTCACCCTGGTTTAGCCCTTTGAAGCAGGCTGCTTTTCGTGATAGCAGCTAAAACAACCAAAGGCCAGAGCTTTCAGGTTGACCTCTCATTTTCTCCTTTAATGTTAATTAAAGCAGATACAGTGGAAGGAGTGTAACATTATGGCCTCAGGAGGCCTAGGTTCCAGTCCTGACTCTACCACTTAAAAGCTGTGTGTCCTTCAGCAATGTGCTAGTGTCACCTGAACTTTGATTTTCTCATCAGTCAAGTGGGGATAATAGTAATACTGACATCCAAGGTTGTTGCATTACAATCAAATGATACCTACCGAAGCCCTTGCAAAAATGAAGTACTATACAAGGGTTGGTTTTTTTTTTTAAAACTGTATTTTCTTTTGGAACCATGCTTATTTTCTATTTATGGTACATGAAGTTTGCCCTGGATTTAAAGCACTATCTTTATATTAAGTTATCTCCACCATCAGCATTTATACTGCAAGAGCACTCATCGTATGCCCAGTGGTCAACTTGATGGGGGGTGGGGGAGGGGGAAACAAATCTTCCCATCTTTTAGCATAGAGAAAGCCAAGCCAATACTTACTCCTTGCATAAATGAGTGCATTGCTCATTTGATGCAAAATGAATTACATCTACTTCTTCACTTCCTAAAATGAAATCATCTAATAAGCTGGATGAATGAAGATGAAAATTGGCTTTTAATTCATTTATTCAAAGCATTTAAAAGTGTAACAATTAGCCTGCAGTAAATTATTGTGAGAAGAACAGAAACTCTTTTTCGATTAATCACATTCTTTGCTATTGCATTTAGATATGGAAACTCAGTTTCTGCTCACTGGAAACTAATTCTTTGGGCAGCTGAATGCAATCTGAATTCTGTGAGCAAGGTTTCTTTTACCACATGAAAAATCACGAAAAGACAGACGAGGTGGTGCATGCAAAGCATGTGACATCTGTGGCCCACTGCTGTCATTATCTATGAGAAGGAAAAACAAGGCTTGAATTCTTAGATGCTTAAGTCAGACAAAGGTCTCTTGAAGGGCTCAGTCACAATTCTCAACACAATGCTTGATTCTACCAATTCCACTCCATCTCCTTTTTCCTTTCTATTTCAACTATTCAAATTCCTGGGCAGAGCAGAAGGAACCAGGACCAAATAAAGCTTCCTGGTAAAATTGGGTAATACAAAAATTAGAGCAAGAGATGTTTAATTTCCATGGGAATCTCTCAAAAAATTTCCAGAAAAATATATCTCCTCTCCCAAAGAAACTACAGTGATAGAAAATGTTTGTCAACTTACAGCCACTGAAATTACAATGAGGACCATTTACGGATGCACAGACTACTTTTCCATACGAAAAATGTATAATATCAATATCTTTCATCAGAAGTTATTCCAAATCTTAGAGAGTAGAGAGAATATATCAGACATTTTAGAAATACATGTCCACAGGAATTTCTGTTGGAAGAGTAACCATTAACTCAGATGATAGCAGATTGATGGCTTCAGAGATGAAAGGTTTATACTCAACCCAGCCTCCTGAGAAGAAACTTTTGTTCGACAAGAATCAAAAGACTCTCTGGTCCCTGATAGAAGAGCTCAGACAGTCTGGCAACTTCAGCTCAAATCCAGTCTTGGGTATTCAGGCAATTTTCTTAACCTCTCAGTCTTAGGGTTCATCATTTGTGAAAATCAGATAAAACCACTGATCTCACAGTGCTATTGTGAGGATGAAATGAACTGTCTGGAAAGGTCTAGCATGACCTGGCATGTACAAGGAGCTTAATAAATGTCAGTTTCCCTTTCCCTTCTCCTCTTCTTCCTCCAGCTCAATAGATATGTTTTACAAAACTAATTATGCTCTTTAAAATGGCCATATCACCTATTACTATTATACTGAGTTTGTCAACCAGTTTTTGTAAACCTTGTAAGATTTCAGTTTATGCCCATTTTAAGGCACTTTTAGCAGTTTTTCTATCATTGTTTAAGGAAGGAACACAAACACGGAATGGAGCAATGTGTTTCCCCACAACAATCTGCAAGCCTCATTTATCTACATGCAAAAACAGAAGCTCAGTGAAGTCAAGTGAAATGAAAGAGTACAAACTAGTAAGTGGCCAAATCAAGACTTAACTCAGGTCTCCTAAGCCTTCTATGTCCACTTCACAAAGCAAGATTGATTGCCTCTCCACACGTTTATTTCTTGCTATTTCGTTGTAATGCTAACCTCAAAGTCACATTTAAACTGAGACAAGCTGTGCTGTGCTTGCACTCAGAGAATCTCCTGTCTTACTGTCTGTTTCAGATACGGCAGAGTAAAACATTTAAGATAATTTGCAACTGCTTCCCTTGTGATCTGACTGGATGGAACCATGTTAACTGCAGTCCCTGTATCATGCCCCCTGAAACCAGAAAGAGGCTGGTGGATGGGGGTTCTCAGGTTGCTGCTTCTTGATATGAGTTAGACAGTGTGCAATGGGCTACAGCTTGAGCTGACTCAGGATTCCAAGCTGGTGTCCCCACTGAGGGTGAGCATATTTGGCACAGTCATTAAGAGCACAGACTTCTAATCCCCGTTAAAGTCCTCTCTCTGTCACTTACTATCTTGTGTCCTTGAACAACTTCCTCAATCTCTGTTTTTTAATGGGGGTTAATGGGACCTGCTTCTCAAGGTTATGATAAAGGTAAAAGAAAGAAGGTATATAAACTTCTTAGTGTGATGTTGGGCTAGCTAGGACTGCAGATTTCATGATGGTTCTGCATCTGGACCAGCACATACTAGAGGCTCAGTAAATGTTTAACAGAAGTATACCTTCCATCCATGGGAAGAAACTTTTCTTTAGGAGTGCTGTGGGATTTATTTAGCTCTGTGCCCTGTTCTCCTGGTGCAAAGCTTGCTGCTTCACAGCAGCCACTTCCTCTGCTGGGCAGCACTGATGGGAGGGCTATAACACAGTCCAGATCAGAACCCTCCTCCCTCTACGCACACTCATTCATCTCTGCTATTCCACTCAAGGCCTGCCCAATATATTTTCTGCCTCTTTTACGTGGTTGCACAGTGGAATTGTAGGACTGTGGTAGTTTCCAAAATTGGAAGAGAAAAAAAAGTTTTAATGCTTATGGCCTACAAGTAGCCAAAATTCAGTGTATATTTAGATATGTCTTATTAGGGGCACCTGGGTGGCTCAGTCAGTTAACTTTAGCTCAGGTCATGATCTCACGGTTTGTAAGTTTAAGCCCCACATCCAAGTTTAAGCCCCTTGGATCCTCTGTTCCCCACTCTCTTGGCCCTTCCCCTGCTCTCTCTCTCTCAAATAAATAAACATTAAAAAAAGATATGGCTTGTTAATGTACAATGTAGACAAATTTTGCATCTGAACGTTGTCACTGGGGCGCTCATTCGCTAGTTTGCCACAGACCTTCCCTCTCCTGACTCCCTTACACACAGCCCTTATTTTCCCACTGAAATTCCTTGCTTATGGTCCAATGGGGAGATTGAGGAGAGGGAAATAGCAGAGATGAAGAAGTTAGGTGAGGAACTAGATACAAATAGAAGTGGCGATAAGAACAAGAAGAAAGTAAGAAGATGAAACAATAAACTAGCAAAGCACACGTGGACTCAGGTCTGAGCAGAGTAACGGTTTCAATGGCTACTGAAAGGGCAGAAGCTCGGGGTGAGATGAGTTAGAGCTGGGCTCCCAACTGCAGACCAATTACATCAGAGTTTCTGGGGGTGGGCCCCATGATTGGTGTTTTGTCAAGTCCTCACATTATTCCAGTGTGTGGCTATGGCGGAGAACCCAGGAGCTAGTGGCTCTCCTACCAATACAGCACCCAGTGGCAGCACCAGAAAGTCCTTCAATTAGTGAAGGCAGCTTTTGTGGGTTCGCGCTTTCCTGAACACCAAGGGCCCACCTCTACATGTTATAAAATAGAGCTGGGGTATACAGGGATTTTTGCATTGACACAGAGAGAAAGTTCAATGAGCAATATCTGACGTGTATTATTAACTCTGTGGGCCAATGTCAGTAGCAGTGGGTATGCATTGAGCAGTTACAGGCCGCGTGGGGTTTCACAGTATGTGAGACGTGGACCCCCTCTCCTCAGCTAATCTTCTATTGAACGGAGGTTCTCAGAAACTAATGAGCAGGACAGATGTGGCAAATCCCTTACTGCGGTTCAGGGAAAGTGCACTCATCTGAGAAACTGGTAGTGGTTTTTCTCGGTTCCATAGATAGGTATAGTCATCTGTTAGAAGCAGGATTGCAATTACTAAGCATTAAAAATGCCATTAAGAGTTTAAATTTAAACTCTTAAGCATAGAAGGTAATAATAACAATTATAGTTGCCAGTAATTGACCATTTGCTATCTGCCAAAGACATATTATTCCTAATTCTCATACCGACTGCATGAGGCAGGTATAACTATCATTTTTAGCCAAAGAAAAGAGTTTTAGGGAGGTTAAGAAATTGTCCATAATCAGAGCTAGAAAGTGGCAGAGTTCTGATTAAAATCCTGGTTTGTTTGAAAGGCTCATTCTTTTCCAACAGCTTGATTCTCCAAAGCAAAGTAGAAACGATATAAAGATGGTACTGATAGGAAGGAAATAGGATTCTTTCCTTTGTAGTTTCCAAATTTTTACAATAACTATATTTTACATGTTATAATCAAAAGTTACTTTGACAGACACCTGGGTGGCTCAGTTGGTTAAGCGTCTGACTGCGGCTTAGGTCATGATCCTGTGGTTTGTGGGTTCAAGCCTCGCATTGGGCTCTGTGCTGACAGCTCAGAGCCTGGAGCCTGCTTCAGATTCTGTGTCTCCCTCTCTCTCTCCCCCTGTCTCCCATTGGTGCTCTGTCTCTCTCTCTCTCTCTCTCTCTCAAAAATAAATAAACATTTAAAAAAAGTTATTTTGAAAGGAGGGAAAGTGAATGGTAAATAGAGGAATCAGAAGAACACTGTTACTAATTAGATGTTTTTTTCTTAATTAAAAAGCATTAACATCCAAGAATAAATTAAAATGTGTTTGATTTTCCACAACTGTAAGTTTTATGCATTTATATTTCAAAGCAATGGACCTGGAGGTTCAGTCCACATTTCATATTATGGTCTTTGCATTTGAGGCACAGACACCTCCTAAAGCTATTAAATGATCAAACCTCACAAAAGAAGTGGCAGACAGAATCCTGATGCAATCCTTATTTAGCAAATTGTCTTCCTTCCTGCAGGATTTTTGCTTGTGTTTGGTCTTTATCTAAAGCATCTGCCAAAAACAGCTCAGCTTCTCTCTCTTCTGTTTTTGACTGTGGTCAGCAAGGTGAGAAATTACAAGGGGGAAAATTAGAAATTGGAAACGGGTACTGACAGAGTTGTCATTTCACCAGAGAAGATGAATGAGGAGACAAACAGGAACGCAGCATGGGAGAAATACAGTTAGGTGTGTGGAGACAAGGAGAGAATTAAGGCTCAGGGAAATTTCCTCCCTGCAGGAGTGACCAGTTTACTCCTGGAAAATTATAGATGATACTACACTTTGAGAACTGGGTACGTGCCAGCTGTGTTTCTTCACTTCTCCTCAATTCCCCACCCCCACCAGCCACTGAAAAATCAAAGTACTAGATAAACAAAAGGAATGCCTACCTCAGATGTTCTCTCCGTGAAAGCACAGGGCCCGACTCGCTTATTAATCTGAAGCCGCTAAAGCTATTAATGCTCATTGTTAAATGTGCTTTTAACACAATTAGATAAACTGGCAACTAAGAAGTTTTTCAGACCATTTTTGCTGATGTTGATTTTAAGCACAAGCAATCATTATATCTTCATTCATGGGAAGAGACTTTAATAATATTTAATTAAAGGCCACACCAACAGTAAGCAGATCCCAGTTCTAATTCCACAGTGTCTCTTCTATTTACACGAAACACGTGCCTCTCTCTGTGGCTGGTGTTGGGAATAGCATTACTTCTTCTCTGATTAATTATACAGGTCTTTCCCATTATTTTTTACTTTTAGTCAGTTTTGTGGTATTTTATATTCAAAAATTGTTCTTGGAAGAATGAATGAATTGCAAAATACAGAACTGAAAAGAACAGACAAGTAGTTTAAAAAATCACTTATTCCAGCATCCAGAGGTAATCCTGGTTAATATTTTAGAACATTTCCCTAGAGTCCTTTTGCTAATTATGTTTTAACAGTTGGATCTCTCCAAATTGTTGTTTTGCCTTTGTGTTTTGCCTAATGTGTTGTATTTTTTTGCCACGTCAGTATCAACTCTGTCAGCATGATTTTAGGTCAAGTATGCAGTATTCTCTAATACGATGTGCCAGAAATTATTTCCCTTTTTTAAAAAATGAAAGGCCAACTAATTGCTATCTTTTGCATTTAGAACCCATGAAGTCTTTTTTTTCATATAACACATCTGGTAAAATTGCACACAAAACTGCCTGTGTTAATGCTGGGCTGCCATCTACAATAGGGAGTAATACCATGTTTTGTTCCCAATCACAAAGAACCAGAGTGGGGCAGATGGCCTTCCCGCCCAGCTACCATATGCTCTCCTCCTCATGCAAGGTTAAGACCGACTGAGTCCTCAAAGGTGGAAAAAATGGGTACGTTTCCTCCACCAGCAGGTAGAGTCTGGAGCAGTCTTGCGGTCATGGACACAGGAGCTAGAGCAACAAGCATTGATTAGAAACCTACTCCTGAGCAGGAGAGTGTTGAGAGCTGGGAACATAAAGGTGAATGACATGTAGATTCTTCCTCATAAGGCCTGGAAATGTTGGCCCAGTCTGTACAACCGGCTTTCACTTTCAGCTGATCTGGGACCCTGTCTTCAATTGCCTGAGACCCGGACACATCCCCTACCACTTGAAAGCTTCCTTCCCTGAACCAGTGGCCTCTGCTGAAGGGATCAGTACATGGATTGATCTCACGGTGTTGTGAAACTGTGACTGAAGCACAAAGCGTTACCTGAAATCCCACGGCCACGGAAGCTTCTCCATTAGTGACACTCGCGTTGCCATTGCACCGCCAGCTTCCTGATGCTCAGGTCTGCTTTTCCTCCCTTCGCACTGCCCCATGCTGCTGGGGTCTCGGCAAGTCTCGCAGTCAAACCTGCTGGAAAACTGAGGCAGCCTTGAAAGAAAATCCCTCTTTCCTATCTTCTCACATATTTTACATGCTCTAGTAGCATCAACTGAGAGCCTGCTCCCTACACAACATTGCAGGAAGCACTATGAGGGCTGATGTAGGAGTAAAGACTGGACTTAGCTGTTGAGGTATTTAAGGTCTTGGTGAAAATATTCACTAAATTGTGTAGGAAACAGATGTAAAATCACCATAACATGCCCCTCACTGACACTGTATATCCCAAGGGGTCAAAGGAAGTGAGCTATGAGTGCAGCGGAGATTTAAGGACTCCTGATGGAGTGAGTGAAGGGTGAGGAAACGCTGAGATGGAATTGGAGAGATTCTGTAATTAAGAAACATGAGAAGTGGCTTAGAGCAAAATGTGTGCTGGAGGCATATGTGTGCTGCCCAATGGCAAAGGGTATCAGATGGCACTATCATTATTTCTCTCAGAAGATCCAAGTGTTGTTGGCCTTTTCTTATTTTAGAATATGCACAAGTCTGTTCCCTTTTGTGCTGCTAAATGCTGAAGACTCACTACAGATACTTTGCACATTCCCTCGGAAACAGTTCTTCCAACCTCTCCCCACCCCCACCCCGCTTAATTGAACACTACTGAGCTTTGTGATTTTGCAAGATACACTGCTGACAAAAATCTGAAAAGAATGTGTGATATATACTTACTTTCCCTTGTCATTGACTTGAGAGGTGAAATTTGTGATAGTTTTAGAATGACAGTTATGGTTGAGATTGCTAGCTTTCTACCCCAGTATCTTTCTTAGTAGCATGCTTTTTAGGTGGACATATTACCATGTGGAACAAATGACTCTATATTTCCTAGGAGCTAGCTTCTCCTGTTGTCAGTTGTGATCATATGACTAAGTTCTGGGCAATGAAATACAAGCAAAAGGACTCTATGGAAATTCTGGGAAGTCTCCTTAAAGGGAAAAGTAGATAAAAGAGAAGGAAGAGAGGGTAGCAAAAGGAGGGGTAGATATTCCCTTGCCATTCTCTCACTTCTGCTTCCTGGAACTCAGAGATGCTTGATGGGGATTTAGCAGCCATTTTGGAATATGAGGAACAGGGCCTCTTCCAAGGTACAGTGGAAAAGAGAGCTGAGAGAAGCCTGCATCCCTGATGGAGTGGTCCTGTATTGGCCCTAAATAGTATAACTTCAGACTTATTTTAAGTGAGAGAGAGAGAGAGAGAAACTGCCACATTTAAAAATTCTCTTTGTTTAGGCATTGATTGCCTAAATATACATAGAAGATATAATTCTCAGAGCAGGGTCAATGTTTATGCCACAGGGTCCAAGGTGGGTTTTCAATAATTTGTGATGATGATGATGATGGTGAAATTAAAAGCAGTGGAGTAAAGTGGCTTAAACTGTGCACAGTTATTTTATTTAAAGGTTCTGCTACTGATGCCATCCAATGTATTTGTATGCTAGTGTTATCAAGGAGGTTTTCATTGTTTAATAAAAATTCTTGACCTATTTAACTGTTAAAAATTTCATTTTGCCTTGTTTTGAGATGCAAGAAGGCTGTGTCATTTGTAAATGGCTTCCATGGTGCTATAAGGATGTCTCTAAATGACTTATCCTCAGTGATGGAGAGACTGAGCTCTAGGAGGATCTCACCATGACTCAGGAGGAAAATGGTGGAATGATGTCAGGAAATCCATTCCACCAAAAGTGAAGGAAGACAGCCTCTCTGAGGAAGATTCAAAAGACAACTTGCACTAAATCATGATGGAAGTAGAAGAACTGGAAGGGGAGAGCATGGTCAACCTGAATATGGTGAGAAATCAAATGTTTGGCAACTAATGAATGATGAAGGTAAAAGTGGGGCAGAGACTCGAGTGACCCCCAAAGGGGAAATATTCTGTGTAGATGACCCCCTTCGTCTACTTTAGTCTTCTGGAAAAATTACAAAAATTTTTAACTCTTGTGTTTCTCAACATTATTAGTTCTATGTATCCCAGGAGGGATATAAGCGTGATCTCACCTGCCTACCAGGGAACTTGTTGCTTCTTAAGTTCCAAAAAGATTTCTTTTTTGTTCCTTTGTACCTGCCGTGGATAGCTTTACTAACTTAAGATCTACAAGGACTAAGCTCAGGAATTAACTTTCACTGAAAAAAGAAAATCGGCCATGAATATAGAAGCTTTGGTGCTCAGAATAGAAGAAAAGCCTGGTGAAATGAGCCATTTTTGCCAGTACAATTTGTCTTTGGGCCTATTATGAGTGAAATGTAGGCTCAGTTGTGTGCAAACTAGGAAACAGGACACTACATTCTTCATTTTGACTTGTTTCTTGTGTTTCAAGAGAACACTCTGCCTGCCCACTTCCATTATTCAGCCCTCAACTTCTTCCAAATCTCTAGGTAGGGACTGGCAATTCCCCAGCAGGTGATCAGCAAGGGCTTTATTTTGACCCTGACTCAGCCCCACCTTTCTCTTTACTGTCTATGACTTTTTTTTTTTTTTTAAAGAAAGCTCTTTTATTTAAACTCCCAAGGGTACTAGACAATATATACAGTAACTAAGGGCTATGTTTTTGAATTAAACGAACTGTAGTGAGGTTTAATTTTCTTGATGGCTTGTGGAAAGGCAGCTGGCAGGAAGAACATGGGCTTTGGAGGGAGAATTTATTTCAATTCTATTTCTGGTGCTCTACTAGTTATATTACTTTTTTCAAAAAAGTTTCTCGATCCTTCTGAGCTTTGGGTTTTGTTTATGCCATTCTGAAAAATTGGCATAATAATAATAATATCTGTCAGGTTGTTGTCTAGCACATAGTAGGTGCTCAACAATGTGAATTCCCTTTGTTCTTACTGCCCCCTCCCCCATTTCTGTCAAAACGTCACTAAACTGGACCGTTGGGATTTAAAGTTTGATCCAACCAATTCCAACAATCTTATCCACAATGCTTACACAAGTGTTTAAAGTGACCTCTGCACAAACTGATTTACCTAAATTTCTCTGCACCCTCCTTTACCTTGTCCCCAACTCTGGCCCCACTATGAACTTTAATATTATACACTTAAAAAAATTTTTTTTTTCTATTCTGATAGGCTGGATGTTCTGTAGAAGCTGATTGTAGGCCTTATTTGTGACATCAGAAGCAGATTTCTAAATGAGAAAAAATAATAAGAACTCATTCCTGGTTACTAACCTTTTGCACCAGTGCACCCTGAAATAATTGTTTTGAAGAGAGTTTATTGATAAAGGGCCCAATTCCCTTCAAAGCTATATGGGGCAGTTTGAAATGTCAACTTACTTTGTGAGAAGAAGTTCTTTCTCTGGCACCTACCTTGCTGAGGTTAATTTGGTTTCTCTGTGTTTTGAGAGATATTATGTGACTTTTCTGCTAAAGACTCATTATGCTTTTAATTTTTTTCTAAAAGAAGGCTCAGGGGTTAAATTTCACCTAGCAGGCCTTTTTCTAGTCCTAAGGAACACATAGTTTATGTTGTTTTTACTTGGAATATACTATTTCTCAACCACTAAATAAAGTTTAGAAGTCTCAGCATAAGTTTTGCTTTTCCAGGAAAAATTTTGTTCATTTAAAAAGAACAAAATCAGTAGTGATGTTATTTCCTTAGAACTATCTATAACATAAATCTTTCTAAGACAAGTGAAAGGCATAAATATGAAAACATATCCACTCTTTTCCTCATTATGATTAGAGAATTATCAAACAAATCACTCAAAAGGAAATGTACTGTAATTCTATCACCTGTAAATTTATAAAATTAGGCCACATTGCCTCTCTCCCCAGGCATTACTGATCTAAAAGTAATAATAATGGATGTGTTCATTTTTCTAGAGGGAATTTCATTTTTAAATTGCTCTTTAACGCAAGAGGTCGATTTATAACCCCAGGGTATTAGTGAGCGGTGTCCTTACAGATGATATGGTCTTGGATTTATTCACAGGAAGTAATCCTCTTGAGTGGTTCAGATGATTATTTTTTAAGTTTTCTTTAAGAAATTCTTCCAGAATTCTTGTGAGATAGAAGTAAGGAAAATATTATCACTTTGCTGATAGGAAAGTCAAGGGTTAGAGATTTGTTCAAGGTTAAATAGAAAGTCATCGGCAGAGCAAGAAACTTGAAACTTAGCATCCTAGTTGTATGTTAGCTCTGCTAATGGACCTAATAACTTCCTGCATCCCTTGCATCTGCAGAGTTAGTTTTGCATTTTAGGACCTGAGCAAAAGATTTTAATTTAGAATGCTCACCAAAAAGGCCATACATTCTAAAATGCATTCATAATTATGTTTTTTATCATTGCCATTCAATATGAAGAAGTCATAGGGCTTAATTTTATAACCCAATTAGTGGCACTTCCTTCATATAAGTTGCTTCACTTATGGGTCCTTAAGTCTGTATATTTTTTTTGGCATAGGGATATCCTAGTGGGTCCATACATCTGTGTCCTCCATCCATATGGAACTAAAGTAAATTATATACCAAGTTATTTGTGGCTCTAACAATATTTAGTCAATTTCCCTTCTCAGCAAACTTAAAAATTCATGCAAACCAAATTTATGCAAATCCATGTTTGTAATTTGGCTGTGGTCAGCCTCAGGAAGCAGAATCCCATATAACTGCTAGGTATGTTGTGATTTAAAGCTGAGGTTTTATGAGAGCAGAGCAACATGCATGGTGGCATCTCCAGTGATATTTAAAGGTGCAGCAGGGATATTAAAAGATGACACTGTGTAAATTCCCAAAAACATCATGCATAATTCATGGTCAACCCATATATATCTAATCATAGTAATGTACACGATTTTCTGGCAATCTCTTCCTTTCCTTTTTGTTTGATAACCTGCATTCTGAAAGAAGAAGGGAAAGCTCTGAATGGTCACTATTCAAGCCAGGGAAAGTCACGGAAAAAAATGCCTAAGGATCACCTTGAATCAATATAAGGTAACCACTAGAGTGCCATTTATAAAAACTAAATATCAATGTGGGAAAGTGACTGTGGCATGGTGTTACATAAAGAAGCAGAAACGAAACTAATGCATACTGATGGCAACTCTGCAAAAAATGAAAATTATGCTTGTGACCATGCAAAAATGAGACAGTATGCAAAATGAAGAGTCCCTGGGAGCATAGGTGAGACTTTCTGTCTCATCCAAAGTTCTGTGCTCTTTTTGAGAGAGAGAGAGAGAGAGAGAGAGAGAGAGAGAGAGAGAAAGAGAGAGAGAGAGCTGTGCAAGCAGAGGAGGGAGAGAGAGAGAGAGAGAGAGAGAATCCCGAGCAGGCTCCATGCTCAGTGCGCAGCCCAATGTGGGACTTGATCCCATGACCCTGGAATCATGACCTGTGCTGAAATCAAGAGTCTGATGCTTAACTGACTGAGCCACTCAGGTGCCCCTCATTCACAGTTTCTTTTTTTTTTTTTTCTTTTTTTTTATTTCTAGGAGAGAGAGAGAGAGACAACATGAGCAGGAGAGGGTCAGAGAGAGAGGGAGTGACAGACTCTGAAATAGGCTCCAGGCTCCGAACTGGCAGTCAGCACAGAGCCCAATGCGGGGCTCGAACCCACGAACCGCAAGATCATGACCTAAGCGAAAGTCGGCCGCTTAACCGACTAAGCCACCCAGGCGCCCCCCTCATCCACAGTTTCTGAGGAGGGTTTTATATACTCATAATAAGCAGAATAAGCTGGGAAAAGGACCCCAAGGGTGACTATCAGCCCTTCAGCACTAACTGGTAAGGTTTGTGGAGGAAGACCAGAGGGTTGCTTTTGGGAGGATACAGCAATCATGAAGAGCTCAGAGGGGGCAGAGGTGTTTTGGGTGAAAGTCATAGGGGTGGCAAAATATCAACCCTCAGACCACTTTTCCAAATGCGCATGCAGAGAAACTGGAGATCTGCCAGCAAATTGGGATAAACTAGCTCTACTGAACAGTTCAGCAGGGACTTCAGCCTGAGAAGAAAGGTCAGCCACTGTAGGGCAGCTGTGGAAGTGACATTTTCAGAGCACAGGAATCTAATCCCATAACAGAAAGTTATTCAACAAATGCTGAAGTGATGGTCTTTCTGGTTTTGTTCCAGGGATGGAATTTTTCAAATGTGGGGAGCACAGTAATTCTAGACATAAAGTAAGGATTGAACTTTTCATGAGAAGCACTTCAGATGGGAGGATCTGAAGCACATGTAGCAACTGCAATGTAACATGTGCATTTGACTGGTTCCCTTGCAAGACTGTCTGGTCACCTGGTCCCACCATTCAGTGCAGTGCAGTGTCCCAGTGCCTCAGAGGTGGGCCTTTCTCCTAGGATTGGGCAACTGCCCTTTTTCATAGGTTTGTTTTGGGGTATGTGGGTCTATGGCTATGTATTCACACATCTTCTCTCTGTGTCTCTGTCTCTCACACAGATACACACCACACACACACACACAAGAATACTTTTTTTTTTGAAGGGAGAATATTTCTTTTCCAGTTTACCCATCTTAATTCATTTATGCTTTTCTTTATCAAATACATCTTTCCTTTGCAAACAGAAAGGCTTTCTCAGATTCTACTATGTTACATTACTTTTCCTAGCACAGTCAAGATAGTACTGTTACTAATCTATGTATCTACCATCTCGCTAATAAGCCAGGGAAACAGGATAGAAAGATAACCTCCTAATTGTGAACTCCTTGGACCCACAGCTACATATACTGCTGCACACAGTACATTTCCTGGTAGCTGTGCAGTGTAGCAGACATGTGCAAAACTCTGTGTGTCTTAGTGTGCGTGATGAAATGGGGATAACAGGACCTACATCATGGAGTTATTGGGAGGGTTAAATGAATTAATATATATAAAGCATTTACAACAGGGTGTAGCACATAGTAAATGCTATCTAAGTGTTATTAATATTTTAATAAAAGTGGTCTAAGATTAGAAATGCTTAAGACAAAGTTTAGGTTATTAGGTTTACCTCTTGGTCTCCATCATTTATACTTTTTGTAACAACCTGGGCCACAGGATTGATTACTTGTGTAGGTTCACTTTAGCAAATGAGGCTAGGAGGGAATATTTGGAAGGTTAGGGACATTCAGATAAAAGGGTGAAGATACTGAGGGCTAGGAAATGAAAGTCCGATGTCTTTACTATACTCATAACTGATCCTTTCTTGACCTCACAATTTGAATGATCTAAAATAGCACTTCTCAAACTATAGTGTGCATAGAAATCCCCCAGAAAGCTTGTTAAAACAGATTTCTGGGCCCCACTTGCAGACTTGCTGACTCAGTCCGGGACTTGGACGACAAATTTTTAACAAGCTGTAGGTGATGCTGATATTGCTTATCTGTGAAACTCTCTTTGAGAAGCTGGGCTCCAGGAAACATCTTTGGCCATTGCTCCTAAAACCCAAGTCCTGTCCTGGGAATATACCAAACACTAGGAAGATGCTGTAACTCTTTCAGAACCATGGCCAGGGAAATACTGTGCATCTTAGCTCCTGAGAGTCCCAGATGCTCCCTGAAGTACGTGGTTTCAGCCCTGCTGCAGCACTGGCACCACAAATGCCTACTGACAGAAGGTCTGCAATATACTGTTGGCTTCTCAAGGGCCGTGAGTATGTTTATGTCTTCTCTGTGTCCTAGCATCTGGCAAACACCTAGCAAGGAATACACTGCCAAGGAGTTTCTGTAAAATAAACGAGTGAACTAAAGACTAGATCATTTCCACTGAAAAATGCATAGTTTTAAAACAGCATCACATATATCTTCCTCCAGAAGTTATTTTATTAGGTTACTTTGTAATAGAGAAAAGTAAACGATGGCTTAATTTTGTTCATATAGTTTATCTTAGAACCAATTTTTAAATACGTGATTCCCTGTTTAGTTGTCTCCTCTGAATACTGGAAAGTTAAATGTCGCCAACATCCCCTGAGCTGTTCCTGCTGTGCTCTCTCTCCACCATTCCCCTGAATATCACATGGGGGGATGTATTTCAGGAAGAGGGCAGAATCAAGCCCCAATTTTTTTTTATAACTGCAAAAGTCATAATGTACTGAACATAATTAAACATTTTCCCCTACAACAAAGCCCCTGAAAATACACAGCAAAAATTATTTAGAAAACAAATTTCTATAGACAAAAGATTCTCAGGTTTTTCTGTTTCCTCATTGCCCCCTCTTCTCTTCAGGAATAGGGTTTACTTTTGTTTTTCATTTTTTATCCTCATTTCTCCCCACATTTTTAGGATTTAAGAAGTCTGCTCATCTACAGAGCCAAGAGAGACTGTTCTTTCTCTCTATTCTCTTAGCATTTGGATATGCAAAGAGGAAAGCCTCAGTCAGAATCACCCCTCCAATCTATACCCTTTCATTCCTAGGAGGTATATCAGAAGATCTGTGATACAGGCTGTTTACATATATACATATACAGGGCAAAGGGCAAAAGGGAGGAAGAGCATTACGCACGTGGGGTGCTTCAAGTTGTTCAAAATGAGTGGGGCGTAGAGTGGAGGTGGCACTGAATGCGAATAACAGGGTGGTCAGGGGCTGGACTGTGCACAGCAGAAAGTACAACTGAAGAGTTGCATTTTATTTGGGAGACTGTGAGAAGCCTTGCTTGTCTTCAGTCTTGGGTGCCTACCACCTGTGGGCAACACTACGTCAAGCAGTGTTAAAGTCCATGGGGCACGTCTTGTCTGGTTACTGTGGTTCATACACCCACAGGGGGATGATTTTAAATCAAGTTCTTTGGAGTTTGGATGGAAGGATAAGACTGCTCATTTATTTAGTGAAAAACAAATTGTTTCCCTTTTTATAAGAGCAAAGTTTCCAAGGTTTTCCATCTTAGGCATAAAAATTGAAGAGTAAGCCTGTTCATGAGCTTCAATTTGTTTTATTTTGTACTAAAGAAGTTGATTAAAAAAATCCATCAGCGAATGCACTATCACTCAGTAATTGTTTTTCAGAAACTACTCCCATATTTCACAAAAATTAATGCATCAGTTTTGGGGGCACATTTAAAGTTTAAAAATAGAAGCTGAGAGTCTAGGGAAATAATCATTGGACAACCTTTGTCTAGAAGAAAACTACTTCCATGCTTAGTGTTTTTCCACCACAAGAATTCATTAGTTATTCACAAATTATACAAATGAGATAATTTTGCTGGAAAAAAGTGATGAATGAATGTTTTTTTTCTATTCAGAGCATCCAGCACAAAGCCGAGATGGTACATTCTCTCACCATTTCTGTAATAAGTCACTTATTCATATATTTCAAGAATGAGATCATTTGGCCAAAAAAAAAATACTACTGGTGAGGAATAAATAACAATTGTGTTGAATGATCATTTGTGTATGCATGTGTTTTCCCTAGATCACAAGATAGGAAGGAAGTGGTACTCACTATGATCGGGGGTAGACCATGTGAAAAATTAATGACTTAAAATGGAAATGACAGAATTGTAGAGGTGTTTTGGAGAAAGGGAAGGAAGCAGTGGAGCATTAAAAAAAAAAACAAAACAAGCAGGTTTGCAAGAACTGCATTTCTGTCAAAGCTTATATATGCAGTGTCAGAATAAGAGACACATTCCAGAGGCAGGGATCAGAGACTGGGGCTGAGCAGAAAGGACGGGACTTGGTACTGTGAAGCTTGGATGGGAGAGAAATAAAAGCACAACCACAAAATGACAAGGTCAGGGCAATGGCAGAACACAGACATCTGGGTCCAAAGTCAGAAGGGGGAAGGAGAGAAATTATACTCTTAACTCTCTTTGCTGTTTAAGTATCAAAATAAGAAAAAAAAATTTGTATGGTCTGTTCCTTTGTTATCTTTATTTATCAGATTTTGAATGCATAACGTAAATCTGAGTACAAATATTTCCATCCACACCTGCCTTTCAAAGCCCTTAAAACAACAGCCACTGATCCAACCAGTAATCAGTGAGTTCACTTGCAGGCTGAAACACTAGCAGCATATCTCAAAGGATATGTAGGACGCTACATGTGGAACCATGGACATGGCCCACAATGTGCACGGCCAATGGAGAAGGAGATGATAAACTGATCCAGGTGGAGAAGACCTGAGACGAGCTGTAGAAGCTGACTGCTTCAGCACAGAGGAAACATTTTGCTAATCTTGTTAGGGGTATCTTAGGAGATACAAAGTCCACTTTTAAAATCCTTAATATCTGTATCATGATATATACTGGGAAGTTGTGAGAGCCTCTTTATGAAGTAGGAAGCATCTCATGTAAACATCCTTTTATAAAAATCTACCAGACAAATTTAATAGATTAAGCTGTGCACTTGAAATGCACACTTCTCTCAAGTGATTTTTCTGGCTTGGTGGTATATTTAGCTGACCAGCATGAGGGAATATAGAAGAAAGGATAAGCAGCTTAATTTAGGAAGGCAGTTACAAGGATAGATGAATGAACCCAAGACTAGAGGCTGCAGACCTGACTTCTAATATTTCCTATAATATAAAATAACCTGGTGACACAGTCAAGCTATCTCCCTACTCTAAAACTCATTTAGCTTATTTTGATGGAACTAGAAAAATATAATTAAATTTCTTAGCAGCAGCCCCCTTTCATCGAACAAAGCCTGTCTGCAAACCTAGCAGCTGGCTCGCTCTCTAAGGGATGGCGCCACATCACAGACAGCCCCTCACCCCCCACCAATTCACAATCCAGAATGGGCCACACAGAGCACAGTTTGAAAGCTCCAGGATTAGATTATCTAAAGTTTCTAACAGCTCTGATGTCTACGGTTCTCTTGTTGGTCAGATGAGCCTACTTAAAACAGCAACAAAAACCACCACCAAAAAACCAAAACAAAACCAGAAACAAGCCAGTAAAAGCACAACAAATCTTCCACAGTGGGAGGTTGAATGGTTTCTCTTCAAGTTACATTCTAATCGGCTGAGTCTGCTTTTAAGTATTACCATCTCTGGCTGTTATTTTCATATATCACATCATTTTTACACCCAGCATGTCAGCTCATGTCATTTCAATTTTGCTTTATTTTCTCACTGACTAACCATGCTGCCAGCACCTTTCCCCATTCGATTAAAAAGAAAAAAAATAGGCTATTTGAAAATTACTTAACATCTATATTTTTCCAACTGGAGAGTCCAGGGTATTTTTCTCATGTCATATGTAATGAACATAGGCTGTACATTAAGACTTTAAAATAAAGATCTGTGATGCATATATATTTGTTGAATTTGAGGTGGTAATTCACGGTCTTTCTTGGGGACTCTAGATTTTAACTGAGCCCTGTGATTTTCATTACTGTTTGGAAAATTGGGGGAGATGGATTGGTAGAGGAAAGCTGATGCTTCCTATTCAACAATGTTGGTAACTTGTGTACTCACTGAGATGCTAGGCTGGCAAGAGGTGGTCAAAGACCTGAATAGGAGGAAATATCAGCAATGCCTTCTGCTTATAAATATCCGACCTTCTCATTTTATCAAATGAGGGTTGTTTTTTGTTTTTTTTTTTTTTCTTTTTTAATTTTAGGTTAACTGGTTCAGTTCCCTTTTGGGGTTTTGAACTTCTTGGAAGACTTAAAACCATCTGATAATTATACTTTAGTGTTCATTATTTTCATCAAATCAACAACTAGGTTAAGTTAGTTTTCAAGGTGGAGGGTGTAAAGGAGGAGAGAAACAAGAAGGCGAGAGTGGAGGCCCACCCAGGCCCACATCAGCATCCTACTCTCCTTTGGTTTTAGAATCTCCTGAGTATAATAGATCACAATTGGAACCCCAGGGTTGTATATAGACCCAGACTATTTTGTTTGACTACACATTGTTGTAACAATTCTAAACTGATTTTAAACATTTAAAAAGCAGGAAATTAATTCAAGAGAAGTATCTCTTTGAAAATTAGTATATGTGATGACACTGAGCCAGTTTCCAACAAGATGGCAATTAGCTGGACCTGGTAGGTGCTGCTGCTTCTACAGGGGCCAGCTTGTGAGGCTTTCCCCCTCACTCCGTATTTTCTTTACACATAATCTATTCCCCTCATTTCTGTACCTGGTTGATCCAAGACAGAGGTATCTATGACCCCAGAATAGACTTGGTTGTTTAGAATTATTATAACTCAGTCCTGAAGAAATCCAAGGGAATTCTATAGCCAATAAATCTAAGAGTTTTACCATAACCATCCCCATGACTTCTGTACCTGCCATTTACAAAGTACTTGTTATGCTATGCACTTTGCTAAGCATTTATATACAGCAACTTATTAATCCTCCCAACTATTTTATGAAACAGATATTATTTTCCTCATTTTATAGACAGCAGGCTGAGGCTCAGAGAGGCCGGTTAATTTTCCCATAATAAAACTATTATGTGACCATACCCTATTTTCATTCAGATTTAATACAGATTCCTGACTGTGAAAGCCCTGCTCCTACCACTGTGTTACAACTTTGTTAAAATATCACAATGTCCAAAGCTTGTGGAAACCGAGGAACCAGCACCCCAGAAAACCCACTAAAGTACCTGATGGCACATTACAGAAGACATGCAGCATACTAGTGAAACAGTGGGAATAAGCAAAGCAAAAATGTAGCAATGCAGCAACCAACCTGACATTCAGGAAAGCATGAGCTGCTAATGGAAAGAACATGAAAGAAAGGCTGTGGTGGCCCTGGATTCTAGACTTGGTTCTGACCAAAAGAGGCTGAGCTAAATGCAAAGTTCTCCAGAGAGGCATCCCCATTTGAATCTTGCAACAGACATCTGAGCCAGATGGTGTTATTCCATTTTATAGATAAAGAAACAGAAACCCAGAGAACTTAAATTGCTCACTCTAGTTTCTTCTGCTTGGTTAGTAGCAAAGCCGAGACTAGAAGACAGAATGATGGATTCCTACTTTGGGTCTCTCTTGCTCATCTGTGTCACTCTGTAAAGAGTGACCATCTACATCTTCCGGCCTTCTACCTTCAGATCTTGGTAGCATGTCAGAAGACTCTGAAATTAACATATTAGGTCTACCCTTTTTGTTTCTCTTAGAGTCAGAGGTGATGCTTAGGGGAATTGGTACACGGAATTGAAATGCATGAAGTTAAACAAAAGTAAATTCAACGTCGTGAGTTTACAAGGAAAATATAAAGTAAAATGTTTTGTATTACTATGTTTCCTCCCCCACTCCACCCTTGCCAAATTACCAGTAACTCATAATGATTTTTCTATTTCTTGACAAAAATAGGGAATATTTAGGAATAAAACATAGGGTGATCATGCCTTCATTCCAGTAATTTTTCTACTTAACCTAGTGGAAAACTTTCCCCCTTTCTTGCACAATATTTATGATGATAAATAGCTTTGCAGACAAGATGGCACGGATTGGACTACAGGAGTGAATCTTTGTTTATTACAATGCTGATTTCAGATAGACAGCAAATTTGAATAGCTTTAGTCTCTCTCATCACAAATAAATATGTCTTATTTTTATTGAACATTTCTTATCTATCAATCTCTCCTAAGGAAAGTGCTAATGAGCCTATGTCTGCTGTGAGAGTAATGAGGGCAACCACAACTGCAGAATGTGCTTTGTCCTTTCAGCGTCTCAGAGTGTCCTGTTTCAGAATCTCCAGGCTGACCAGATGGTCTCTTTTCTGCAACTCTAGAGGGGTTTCTGTTCTTGGTGACCAATACTGATCCCCAAGAAGGTATTCTAGGCCAGTTTTATACACGATACCATGATACATGGTTTTGTGCTTTGTAATTCTCCTCAGAAATAAATAGGACCTGAATTATATTTAAATTAAGTCACCATATTGTAATGGCAAAGAAAGCACTGGCCAGATGGTGCTGAGTACAAGGCAGTGACACATATCATCCCCATCCCTTTACCATTTATGAGTCCAAGACTCGTGTCAGCTGCTTGGATGGTGATATGACCACACTATCTGCTAATACCAGTGGGAAGTTGGGTATCCTTTCCCATTCATCTGTTTTTTTTTTCCTCATTCTTCTATTTTTATGTCATAACGTTATATTTTCCTCTTTAGGATTCATTCCCACATTGACCACTAGGCTAGAATTGCAATCCTACCCAAATGCCTCTATGTTTTTCAAAACACAAGGGGGTGGCTATACTGTGTTTCTTCTTTTTCTTTGGAGAAAAATCACAGAAGTTCTAGTTTCCATTGCTTTCTGCTCAGGCTTCTCTTATAAATTTAAAATGACACCCTCAGAAAGGTTTTGGGCTAAGAAAAGTATGTGTTATCTCTCTCTATGGCGCTTCTCATGCCTCCTCTCCGAGGAAGCCTTGTAGGGAAGGGAAGAATAACGGGATGCTAACAACCTTTTAGCTCTACCTCTGTATACTTACTTTGAAGAGCATGTCTCTTCCAACAGAGCCATAGGGGACAAGAGGGAAGTAAACAGTTAAGGAGTGTTTATGGAAAAGGTTATCCCTATGAGGGTTCAATAAATAAATATTGGCCAATTATGATACTTCCTAGTATTTGGTTATTTTTATGTAATTAGAACACTGGAGCAAAATAGCTTCTTAAGACTCACCTATGGGATGACAGTAATGGGCAACTGTAGAGAGCTATGTGGAGTGACAGAAAGAGTACTGGACTGTCAGAAGGGAGGGCTGGCTTCCAGTGCTCTCTCTGTGCCTAATCAGGACTCAGGGCAACTTGATTCACCTTTCTAGTTCTCAATAGTCCTCATTGCTAAATTGGGGCTGTGGGGAAGTAGGGACTGAATGTTTGTGTCCCTCCCCACAAATTCATATGTTGAAGCCCTAAAGCCCAATGTGACTATATTTGGAGATAGAGCCTATGAGAAGCAGTAAAGGTAAAATGAGTTGATAAGGATAGGGCCCTAATAAGAGGAAGAGACTCCAGAACTCCTTCTCCTTGCCATATGAAAACACAGTGAGAAGGTAGCTATCTATAAGCTGGGAAGAGAGCTTTCACCAGAAACTGACCATACCAGCACCTTGATCTTTGGACTCCCCAGCCTCCAGAATTGTGAGAAATAAATGTCTGTTGTTTAAGCCATCCAGTCTATGGTAATTCATGTATCAGGTGAAGCAGACTAATACAGTGGTAACAACTAGGTAATTAAAATGGCCTAATGATTTACAGTTTAAAAAGCACTTTTATAGATTTTATCTTCTCAAAGAAACTCTAAGAGATGGTAAGAGCAGAATAATATTTGACAAATAAATAACTACTTCAAACCAATTCAAGATCACAAGGCGGTTGGATGGAATTTAGTCAAACTATAAGCCTGGGTCTTAAAAGCACCTTTGGGTATAAATGGCTGTGGTTTTCTTGTTTTCAGCATCATTATGTTGGTTATCTATGAATTCTAGTTGTTAGATACCCAGGTAATGCTCAGTTGAAGATGTCAAATTTATCACAAGTTGTGTATAACTATTTTTTCCCCTTAGAACTATAATAATAACTTCCTCTGGTCCACTTGTTCTCAAAGCATAGTCTAGGACCAGCATTGGGAGCTAAGAACAGAAATGCAAATTCTTGGTCCTACCCTTTACCTGTACAATCAGAAACTCTGGGGATGCCCCCCACCTCCCACTCCTGCACAAAAGCCTGTGTTTCAACAAGCCCTCCAGGGGATTCTGAGGCTGCTAAGATTTGAGAACCACTGCTCTGATCTCTGTACAATTGTTCCCTTTGTAACTGGCTGATATTTGACATTTCCCCACCTTACTGCACTGAAGGATAGGCAACTGCAATTCTGAGTCCTATAAACACCTGGACCCATGACATATTGTTAAAACCATTCTTGAAATGTTTGAGCCTGTGAGTGTATCCTGCATATAATCATAAATTCTATACTTTTTGTGGTACTTTTTGTTATATCCTTTAAGTTAACTTGGAATTTGAAAACATTTTAGAAGAAAAGTCATCTTGGTCCAGAATGTCATAAACTTTGAATGAAGGTGGCTCTATTCTAATCAAAAACAGCAATTTAAAATAAAATAAATTTGTTATTTATTTAAAGTAGATAATGTTTTTAATCCCTTACTCAAGGTACTTGACCATCCGCTCTTCATTCCCATCCCTAAAATCTCAGTAACTTCAAAAGGAAATTAATTTGTACATGAAATCTATTTCTAAACAAAATTTACTTTCCTCCAATTGGGAAAGAGTATTATAAGAATAATAAAAATGATCAAAAATATACATTTAAAATTTCTCTTTTAATATTTATTCTAGAAAGCCAACTATGTAATTTATTAATTATATATACTTGTTATAATTATATGTAATAATTTAATAATTGTATTACAGAATATGTAAATAACAATACATATATATTTATATGAAATGTCTGGGGTTTAGAACCATTAAGATTTTAATCAAATATGGTTCCTTTGATTGTCTTTCTATGCTTGAAGTTTGAAAACTCTAGGGATTTCTGGTGGAAAATATGGACTCCAATGCCAGTGTCATATATTTATATTTAAATTACTATATATGTGTGTGTATATGTGTGATTATATATGTCACCTGTTACTTTAGGACATTAGCACTAATCTAAGAATTCTTCAGAATATTTTCATATGCCTCTCAAATAAATTTTCCCAATAAAATTTCACAAAGAGAAAAGCACAATATTGCCTTATTTAAGAATAAAACTGTACACATTACCAAAAACACTTTTTCTCATGTAGAAATAACAAAAATCACCTTTTACCCCTTTGAATGGAGGCAGGCAGGGAGAACAAAATCCACATACTCTGTGCTACTATTGTTATTAATTTGCTTATATAAGCAAAATTGTGAACTTTTTGTGGAAGTACAAGTCTTGCAAATCACATGACTGATAAAACAGCATATAGCTTGCACAGCATTTGTAGAGCGACAGCTTCTGAATGACAGATTTAATGAGATTAGTAGACTTCTGCCCAGCACAGCACTCCAACTATTTTATTTATCTTCTCTAGATTTCCTTTTGGCAGTTATATGAAGATTGACTAACAAAAATATCTACTATGTTTGTGAAAAGTTATAGGAAGAATAAACTGAGCAGAAGGATTTCTTCCCAAATATATAATATCTATGAGATGAAGCAATATTAAACAAATGTGTTTTACACACATACACACTTTTAATGTTGATCTCTTAAGAGTAGAAAGAATTTTTGGTAGTATTATAAAGATTAATTTGAGTGTTTTCCTAAATATTTTACTTCAAGGTATCAACATTGTCATTGTTTCAATCTAGGATTTGCTCACAACAACACCACCAAGTAAACCTTCCCCAAAAAGAAGGACTAGTCTTACTGCCAATGGCAAGCATGAAAGCCAACTCATATTCATAATTACTCGCCTTTTAAAATGTGTTTTGACACGAATGACTCAGCAGAGCTGGGTCACTGCCAACTGGTTCCAACTGGTGCAATGGCACTGGAAAAAACATGGTAACTACAGAGGCAAACGATGACCAAGCAAATCAGATCCTCCCTCATTTGATCCAGGTAAAAAAGGATTATTTTCTGAGACAGAAGGAAAGTCGGTTCTCTTAACAATTAATAAAATGTGTTTAGGGACAACAGCATAAATGTTGTGAAAGCTACCATGAGAAAAAAGAACAATGACTCCCTTGGGCTTTCCACTCCAAAGATCTCAATGTATACTTGTATGGTTTTCTGAATCCCAAAATTTAGTTAAAACAAACAAAAAAGTTTAAGGTGGGAGAAAGAAAGAAAGAAAGAAAGAAAGAAAGAAAGAAAGAAGAAAAGCAGCCTTTGAGGGTACGATGATACTAAGAAAGTACAAAAAAAATAGACATTTGACTTATATATGATTAAGGAAGAAATTTAAAAAACCTTACTTTTCATTTCAATAGAGAAATGGATAGGTATGTGTGTTCTCATAACATGCTCAATTGTATTTTATTAGTTCATTTGCCAGTCCTTCAATGAGAATGTCAGTCTAAGGATAGGATCTGTGGGAGATGGAGATCATGTGCCCCAAGTAATTAATCTGGCATAGTTAAAATGCTAGCCTAATAGCCCATCAGAGCACTCGAGCTCCAGCCACACTCATCCTGTTAACTAAACTGACAATTTGGCAGTAAGTAGCAATACAGAGCCAAATTTGTACCAACCTCTGCTCCCTGTCCCCCAATTTACTCAAGAGCAAGAGAGTAAAGATAAGGCAAGAGAAAAGAATTCAAAGGCAGTTTGAGTGAACCCTGTAAGATCAAAATATTCTGCACCTCTGGCAAGATGCTTTTTTTTGGAGGATTTTCCCCCAGAAGACCATTTCAGTTACCTCAAGTATTCCAGACCTAAGAAGCAGGTCTCTAACTCAACTGCTTCTGGTTGCTCTTGTCTGGTGGCCATTTTTCTTTTTTTCAGAAATATACACAATGGCTCCTTTAATGCAATTGTCATGATGCAAAACAAACTGCACAATTAGGAAACTGTCCAAATGCAACTTGTCTTCCTGTAACTTGCTGACTACTTTCTTTCTAACCTTTTCATCTACGCAGACTCCTTTGGATTATTTCTCAGTCTCCACCTGAGCTTACATAACCCTCAGAATCAGTGCCACTTACACATTAAATAGATGTGCAGTTATCTTGTCTCCTCAATAATTAACAGAGACATTAAGGGCCAATGCCAATTCAGTGGCATTAGTTGGAAACCTTCCATTACCTGGTATGTCATTGTTTATGGTCTATTAAGCAGCTCTCATTCCACCTTATGGTCCCATATAAAATCCAAGCTAGATGTTTTTAAAATCATAGGCAGTATTAAAGAATATTAAGTAGCTTCTTCTTTTTATTTAAAAAAAACCCTCTGCATTTATTGCAGAGATTCTGATAAAGTAATTTGGGCAATATATATGTTTTCAACTTCCCAGTATTTTTAGCCTTTTACCCCCTTTCCCTTAAAACATATTCATTGTTTCGCACTAATGTTAGCTTTCTCACTTTCAAAATAGCACAATTTCTGATTCTTGTTTAATTTTTTTCTCCAACCAAATTATCATTGCTGTATTGATTCATTTTTCACGGGGGCATGTAATTTTCTAAAAGTTCTCTTATTTTGTTCTGCTTTATTTTTCATTGTCTTTACATATAGAACATGCATGTTGACATCATATAGAAGTCGGTGGATCGAAGGGATCATATGGAGAGGCTTAGATGCTCTCAAAATCTATCTTGTTAAGCAGGCCTTAGTTGGATAGGCTGATACAGGCACCAGGGCAGGACCAAACAATCAAAGGGCCTCACTTGTCAAAGATCTATAGTGCAACAGTAGAAAATGTATGTAAGCATTCACTTACCTGCTTTTGATCAACAATTATTTCGAGGTCTTCATCACTGCTTAGTTTTCCATATCCTTTTTCTTTACTTTTCTTGTGAAAGAATAATTTTAAATGATCATTTAGTTTCTTTCCATTAATAATGTTAATTCCCACTTAATACTTTTTAAATACTTAGCTTTGTTCACTAGTCAAAGTACATCGTTCTTTATGTCAATCTCTCATGGACAATAGAAAATGTTTTTATTGTCAGACTTCAGGCTTATATTTACTCATCAAGTATTTCTGCCTAGCCTCTCCCATCCAAATTAAACCTTTAATCCTTTTCTGAATATTGTTACTTTTTTTCAATTTTGTAGTTTCAAAGCAGATTCTTTAGTAATTTGAGATAGATAAAAAATTCCTTTAAGAGTCCCAGTACATTTTTACTAAAGATTGAAACTGCATTTAGTAATTACACTATGCTTAAGACTTCAACGATTATATGTTTTATTTTAACCCCTTTTATATTTTTAAGAATAGGACAAACATTATACAACTCAGATAACAAATCTTCAGATTCTCTACATTTTCTTATAAATCTGATGAAAACTAACACTGGAAAAAAATAACTCAGAAATAATTTTTAAAAGATGAGTTAAATAATTTTCAAAATTAGGTAGTTTGAGAAGTTGGACCATTTTTTAAAAATGCACTTTGTTGGCATTTTTGTTTTTCCCTCCCCCACCCATGACCAGTCCCCAATTTTCTTCCCCAAAGCAAAAGTTGTAAAGTTAAAAAATATCATAGATCATTTTAACCATTTCACTATTGTGCTACCGGAGAAAGATAATATGGCTGAGTCTTTTTTTTTCTTTCTCCCAATGCACTTGTTGACAGGAATACCAGAAAAGATGGATTGCTTCTTCATAATTTCAGAAATCATAGTACCTCTGTAGAGGACCAGTAAGGAAAGGAAAATAAAACTCACTACATAGTTAGCTGTAGTTCAATGTTATTATTATTTTTAAAAATCTTCTCTTTAGGCATTAACTGCATCAACCAGAATTAAGAGAACTAAAAATATTTGTGTTGGCATCTATCGTGTCATATTAGGATCCCCATTTCATTGAGGGAAGAACTATATCCTTCAGTGAACATGATGTAAATCTTCTTTACACCGTGGGATACAATTCTTGTCTATTTTTTCCTCTTCCTTCTCAGTAAACATGCTTCCTATTTTCGTGGGTTTTTCTGTAATAAAGAGATTTCTGAATCTTCAAGTATTAGGATGCACAAATAAAATCTGAATTCTCATTCATATATTAATGAATTTAGCCACTTAGAACAGACCAGATGGCCACAGTATTTCTCTCTATTATTCTTCTTCTCATTTGAGGTTCCATTTCAGGACTGATGGAAAACAAAAAGAACAGGTTTGGTTTCAATCAAGCTGACTTCCTTCCTATCACTTTGTTTTTGTATCCTTTTAGGCTACTGGTTGCCATAAGATATTGTCCAGAGACCTTCTAATGCAAAACATTTAGAAATGCCTTTTGGAATATTGATCTATATACGTACCAAGTAGCTCATTTGCATGACCCGATTTCTGGACAAAAGGACATTAAGTAGAGTTGGAATGTGGGTCCTTCCATCCATTGCACTGTCAGGCATCCCAGAATTCTTTGCACCAGAGACAGTGGTTTCATTGCCAGAACTTGCTGACCAAAGAACCACAGATCTTGCCCAGCAACAGTATTTATAATGTATGACGATAATCGAAGGATCCCTGAATCATTGTCTTGACTTTGTAAACACTGTGAAATTTTTGGCTAGCACAAAAAGTCATTGAAACTAAAATTTCTTCTTTTCTAATTAATTTTTATCCTAGCACTTCTAGGTTTCCTGAGTGCTGTTCTAGGTTACTGGAATACTTCTTAAAACTACCACACATATTATTAATTATATACATTTTTAAATTTCATCCTACACATATAGACTATTCAGCCTCTTTGTCATAAAAGCTCTCAATTTCCCCTTTTTAATGCCCCACTTTCAGACTTTCTTGTGATTAACAAATCACTGATAATTGACATAACAGTGTCAGCATTCACCGAACATAATCCAAGATTGCAATTCTACCACTACCAAATTCCACCTTTCCAATTTAATCCCAACTTCCTTTCTGATTTGGGAATATATTTTCCCAGGAAGAGGCTAGGTCAGGGAAGGAGATTATATCCACAACTATTCTAAGTAGAAGTTCGCATTTTCCAAGATTAGGAGGAGGCATCTAGAGCTCTGATTTTGCATTTAAGCCCCTGCTCTCCAAACAGCACACAACTGTACACAGAGTCAGAAGCCTTACAGTTTTACTCTAGAGTTAAGCAATATTTTCTAGTTCACCCCATAACCCCAGGGGGATCAGTCCTTTTCTAAGCCATAATGGTTATTCGCTCACTTACTGCTTATTTCTAGTGCGAGCATAATCCTCTTTCAAGCACTCAGCTTCCCACTTTGACTGCTTAGCTCAGCCAGCCCAGGCAGAGATCTTCAGCTCTCCTCCCTCCTCCCAGCCAGGAATCCCTGTCTTCTATCTATGCACTTTTTCCAAGCACAAAAAGCAACTCCAAAGCTTCTGCGTGGTCTTTCACATTAGCCAAAGGGCTGAACTAGAAGGAGAAAGAAAGCTAACCTCTCTACTGTCCAAGCGTGAGGAGGCAGGACTTCTGTGGGAGGAGAAGCCGGAGGGTAGTCACTTCCTGTGCCCCTCCCACCTCCCCTGGCAGACACTGGAGCTGAGGATTTCAACTGAGGCAATAAGGTCAGGCCCTCTCCACCACAACCTTAGCAAACTGCCTGCTGATAGTAGATTCTGTGCAGCTGAGAAAGGAGCATCAGTGCTGTGGAGCTAAAATGATGAGGACTTTGAGATTGCAAAAGTGAGGAAAGAAAGAAAATGGTCATTTGCTGAGAATGCCTCACTCCTTTTCACTCCTTTGACATTGGCTAAGTGTCCAATGCCAAACCCCAAATGCAGCATCTCCCATCTTCCCCACGCCATTCTAAATCCTTTCTGAGTAACTGCAAGGAGAATTGCCTAGTTATTTGTTAGCACTGATAAGTTATTAATACCTTTGAATCAGGGCTATAGTTTCCTTAAGAATTTGAGTCTAACTGGTCAACTTTCCTTTCTGTAGACATTCCACCATCTCTCCTTAACCTTATCTACTTCCTGCTTCCCACCCTTTCATTCTCTCATCCACAAAAGTAGAAAAGAAAGGTGGGATTACTCACTTGAATTAGATAAACCATAAAACTTGGAAACTGTATAGAAAAACAGTACATGCCCGCAGATGTAGGATGCATTTTGTAATAAAATTTTGCAAGTAAGTAACAACAAAACAAAAATAACAACAACAAAAAAAGCAAAACAACAAAACCTGATGGGATAGAGACCTGAGAAATGAAACTGTCTATATTAATTTTAGAATAGGAGTTTATTAAAAAGTAAGAGTTTTAGCCGAAAGACATGGGCCGAATTAAAAGGATTCTTCATACTTATTAGGGATGAAATACATGAAGGAAGCTTTGAAAAGGAAAAGAAACACATTAATTCATTAATTGTGGAAATTAGCCTCAACTGCAATTTTTACCTGACTACAGAATAATAATGTAAGTAAATGTAAAGGTTAAAGATTGCATATAAAAATGCAAATGGGTGCAGCTGCTCAGGAACTACCCTACAATCCAGCAATTGCACTATTGCACTACTAGGTATCTACTCAAAGGATACAAAAATATTGATTTGAAGGATACATGCACGCCAATGTTTATTGCAGCATTATTAACAATAGCCAAATTATGGAAAGGGCCCAAATATCCATCAAATGATGACTGGATAAATTATACGTATACATATATTATATATATAATGGAAAATTACTCAGCCATCAAAAAGAATGAAATATTTCCATTTGCAATGTTATGGATGGAGCTAGAGAATATTCTGCTAAATGAAATAAGTCAGAGAAAGACAAATATCATATGATTTCACTCATATGTGGAATTTAAAAAACAAGACAAATGAGCATGTGGAGTGGGGGGGAGGGAAGAGAGAGAGGCAAACCAAAAAACAGACGCATAACTATAGAGAACAAACTGATGGTTACCAGAGGGGAGGTGGGTGAGGAGACGGATTAAATAGGTGATGGGGATGAAGGAATACACTTGTCGAGTATAAAAGTACTGAATCACTAAATTGTACACCTGAAACTAATATTACACTGTATGTTAATGAACTGGAATTTAAATAAAAACTTTAAAAAGTTACCTATAAATACTTAAAAATATTTTTACTAGTATTTATTTACTGACAGATAATAGACCCGAATTTAGTAAAGCAAATGTTACATGAAAAGTATATAATATAGACAAAAGAAACAAGGACCTCCCTACTCTCTCTCTCTCTCTCTCTCCTTTTTTTTATGGTTGACGGTATTCAATTCTTATCTTCCTATTATCCCCATCTTCTATCCTTTCTTCTCTACCACCTTCTTCCCACAGCCAGCAAAATTGTTTTCCTTGTTCTAAAAGACAACTTCCTCACATCTCCTTTCCCCTAAAGACATTCATTCAATCTCTCTTATCTCTCCACTGTCAAACTTGAAAGAGTGGTCGGCTCACTGGCAACAGCTCCTTCCTTTCTCTTCACTTTTAAACCAATTACAATCAGGTTGCAATTTACAGTAATTGTATTCACAATCACCAATGGACTTCTAATTATCAAATACTGAAGCAGTCCATTTCTAGACCTAATAGTATGAATTAGATCCCAGTGCAATCTGTGATGGCAGATGTCAAAATAAATGTAAATATTACTTTTTTCAATGGTCACATTTGTGGCATTAAAAAAATGTCTCTGCTGTTATTTACCCTATTACAGCTATTAAATGGTGTTGCCACCAACTGAATAGGGTCTCCGTGAGAGGGAGGAGGATTGGGAAAAGAAATGATGTGCTGAAAAGGTATGTGTTGACTGTAATGTCATAGGAAAGTTCATCCAGGTGGAAAGATCCAGTCGGTCAGTCACTTGGATACACAGATCTCTATCTAAGAAGAGAGATAAGGGCAGGACATATGGATCGCTGGGGATAACTCAAATTGCAGGAGTGGATGAGCTCACTAAAAAAGAACGCAAAAGAGATAAGGACTAAGGCCAGAGTCCTGGGGAATTATGTTTAAAGAACCAGAATAAGAAAAGAAAATGGGGCGCCTGGGTGGCTTAGTTGGTTAAGCGTCCGACTTTCGCTTAGGTCATGATCTCGCGGTTCGTGGGTTCGAGCCCCGCGTCGGGCTCTGTGCTGACTGCCAGCTCAGAGCCTGGAGCCTGTTTCAGTCTGTGACTCCCTCTCTCTCTGACCCTCCCCTGCTCACGCTCTCTCTCTCTCTCTCCTAGAAATAAATTAAAAACATTAAAAAAAAAAAGAAAAAAGAAAAAGAAAAGAAAAGAACTCAGTGAAGGAGGCTGAATAGGAGTGCTCCTGCGTGTGGGAGAACCAGGAGGACACGGTCAAGGAAAGAGCGCTAGACAGCACCAGACGCTGATGAATGGTTAAGAAAGGATGTATATGGCACACTCTCATTGCATTGGACATTCTAGAAGTCAGCTAGGACCTTAGGGAGAGAAGAATGCCTCGGAACCAAGAGAGAGTAAATTAGTGACTACACTGGTAGTCAGGGAGTACAGATATGGAGAAAGGAACTTATTTTCCCTTAGAAAAGCTTGAATGAAAAGAGAAAGGGAAGAATTTATTAAGATGGTAGATGTTAAGTATTCTACCACAGTTTTTAAAAAGGGTGGCAGGGGATGTCTGGGTGGCTCAGTAGGTTAAGCGTCCCACTTTGGCTCAGGTCATGATCTCATGGTTCGTGGGTTCGGCCCCAAGTCCTGTGCTGACAGTTCAGAGCCTGGAGGCTGCTTCAGATTCTGTCTCCCTCTCTCTGCCCCTCCCCAGCTCGTGTTCACGCTCTCTCTTTCTCTCTCTCAAAAATAAATAAACATTTAAAATTTTTTTAAAAAAGGGTGAGAAGGAAGATGAGTGGAAAGACAAAAATAGAGGGAAAGAATACTGGGAAAATTACAGTTCCCCCCTCCCTTGTGTAAAGGTACTGAGTACATTTATAGTTCAAAAAGGAGCTAGTGAAGAAAGGAAAGCTGTAGATAGATGCCAGAGGATGAGGAGCTGGAATTCATGAGGCAAGAAAGTAAGAACAAAGGCCTTTTGGAGAATAACTGCATGCTTCTCTTTGAAAATTTATAGTTATTTGACATATATTTATAGAAGAAAAATCTGTAAGGATACATACCAAATATTAAAAATACTTTTCTCTGGGAAATGGAATTATTCATGATCTATGTGTTCTCTTTATACTTGGGAGTACTTTTTGAAAGAAGAATGAATTTCTTTCATAATAAAAACGAAAGTAAACAAAGTGTGATTGCTTGAAAGATCCATAAAATTGCCATAGAAAAGACTCATTTAAAGTCTACTTTGCAGAAAAACAACTGGGTCAGGGCTTTACCCTTCCTTTATTATGCTTCTGGAGGAATAAAAGCTTATTTTGTAAAAAAAAAAAAATATGTAGCGATTCATGCTATAGTTATTGCTGAAGTCCCTTGTGGCAAATGTGGTAGTATGGTGAAGTGAATGTTTTGTTTATTGCATTTAATATGCCTCTTTCCTCTTGACTCTCCTTTATAATATTAAGCTTCTCAATTCTTTGACATCATTTGGGTCCCATGTCCCTTCATTTTTAAAGATCCACAGTGTTAGCACAGTCATAAACACCACTGCTACGGAGCCAAAGAAACAATGAAAAGAGAAAACGGGAAACGAGGGAGAAGGAAGTGTTTTTTCCCAAAGGCCTGGAATAAGAGAGTTTTCCTGTGATCAGGACATAAACCAGGGCAGACTTTTGAAATAGAAACTAACCACATTACTAATTAAAAGGATAATTTTTAGATCTTTTATTTTTTTTATGTATATGGAGGAAATCAACTTTCTGAAGGAAAAATATCATTGTCAAGAGAATCATTTGCAAGGGGCTTGTTAAGTCTGGCATTTTTCAAAAACTATTTTTTTGTTTCTAAAAGACATTTACAGTTGTATTCCCCTACCCTACCCACCCTCAGCATGGTATGGTAAACATATGTGGTAAAACAATGTTATGGTATGGTGAAACATATATATGGTAAAACAAAATAGCCACAGGGAACAGTTTTTGAGGTTTGGGCCGGGTTTGGGCAAACATAACCTGTGGCAATCAAACTCAGTTCTAAAGGTGTATTTCTGGCTGAAAAAAGAAATACAAGGACAACAGCCATGACTTAAACCATGTTTTAAGCCATAGACATATGTCTAGATATTTAGTAGTATTTTAAAATCTTAATTCAAATCTAATTGGGAAAATAGGCATTCTGGTTATTTACTAGTTGGATAATAAAATGGCAGTGACACACAATACAATTTTCACTAAAGCTTCACTGTCCCTCCTTACTGGCTTTCATATCTTTAGCATGGCTTGTGGTCTTTAGAAAATAACCTGAAAATCTAATAAAGCTTCTTAAAGGTATTTTCTATTCTCCAAGTTTTCCAAAGATGAAAATTCAGCATAAATAATCATTGAGGCTACTCAATCTTGTATCATTATGCAATAGCATTTTCTTAAAATGCAATAGCATTTTCTTAAAGTCCGTATGAGGTATATACCTTCTTATACACTTTTGTAATATTATATTGTGAAAAGTTGCCAACATACATCAAATTTAAAAGAATTTTAAAGCGAGCACTTGTATACTTTCTACCTAGATTCTACCACTAACATTTTATTATACCTGCTTTTTTTGCATATCTATTCATCTATCTGCTGTGATGCATTTTGAAAGGATAGTACATTTCTACACCTTCTTTCCAAGACTTATCGTATTTAGTTTACTTTTAAAATTCAGAAAAGCAAAAACATTTGTTCAGTAAGCCTCTAAAGTAAGAACACAAAAAGTTCAGGATTTGTTCCCCTACAGCAAATTGTTGCTTTCTTTTGAGAAGCAGATCAGTGAACTCCATTTCTAGCATCAAGTGCTAGTTACAGGTCCTACCTATCACCAGGCTCAGGAAAGAGGATTTCTGATCAAAGGGCTGGGTTTTTTTGTTTGTTTTTGTTTTGTTTTGTTTTTTATAGTTCTGTCAAAAGCAAGTGATCAAACAACTCAACTTTTTGAAGGGACAAACCCATGGTGTGATAGGCAGTTCCAGCTGATAGTAATCATCACGTCCTCAATTTCATATCCTTTGATCATCAATGTTTCCTGCAAACAAATTCACTTTATTCTGCACTAAATAAGAAGTATTCACCTTTGGGACATGCAACAAAAGTAGCAAGCTTCAACAGGGCTAGGAAGGCTAATGCCTTCTCAGAAAGGTTACATATGCTCTGAGAAACAGTAGTGCTTGGGTGGTTTGTTGAGATTAAGAAGGCAGACAACAAAAATTACACTTGAAATTTCAGTTATGTCTGATTCAGCAATGTTCCACATTACTTTGAGGACAATAAGTAAACTCTTCTTAACCCTCCCTCAGTCCCCAAACCAAACAAAACCACTTTCAAAGAGAAAACAAACAAAATATGATGTCCTTCTTCACAGGAAAATTCTGAGTCCAATTTTTTCATCAGGAAGATTCTTGTCTCTACAAAAATAAATTTTCTAATTTTCTCTAGACATGGCTTTTAAAACTGTTAGTGCATGGTATGTAGCATGCAATGACTGATATATAAAAAATTGTTTTCCGTCCATTGAAGACAATAACTGAAAAATGATATGTTTTAATCTATTAGATTTTTTGGCATTATGTAGTTTCGGTGCTATTTCTAAAGCAAGGCGAAACTAACAAGTAGTCCCATTTGACAATTTCACCTGTCATCACTCAAACAGCAGGACCGGAGTGGTGTCAGTGTAAGATAGGTAAGGAACCTGAGAGAACTGTCAGTATTTCAGATCCCCAAATGGCAAATGAATACTACTATCACTTTAAAACATTTACCTCCCCGCCTCCTACAAAAAAATGAATAAAAAGGCAAACTGTATTCTGTATCTTTGCTGCTTGAGAAAAAAAAGAAATAATCTATTTAAAACTAAACTATTACTTGATGTTCTTCTGATATCTGTTGACACAGTTTCCTATTTTTATATGCATTGGCTGTAGCAGATGGGATGGAACCATGTTACCCAATCTCAAACATACCTGTGTTTATCATTGGCCCCTCCAGTGGTTCCTTTTCTCTCTCACTGGTAGTCAGCACACCTGGCATACACCTGCCACTGACTTCCTTTGTAACAGTTGATCTGAACATGATGATGTTATGTCTTCATGAAGGAAAACAGCAATATTTTCATTTTAATAAAAATTTTTAAAAAGCCGAGTTGTTTCCATAAGCATTCTGCCCCCTAACTATATTATGCCTCTATTTTCATACATTCTCTAAACTTGCCATTGTTTTGACATGTTGACACATGTTCAAGAAAAATTTGTTTTATGAAATCTTGTTTTCAAGAAGAGACAGCCCAAAGCTTGTGTTTGGGCCATAAAATCCATACAAAAAGTTACCATTAAAGGTACATCTATGTGACTGATTGATTTATAACTAGCTTTTCGGTTATGGCTCAGATGAATTTTGAGGATTTTTTTTCCACCTGGATCTACACACAGACATGACAGACATGACAGCTTTGAATAAATCCCTCCTGTTCCTGAAAGCAACATTTCCCAGAGACATAGCCATTACTCTCACCTCTGGGCTCTCTCACTTGGCTTTAGTAACCTTAGGAAACCTAAATCCACACCACAATTCTCATCAATTCTCCATCAATCTCCCTATGGCTTCTTTAATTCATCCCTTTTCTCTAGTGGCTTATAAATTCACTGATGACAACGTTACAAATAAGACATGGCTATTCCTAAAGGGTGGGCAGGTCTGGGGGTCCTATCCATCTTCTTCATGGATAGCAGCTTCCGGGTAATTACTTGTTGAAGAATCTCTTCTAAGCCACAGGGACAAGAAAGATCTGGGGCCACAGACAGCCTGTTTATCTACTAGACATGCGGTAATCAGTGAAAAGATTGAAACAACAGAGTCTAGAGAACATAGGCAATTGCATACATTACTTTATGACAAACATCAACTACCACCTTGGTTGATATAGAAAGTGTTACTACTAATTAGGGAGAAAATACAGCAGCTTGTAATTAAAGGCAAAGTTAAAATAATTTCATTCATATAAAGTATTGTGACCAAACACCTGAGCTCAAATCTTCAGTGAATCCTTGGCTCAAGGAGTTTAATGCCTAGAAATTATGTATTTTAGTCATGAAGGCAAGATTAATGTAAGAAGATGCAAAGCAGATTATGTAGCAATGTTGGACACTCAAGTATTTGAGTTTGTTTAGGCAAAGTTGTATTAGTTTGACCAATGGTTGCTTCATGTTGATTCACTCATGATTCCTTTGGCACTAGGAAGCTAGCTAGATTCATTCAATACAATTATGTGTTGCTATCACAAAAAAAGTAATAGGTAGTGGATTACTTCTGACATTTTACCAAATTTGATATTATATTTTTTCCATTACTAGAAAAAACAAGCACAAATGCACTCGAATACATTAGCACTTTGGTGATTTTTACAGGAAATTTTAGATGACTTTATCAGCTAATAAGAAAGAAATGGTCTTCAAAAAACAACAATTATAAAACCTCTCTTGTTTGGTGATTAGATAAGGGATATAAGAAACTTCTTAAATATGGCAATTTTAATATTCCAAAGCATGAGTATGAAGTATGTTCATTTAATTCATGGATTTTATACTTTGTACAACACTGTGATCCAAATGATGAGGAGAGGCCATCCCAGTGGAATAGAGGGCTGGACTGGGTTGGGTCTGGGGAGCAAGTGTGAAGAAGAGTGATGAGGCAAGTGCAGAAGAGTTAAGAATAAAGGTAAGAGACGGTAGGGCCTTCTAACATCTGAGAGGAGGCTGGTGTGGCTAGGGCAGATTGGAGGTTTGGGGGAGGGATGCCAGATGAGGTTGGCAGGAAGGCGGAGTCTTAAAAATTCTGCCTTTATGTTAAGGCAATGTGCAGCTGTTGCAGGGTTTTAAGCAGGAGAATGGCATTATCAAATCTGTGCTTTAGGAAGCCCAACCTGCTGAAAGGCTGGGAAATGGACTGGAGGAATGAAGACCAGAGGCAAGGAGAGCAAATGGGGGCTACTGAAGGGGTTGGTGTGTGATAGTCATGGATCCTGTTTAAACATAAATTGAGATAGCTGACCACACATAACTTTTATTAATACATGCTTAATTCATCATATTCTGTATCATGAGATTACTTCTTCAATACTGGCCATATAAAGTAACACATTTTCTGTAGTCGGGAATTAAATAAGCAGTGAATGGGCCTATAAGTGACACACTCAATTCACTCATTTAACTTGGTCATGTATAAAATTATTTTAGAAAAAAATCCAACTAAAAAAAATTTTGGGAGATATAGAGATAAATGGTTAGCTAGAGAGAAATATAATATACTTTGACTAAGATGGGGTAACATTTTGCACTTAGCAAAGGATACATATTTTTGTACTCTGTAAAGTCCTAAAGCAATATCTAAACTTTTCTTGTTGTTTCTTGTTATTGGACAAAAACAAAGAGAGTCTGTTTAAGAAAATACAATGTGAAATTGTTCAGTGTTGCAGAACATCTAAAAGGATTTATTGTGATTTTTGACATCTTTATGCAAACCTAAGAATTCTACTGCTTAGGGATTAATAAAATATTGCAAAGATGTATACTCACTTGAGTGTATTTGGGATATCATCCAACCTAATGTGCTTTTAAAAGAATGGAAATGGCATATTTAATTTTTTCAATGTTTTTATTTATTTTTGAGGGGAGGAGGGGAAGAATGAGAGGGAGACAGACTCCAAAGCAGGCCCTCCAGGCTCTGAGCTGTCAGCACAGAGCATGATGCAGGGCTCGAACTCACAAGTTGTGAGATCATGACCTGGGCTGATGTTGCTCAAATGATTGAGCCACCCAGGCATCTCTGGAGATGGCATATTTAGAGGTTGGTTAAAAACACCAAACAGTTGCTTCCATTGCATTTCATTTGTTTTTAACTTGTCAGAGGATAAAACTCTAATGGGAGAAAGCTGGAGTAAGGTAAGGTAGAGTAAGGCAGAGTCAACCACAATATTTATCATCTTGCTCAATGTTTGGAGATTCTTGCTACTTAATGAGACATTATTTTGTTTCGATACTCAAAAATAGTTACATGTTACATGAAAAATATTGAAGGATATTCAGCTATGTAAGCAAACCTCAGGGGTACAGAATGAACTTTCTAGAAGATGACAGCATCCCAGTGAGTACAGATGACTACTGAAAGTCTTCTTTGAATTTTTATCTTTGCATTTGTCCTTTTTTCCTCCTTAGGAATCAAACCTCAAATCTTAGGCACTTCTATGATGGAAGTCATCACAAAATTTTAAAGAGGCAATGAGAATGACTTCTTGAACAACACAGAGCAGAGAAATTTCAGTGATGAAGAGCACGAGCTTGATTGAGAGCACTGTAAGGGTTCCTTTGAAGACTCTCCTTGCAATCTCAGATTAATGTCTCAAAGTGAATAATATATTGATAATATATGACTGAGAGACAGAGGAATGACTGATGCTCAATTACTTTAAATACATCTTTGGAAGTCGGTACTGAATTTAATGAGTCTTTTAAAAACTCCTGCACTCTTGTAAAACTGTCCTGGGAGTGAGTGTGGGAGTTTTAAAGAGAAAAGAAGCAAGGCTTTATTAAGGAACAACTAAATTGTGATGCATAGTATGGTGCTTCAAATGGTAAAATCTTTTTAAACTTATAAAAGCAACGTCTTTTCCTTACAAGAAACAGTAGAAAAATTATTTTTAAAGTACAGAAGTGTGACTATCACATTGTTGGTGCTCAGTAAATATTTTTTAATTAAAAAAATTTTTTTATACTTGAGAGAGAGAGAGAGAAAGAGAGAACAGGGGAAGGGCAGAGAGATAGAGACAGAATTTGAAGTAGATTCCAGGCTCTGAGCTGTCAACACAGGGCTCGAACTCTTGAGCAGTGAGATCATGACCTGAGCTGAAGTCAGATACTTAACGAACTGAGCCACTCAGGCGCCCCAGTGCTCAGTAAATATTTAATGAAATACTTTTGCTTTGTGACAAAAAATAAAAAGAAGATTAATTATTTGCATAACTTCTAACCCCTCTTAACGTCTCTCGCAGATGCCATTCCAAAAAAAAGTTTATATACATATACATATATGAATGTATGTATAAATATATATTCATAAATACATACATATGTCTTTTTCTGACATAAATGTGATTGTAGTACAAATGCCAAACAACTCCTTTTACTTAATAAATTGTGAATATCATTTCATGTTAACACACATCCATATCTACTTTACACATCCAAATCTACCTTACATTAACAGTTTTTGTTAAGAAAGTTTAAGAAACCCTGGAAACCATTAGAATGAAGAATGCCTTTAACACATAAGAGAAAATAACACATAAGTATTGTCCATATAATTGTATTAATCCCTATGCAGTAGAATTTTTAGGTTTGCATAAAGATGTCAAAAATCGCAATAAATCCTTTTGGATGTTCTGCAACACTGAACAATTTCACATTGTATTTTCTTAAACAGACTCTTGATGTCCAAGATTCTTTCAGGTGGTCTGTGAAGTTAAAACTATTTTCATAATAGTACAAAAGCATTATTTACTTTTTTGCTGTGTTGACATTTGTATTGATAGTGCAAAAGCAACAAGGGTAAAACCGTTACCACCTTAGCATAAATAAAGATGGTGGCACCAAACTTTACTAGTTGGGAACAGGAAAGACCATTTAAAATTAAATGTAAATTATTGTCACTTAAAAATGATGGGCAAATTATGTTTGCATAAACTTAGGAATCTGGTACTTTTTTTCTTGAAAATAAATGAAGATTTTCAATTCAAGGAAAACAACAATGTTTCTTGCCAAAATTCAAGTTTTCAATGAAAGCTAGAATTCTGAAAAACATCTATCACTGCCAGTCTAATAATTTCTCAATAATTAAAGACATTTCTGATGAGATTAGAGGTGATAATGAAGAGGTTTTTGATATTGTATAATGAAGTAGGGCAACAGTTGAATATATGGATAACTCAGTGAGCCTATATTTTCCAAATGACCAATGCATGGTAGGTTATCAAAGCTATCCATGAGTTAAAGATCCATTCAGAATGTAAGGAAAACCAATGGATATTAATGTAAAAAACACAAAGTTCATTGGTATCATTTTAGATTCTGCAGTGCTACCAAACTTTAAGAAATATCACCTGTTTATGTTTGGTGCAGAATCGAAGAATATCCTTAAGTATTTGATAAGGCTATGAAAATACTACTTCCTTTCTCAACTGTATATTTCTGTGAAGACATATTTTTCTTCTTATATTTCAACCAAGAAGAAAAAATTGCAACAGATTAGATGTAAAAACAGGAATAAGAATTCAATTTTCTTCTAGTAAGCTCTTCTATTAGAGAGATTTGCCAAAATATAAAATAATGCCACACTTCCCACTAAATATTCTACTTATTTTGAAAACAGAGTTTTTACAAAAAATGTTAGTGGTGTTAGTATGTAATTTTTAAAAGATTAGTAATCCATAGTTAAAAATTTTTTAAAGTTTACTTCTCTAATATGGTAAATGCCAATAGACATAACCCACACAAACAAAAGCTCTTTAATATTTTTAAGAACACAGAGGGGCTCTGAGACAAAAGTTTGAAAACCATTTATAATTAGAAAGATTATAAACTTGTTCCGAGGTGATAGAATACTTTGACCTTGAAAAATTAGTTTTTATTTCCCTTCTTTCAATGATAAAGCCAACTTATATCTTTTGGATTCTGGTGGAAAATTCCATAATAGACTGTGTCAAAAATTACCCAGTTTGTCCCATGATAGATTTCATTGTATGTTACTTATTATGTATTTGAAATACATTTAATGACTACATCTTTAGAGTTTACAAATACTTATACATGGCTTATATCCTTTACTCTTTTTGGCCGTTCCATGAAGGTAGGTTTTATTCTCCTTTTTGAAGCTGAGGAAATGGATAATGAGAGACAAAAAGGGCTTCATCCATCTACAAAGTGCTAGAACATAGAATCAAATTCAGGTCTGTTGACCTTCTGTTACTGTGCTCTTTTTGCATCCTTGGGTGGAAAAAGTATCTTTTGGTTATCATCAGCTTAGACTGTACACTTCCGTTTTTGTACAATAGAAACAAGGGCTGAGTATTTTGAATTTGGTCAGAGGTCTTGACTTCTCCCAGCCAAGCCATATGGAATAGTGCTTTGTATATATTGGGTCCTGTTATTATTATTTTTCCTATTTAGCATAACAGTGTAATCCTGAATAAGGCCAGAGGAGCTTGGGTGTCACCCAGCTCTTAGGTCAAATATGAAAGGGCTCAGTCAATAAGACAGAAATAGAGGAATGACATACAAAAAGCTCCAGAACCACTGTAGGCCTGAACAACAACAGAACAGTTTCCAGAGGTCATTCTATATATGCTATTGACCTACACCTCAACTCAGCATTCAAATTTAGAGGTGAGCAGATAGGACACTCTATCTATCCCTTTTCTGTTTACCAGGCCTGGCCCAAACCAGCATTGAATGGCACTGGACATCACCCCCTTTAGTGGCTTCTTTCCTTCTACCATCTCAGGCTGCGGGAGCCAACATAATGAGTCTTGAGAATCCAGGCAAGATTTTTCAACCTTAGCTTTAAACACCATTTTCTCTGTTTTCCTAGTTTTGGTCCTATTTGTTTCACACTTGAATCCTCTCTCTGCTTACTCCCTTCAGAAAGATGCACTATTTGGATGAACCACGTAGGTCCTAATTAGTGTCTCTCTGGGGTCTTTCTGCCTCCACCTCAGTCCCACTTTGCTTGCAAACAAGGCAACCTGCTTCTTTTTTTTTTTTTTTTTTAAGTTTTATTTATTTCTAGGAGAGAGAGAGAGACAGTGTAGGCAGGGGAGGGTCAGAGAGAGAGGGAGTCACAGACTGAAACAGGCTCCAGGCTCTGAGCTGGCAGTCAGCACAGAGCCCGACGCGGGGCTCGAACCCACGAACCGCGAGATCATGACCTAAGCGAAAGTCGGACGCTCAACCGACTAAGCCACCCAGGCGCCCCAAGGCAACCTGCTTCTGACCCAGGCTTCTGAGCCCTTCTTGCAGATGCAGGAGGACTCAGCACTAAATGGGCTAAAAAGAAGTCCCACAATATGAGAGCATAAGTCAGACTTCCTGGTGGCTCTTGCAGAGCCCTTCAACTATATGATGTTCAGGGGCAATGCTGGTAAGCTTTTGCTGGGTATACAAGATGAGACAGATTCTGGAAGTTAAGATAGGTAAGAGTTTGTAGAAAGAGTAGTTCATTAGCAGAGAAATATTAAAAAAAAGTTTTAGTTTATTTATTTATTTTGAGAGAGAGAGAGAGAGGCATAGAGAGAGGGAGAGAAAGAATCCCAAGCAGGCTCTGCACTGTCAGCCATGGAGCTCAATCCCACGAATCATGAGATCATGACCTGATCCAAAATCAAGAGTTGGATGCTCAACCAACTGAGCCACCCAGGTGCCTCCATTGGCAGAGAAATGTTAATGTATTCATTTATCTGTATGTTGATCCCAACACAGTACATGCACATATTGATACCAAATAAGAATAATGATCACAACAGCTAGCACTCATAGAACAGTCTCATAATTTTTCCTATATAAATACAACTTCATGGACCAATAATAAGATGATAATGACTCACTAAGAGTTTCAGATTGTTATAATAAATTTACCTCAGGGAGGATGGTTTGGTATTCATCAGAATGAAGACTTTACATATGTTATCTCACTTAATTCTCATATACCATGAGTTTGTTTATATTTTTCTTAGTTCTCAAATGAGGAAATTGAAGTCCTAAAGGTTTAGAATTTTTTTTTTCAGGGTCATGTCCAAAGTAATACAACCTATAAGTATCAGAACACAGTCAGGACATAAGATTTTCTGACCAGTCCAAAAGTTTGGATTCTTTTCAGCACATCTCCCTACCTCAATAATATTTCCATTTGATTGACAGCTTGGATGACTTAATGAAAAAATGCAGGTTTGATTAAGTAGAATAACAAAAAATTAAGGAAAGTCAACAACCCCTTTGTGCTTTTTATAGACAAACTTCCAACTCAAAAACATACAACAAAGAGGTAAAAGGTCAGCCTCTGAGGTTAGATTGCTTGGTTAAAAGCCAGCTCTACCATATAGCTTTGGGCAAATTAGGTAACTTTTCTTTGTCCATGTGTTCTCATTTGAGAATAATAACAGAACATATCTCCTTGAGTTGTTGAGGGAAAAAATTAATGAATACATATAAAGTGCTGAGAACAGTGCTTGACACATTTCATACACTCAATAAATACTGTCTATTATTAGCTAATATCTTTCTCTCCCTCCTTCTCTTCCTTCCTTCCTCCTCTCTTCTTTCCTCTCCATCCTCAACCTCCCCTCCCTTTCTCTTGCCCTCTTCCTCTCTCCCTCCTTCCTTTTCTTCCATCCGTCTTCTAACAGGTTGAGTGGACAGTGTATAAGCACTATGAGGTCTTTCTAGCAAAGATGGTAAGACTCACCAAAGATGTCTCAGAGACCCAATCTTGAAGTTAAAAAAATTTTTTGACCGGGATTTAAAAATAGAACCTGGTGAGAAGCAATTCTTGCTGTGTCAACTTTTAGAAGGCTGTACTGAGAAAACCCAGCAGAGCTTTATTTTAAGAAGACCCTGAATGGCTTAGCTGCAGTTCATGGATACATCAAAACATCCCCTTGACGGTTCGCTTTCCTGTGAACCTAAAACCAAACAACATGAAGAGTTCTGGCCTAACATCTCCCTTACAAAAAGCCCCTAACTCAGGTGCTGCTGTCAAGTAACTGGAGCAGAACCCCAGCAGCGAGCCTTGGTTGCTAACCCTTTTCAAGTTCATCTCTTTGTTAAATCTACTTTTAACACAAACTGGATTTTTATAGTATGTTTCAGGGATGGTGCAAAATATTAAGGATACAGAGAAAGAATGACTACAGATGGTGGATTTGGAAAGTAAGCAGTGAAGGACTTTGGTCTTGTCAATATCTGGGTCCTAGCCTTGTTTTTATCACTTTTTTCCCCTAAAGGGCCAGTTATCTCAACTCTTTTGAGCTGTTTTTCCATTTTCAAAGTTGGGATTTGTACCAGATGATCTTTGATGTTGCTAATTCTATTATTTCTTTTTAAACTATTGGCAAGTCACTTAATTAGTAACAGTGATTAAGAAACAGGAAAATTGTTAATTAAAGAAAGAGGCTAAGCCTAAAAAAATATAACATTAATTCAAATACTGAGGGGGAGTTAGTGCCTTCTACAAGCTGCTTCATACAGTTCCTTCATTTCTGCAAAATCAGTATTTCCTAACTAACTAGAAGGGCCACAACAAGCTTGAGTTTGTATTCTAATGCAACAAATAAAAGCAGTTGAAATTTGATGTGAAAATATGTTTCTCAAGAAGGAATATGTTGGTGCCCAATTGTCTTTACATGTATGTGTAAATACCTGCTCAGAAAAACTAATCAGGCCACTAAGGTATAGAATTTACTGAAGAGAGTGAAAAATGGAGACACAAATGTATTTAGGAGCCAAATCACTGGTAACAAGCCTGAATGAAGATATCAGCAAGAGGAATGAATTTCCATGGTCTGGCAAGTTGGTGTTTATACATGCATAAACTTGAATGCATATTCTTTGTGCTATTTTGGAAGATTCTTTACTGAAAAAAATCAGTAAAATACCATTATCAAGATAAAAATTTAAAAGACAGACATATTATGTCACGAAGAATGGAGGATGGACTTGGAATACTTTTTCTGGCATTGGTCTTGGAGCTGAATGAATTCACTGACATTTTTTTTTTTTGCACAGGTCTCCAACAAAATCAACAACTCAGTGGTAGGAATACATTTCAGGCTGTGGAAGAGAACTAAGTTGCCTGACTACATCCACTACATGCAGCCAGGGACCATAGCTCATACTTGCCTTATCTGTCCAACTAGCACTGACTGTAGTTTCTGATACAGAGCAGACACTCAATTAAAATTAAAAGTTGATTACTTGATGGATAAGGATTGGCATCCCCCCTACCCCCTTAAGTAGTACTGTTGTATTGATGAAACAAACTGAATTAATCTATACCAACCTGCCTTTCCATTCTTTGTTCTCTTCTCCACCATTGGACTAAAAGTTAAACTTTTAAAAAATGCATTCAAATTTTTAAAATCACTTTGAACAGTTATACTAATTTGTATGCTAATATTAATATTAAAGATGAAGCAGTTGAATCACACAGAAAGGTTAAGTTGTTCAAAATAAAAATTAATAAAAAATAGGTAATGTATGTCCTTAAGCATATTCCATAATATTTTCCTCTGGGCTCATACATTCAATAAAGAAATATAAATGCACCCTTTCTGCCCTCACCTCTTAACTTCCTCCTTTATTTATCATGTTCCTAATATGTCTCAGTCACTGTACAATACTCAGGAGACATAGAAATGGATTAGGCCAGTACCCTATGCTCCACAATCTCACTATCTAGATAAAACTATTTTCAAAAATTTCCCATTTCACTATATTATCAGATTTTCAGTAGTTATTACAGAATTACTTCTGGTGGTTACAATCTTTTAAAATGCAACCAAATCAATTTTAAGATTTGAGTTAAGCACATGTATTGTACTTGGCATTACAGCAAAGTAAAGTTTAAAGTACACTTTAAATTTCTGTAACATTCAGATCTATATACCTCATGCGATATAAAATATTGTAAATATTTTACATTTGAATAGCACACTAGTGTTTACAAAATTCTTTTATCTGTATGTTTAATACTTATTGAACACTTTTAGTCATTTTGTTGTCATGATAACCCTAGGAAATAATAATAATAACTAATATTTATGATAGGCCAGGCTGTTCTATTTTACATACATTTATTCATCTAGTTCTCACTATAACCATCTGAGAACTTTATTACCTTCATATTATAGATGAGGAAACTGAGAAAAAGAGAAGTACCTCTCCCAAAGAAAAGCCAGGGTTTGAATCTACACAAATGCCTAGGTCCCAATCCCAGAGATTCTAATACAATTGGTCTAGACTGGGTTTGGGCATCAGTATTTCTTTAAAAACATAATTACTTAAGTGAACTTCTCAGGTGATTCCAATGTGCAGCTAAAGGTAGAAAACTATGAGTAAAGCCACTGTCCCTAACTAAGCAGTGCTTTACAATCAGAATAATCGTATTTCTGACTGATGTAAGAAATGATTAAATTTAGGGTGATCTAGATCAGTCTGTAGACCCCATGAAATCTGAGAGTCTACCGAATTAAGTAATTGGCTGAATTATATAGAGCAGATTTATTAATGTCTGCAGCAGAGAAGTGAAGCACTGGGAAAAAGGGAGCTAATGGCCCATTAGCCCGGGTCTATAGACTCAGCTGCTCCATGCATTACAGCAGTCCAATAAAGTACAAACTGACACACTGAAATCCTTTTTGACACAAATTTGTAAATGTGAGGCTGTGCAGTTAAAGATTTCCTTCATTTTTTGCACCATAAGGTGTTGTCAAGTGTAATCAGCATTGTAGGCCTGGTTGGGGTAAAACTAAATCAGGTTGGCAGATCTGAATATTGGGGTTTGGAAACTTAGGTAGAATGCCAAAGCCTGATTGTGTGGGAAAAGGTTCCAGAGAGCACACAGAGAGGTAGTTATCATCAGGAAAAACCAGAAGGACAACTGAACAGGCAAGGTTATGGATTCAGGGCTCAGATATGAGGCAGCCAAGATTTCTTGGAAATAAAGTGATTCTTATATGTTTCTTGTTTGAAGACCTGTGTCCAACTTTCAAAAATTTGCCTTTGCTAACTTTAAAACTTATTAGGGGCGCCTGGGTGGCTTAGTCAGTTAAGCCTCCGACTTCCGCTTGGGTCATGATCTCGCGGTTCGTGGGTTCGAGCCCCGCGTCGGGCTCTGTGCTAACTGCCAGCTCAGAGCCTGGAGCTGATTTCAGAGTCTGTGTCTCCCTCTCTCTCTGACCCTCCCCTGCTCACGCTGTCTCTCTCTCTCTCTCTCCTAGAAATAAATAAAAATATTTTAAAAAAAAATTAAAAAAAAAAACTTAGTAGTTTTGCATTCAGGGCCAATGGTTTTTTTGCTGTTGTTGTTATTGTTTTGTTTTTAAACAAATTTTTTTTACCTTAATTATATATCACTGCAGAATAATTGGACAGATCAGTGTATCCTAGAGCAGCTTTGTCCAGAGGGCTAAGCGATATTTTCAGATTTCTTTGTCATGAACTTTGTGGATAAACCACTTACTAAATATCAGAGCAACTGAACTCTGGCTGCCCCAGTTTGAAGTGGCGCTGATGATCTAGATACGGCTTTCCATTTAAATATTAAATGGAAGCCAAGGGGTACCACAGATACCATTTATCCTCAAGCCATCATACTGTCCATAAATGAGGTGTCCCCATATCACAACATTTTAAATATTCTGAACTTTAATTCCTACTATTCTACATTCTAACAAGATGGCATCATGCTATGAATAATTACTCAAAGATCTTCATGTAAACACAACTTTTATGTAGTCATCTTAGCACAAAAACCAATATATTGGGTCTGGTATCATAAATGTATTCTTTAGCAAATCCTGGAAAGTGTAGATACTTTAATAGAATTATATAAACAATGACCACAATCTCCTAGGAGAGCATAATAACACCTAAAATGGAACTTTTTTTAATTGTCATTTGCTACTTGGAGGAGAACTTCTATATATATAAAATTTTCAAAAAATTTATTAAATGCCTGCATGGTCCCAGGAACTCTGCTCAGCACTTTACTTACATTATTTCACTTAATTTTAACAACCTCCTGGGACTTTCAAGATACCTTCTTTATTAATGAGAAAACAGAGGTAAATGTACTGGGTTCATTTCCATGAGTTCTCTTGGCTAGTCAGTTTTAAAGTTGAAATGTAAATCCATTTGCTTAATTCCTGTCCTATAGCCTATTTTTCAGTCAAATTGTTTCTTTTCTTGTCATTCAGTTTTCAGAAGTCTTTATTTTTGGATAACAGTCCTTTACAAAGCTGTGTCTTTAGCCAGAATTTTCTCCCAGTCAATTGCTTCTTCTAAGACTCTTGACTTTATTTTTGGCAGAACAGAAGTTCTTAATTGTAATGAAATCCAGCTGATCAATTATTTATGATTTTTCCCATTTTTCTTTTGAGTTTTTGATAGATACATAAATGATAAAAAAGGGGCTGTAATATATATATATATATTTCTACAACTTGCTTTTTAATTTAATAGATCATGAGCTTCCTTCCTATAAATACATGTATGTTCACAATGTCATTTTCAATGGCTGTACAGTGTTACATAGTTTAACACTAGAGGTGGATATTTTGAGTTTTTATTAAGTTTTGTTGTCATTGTTCATAAAATAAGGCTTTAAACCATGTCCTTGTAGCTAAGCCTTTGTGTACATCCTTTGAATTGTGGTTGATAAATAACGTTAGTTACATTTCTTTTTCATTATGCTTTCAAGTAATGATGTGCAAATTTGATTTGAAAACATTAAGTTTTAATCATTTTAAATGAAATATTTTAAGCATATATTATATGTATGTAACTTGACATAAATACTTTAATGGGTTCAAATCACATGTTTTATAGTCTAGTCTTTGTTTTATTATCTTGCATGCCTACATCTCCTGCTTCCCAATATATTTATATCACTCTACCCACTTCATGAATAATTAACAGTCATAGCCACAGTCATAGTCAAACACACATATTTGTAGGTAAATACACTTAATCATATTCATATATGCATTAGTTGGGATTGTCATTGTTTTATAAATAGTATGATATTATAGTTTCTTCTTTGTGTCTTATTTTTCTCTTACGTAAGTATCTCATAAACAATCACCTAAACCAACTTTTATAACTCTATTTAATTCTTTTTAATGCTTGCATGTTATCCTGGGCATGGATGCCCATGCCTTTTTCAATCTTAAAAAAAAATTTTAATTTTATTTTATATTTGAGAAAGAGAGACGAGTGTCCGCAGGGGAGGGGGACAGAGAGGGGGAGACACAGAATGTGAAGCAGGCTCCTAGCTCTAACCTGTAAGCAAAGAGACTGACACAGAGCTTGAACTCACAAACCATGAGATCATGACCTGAGCCAAAGTCGGTGCTTAATGGACTGAGCCACCAAGGCACCCCTTCAATCTTTTTCAATGGGCATTTCACTTGGTTTTCTTTCTCTCTCAGTCCTGAACACTGCTGTAGTTAGCATTCTTGTGCATTTTTTTTTCTTAAGTCTGGTTGTTTTTGTTCTATAGAACAGATCTTAGGAGTAGGATTACTGAAATGAGGAGCACACGTACTTTTAATTTTGAAATAGGTATTAACTGCTTTAAATTTTTTTCTTGGACTGCTGGACGTAAAGTGATGTCTTTCATTACATTTCCCTGTCAGGTCACTTGAACATCTTTTCATGTTTGTTGTCTGCCCATTGGAGTTTCTCCCCTAGAAAAGCCCCACTTGTATCTTTTCTCCAATTGTTAGCTGGGTTGGTGGCCTGTTTACTGGCAATTTCTGAGAACTTTTTGCATAGTATGGCTATTAACCCTTTGGGAACTGTTGCAAATATTTCTCCAAACCTGTATTTGTCTATCAAATGTCTATCTTCTTTGGTGCATATTCTTAATTTTTCAACAAAAAATATATTTACTTTAGTTTCAACTGCTGAAGGTCAGCTCTCCTAGAATTGTGGAGACTACCTAACAAAGGGTTTTATAACAGAAGACTGAGATAATAGCAAACATAATAAAACTCTTCATTTAAGAAAAATTTCACAAGTATAGTCAGTAGTCTTGCTAAATCAGGTAACAATTGCAATAGCAATACAGAATGTCCCATAAGAGATCTAAATGATCTTAAATTTTCAGAGCATGTGAAATCTGGAGGGGATCCTAAATGTTATTTTTAGACAGATCCTGATTCATTTCACAGGCCAGGAAACTATGATAGATGAGACCAAAGAGTTTCCCTTTTCAAATAGAGAAAAGAGTGATATAAATCTAATCCATTCTGGGTTATTCACGGAGATGTAAACTGACACAATTCAGGTGAGAATTTGGGGCTTGGCTTCAAATACCCTATTGAGAATTTTCTAAATAAAGCCAGAAGTCTTAGCAGTTCTGTAAACAAGTTGATTCAGAAAACTGTCTCCAAAGGGAGCTTAGCTCACTCTATTCTATCATGCGAAACACAAAAACATCTGTGTCTTAATCCATTATTAGAACAATCTGTACTATCCCCTGTGCTTAAAGGACCGTCTTATTTCTGTGGCCTCCGACTGTGTACTAAAAATAAAAACAAATACAACCCCCCCCCCCAAACTGCCATACATTTAAAAAATGTTTATTTATTTATTTATTTTTAATATATATATATTTTTTAATTTTTTTTTCATTTTATTTCTAGGAGAGAGAGAGAGAAACAGCGTGAGCAGGGGAGGGTCAGAGAGAGAGGGAGTCACAGTCACAGACTGAAACAGGCTCCAAGCTCTGAGCCGGCAGTCAGCACAGAGCCCGACGCGGGGCTCGAACCCACGAACCGCGAGATCATGACCCAAGCGAAAGTCGGTCGCTTAACCAACTAAGCCACCCAGGCGCCCCAATGTTTATTTATTTTTGAGAGAGAATGAGAGTGCAAGCAGGAGAGGGGCAGAGAGACACACACACAGAATCCAAAGCAGCACCAGGCTCTGAGCTGTCACCACAGAGCCTGATGCTGAGCTCGAACTCATGACTGTAAGATAATGATCTGAGCCAAAATCAAGAGTCAGATGCTTAACCAACTTAGCCACCCAGGTACCCGGATACATTTTAATACTAAACTGCAGCAAGCAAGATAGAATTATTTGATCAAATTTACATTGTTTATATTTTAATGTATCCAAACTTATGTACACTCAGAAATTATATTTGTATGTCTTTATTATTTGAAACATTTAATAAAATATAAACTTCAAAAAAAAAAAAAAAAGGAAACTTTTCATATCTAAAACTCCAGAGGACTCAGATCTTTGATTCAAGTTTAACTGTGGCACAATTGTTTTTCTATTTCAATGATAGTTTTATATATTTTACATAAAAATGTGAATTTAAACTAAAAATTCCTAAGAAGAACAAAAGGCAAATAAATAATAGTTACATCTTACCAATTGCTCCTTAAACTACTTTGGCTCCCTTTGATTACTAACATGATATTATAAGAGTAATTAAATTTCTTAATATCTAGCATAAATCTGTTGTGCAAATAAGTGAAGAAGACACAATCATGATTTGAATTTACAAATGAGGTATGTGTGGTAATGCTCTATTAAGTGCTACTGACCACTGCTTTTATCCCCATCAATATCTCCCTTGACTGTCTATACAGGGACTCTTAGATTTTTCCCTTCATCTGACAATTTCAGTTATGAAGAGAGTGCTATTTGAAATAGCCCTTCCAACTTCAAAGCAATATTATTTGAATAGTAAGAGTTTAGAAAGGTCATTCTATAACTTACTTTTTGCTCTTAAATGGAATAAAAATGGTTGGAAAATTAAATCCTGAACACTTTACCAGTAGATTTCTATGGTCCTCAAACTTAATATTTCTAGAGATGTTTATTGCTAACTGTATATATGTCCAAATTTAGTAAAAGCATTTCAGATTACATTTTCACAGTTTTATATTCACAGCAGGGAAGCCAAATTCATTTTTTAGTTACTAAGAATATTTACTGTATGGTTACCTTTTGGTAAAATTTGGAGAGAAGATAGATAGGAGACTCAAACTACAAATGAAACTTTTTTGTCAAGCTAAAGGGAGCTATACCTAGTTCATAAAATATTGAAATAGTGTCCAAAATAACTGGGTATATTAATATGAATGAAAATGATATCAATTATATACAGGGACCCAAACATATACCAAACAAAATGAAATGGAAACTTGCTAGTGAGTTATCTAATTTGTTGATTTTTTGCAGAGGTTCAAAATCTTGTTGTATCAGAACTACCTAGATTTTTGTTAAAAATGACATTCCTAGGTTGTACCCAAGATATGCTGAAGTCAAATCCCTGGGATGTGGCCCAGGGAGCTGTGCTTTCAAAAGCACTCCAGATGGACTCACGTTTGAACATCACTGACTTTGACAAAGCAGAGTATCTAGTTGACCTTGATCTGAATCACTCTATAAGAATCTGAATTAAGGAAATGCAAAATACAGACTAGAATTACAGTTTAGGAATTTCACATGAATCCAACTAGTGAAAATTTGCTTAACATTTTATAAATGCAGTATCTAGAATATATTAAAGTAACTTTATGAAATCTGCCAAAAGCTTTTAAAGATTTTTAAAATAAAATTTAGCTCATGCCATATTTTTCTTATTGTGTTAATGTTTAAGCATAAGACACTAACTTTCTTTTCACAATATATATAGCAGGAGGGTGTAATTTTTCTGATTGGAAGAAAAATCATGTTTTAAAAATAGACATCAAGAATGGTGAAATTTTAACAAATTACCATGCATTAAATTACTACTTCTTAGAATAGAAAAGTAAAATTGAAAATAACTAAGTGTAAATGAATTGATGAGTCCTTAATTTACTCCTAGCACAGGCATGCATGCTTTCCTTTCTTATCTGTTCAAAATTGAAATTTTTATAAATGTGACATGTGACTATTAGACATGCAATATGTAGACAGAAGGGCATCCATCTTTTCATGTTTATCTTTGGGAAGTTTCCTGTTATTGTTATTAATTCAAACTTATTCAATACTACTTCAATCAAGCGACACAAACATTTGCCAAGTTTTCCCTTGAAGTGATACTCATTAATGGATTCCTTGCTTTCAGGTTGTTCTGTGCTTCAACCTTGAGTAATTAACAAAACCTCTCTGCTTTAATTGCTAATCCTCCCCTTAATGGCAGTCTATGACATTTTTAATTAATTAGTTTAGCAACCTAATTTCCATTCATATCAAGGTCTTACATTCTCTTCACCACTTCCTTCCTTATTTATTCATTATTTTTGTTACAAGGGTACATTAACCCAACCCCTGCAGTAGCAAGCAAACCTGCAAGGTGAAAAGGGTGTCCTAAGCCTGTGAGAGATAAACATGCTATTTTTTTTTTCTTAAGTACCAAAGTTAGGGGAAGAGGAGTGAGGGCCACTTGGAAGAACACAGAGAGTGAAAATGAACCCTTAAATCATATTTACTAATGACAAGACTCTTTTGGTACCATTCTCTGACTTTTTCACTCAGCTCAAAAGCTGATTTTTAGAATAGTATGTTTCACTAATTTGTTTGCATACTGCGGATTAATCAAATAATTGCAGAAATTTAACTTCATTTCATGGTGTATAAACAATGTTGATGGGTAAATGACGATTTTACTCATCATTGTTGTTTCCAATTGGTTAAGAGAATTTCCAGTTTTTAAATAATTTATTTTTTTTCCCCATTCATCAGAGTTTAACCTTTATATACTAGGCTCTCTTCTCCATATTTTGGTCACAAAACAGGGTCTTTGATTAGATCATTTCTGTATGCCTGGCCTTATATAGTAAGTGCTCAATAAATGCTTGTTTACGCCAATGGTTCTCCACAGGAGGTGATTTTTGCTCCCTGCCCCAGGTACATTTGGTGATGTCCAGAGATAGTTTTGATCGTCAGAACAGGGAGGGTGCTACTGGCATCTAGTGGGTGGACAAGAGGGATGCTACTAAACATCTAGAACACACAAGGCAGCTCCTGAAAACACAGAATTATCCAGTCTAAACTGTGAATAGTACTTATGTTGAGAAACTAGTTGACTTTCTATATGATTTATCCACTGAGAAAAGATAACAACTTTAGTCTAAGGCAAAACTGAATGACAGGTGTGGCCTATCAGGTGACTCAAGAACTAATACTTCTCCTAGTTCACTTACATTTAAGGCAACTGCAATTTAAAATATGGGTACAACATATTTTTCGGCTAACTTCTTTCTCACCTAGTATCAATCTTATACTTTTACTGTATAAAACTGTCATTTCATTTAAAAACTGTAATAATATGCTCTTTTCATCTGTGCTCTATGCCATTGCCAACTGAGTTTTCTTGTGTACATTTTGTGGCATTAATTGTCATTAATTTTGTGTGATTCATGAAATATTAAAAAAATTTAAGAACTACTCCTTTTTAATCTCCCCTGTGAAATGCCTTAAGTAATACAAGAGAATTGGTAAGGGGTCATGGAAAAGGTGCTGGCTAATAGGAGACTTGTGTTCAATAGGAGGTTCTTCACTGATTAGCTTATGTGGTCTTGGGCAAAATGTGCCATTTAAATGAGATGAAAAAGTGACACCCTCACAGGTCCTGCCACAGTAAAAGACTGCATCCACCCACAGCATCTTTCCTTCCTTCCCATCAATACTCTGTGAACTGATGCAACTAATACATCTTGAAAAATTTCCTTGACAATCCCCACCTAAAAAAACATTAGTTGTCAATTATAGTGTATTATTGATATCACATCATGATGTTTCTAAAAATTCTCTGTGAAATAAAACTTCAAAAGCAAAGTTGGATTAAGAGTTGCTTCATACCTTTTTGTTGATGAGAGAAAAGCTTTTCAACATTAATGGTGATTTAGCTATTCAGAGCAGGTGGCTTCATTATCTTAAAAGGAGTCAAATTACACTAATTACTGAAAAGGACAGTGTAAGCTATATTGTAAGAAAACAGTAGCATCCTCCCCTGAGAAGATGACCTGGGGAAACGCATGTGATTTATGGTCACTAAGATACTTAATAATTCAGAAGTTGCCAAGCATTTTGATAATGTGACCCTCTCCTTCCCATATTTTACCATCATAGAAAATTGCAAAGAGCATTGTTTAGTAGATCTTTGTGATAATTTAAGTGAATTTAAAGGAAATAGAATGTTAGATTTTGAATGCAAATAAGGTATAGTTTGCTAATAGTCTTTTACTCCTCTTTATTGAATGATAAGACTCAATTAGTGAATGATCCCTCCCTCCCTCTTTCATCCTTTTCTTCCTTCTCCTTTTCTTTTATCCTTTTCAGAGAAATGACCCCAGAACACATTTACAGGACTATTTTTAGAGGCTCAGTCAGGTAAGTGTCTGAATCTTGGTTTCCACTTGGGTCACGATCTCACAGTGATCTCGCGGTTTGTGAGTTCAAACCCTGTGTCAGGCTCTGTGATGATGGTGCAGAGCCTGCTTGGGATTCTCTCTCTGCCCCTCCCCTGCTTGCACATGTTCTCTCTCTCAAAATAAATTAATAAACTTTTAAAAAGGGCTATTTTATAAACTTTAGAAGACTAAAAAATGTAAGAGTTTTTTGAAGATAGAAAGCAACCAGGAGTTGAACTTTGCAAGGTAAGAATGATGAGTATAGCTTTTTAGCACTACCTAAGAAGAAACCATAAAATTCAGTATCTAACTTGGCAGCTGGATCACTTATAGAAGTAAAACAAACGTGCTCTCTTAATTTTATTTTCTCCTCTTATCATCTCATGGCAATTTGCCTCATGGAAGGGAATCATGGATCCTAAAATAACTTAATCCTTAATGGCTTTATGTCCATCACCTTCATGGTAATCCCATTTGTCCCAGGTTTGGTAAATTGCTCCTCACAGAGTAGTGATACAATCTGTAATTAGACTTTTAAAAACTACTCTGAGATGAGCATGGAAGAAGAGGATTCTTTATTTATTTGTAAATGTTATGATAATAAACAGACTATTTGCTTTATCCAAATTTTAATGCTAGCATCTATCAACCATGATCTATTTAGGGTTACTTGAACACTGGCATAAAACAATATTCAATTAAGTAAAGTATTTCTGTAAAATCTTTTTATGAGAAAGAGGCAAATGATCTCTTTTTCCCATTATCTTTCACAACAAACTGATAATAGAGATTTCATTTAAAACAGATAAGTAAATAAGTAAAAGGAAAGCAACAACCCCAAACTGGTAGTTTTATCTGAAAGTCAGTGTGAGTTAAGCCTGGTATCTTCCTCAGAAAGATTATATGCTTATAGCACTCAGCAGGGAAAATTGGTGTATACAATGTTGACCCTGGTTCAGGCACTATAAAAAGAGGGTTAAATTCAGCAATAGCACTGCTAGGAATTTACCCAAGGGATACAGAAATGCTGATGCATAGGAGCATATGGACCCCAATGTCCATAGAAGCACTCTCCACAATAGCTAAAACATGGAAAGAGCCTAAGTGTCCATCAACAGATGAATGGATCAAGAAGATGTGGTTTATCTATACCATGGAATACTACATGGCAATGAGAAACAATGAACTCTGGCCATGTGTAGCAACATGGATGGACCTTGAGGGTGTTATGCTGAGCGAAATAAGTCAGGCAGAGAAGGACAAATATCATGTTTGCACGTATAGGAGGATTAGGAGGAACTTGACGGAGGACCAAGGGGGAGAAGAAGGGCGGAAATGGTGGGGGAAAGGGAGAGAGGCAAACCATGAGAGACTCTTGAATGCTGACAAAAACTGAGGACTGATGGATGTGGGGGGAGGAGGGATGGGCATAGAGGAGGACACTTGTGGGGATGAGCACTGAGTGTTATGTGGAAACTAATTTGACAATAAACTACTTGTAAAAAAAAAAAGAGGGTTAAATTGTATTTTATTTTATGTTTGACATACTTTATTTAATAAGGCAAGGACATATTTAATAGACAAAAGATTTCAACAATGAGGAGAAAAAATACAAAGGTTAATGGTCCTTATTTTATGAAATAGATATTATGCAAGAGAATGATAAATTCCAGTATATTGAATATATAATATACATATGAAGAATAAATTAAATTACCTATGATAATCCTTAAAAAAATTTTTTTAATGTTTACTCTTGAGAGAGAGAGAGACAGACAGTATGAACGGGGAGGGGCTGAATAAGAGGGAGACACAGAATCTGAAGCAGGCTGCAGGCTCTGAACTGTCAGCACAGAACCCGGTGTGGGGCTTGAACTCACTGAGTCCGAGATGATGATCTGAGCCGAAGTCGGATGCTTAGCCAACTGAGCCACCCAGGTGCCCTTATGATAATCCTTTTGAATGTTTTTATTTTAGCAAATATTTCCTGACTTTATATAATCAGACTATTCTTTGCGATAGAGTTAATTTTAAAACATATCTCTCTGAAGAACAATAAAAAAATCAAGTATTCATTCCATGAGCTAAAAAGAATTGCATTCACAATTATGTTACAATTACAAATTTTTTTAATTATTTAGCAATCCTCAGTAAGAAATTGCAAATGCTTCTCAATTGGGCTTTCTGTAGTCTTCAGAGCAGTACTTTTTTCTAGATTATTTTCATTTTAGGAAAAAGATCAGTTTTGTTCTTTTGAATAAGTTAGTATTTATTTTTATATAATTAAACATGCATGAATTCTCTTATACAAATACAAAACTATAAATGATTGGTTTTTAATTAAGAAAATGCACAACAATGTACTATCTATAATACATTTAGTAATTTTAAATGTTAATTTAATGCTAAAATACTACTGTTAAAGGTTAACTTAATGTACTACCTATTAGTATAAGTCCCGATGTGTGTGCATGCAGGTATGTGTTCAAAACTCTCAATACTTTAATTTTTCTTCCAATTAGGTCTTGGTAAATCAAAATGAACATTTTTTTCGATAACAACAATAGATAAGGTTAAGTTTTACTATGTTTAAAATTCTTAATTTTATCACAAAGATATTCCTTAGATCCATGTCTTAATCTTTATCATTTTATTTAATTTAAAAATATTTATTTATTTATTTTGAGAATGGGGGAAGGGAAGAGAGAGAGAGAGAGAGAAAGAGAGAGAGAGAGAGAATCCTAAGCAGGCTCACTGCTGTCAGTGCAGAGCCCCACATGGGGCTTAATACCACAAATTGTGAGATTATGATCTGAACCAATATCAAGAGTTGGATGCTTAACCAACTGAGCCATCCAGGTGCCCCAATCTTTATCATTTTAATACTTATTTCTCATAATTTTAGATCACTTGTGACTGAGACAATTAGTTTTGACTTTACCTGGGGAACTATAAAGAACTTCATTCCCAGAGAGAATTAAGTTCAATGACATGTTTAGTAGAATGCCTCGTATATTCTATAAAATTTGGCTATCATGATTATTACTCATACACCAGGTAGAAAATATAATTGGTACTTCACAGTTTCTAGAGGATATTCACCTCCACTTATGGAAAGAATAGTCCAGGAAAATGACTAAAAAATTAATAACTATTGTGTTATGGATGATTTTGTATTTATTTCTTTCTTTATTATCCACATTTTCTACAATGAGCAGGTAAGATTTTCATGATAAAAAAATAAAAAAAATAAAATCTCAATTTTGTAATTGCATTTTAACTTCTGTTGAATTTGTTTATTAGCACATCTGTTTATCATATTCCATTGTGAACTGCCAGAACTGTAAGTGTGGACTAATGGCATCGAGAAATTGTAGCATCATCAAATGGGAAACGTGACAACGCATCCAAGCTTATGCCCTTGAAGAGTCTGAAAGCAGACTGATAATTCATCAAATGTGTTTTATGTTTTCTGTGATGTGTCAGCAGATCTCTCTTAGGAAACTATGGGAGAAGGGAACCATTCTCCTGAATTCTGTGCTTCAACTAAGGGACAATGTACATAACTTAAGTGCCAAGAAAAGGCAAAGAAAGGAGACCCAAAATTCCCAAATTACAGGCGTGCAGAGTTCGTACTTTAATTAAAACTTTAAAAACAAGGTAAGAGGTTATATCCTACAGAAAGTATGTCAGAAATTTAAATCTGGGAACTTGTTAAAAAAAACCTATACAAGATAACAGAAGGTAGTCTGGCTTAACTAAAGTTACACTCTTAAGTCACATAAGGATAGTCTTAAAAATGCACAATAAAAAGTGTGCTCTATCTTATATGTACTTAGTGAAAAATAAGGCTAGTATCTTTCCATTAATTTTTTTTTTCTTCTGGCAAGGAAAAAACTCAATCATCCTGAAGTCTGATCCTGGATTATTATGGTGATTTTGATCTTGCAATTATAGCTATTTCACCAAAGTCTCTTACTTCATTTTTATACTGTACTTACCATAAGATGCACACTATATCTAAACATCAGTGTATTGTTTTCATTATTTTTCAACTATTTTTTTCAGTGCCCACACAGAGCATAATCGCAAATAAAGTACATTCCTTTCAAGCAAGAAATCCACAAGGTGAACACAAATAACAATAACCAACTTATTAAAGTGCTGTGAGAAAGGAAAGGGATTCAGGGTAGAGAGGGCTTTGTCTTCCTTTTTACCAGGGCCTTAGTGAAATCCTTTGCTGACAGATGAGTTGGTTTTGTAAACTCCTTGAGGACAGGACCATACCTCATTTATCTTTGCATCTTTTACTGCTAACACTCTGGAAAATGCTTGAAACATGGTTGTTTAATAATAGTGTACACAAAGTGGGTAGACTCTGGAGCCAGATTTTCTGGACTCAAATCCTACCTTTGTCAAATCAGAGAATGAGCTACTAGAGTTTAATTATAACTTACAGGAAACTTGTTTTCTCCAAAATAAAAGTTTTTAAATCCAAAATCTACAAAGAACTTATCAAACTCAAAGCCCCCAAAACAAATAATCCAGTGAAGAAATGGGCAAAAGACATGAACAGAGACTTTTCCAAAGAAGACATACATACGGGTAACAGACACATGAAAAGATGCTCAACATCACTCATCATCAGAGTAATACGAATCAAAGCCACATTGAGATACCACCTCACACCTCTCAGAATGGCTAAAATTAACAGCTCAGGAAACAACAGGTGTTGGTGACAATGTGAAGAAAGGGGAACTCTTTCGCACTGATAGCGGGAATGTAAACTGGTGCAGCCACGTTGGAAAACAGTATGGAGGTTCCTCAAAAAGTTAAAAGTAGAACTACCCCACAACCCAGCAACCGCACTACTGGGTATTTATCCAAAGAATACAAAATGCTTAATCAAAGGAGCACATGCACCCCAATGTTTATAGCAGCACTATCAACAATAGCTAAATTATGGAAAGAACCCAAATGTCCATTGAACGATGAATGGATAAAGATGTGAGATATATACAGTGGAATATTACTTGGTGATCCAAAAAATGAAAAAATGAAATCTTGCCATTTGCAACAACATGGATGGAACTAGAATGTATTTTTTTCAAGTTTATTTATTTTGAGACAGCACAAGTGAGGGAGGGGCAGAGAGAGAGGGTGACAGAGAATCCCAAGCAGGCTCCACTGTAAGTGCAGAGCCCAATGTGGGGCTTGAACCCACAAAACCATGAGAACATGACCTGAGCCAAAATCAAGAGTCAGAAGCTTACCTGACTGAGTCATCCAAGCTCCCCAAGAATGTATTATGCTAAGTGAAGTAAGTCAGTCAGAGAAAGATAAATATCATATGATTTCACTCATATGTGGAATTTAAGAAATAAAACAGATGAACATAGGGGAAGGGAAGGAAAAATAAGATAAAAGCAGAGAGAGAGGGAAACCATAAGAGACTCTTAAACAGAGAGAACAGACTGAGGGTTGTTGGAGGGGTGTTGGGTGTGGTGATGAGCTAAATGGGTGATGGGCATTAAGAAGGGCACTTGTTGGGACAAGCACTGGGTGTTATATGTTAGTGATGAATCACTAAACTTTACTCCTGAAACCATTATTACAATCCTTGTTAATTAAATTGAATTTAAATAAATTTGTTTTTATAAAAGAAAATAATAGAACAACAGGAAAACAACAAAAAAATTTAATTCTGATGTAATGTTATACACTATAAGTTCTCAGTATAATGGAAGAATGGTAAGAATTAGCATCATTCATGGTGCAAACATTCATTTGTCTCACATAGCAAGATTTTCTTTTTTTTTTAATTTTTTTTAATGTTTTATTTATTTCTAGGAGAGAGAGAGAGACAGCGTGAGCAGGTGAGGGTCAGAGAGAGAGGGAGTCACAGACTGAAACAGGCTCCAGGCTCTGAGCTGGCAGTCAGCACAGAGCCCGACGCGGGGCTCGAACCCACGAACCGCGAGATCATGACCTAAGCGAAAGTCGGACGCTTACCGACTAAGCCACCCAAGCGCCCCTCACATAGCAAGATTTTCTTAAAGCGATCATAATTCTGTATTATTGAAAATCAAATCAAAGCAACATCCCTGATGGCTTAGTTTACGGATCCAGAATTTCAGAGTTGGAGGTCCTCTCAGACCATGTTGTATGTTAATCTCCTCACTATACAGGTGAGAAAGCCAAATTATAGAGAGATCCCAAGTTAGAAAAATGGAGGCAGTGATGGTAGTTTTGAAATTAATTGTCTGGACTTTTGTCTTGACACATACTAGGCACTCAATCAATGTATAATGAATAAATAAAAGAGTAAAAGTGGAATGAAAATCAACATGTGAAATTACAGGAAAATATAATGGGGGTATTTGGACTTAAATTTATAAAGACAGAAAAATAATAGCTAATAGTAATTTAGACAAAAACAAATGGGCATGACTACTTTAAGGAAAAAAACATTTCTTTCCATACAAAGGAAAAAGTAAATGCTATTACTACTACCACCACCAACAGAACATGAAATATTCCATCTTTTTTAGTTTAATTCTGTCCTTCATTTTATTCTGGTATCTCAATCTTATCTCAAGGAAAATGTGGCAGGTCATACCATGGAGAAGAATGACTTTGATGGATTGTTAGATAATAGGATTCAAAGTTTTATATAAATCCTTGCTGCTATCTCTAATGTTTAAGTTAGCATCCGATTAACTAAATGTCAGCTCAATGCTATAAAATATTTTTTATATCTATATTTCTCTCTCTATGTGAATAAGATCCTACTGCTGTCTTTAAGGATTTTTTAATTTAAAATAGATGAGACTTGAAAGGTGCTTACATGGAACTTCTATCCCCAAGGGACCTTTAATTGTGCTGTTTAATTTGTCCTTGAATGTATCTGCTTGGTTTATCTGTCCAAGGATGAACAACATAGAAAATTCTTATTGGTTTCTCTCTTGAAAGAAGTAGATTTATACTACCAGAGCTACTGGATCTGGGTTTAGCTCAGCAAGTGATGTGTTTTGGCTTTGACCTTCACCTCCAAGGTGAATGATGTTGAGCTTTCAAGGACTCAGAAGATTGCTGATACATTTTTATCACTTTCAGAATGTAAATGCTGTATGTGGTTTTAAAGTATTATTCTTAAATGTTGCTATTTATTATTTTGGTTGATTTATTTGCATCAATATCTGAATGTTTTTATAATGTAAATAATTTGGACTTAGTGTCTGAGTTGTTTGCTTTGCTAATCAATACACTTAAATCAATAATCTGGAAACACAGAGCATTACTGATTCATTACATCAAATATTTAACTTAAAATATTATTATTAAGCTAAAACATGGAAAGAGCCTAAGTGTCCATCAACAGATGAATGGATCAAGAAGATGTGGTTTATCTATACCATGGAATACTACATGGCAATGAGAAACAATGAAATCTGGCCATGTGTAGCAACATGGATGGACCCTGAGGGTGTTATGCTGAGCGAAATAAGTCAGGCAGAGAAGGACAAATATCATATGTGTGCACATATAGGAGGATTAGGAGGAACTTAACAGAGGACCAAGGGGGAGAAGAAGGGCGGAAATGGTGGGGGAAAGGGAGAGAGGCAAACCATGAGAGACTCTTGAATGCTGACAAAAACTGAGGACTGATGGATGTGGGGGGAGGAGGGATGGGCATGGAGGAGGACATTTGTGGGGATGAGCACTGGGTGTTATGTGGAAACTAATTTGACAATAAACTATTTGTAAAAAAAATTTTTATTATAAAAAGAGTGAGTAATGTTCAGTAACATGTTATATCTGTATATGAAGTTATATTTTCAGAGTGAAATTTTATACTGGGTTAACTTCTATAAAAGATTCTCTCTAGTGGCTAAATTGCTTTGTTAGGATAAAAGGAAAAATGATCTGTTTATAGGTTTGAGTCTAAGTTTTTGTTATGAGAGATATCAGGAAAACCACTATGCCACAATATTTTTGACTTATGAATAGCTTTAAGTGGCCATTTACCAAACTTAAATGTTTACCTATCCCCAGACAGAAATATCTTTCAGGATTTTCTCTCTCGTTTGGGAAAGGGACATTTTCCCTCACATAACATCTAGGCTATGAAGTAACTTTGAAAAAAAGAATATGTGGATTACTGATTCAAGCCCCAGAATGCCTTCACACGTTTCTCTCCCTTTATACATTCTTAAAATATATGTTAAAGCTGTGGTCAGTGTGAACAATGTGAAAAGCTGCCATTTTCAATAGAGGAATTTTTGTAAAAACGTATCTATTTGTCTTGAGACTATTTTTTGATACTTAATTCAATACATTGTATATACAGTTTATTAATCTACTCTCAAACTGAGTGTACTATCTATGTAAGTTCTGCACTACTGAGCCATATTTTTAAATACTCATTTTCCACATACTCCACAATTAATTATTTTGCCTTGTGAAAATTCTTTGTTTTCTTATTTTATTTAAATCAGATCTTTGTATATGCAAGCTTTCTTGTGTCTTTTCAGATAAAGTTTATATTCCTTCATGAGTGGAATTTTAAAGATTTGTTTCCATACTACACTTGATCTTAGCCAAAAGGCCAAGAAGAGATAAAAGATTTGTTTCTATAAAAAGAGAAGATGCTGAAAAATATTTAATAATAAATGAATGGGTGAGGGGGCATTTACTTCCATCAACAAAACTTGGATATGCATCTCGCAGAAAAGATTTAGGTACAGAGAAGGGAATCAGGATTCAAAATAAAGAAAAAGTAAGATGAAGAATGAGGACTCAGGTTGGGTGGATATCAGATATGCAGAAGAGATCTATTTCTTATTCTGCTCTGTGTTTCTCAGATTTTATTTTAGCACCCACAGTTTGGAAATCAGATAAGCTTTCCTGGGAGTGTAGCCAGAAAGTAAATTGGATTTCGGCGATTTATATTTATTATGGTTGTATAGTGTGTCAGGTGCTGAATGGAACATATATATTACATGAGAATGTCCTTTACCTCTAAAGGTAGTGATCTGAGTTTGCACCTGTATATTGTATTCCTGGTATGAATAAACAATACATTAATTGTTATTATGACTAGCTTTATACTTTCAAATTTTTCTATCCATTGGTAGGTCTGCTAACCTCATTATTGAGTGGGCTGGAACCAATATGGGCAGTGTGAAGCTCATGCAAGCACATTGGAAGGCTAGTCCTGCCCTTATCACTAACCAGTTATAACTGACAATTGCCAGAAATGGCAAGGGACTAATAATCTGTGCCTCAGTTAGTGATATGACCTGTCCTTCTGACTTGACCATAGTATTGTGAATGTAAACTATGATATCAATCAGAACATGATTTTTTTCTTTTTTAGTAAAAAGTTCTGTTTAAAAACAATGCAAACATTAGCAACTGTGCAGTTATTTCCAAACCTCCCTTTTGTTTGGTCTGTTTTTAGGTAGGCGGAAAAGAGATTCTGTTGGCCTGGGGACCTTGTTACAGTAACAGGAGATTGGCTGCTGCTCTGAAAAGCAGCATTCCAATTCACAGAAGGCTTGAAGCACAACAGTTAGACAGTTCCCAACAAGCCTGTCATCCACGCCTGCCTGTCCTGTTTGGTGACATCCAGTTGCTATGCTTCTCAAAGGGCTCCCCCTGCCTCTGGGATGGTTCACGGAGACTGTTGCAAAAATTCAGTTTGTTCTGGTTGTCAGGGAGTTTCATTGTGATCCAGAACAGTAGGGCTGGGGTTTCCAGACTACTCAAGTAGAGGCATTTTAGAGCCACAGAGATCACTGCAACCAATTACATTTTACAGTCATGTGTAAATAGTCAATATGTAGAAAGCATTTCTTTTAGCTCTATGTGTTGGGGTCTATTTTAATTGTGTGCATGGGGTGAGAAATAAGAGGGAAGAAGTGACAAATAATTTTTTTTCATTACTAAGTGGGATAGCAATGAACAAACTCTGGAAGAGTCATGGAATGGTTCAAATAGGCTATTTTAGGTCATATGGAATCATAGTTGGGAATAAAGTCAAGAATTTGAACCCGAAAGTCTCTGTGTTTTTAGAATACAAGTGTGATTTAAGTATACCTCCTACTTGATCAAGTTTTTTTTTTTGGTTCTCAAATACAATCAATATTAGTAATTTTCACTGCCCTGAGATATTAAATTTGCTAGCTTCCTATAAAAGGGAGCTCCTGGCTCTGGTTAGAGTTTTAGTTTCTGGCCTTTATTTTTGACTTACCAGGTTGCCTTATTTTGAATTTTCAAAAAGGCAATTTTAGTGATATAAGGTGGAAACATGGCTTTAGGATCTAGTTTCTCATTTCTATTTATAATCACATTTGCTCCTCTAATTCTCTATATAAATGGGTATGTCAAAGACAGATTATAGATGAGCTATATCAGATGAGCAGTACAACCATACTTACATTTCTTTGGGGTTCATAGAGGAAATCAGAAGGACGAAAGGGCATAGAAATACTTCTTACTGCAACCAACTTATTCCATTATTTAGTTTGAAGGTTTAATTTCCCATCATGATAATCTTATTGTAGAGTTTTTAAAAAGTGCTAGTCACTATCTTAATGAGACACTCCATGTTAATTAAATACTGTGAACAACCCATTTTCACCCTCAATAATATAAGGGTATTTCTTAAACAGAGAATCTAATATTAGAATTTGGCAACAAATCTGTGTTCTTATTATCAAGAGTCAGAAATCAATCAGGCTTTTGTATGACTTATTGCATGCTTTAATTTTCTATTTTGAGATGCTCAGAAAGGTTAAGAAATGTGTCCAGAGTCACACAGATAGAGAATATAACTTGAATTAATACCTCACTCAAAAGTTTTCCCCTGTCTATGAAAACCATTAGGAAAATGTGAAAGTCATCTACTCAGCCAAATAATGCCTTGATATTCATTTCACTCATAATTCATGGAGATGACTAACAGATGATTATCATTTCATATAATAAGTAAATCATGTAATTAAAAGAAAATCTAAACCCACATGACAAAATATTATAACTAAGTAGGGAAAAAAGGTAAATATAGTATTGGTTTAATGTTATGGTAAGGTATATCATAGTTTTTCTCCCTAAAATCAAATTTCATATATATACATTTTTATACGATAAATTCTACATATAATTTATCAAACTTGCTTTTTTATTGCATTAAATATTTAAAAATGCTAATTTACTAAATTTTGGTTTAGAATAATAAAATAATAGTAGTGGGGAAAGATAAAGATTAAGATTCTATTTGGTACATGAGAAAACTGGACTCTCAGAGATTCAAAGGTGTTCCCCAAATCCTATAGTAGTTAGAGCAAAAGAGGCCTGGGATTCAGTTTTTTGGCCCACTGGCTCATTTTATTTGGTTTCTCACAGTTGCCTCACCCCTTTTCATTCATCAGACAGAAATCTGAATGCATTACTCAGGATTAATGATTTTTAAAGGAAATAGAGCCATAGTTTGAAAATCTTGCATACTTGGTTGCATAACCTAGCAATGAAGTGAGTCAAATGAATTTTTTGGTTTCACGGTACATATAAAATTTATGATTACATTATACTGTAGTCTATTAAGTATGTAGTAAATAGAATTGTCTAAGAAAAAAAAGTACATACTTTAATTAAAAATACTTTATTGCTAAAATGTTAACCATCATCTGAGCTTTCAACAAGTCATAATCTTTTTGCTGATGGAGGGTTTTGTCTTGATGCTGGTGGCTGCTGACTGATCAGAGTGATCATTGCTGAAGGTTGGAGGGGCTGTGGCAATTTCTTAAAGTAAGACAATAATGAAGTTTTCTACATTGATTGACCCCTTTTTTATGAACAATTCCTCTGTGCCATGCAATGCTGTTTGACAGCATTTTACCAACTGTAGAACTTCTTTCAAAATTGAAGTCAATAATCTCAAACTCTGCTGCTGCTTTATCAACGAAGTATATGTAGTATTCTTAAGCCCTTCATTATCATTTTAACAATCTTCACAACATCTTCACCAGGAGTAGATTCCATCTCAAGAAACCACTTTCTCTGCACATCCATAGGAAGCAACTCCTCATCTGTTAAAGTTTTATCATGAGATTGTAGCAATTCAGTTGCACCTTCAGGTTTCACTTCGAATTCTATTTCTCTTGCTGTTGCTACCACATCTGCAGTTACTTCCTTCATGAACTCCTCAAAGCCATCCACGAGGGTTGGAATCAATGTCTTCCAAACTCTGTCAATATTGATATTTTGAGATCTTTCTATGAATCACAAATGTTCTTAATGGCATCTAGGATGGTGATTTCTTTTCCAGAGGTTTTCAATTTACTTTGCCCAGATCCATCAGAGGAATCACTATCTATAGTTGTAAGGCAACTATAGCCTTACAAAATGTATTTCTTAAATAATAAGACTTCAAAGTCAAAATTATTCCTTGACTGCACAATAGATGTTGCGGTAGCAGGCACGAAAAAACATTAATCTTGTTGTTCATCCATCAGAGTTCTTGGGTGGCCAGACGCACAGTCAATGAGCAGTAATATTTTGAAAGGAATCTTTTATTCTGAGCAGAAGGTCTCAATAGTGGGCTTAAAATATTCAGTAAGCCATGTTCTAAACAGATGTGCTGTCATCCAGGCTTTGTTATTTCGCTTATAAGAGAGAGGCAGAGTAGATTTAGCATCATTCTTAAGGGCCATAGGACTTTTGGAATGGTCAATGAGCATTGGCTTCAACCTAAAGTCACCAGCTGCACTGGCCCCTAATAAGAAAGTCAAGCCTGTCTTTTGAAGCTTTGAGGCCTGGCATTGTCTTCTCTCTAGGTATGAAAGTCTTAAATGACATCTTCTTCCAATAGAAGGCTATTTTGTCTCTGATGAAAATCTATTACTTAGTGTATATAGCCACTTTTATTAACTATCCTAGCTGGATCTTATGGATAGCTTGCTGTAACTTCTATATCAGTACTTGCTACTTTACCTTATTATTTCCATATTATGGACATGGCTTCTTTCCTTAAACCTCATGAACCAACCTCTGCTAACTTTGAATTTTTCTTCTGCTTCTTCCTTGCCTTTCTAAGCCTTCATAGAATTGAAGAGAGTTAGGGCCTTGCTCTGAATTAGGCCTTGGCTTAAGGGAACATTGTAGCTAGTTTGATCTTGTATTCATATCACTCTAACTTGATCTATATCAGCAATACGGCTGTTTTGCTGCCTTATCATTCATGTGTTCACTTGGAGTAGCACTTTTAATTTCCCTTCAAAAACTTTTTCTTTGCATTCACAACTTGGATAACGGGTGCAAGAGGTCTAGCTTTTGGCCTATCTCAGCTTTTGACATATCCTTCTCAGTAAGTTTAATCATTTCTAGCTTTTCATTAAAAGTGAAAGATACGTGATCTTCCTTTCACTTGAACACTTAGAGGTCATCGTAACTGGCCTAATTTAAATACTGTTGTGCGTGCTAGGGAATACAGAGGACAGGAGGGGGAGAGAGACAGGGTCAGTTGATGTAGTAGTGAGACCACACACAACGTTTATTAAGTTCACTGTCTTATATGATCATGGTTTGTGGTGCCCCCAAAACAATTACAATAGTAATATAAAAGAGCACTGATCACAAATCACCATAACAAATATACTTATAATGAAAACGTTTGAAATATTGTGAGAATTATCAAAATGTGACACAGAGCCATGAAATGAGCAAATGCTGTTGGAAAAATGGCACCACTAGACTTGCTTGATGCAGGAGTGCTACAAACCTTCAATTTGCTTTTTTGGGGGGGAGTTTTTTCTTTCATAGTTTATTGTCAAGTTGGTTTCCATATAACACCCAGTGCTCATCCCAACAAGTGCCCTCTTCTATACCCTTCACCCACCTTCCCCTCTCCCCCACCTCCATCAGCCCTCAGTTTGTTCTCAGTATTCAAGACTCTCTCATGGTTTGCCTCCCTTCCTCTCCCCAACTATTTTTTCCCCTTCTCCTCCTCCATGGTCCTCTGTTAAGTTTCTCCTGTTCCACTTATAAGTGAAAACATATGGTATCTGTCTTTGTCTGCCTGACTTATTTCACTCAGCATAACACCCTCAAGTTCCATCCACATTGCTATAAATGGCCAAATTTCATTCTTTCTCATTGCCATGTAGTATTCCATTGTATAGATATACCACATCTTCTTAATTCATTTGTCAGTTGATGGACATTTAGTCTCTTTCCATGATTTGGCTATTGTTGAAAGTGCTGCTATGAACATTGGGGTACATGTGCCCCTATGCATCAGCACTCCTGTATCCCTTGGGTAAATTCCTAGCAGTGCTATTGCTGGGTCATAGGGGAGTTCTATTGTTAAGTTTTTGAGGAACCTCCATACTGTTTTTCAGAGGGGCTGCACCAGTACAAACCTTCAATTTGTAAAAAAAAAAAATAATAAACAAGACCTGTGAAGTGAAATAAAGCAAGGTGCAATAAAATCAAGTATGCCCACAGTTCATTTTTATAATTTAATTTAATTCTATCTGCAAAGTTCCCAGGTAAGATCTCCAGAAGTTTAAATCAAACTGAATAGACTAATTAAAAGATGAATTAGTTCAATGATTCATGACTTAATCCAATGTGCACTGCTCACTCACCATAAGGAGGCTCTGTGCTAGGCACCAGGATTGAAAAAATGAACAAGACACAGCCAAGGGAACTCAGCAGAGAACAGGGTGAGGCGAGGTGAGACAGAGGTCTGCACAGGCGCTTGGTGTAAGAAAGCATAGAAGAGGGTATCTACCTTGGTTCTGGCAACTCAGGGAAGAATCATTGTAGGAAATAATCCTTGAACTGAGTTCTGAAGGATGAAGAGGGATTAATCAAGATGGTGAGATGGTGAGTGTTTTGGTCAGAGAGAACATCATCAGAGAAGCCCAGAGACATGGAAGCAGAGGTGCAGTCTTGCTAAAGTTTAGCAAGACTGGGGTCCAGAGTGCTCATGAAAAGGCCAGAAAGTGGGCCCTACAAGTCCTCTTATTCTGGAGGCCAGTGTTTTCACACTTCAGTGTACACTTAATTCACCTGCACAGGGTTAAAGTGAAAATTCCCAGGCCTTACTCTCATGGAGCCTGATTTGATAGGGGTGCAGTGGGGTCCACTGCACAGATTGCATTTGGAAAAACACTGTTACAGATGTTGGTACACTTTGAAAGGACTTTAGAGGAGTGATATGATCAAATCGATGCTGTAGCAAAGATAGTGATAGAATACATGTGACCCTTGAAGCAAAAGGACTAGCTGAGGGATGGGGAGCGGTGTGGGGAGAGTGACTCTTTAGGTAAGGGTGATAAAGTAATCTAAGATGGTGGCTGTTAGGATGGAGAGATAGGGCAGGGTAGGAGTGAATTAGGAAGCAAGGGCTAGAATATTTAGATTAGATTTGGGGAATAAGAAAGAAAGAGATGTAAAGATGAAGGAGGAAGAGGAGAGGATGGCTCCTGGTTTTTAATTTAGGTAACTGGGTAGGTGGTGGTGCTATTAAATAATCCTGGAAAATAGGAGAAGAGACAGATTTTATGGATATTGTTGGTGGTGATAATACATCCAGTTTGGGACATGTTGATTTTGGGTTGGATCAGGTAGAGGTGGTCAGTTAGTGATACCGGTATTTAGTTGGAAAAAAATAACTTGTTTGTAGATATATATTTAAGATGAGCACAGATGCCAGATTAGTTGATTTCAGCTTAGCACACACATTTACTTACCTGAAAACAAGCTGACTATGTAACATTTATTAAAAATGGCAGAATTACTTTAAAAAATAAGTCAAATGGCAGAATTATGTGCAGTACAAGCTACAGCTAAAATAATTTTTGACAAACTAGGTGCAGAAAACTGTACTTTAACTCTTAACACAGAGCATTAGTTAATGCTTCCTTGATATAACACAGACCATTTAAATTCTTTTAACATTGATTCTGAAACCAGGACAAAATCACATGAATGTGCTGGGAATTGATCCTTGGAAGATTAGTTTTAATAAAATCAACTAAGAAAGAAAACATGACTTTTATTTTGGTACTTTCAATTTTACATTGAATTAGTTGATGAATACTATTATTCTGATTTTTGTAATGTTAATTCTTGACTTTCTGCCCCTAAAGTAATGGAAAGTTCAAAATCAATTTCAAGAACTCAGGGACCAGTGCCTCCATTTTAAGTAGGATATTTTAACATCAATTGAGATTAGTAAGATCTCTGTACTTTTCCTTTACAGTAATCTTGATCTTGCCATTTAGAAGTTCTCTTTCAACAAAGCTGGAGTTTTCTCTTTCCCTGAAAAAAACAAAAACAAACAAAAACAAAAAACAAAAAACTGGACCTCTAAGAGAGGAAGAAAATAAGAGACCTCCCCCAAGTAAACAGTGACAAATTACTGAAGTCATGTCTTTTCACTTCTCTTCTCTTTTCTTTTCCTTTCCTTTCCTTTCTTTTCTTCTTTTCTTTTCATTTTGTTTTGCTTTGTTTCATTTCGTTTCAGTTTTTTTCAGTTCTTTTATTATTTTTTTGAGAGAGAGAGAGAGAGAGAGAGAAAGTGCACACATCTGCATGTAAGCAGCAGAGAGGCAGAGAGACAGGGAAAGAGAATCCCAAGGAGGGTCCGTGTGACAGCACGGAGCCCCGTGCAGAGCTTGATCCCATGAACCATGAGGTACTGACCTGAGCCGAAATCAAGAGCCTGATGACCAACTAATTAAGCCACCTAGGAGACCCTTGAATTTTTTATAATAGCAAAATAAAAAGGAAAACATAAAAGTAAAACATTTAGGTAAGTGACAGATTTTGGAGGGGGGGGGCATGGCTTAATTTATACACACAACCCAAGATTCTGCTTCTGTACATGCAACACAGAAGGTCTCCACACTGGGCCTCTGAGCTTTCCTGGCTTGCTGTGTATTTTGATTCTGGGGAGGCTTTCTGCACAAAAATATGGATGTTTCACAGCTGCCCTGTACTCCACTAGGAGAGTGTATCCTATCACACATAAAGGTACTCCTAGGGTACTAAATAAATATACGCAGATGCTGAATTCAGAGAACTGATAAAGCTGTATGGATTTAGCACCTGTCCTGTATAAATGACAGAAAGAATGCATCAGAGATTTCTACCCTTCAAGGCCATGCAACATTCCACAAAACCTGCAAAATCTTTTTTTTTTTTTTTTGGTCTACTCACTGTTAGTTGAGTCAGTTTGGAATAGGTGAGGTACTGATGTAGAGATGTGACCTGAATTTGCTATGCAGGCTCAAGAAATAGAGTAAAAAACCCAGATAAACCCAAATTTTGGTCTCCCAACTGATTTGATGTAGGATTTTGGGTGAAGCAATCAACCCTGTCAGCTGCATTCTCTCTATCAGCATGATGAAGATAAAATATCTATCCTTTGCCAACCTTACTAAAGCATTCTAAAGATCAACTTTTATAAGGTTCTCACACAATGTGACTATTGTAGCAGAGACAATCAGTATTCTGTCATAGTTGAGAGTTCGGCCATATTGAGGATAGCTTTGTAGAAAAGTATCTCTTGTTATTTGCAGAATAGGGGTAGGGGAAGAGGTATGGCAGGATCCTTCCAAGCAGCACATCCCTTGAAGAATTAGGGAAGATTGATCTTTGACTTCATAAGAAATAACAAGTGTCTTGATGTTAGCAAAGCCTTTTAATTTATTTTTCAAGATAAGGTTTTTAGTGAACTGAGGAAATCTGCCCTGACCAAACATTCAGAGATGTAGTGTATCACTAATTAAAGGCCCGATAAGAATAGAATCCTAGAGCTGGAAAGAAAGCCAGTAATCCTGTAAGGCAACCATCTTCCATAAAGATTTTAGTAAACCCACATTCAACCTGTGTTTGAATATCTTTGATAAAATAGAGCTCAGTTCTTCACTGTTCATCATACACCTTCACACATGCGCATGTGCACACACGCACACACACACATCACAGACTAGAATGTTAGTTAAAGGAGACTCTCTTCAGAGTCATACATATGGTTGTACATAATGGTTGTACAAGAATGCCTGGATGAGGCGGCACAAATCAGGTCTGAAATCCAACCCTCTAACTCCACTTTCTAAATTGTGTGCCTGGGTATGAGACTATGTCCTCCAGGCTACAGGAGAGTCCATGTATTTGACTCCCTAGGGAAGATGTCTTTTTATAATCTGGTCAGTAGTGGGGCACATATCACTGGCATAGTTATTTCTTCTCTCCTATTTGAGAAAGCTTAGACATGTGATTTTTAAAATCTTTTTACCCTGTACCTGATGAGAATTGCTCCTCCATATCTCAGGCTTCCATGTCAGAATAACTGTGAGAAATACAATAAGAGGATCTCCATATTCAGACAGGCTTACAAAATTGACATGTCCCTTGGATGACCATAGTGAATGCAACTCCTTCCTTGGATCCTTGGAAAATGTGTGAGTGTGTGTGTGTGTGCACGTGTGTGTGCGTGCATAACTGGGGAGGTCAGGTCTGGAGGTATAAGAAACCTCTTACAACTGGGTGTAAGCAAATGATGGCCTCCTAGGGCAGTTCTTTTTTTTTTTTTTTTACAAATAGTTTATTGTCAAATTAGTTTCCACATAACACCCAGTGCTCATCCCCACAAGTGCCCTCCTCCATGCCCACCCCTCCTCCCCCACACATCCACCAGTCCTCAGTTTTTGTCAGCATTCAAGAGTCTCTCATGGTTTGCCTCTCTCCCTTACCCCCACTATTTCCACCCTTCTTCTCCCCCTTGGTCCTCTGTTAAGTTCCTCCTAATCCTCCTATACGTGTACACATATGATATTTGTCCTTCTCTGCCTAACTTATTTCGCTCAGCATAACACCCTCAAGGTCCATCCATGTTGCTACACATGGCCAGATTTCATTGTTTCTCATTGCCATGTAGTATTCCATGGTATAGATAAACCACATCTTCTTGATCCATTCATCTGTTGATGGACACTTAGGCTCTTTCCATGTTTTAGCTATTGTGGAGAGTGCTGCTATGAACACTGGGGTACATGTGCTCCTATGCCTCAGCATTTCTGTATCCCTTGGGTAAATTCCTAGCAGTGCTATTGCTGGGTCATAGGGGAGTTCTATTGTTAGTTTCCTGAGGAACCTCCACATTGTTTTCCAGAGGGGTTGTACCAGTTAACATTCCCACCAACACTGTAGGAGGGTGCCCGTTTCTCCACATCCTCGCCAGCATCTAGAGTTCTCTGATTGGCTCATTTTAGCCACTCTGACTGGCATGAGGTGGTATCTCAGTGTGGTTTTGATTTGTATTTCCCTGACGAGCTCCTAGGGCAGTTCTAACTGATGTTCTGTCATCTCAGCGGTCTCACGGTATGTGTGTTAGCACTATGATCAAAATCTCTGTTGACAACTAGCTGAGGTGGTGAAGAGGTGTCTAGAACCTTAGAGGCATGGATTCTAATTCCAAATAACCTTGGGCACTTAGAGATATAGTTAGAAACCATTAGGAAAATCTATTATATTTCTAAATCTGCAGCTCCTGACTGTCCTCAGGCTTTAAAGAGTTTGAACCCATTAAACTGCGTAGACTGCTTTGACAGCAGAGTGTTGGTTAATTACAGTGGCAATCTAATTATAAGGTTTATAAGGTTTCCCTGTAATTGATTCCCTTTCAAGTGTGTGGAAACTTCACTTGATATGCATTTGCTCCTAAAACTTATGGGAATAGACCAGATTCTGGGGCTGTGTGTGTTTTAGAATCAGGAAGTCCATCCCATTTGCACTTTGGAGTCCTTATTCAGGACAGTAAGGGATTCTTCTTAGTATTTCACTCATTCATTCTTTCATCAATTCATTCACTCATTCATTCATTCATTCATTCAATAAATACTACATTAATAGTATGTACCTAGTGCTAATAGTCTCCAGGAATACAAAGATGTATTGGATATAGTCACTGCCACAGATAGGCTTACTAGTTGAAATTGACAGAAATAAGCAATTTAAGTTATACGTTAATTACTGGTATTCGTGATGCATTTAAGGTGTTAAGGAAGCATTGAGGAGGAGATCCCTAATTCTGCATTGTGTGGGAGAAAATGGGAGAATGGTGGTGGGGGCACAGAACAGCACTCACTGAGGAGATAACATTTAAGTGCAGTATTAAAGGATGAATAAATATTCAGTGTACAGAAAGCAAGGGTTTGGGGTGGGAGAATGAAAAATATGTAGCATTGTGAGGGAACAAGAAGATCAAGCATCTGCCACTACTGTAGACAACCAATCATGACAGGCACTGCTGTGGCAGAACCTCTTCCTCCACACACAATGCATAGAAAACACTTTGCCAGCTCCATAAAAACAAAAGAGCTAATCCTTAATAAGGCATCACAATGTATGAGTACATTAATCGTCTCTATGTCACAGATGAAGGAAGTGAGGCTTAGAGAAATTACATTATTAGAGCAAGATCACACAGATAAAATGTTAGGGAAGCCAGGATTTGGACTTGGGGTTGTCTGCTACTGGAGCGCAAGTATGTTTTTGTAGCCTCTTCAGATACGAGGATTATTAAGTAATGTATGATACATGCCGTCAAAAAGCTTTCAGCATACTTTTTTTTTTTCATTTTGAGGAGAGGCAATTAATCCCATCAAGACCTAGCCCCTCACTTTCCTCATAAGTGAAATGACAAAGTTGTGCTATGTGAACTCCAAAGACCTTTATATTTCTAAGCTATTTTAATTTAATCTTGCCTCAAGCTTAAGAACACTTTCCTTTTTTTTTTTTTTTAATTTTTTAAAATGTTTTATTTATTTCTAGGAGAGAGAGAGAGACAGCGTGAGCAGGGGAGGGTCAGAGAGAGAGGGAGTCACAGACTGGAACAGGCTCAGGCTCTGAGCTGGCAGTCAGCACAGAGCCCGACGTGGGGCTCGAACCCACGAACCGCGAGATCATGACCTAAGCGAAAGTTGGACGCTTAACCGACTAAGCCACCCAGGCGCCCCAAGAACACTTTCTTTTTGTCTTACATATATCTTCCTAAAGACTTATATAATAGACTGCATATCAGTATTAAAGACTCAAATGCACAGGGTGTTTTGATTATAATCATCCTTTGGATGAATATGAAACACCAATGTGTCCAGTTTTCCACATTAAATTCCTGTATATGGAGGAAAAAATGTTCTTATCACTAAAGTACATGATATATATTTTAATTCCCTGATTAATTACTAAATTTTTCACAGAGCTCTTTCCAATTTTTCACAAAGAATAGGAGTGAGCAGTAGATGGACATTGATGAATGATGGAGGGATCATTCTGCTCTTCTTTGTTGTATGATTTAATAAACCAATGTACTCTAGTTTTACTGTATTCTTTAGGGCTGCATGTAATAGGCAGTATCAAACAAAAGTTTAAAGAAAATTGTTTTCTTTTAACTATTTTCCCTGAAGGCAGACTAGACTTTAGTCAGGTCAATATAGAGAGGTGTTTATTTTACTTTCAAGCAATATCTGTAACAAGTTGTAGTGGGTATTGGCTTTTTTTTTTTTTAACTTTACCAAATCTAAGCTCTGTATTTGGAAATTGCACACTTTTGGAGTCTTGGTGGTAAGCAGATATGCACTTTCCAAACTATCTTGCAAATAGGGTATGGATGTGTGATTCAGCTCCACCAACAGCCACACCTGTCCCCACTCTGAATTGGGAATAGGGGGCACACAGAAGCAGTCACAGTAGAGAATTCATCCTGGAAGTGGGTGGGGAAGCAGCTGAAGCTCCAACATGGGGTTTCCATGGCAGCAGCAGCAATGGGGAGCAGATGAATCAGTGCCCAAGTCTAGAGTATAAGGGGTGCAAGCTCTGATGTTTCTTTTCTGTGAGGACAGCAGTGGGGTCTGCACTAGCCTGGTTTGAAGTCTGACTGAGGTTGTACCCTGCCTGCTGCCTGTTCTCTCCAACCCAAGTCTTGTTCTATAAGTCTGTGAGTGCCCCAAGGTACTTTTTTAAAACACATTTTAAGAAACTTTTTGTTTTGAAAAAATATCTAGTTACAGAAAAATTGCATGTATAGAACAATGGACTCCCATAATACCCTTTCCCCATACTTACCAAGTTTTAACATTTTGCTATATATTTTTTCTCTCTCTCTTTCTCTCTCTCTCTATTTATCTTCCACTCTCTTTATGTAATTATATTATATGTAATATTATTTACATTATTTTAAATCACTTGAGAGTAGGTTACATACACTATGCCCCTTGACCCCTTTATACTGCAGCATGTATTTCCTAAAAACAAGGGTATTCTCTTACACAGCCACAGTTTAGTTATTCAATTTGGGAAATGTAACACTAATATTAATCTAACCTTCAGTCTATATTCACATTTCAATTATGCCAACAGTGTGCTCTATAACAATTTTCTTTCCCAGTCCAAGATCCAATACAGGATCATGTGTTGCATTTAGTTGTCATATCTCTAAAGTCTTCTTTTAATGTGTATACATCTTAGGTTTTCCTTGTTTTTCATGATATTGACATTTTGAAAACATAATCTGTATCTTTTATAGAATATCCCTCACTTGGGGTTTGTCTGAGGGTTTCTCATGGTTAGATTCAAGTTGTTCATTCTTAGCAGTAATATTATATGAATGATATTGTATGTTTCTCAGGCCATCACATCCAGAGATAACATGCAGATGATTACCATATTGGGAATGTTGATTTTGATTACTTAGGGCGTTATCAAATTTCTTCACTGAAAAGTTACTATATTTTTGTAATTTAGATGATATTTTGATGTTATATAAACGTCCTGTTTCTCCTCGAACTGCCTCCTTCCTCAGATTTAGCATCCATTTATCAATTTTGCTTGAGTCATTTTCTTACTATGATGATTGCAAAATGGTGATTTTTAAATTTTCATCATTTCTCCTATATTAATTGTCCATATATACTTTTAATAAATCCCCTTTCTGCTTGAGCCAGAGTTGGTTTCCATTGCTTATAGCTAAGAACCCTGGAGGTTAATTTACTTGTATATTTAGGCAGCTAGTTCTAAGAACCTATCAGACCAGTTTACTCAAATGGTCAATTGAGTCAGTCCAAGGAGAGACACCTTTAAGAAAAGAAATGATATAACTTTTCATGGTGCCTCATTCCACTTTTAAAATATACACACAGATCAGACTTTCTTCCACTACCAGCCAAATGACTACAAACTGAATATATAAAATATCAAATAGACCAAAACTTGAAAGCAGGAAAGTACCAATGCTTGTGACTAAATGCCAAACATCGAGATATTTGGGGATATTGAACAGTTTATTAAAATGTTTATTTTTCACTTAGATTTTTTGCTTGTAATAAACATCAAAATGAAGAATAATAGTTTAATGGAAATAGCACACTAGGGGAAGGCAGCTTTTTTCTCAAGTGCTAGCTCCACTAACTAATATATGCGGGACTTTGTGAGCAAGTTTCTTACTTTTCTGAACCTTAATTTCCTCATCTGTGAAATGAGATGGTTGAACAAAACACTTTCAAGAGTCTTTCAAACTCTGGATTTTATGACCCCAAAACTGAACATGAGTGCAATTGTTGGAGACATCAGGAGTTGTTAACCTAGAATGTTCTAATGAGGACATTTGGAACCAAGATTATTCTGGTATAAAGATTAGCAACTGTGAGATAACTCCCAAGTTATTCAGAGAATAGAAACATCAAAACAATTTAGAGAAAAATTTAGTCTAGAGATGGTAAAGCTGTTTGACTAGATGTCTTTCCCAAGAGATAAACAGTCTCACAGTCATTGGCATTCGTCAGATCACATCTTGAGCAGTGTGTCTTGCTCAGAGGGCCATAGTTTCATGGAGCCATTAAAAGATCAAAAATGTCATTATGAAAAATGATTGAGTGAACTGGGCTGTTTATCTTGGAGAAGAAAAGATTTAATGGGATCAGGACATGATAATTCTCTAACACTTGAAGGTTTGCTTTATTCAGGTGGAATATAATATGGATTTTTGTGTTTTCTCCAGACAGAAAAACTACAACCAACGGGGTGGAGGTTATGATATGGATATAAGGAGGAAATTCTATTTGAACATAGTTGTGATCGTTGCTTTTATCAGCCCCTCTGTCAGGGATATCATTATGTCTCTGTGGTCTCAGAAAGCTACTCCAGAATCAAGCTTTTTGCTAGGGTCTCAGTGCAACAAATCAGGCCTTGTTCTCCATGTAAATGTTTTCAGATCAGTGCTTCTCAAATGTCAGTGTATATATATAAATTACTGGGTATCTTGAGAAATTTAATTTCTGATTCAGTAAGTCTGGGGTGGAAACTGAGATTCTGCATTTGCAACAAGCTCCCAAGTGTTTCATGTGCGCATCATCACCTGCCCAATCAGACGTTACATTCCCGCGTGACCAAAGGATATTATTCTGTATAAGTATGCATGTTACAATTAGCATCCATGTGAAAGGAGGTAAAAAGATGTTTTGCAACTCCAGCAGCTTCATCTTCTCATGATGTTTAAATGTTTTCCTGTTTCTTTTTTCCTTAAAAAGGTTCCATATTTTCTGACCTTTTACTATTTCTGATCACTTTGCATACTGGCGTAGCTCTATCTACTTCTGGGTAGCCATGAAGTAATCCCCCAGCATATCATGAATTTTGCTTATTTTAGGTCATTACTTCAGTTGACTATAACCATTTTTGGTAGGATCCACAGACATATACACACAAACACATATACCATCTCATGGTGCTTTTTATTGGATTTTGCCCACAAGGCATAATGGTCTAGGAACAGAGGCTTGTGTGTGTACAAGGACCCAGGCCTACTTTCAGCTCCCCTCCCTTCATTCTAGGCTTTGTCCATCTCCAAAGAGACATCTCACTCAATAGCAACTGGGTAATGTATCCAGGGTCTTTTTATTATCACGGGAATATTTATGTCACCCTGATACAACACCAGTTTTAACCCTCAAGACCATTAGAACAATTCTAGCCTCTTCCTGCATAATGACCCTTCAAGCATTTATATAGAGTCATCGTGGTCTCTTAGTTTTTACTTTCCAAACTAAACATCCCCGGTTCCTTCAAAAATTAATCATATGAAATGGTTTGAATTCATCTGCCATACCAGTTGCTTTAAAAACAAAACGAATTTGGGGCGCCTGGGTGGCTTAGTTGGTTAAGCATCCGACTTTCACTTGGGTCATGATCTCACGGTTCGTGGGTTCGAGCCCCGCGTCGGGCTCTGTGCTGACTGCCAGTTCAGAGCTTGGAGCCTGTTTCAGAGTCTGTGTCTCCCTCTCTCTCTGACCCTCCCCTGCTCACACTGTCTCTCTCTCTCCTAAAAATGAATAAAACATTAAAAAAATTAAAAAACAAAAAAAAACAACAAAAAAAAAACAAAACGAATTTTAAGGGGGTGTATGAGAGTGGGAATTTTGTGGTTCCCTAGGTAGGTTTCTGGCATTACAACACCAATCATCTCTGGAATCTTCATGACTTATAGATCACCATATGGCATTCGGTTTGGAAAAAAATTTTTTTTCACTACACTAAGTCCCACTTGCAGGGTTTTTCTATTGTTGTTGTTGTTTTTCATAGGAATCTATGAATGAGCAGGGGTTTTGGGGAGTTCTGTAAGCACCTTCAATGCAAACTTTCCCACTTGGCTCAGATTCCCTTCATTTCAGAGCTGCTGGCAAGCTTCTATGTGTTTCTCTTGAATGAAATGGTGGATAACTAGCCTCTTCCTCTCTAAATGAGCTCATTTTTTTTCATCTGTGCAATTTCTAACAGTGTTTGCCTAAAAATAATACGTAGGAATGATCATTTTAGTAAAATTTCACGTGGAGAATAATAATAGTCATTTATCTAATGGAGTTTTAATAGGAGAAGTAGTATACTGGAACTAATAAAGATCAGTCAAAAATGACATAAGACAACACTGGCAGTATGTTATGTTATACTCTGATGTCTGAACAATCAGCTATGATCTGGATATTTAATAGGGTATTAACTATCTTTCTGTATATCTTCTGTATAATACACTAATATATAAAATACAAAAATCTTTCTGAATAGAATAGGGAAAGAAGTTTTCATTTGGTTTCCTTAGTAAAGGAGATGGCACAGGTAAAGAGGGGTGGAAGTGGGTGAGGTGGAGATGAAGGAAGGAGTTGTTAACAGAAATGTAACCCTTAATTCATAGCACTCTGGTCTTTGTGCCTGATACATGGGTTACATACTATAGTACATAAGTTCTGAATTATAGAAAGGTGATACATATTCAGAAACTTGGCAACCGCATTTCCTCTATCAGTGTATTTGAAATTACAGCATGTTTAGATGTCCCAAAACATTCAGATTGGACTTAAGTTTCTTAATACAGAAACATGAAACTGGGGCTTACCTTCACTTGTAATGCAGGAAATGCACACTAATTCTATGAGTACATCAAGAAGTTAATTCTAGAATATAAAACCTTTAAACAACTCTAGCTTATGCCTGTGTTGGCAACATGTGATCTCAATGAAAAGTGTGAAAAAGTAGACTGCCAGATGTTTTGACTACATGATACATCACATCTTAATGTTTCCTAGGTTGGCTGTAGTAATACTAGAGATTCAAGATTTTAAAATTAGCAACTTCTGTTCTAATGTTTTCTTAGTCTTTACTTTAAAAATGTTTTATACCCAAAACTTTCATATGCTGGAATTTTTTCTTTAAAACACGTGCTTTTAGGAAGAATGTTTATAAACCATAAACAAAATCTCGGAAGAACATATTGTGTGTCTTTCTGTAATAAGTGTATTATATAAACTGTTGGCCACTATGACTGGGGAGTGATGTTTTCAGGCTAATCAATATTATACCATAAATATTATTAAGTTTTTAAGTGTTAGAAGTTCAGTATTACTCCCATACCAAGCATGATTTGCTGTAAATATATCAGAAAGCACTTCAAAGTCTTGCTGGAGCTTGTGTCACCATTTGAGCATTGGCCCCACTGTATATGCATTTCCTTAAGCAGAGTTCTAGTTAATACTATTTCTGACAATACATTCATTCAATAAATGAGTATTAATGCTGATTATCATTCATAGGAAGACTTTGAGGAGAGGGGTACAGATGCCGTTTGAGATGGCGGGAGAGGGGAAAGCAGGGGCTACATCTGACCAAAACAACCAACCCCAGTGTCAGGCCGGCATTGCCTCTTTTTCCTTAAAACATCCCCTCCACCAAACTAATTTTCAAATATTCTCTTCTGAAAATGCAAATACCACTGCAGGGGTGTGTATATGTGTATGTGGTGTATTGGTATTAATTATATCTTCGTTAGTAAAAGGTTGATAAAGGGAATGGCACAGGATAAAAAATGGTGGCATCAAGGAAGAGAAAATGGATCTTTTGGAGAAGTGGAAATACCCATGACAAATATTACTTAGTTTACAGTTTTGCTTTAGGATCTCAATTATGACCAGCTACTATTACAGATGTTGAAATAACATTTTATAACCTTATTTTGGATTGGCTTCTTATATTTGTTGTTTCTAGTGAACCTAAATGAATCCCCTGTGGCCAGATCTAATTTATTAGCATAATTCATGTTACCCAACCTGTTCCCCTTCATGAATTTTTTTAAAAGCTAAGTAATGTCATAAATAAGGACAAACACAAAACTCCTTTGGGGAAAACAAATAAAATGGCTACTTTTAGAGCTGTTAATAATCTTATGATTATTTTCACTTAAATTTTATTTAGTTCATGTCTTGTGAAGCCAGAAGGATGTTGGAATGTTTCATTAGCTAGCTTAAATAAATTAAAAAAAAAAGTCTGGTTTTGGAGGCTCATAATGAAGATCAGTTACAATTACAAATAGATTTTTTGTTTGCCTTCTGAAATAATTTTCTTTTATAACAAAAAACATTACTGAGGACACTTCATTAAAAATTAAAAAAAAAAACCTTAGTTCAAAATTGAAATTACATTGGTCTATATTTGTACCATCCCAGAAAAAAAAAAGTTTGGCTAAGGAAATATTCAGAGACATGTAATTATTTTGCTCTAATTGGCACTGTTAATTCACATGCACACGTGCAAATAAGCATTGCACTACCAAGCATACAGAGGTATTGAAAGGATTAAGGCTGAAGGTTATCTGATAGGAATAAAGAGTATGGTCTGAATGGATTCTAAAATATATTTAATCACCATTGGCACCCTTGGTCAAAAGGGAAAAAAAAGTAAATCTGTAACAGTCACTAAGGAAACAAGCTTTGCTTAAGTTGCTTGGGTGATAAATTCCCCTTGGAAATAACTAGCAAGGCAGCTGGAAATCAGCACAACTCTAGGGCCTTGCTCCTAAGAAATATACCTGTGGCATTTACTATAAAACCAAGAAATATATGCTGCCAGGCCTCTATCCATCTACATGGGGATGTCAACTTTTATCTTCAAATGAGTTAGCAGAGTGTGATTTTGAAAGTCTGTGGCTTCTAAAAATGAATTCAGGTTCTATGGTAAACTAGATAAATTAGCTATATATGAAAGACTTAATAGACTTTATTTACAAAATCGTTAACTTATAAAAACAAAGGCATTCCTGGAGTTTTAAAATTAGACTATTTTTTAAGGCTTCTTGTGAATATCTTCCCCACTCAAGACTGCCTCTTTATAAACATTTTATTTTAGAATCTCTTGGGTGAAGAAAAGAATTAGAAGGCAGCAAATGATCGCAAATGTTTTGTTTCGCTCGCATTTTAAGGTATCAGCCAAGTAACACCAGTGTCTCAAATGAACTCCAAAGTTAGAAGAAGTGTTAGTAAATGTGCTCATTCCTGGTCCAGTTTACCAAATATGTATTCAGATTTTTAATCACAAATATTTTGGAGTGTTTGGACTATCTATCTGCTCCTTTGTGATTACAGTCAGGGACACACAGGAAGATGATGCTATCTCTGATAAGGATGGACTCTTTATTTTTACCTGAATATATCAGCACAATGGAGATTTTGTCTACAGGCTCAATATTATTCTTTGGGAATGAGACTGGACTTTTCAAATTTAAGCAACTATTATAAGTCAGGTTGTAATAGGCATTATTTCTGGGGGACGGAAATCCCACTCAGATGATCATACGTATCATTTAATAGCTACTATACTATTAAAGCCTTAGAAGTTTTATATTTAACATTAAAGTCAATAGTAAATAGGAAAAAAATATTGTGCTCTGAAATTTTGGCAAGCACATTGATTATAGTCTTTATTTAGTAATGTTTTCAAGTCAAGCTTGGCAGCAAAGATTTGTGAGTTTTACTGCAAGCCATCATATTTGCTGTTACAGCAGTGCACAAGCAAAAAAACCATGAAGTTGGGAGCATGTGCAGAATCTTACATATTGTTTATTCTTCCAAAGTAAAATGAAACTCTCTGACATTGTTCTAGGAGATTCAAATTTCAATAACATCCTTCCTTGAAATATTCAGAAAACTGGGCTAGAATTGGTGCCTGAATTTACCAGACTGCTGCTTCAATTCTTTATTCACAAAAACATATTTCAAACAAACAAAAAATAACGTGAAAAGTTTTTGTAAATTACCCAAGTAACCAATTATGAATTTTGCATGAATGAACAATTTTCTGAAGATTGACTCTATTCATTAAAACCTTCCTATTTTACTCCTGTGAAGAAACTGCTTGGGGATTATAAACAGATAATACATAAAATTATAAGTATCATTCTTAGGTGCTGATGAAACATAAAACTATAGAAATGATCCTTTGTTAATTTTTTCAGGAGTCTGAATTCAATGTTTCTGAATGTTTGAATGTTCCTTTGTTGCTAAACTTTCCAATTAATGTAGCTTTAATAAGAAACATGTAGACCACATCTATTATATATACTTAGAAATATACTTCAGTGACTAATTACTGCCCATCAACTGTGATAGAATTCCATTAATAATTTTCAACAGGATGATGTCAATAATATGGGAAGTACTTTTTGAATTCTGATAGTGCTGATTCAGAAATCTTACAAAACTTATGACATTGATTAATACCATTTTATATATAAATCACAGTCTGAAAGAATTTCCCCACAGACTTAGAAATTAAATATTTGGTAATACTAAGTCACAAATGCAATAACATATCTACCTATTTTCAATTGCTCCAAAGACACAGAAGCAACATCATCAAAATTCACACATGCTACACACAAGTGTGAAGATACCACATATAATGACTGTATTTGACCATCTTTGGAATGGAAAGGAAGTCCAAACATCAAACCTGATGACTAAAGCATTTAGGAACAGCAGAAAGAGCTCAGTTCATACTTTAGGAAGCTGAGTTAGTATTTCGTTTATTTTCCCCAAAGCGTACAGCTGCCTTTGTAAGGAAGAACCAACCATGTGAATGAGAACTGAAGTCAAGGTTAAAATAATTTTTCCCAAGAGAGTAGAGTGCATCAGAGAGAAGCAGAGGCTCAGCTCAGATGAGCATTAATAACCAGAGGCAGCATCTTCCCTGAAAAACATTAGAGTCTCTTGGACATATGTTTGAAATTCATCCTCCCAAGTCATCCTGTGACTGTAGAGATAGGTGACAATGTCCCACTCTCTGAAGGGGGAAAATACAGCACAAACCATTTAAAAAATTATTACTTTAAAAAATTATACAAAAGCGGCAAAGTGTTCTAACTGTCAAGAAACCTTTGCAGATGGTAAAGAAAAAGCTTTGTCTTTCCTATTATTGTTTTGCCCTTCAGTTGACATACATGCCGAGTTGCATCAATAGGATTACAGCGGAAACACAGTCATCTCTAGGTTTCCTCTGTTTGGATTCCTTGATCTTGTTTAAAGAAACAGACTCAGGGAATGCACAGAAAACAAACTTCCCCAATCGAAGTTCCGAGGTCGTTCTTCCCTTTCTCCCACCCTCAGAAACCTGTCTAGTTTACTGGACAGAAATGTCATGGTTATGTTGCACCACTTCACTTGTTGAATTGTGTGAAGCCAGCGCTTGACCACAATAACTTAGTGAACCACCTTGCCCTTAAATTAGCCCCCACGATTTCTTTCCAGTTCGGTGGAAATGTCTTACCTGCATGTGTCCCTGGTACATTCTGCTTCGGCTTCTTCAAGGCTCCCTGAGGCCGCCGGATGCTTTCCCTCGTGTCTGCTTGCACACCAACAGAAGGGAGAAGACGGCTGCACACTGTGATCTCGGACGGTGCCCCTGGGCCAGGTGGAAGGCTCCAGGTAGCCCGGCCACAGTGGCCCCTGGCCGCTCTGCGGGCTGCCGGGAACTGTTCTCCGCTCGGGGTGCTGAAAGCGGACACTGGAGAGCGCGCGGAGGAGATGAGGAGCCCAGGCGGCCACGCTCACCCGCAGGCGCAGGTCCTGCTTCGCCGGGCGTCTCTAAAACTCACTCCTTCTCCACCGAACTCTTTCTCGCTTCTTGCCGGGCTGCCTCATTTCTCTTTCCCTATCTTCGTCACGAACCCCCTTCTCCTCCCAACCCTGACGTGTGCGCCCACACCAGCCGCCGCCGCAGCTGCCGAGCGGGGCGCGCGCCGCCCTCCCGGCCGCGTCTCTGCCGAGAGGCCGCGGAACCGGGCACGCGCGCGCGTCCCCGGCGGACCCGGGAGAGGCCCGAAGGGCATGCATGCACGCGGCTGGCAAAGTGCCGGAGGGTGGTGGTCGCGCAAGGCGTTCAGGGGTGGCGGCCGCATCCACGGAGACTCCGGCACTGTAGATGGTCAGATGTAAGAAAAATGGAAGGAAAATGCATTGTTTCTCCCAGGGCCATCAACACCGACTAAGCCTGTCATCGTACAGACATAATGGGCTGAGCGTGGGGGTTTCCGAAGAGTTTACTTTGTTCTTTTTATTTTTTTAATTTTTTAAAAAATGTTTATTCGTTTTTTGAGAGAGAGAGAATGAGAGTGTGTGTGTTAGAGAGAGAGACAGTGTGAGCAGGGGAGGAGTATAGAGAGAAGGAAACACAGAATCCGAAGCAGGCTCCAGGCTCCCAGCTGTCAGCACAGAGCTCCATGCAGGCTTGAACTCACAATCCTGAGATCAGGACCTGAGCAGACCCAACTGCTGAGCCACCCAACTGTCCCTGCGTTTACTTCTGTTCTCACTCAGCTCTCACAATTTACCTCAGTGACATTGGGTGAATAAAGACTCTCCCAGCTCAACCCACCCTCAATTTATTTATGAGCACACTACTTAAAATTCCAAACCCCAGTCCCTACGGGCCTTCTATGATTTGTTTTCTCCATAGCACATAACATCATCTAACATCCCATATATTTTACATACTTTATTTATTATCTGTCTTTCTATATTCAATGTGATTTCCATGAGATCAGGGAGGAGTGTATCTGTTTTTGCACGGATGTGTCAGCACAATATAATACCACTTGACACATGGTTGGTACTTAAAAATATTTGTTGAATGAATGGATCTTTACTATATAATATATAGGTAGAGTGCATTTAGATATGTCTCAAGTTAAAGACTGAACAGTTTTATGTAGTTTCTACATTATAAATACGTATACATCATATATATGTGTGTATATATGTACAAATTTACAGTGACTACCTAGTTTTGCTGGTAATAAGATCTCCAATTACACAACAACCTGCCCAAGTTATATACAGCAAAATGTAATCCCCCAAATATGTATGTATGTATGTATGTATATAACATGTATGTATATAGCATGATATACCTTTCGTAAAGTTAAAAAATATTTCAACTCCCTAAGAACATAAATATATATCATGTACTATATGGAATATAGTATTCAGAATGTTGGTGAACCTGGGTAAAGAGAAATAGGGTAAAGAAATGGGGAGGCATTTGATACGAAGGTTAATTGTCAGTGTCTTAGCTATTACGTTGGGTGGTGATTCATGGATGTGTATTACCATATAAAAATTGCTATATAAATAAAACATGGCTATGAATGGACTATTGAGGAGAGAGTGACATAAATATAAGAAATGATTAATCTAACCCAATACATCTGAAAACAATGGACTGACTGACCAACCAACCAACCAACCACAAAATGATTCAGACTTGTAAAGGCAGAAGATGTGGATTCCTATTAGATTCCACCAAAAGTTAATCTTGGAAAATATCCTTTGCCCTCTTTAGACTTCAGCTTTTTCATATCTAAATCTTGCATGACAAACTCATTGTTTTATCCTGAAAACTGAGACATGTTCATAGGAAATGTGAAAGGGAAAGTACCATCATTTATTGTCCTTTATAGGACAGAGTACTGGAATAGGAATCAGGAGACAGAAGTGCTAATTCCATCTCCTTACCTCACTGCTCTTTTAAGCAAGTATACCAATTCTCTACTTCCTCATTTTTGAAGTAAGGCAAATATCTTCCCAGCCTACTACACAGGGTGACTGAGGACTGAACGCATGCAAAGGGAGTTGTAAATTATAAACCACCATATATGAGTATGTAAACAGACATTTTTCCATTCCAGATAAGATGAGTGACCATTTTCTGAGATGTCAAGCTCTATAAATTTAAAAGAGGGGAAATATTTATTGTAAAATGTTAGCATATTGGTATAAAAATCTTGGGGAAATTTTTCTGTTTGATTTTAAAGTGCTAGAATTCTATAAAGTAACAGTGGGGCCAAACTTTTCCAATCCATTATATGCTTACTATTATCTAATGGCAGATTCAAGGAGTTGGCACAGCATGGCAACTACCTAGAGTTGAAGATAAAACTCAATATATAATTTAAAAAAATTGTTTAAAATTAAAAAAAATTTTATTTTAGAGAGAGAAAGAGAGAAAGAATCTCAAGCAGACTCGCCACGTAGCCCAATGCAGGGCTCAATCCCACGACTGTGAGATTATGAGCTGAGCCAAAAATCAAGAGTCAGATGCCTAACCAATTGAGCCACCCAGGTACCCTAAATATACATCATTTTAAAAAAACCCAAGCAACTCATTTAGTTGTTCCCTACATTCACAAATCTCAGGAATGTAAGTGAATCTGTGAAGGCATCCCTGTCTTCATTCATGTTTATTAAGAATTTAGCATGTATAAGCGCTATGCTAAATGCTGAAATACACTGATGAATAAGATCAACATGCTTTCTATCTTCATGGAACCCATAGTCCAGCTTCCTGACAGGAGTACATTTTATCATTTCAGAAAGATAAATTTATCTCAACTTTTCTTTAAATAAATAAATAAATACAAAATAAACAAACCTCTACATAGATTCTACAATTTCCCATTTCCCCTATCTAAAAGTTTACATCTAACTTCTTCTAGTCAAACATTTCCCCTTCAGTTTTGAACTTTAATCCTCTCCATAGCACAAATATTTCCTTCAAAGCCTATAAATAAAAGCTTTGTGAGCAAAAACACTTGTCTGACTATTAATTCGTGTCAGTATTTCACTATGACTTTTGATTCACAGAACCATTTAGCAATTTATGTATCTTATTTGGTTACACCAAAAATTGCCATCCAAATTTAGGATTTTAGCTAAGTAATATGGTGTTTTGGTGCAAAAAGAAACTTTTCATATGCAAATAGATATATCAATAGAAAATCCATAAGATAAAGCAGGTATGGACTCGTATTCCAGTCACCCTTAAGGATTTGATGATGCACATAACAAAAAGCTGAATCATAATATAATTATATTTGTGGAAATCTTTTTTTTACAAGTTTCAAATAGGTTGTTTTTAAAAGATCTTAAGGGGCGCCTGCGTGGCTTACTCGGTTAAGGGTCCGACTTTCGCTTAGGTCACGATGTCGCGGTTCGTGGGTTCAAGCCCCGCGTCGCGCTCTGTGCTGACTGCCAGCTCAGAGCCTGGAGCCTGTTCCAGTCTGTGACTCCCTCTCTCTCTGACCCTCCCCTGCTCACGCTGTCTCTCTCTCTCTCTCTCCTAGAAATATTAAAAAAAAAAACATAAAAAAAATAAAAGATCTTAAAAGTTGGGGCACTTGGGTGGCTCAGTCGGTTAAGTGTCCGACTTCGGCTCAGCTCATGATATCAAAGTTTGTAGGTTTGAGCCCTGCATCAGGTTCCGTGCTGAGAGCTCAGAGCCTGGAGCCTACTTTGGATTCTGTGTCTCCCTCTTTCTCCGACCCTCCCCGATTTGTGCTCTGTCTCTGTCTCTCAAAAATAAATAACTGTAAAAAAAATTTTTTTAAAGATCTTAAAAGGAGAAAATGCGCATAACTTTCTCTATCCTCTGACTCCAGTAATGGTGAGAAAGTATCTCTTTTGTGTAATCTTGTTCACCCCAGGGAATCATTAAGGTAAACTGACACAAGGCAAACAAGCCAGAGATGCAGCAGTTTGGAAAAGGTGTGGTTCTTTTGGAACAAAGACAAGTGGCAACAGCTATGAGTTTGCCACTCTGATTACCAGAAGTATATGAATAAAAATGGAAATCTCTGCCAAACATCTAAATGCTTTATTTGACCGTTCACAGGATTTTCTAGTTTTTATATTAATAATTGGAATCATGGAAAGACAACTTTGAAGCTGAATTGGTAATATGTGTCAAGCTTAAACAATAACATCTAACATAGGAAGCAAAAGAAGAAAGTCTCTGTATACACTGTGTAAAGAATTGTTACTAATGTATCTTTTCTAACCAGACCTGTACACAGGTATACAATTCACTGGCCACAATACCACCATCAGCAACAGTCTGACTTATTAGTGGCTGGGCTATGATTGCTCAGCTAAACCTAAACTCAGAGTAATTGACATTATTAAGGCTTGCAATGGATCTGAAGAAAAGAAAGATAATTCACATCTCATTCCTTTCCCATTGTTGTTTTGCAGCTTAAAATGGGCATGATTTGATACCAGATTCCAGTTCCAGAAAATATTTCTCATTTTAAATTCAAAGACCTTTCTTATGCAAAGTGTGGTCTACTGACCAGTAACATCAGTCTCAAGGGACTGCAGACTCTCTGGCCCCATCTATGACCTGCTTAATCAGAATCTTCATTTTAACAAGAACTCCAAGTACTTTGTATGTACCATCAAAATTGAGCAGCAACTGTGGCTTAGGTGGTTTATTTATTGATGTAGTATATGGCAAAGCTAGCTCTTGCCTTTTGCAATGATAGTCATGAGCAACGTCAGTGGCAAAAGAAAAGCACAATGCATATTCTCTTCCATTTATAAGATAATCTCACTGTATTTTGAATGGCCAGAAGACTTGACATAAAATCATAGCACACTCAGCTTTCTAACAGCAAGAAATGTGCTAATACTGCTTTTAGTTTTAATCATTATATTAAAGAGTTGAGCGGTAGCAGAATACGTTTTGTATTGATCAAGTTAAATTTTATTAATAAGTGAATCCTCATGCATTTTAAATGGCTATTGAAAATTCAGTATTATTAAATCTTTAAAAAAGCTGAGTAATAATGATGATGTCAGTATGCTTGTGGACTTAAAAAATCATTAATAATAGTCTTTTGGTGGTGATTCAACCATTCTTTTATAATCTGTACAATTCAAACCCTGCTGCTCAAAGATGGTGTAGGAGAGAACAAAAGTAAAAAAACTGTAGACCCAAATTAAAATGACTAATTGGTTTTTATTGTTCAATCAGAGGGAGGAACATTTTGTTAAAGTTTGCCCACTTGCCCTTTTTATGTCTTTGACACACTGAATGGGATTAACTGGTGTTCAGGGCATTAGATCTGGAAAGAATTTTGGGAGCCCACACAGCAGACTCCAGGCTGCCAGGGGGAATTATGATTGAAGAAAAGTACATGAACTTTGGTGACTAGGAGATGGCAGCAAGGTTCTTTCAAATGAGTAAGCAAGCTGGAGGCTTCCGACTTGGGCTTACTATGAAACCAATTTAAGAAATTAAACTAAATTAATTTATATTTGTTTTTCTTTATGACAATATTCTTTCAGCAATACAATATTGCATTTAATATTAAATGTACCTTTGAGACTTTCCTAGTCCTGGTGAAAAAAAATATTTGCAAAAAACCCAAAAATGTGACTCCTTCCTACTATTCTTATGACCACCATCCTAGTATAGACTCTTTAAATTTGTTACCAGTCTCAAAGCTAGTTTTATCACCTCCACCTATCTCCCACGCAAAGCAGTCATTCACTGGAGCCAGACCAATTTCATAAAGATCAGCATTGATCATATTTACTGCCCTGTCCAAACACCTTATTAGTTTCCTACCTAAATAGGAATAAGCATACTAATAAGCCTACTGATACCTAAAATTTCAGCTTTGGGGGCACCTGAGTGGCTTAGTTGGTTGGGTGTCCTACTTCAGCTCAGGTCATGATTTTGCGGTTCATGAGTTCAAGCCCTGCATCGGGCTCTGTGTTGGCAGCTCAGACCCTGGAGCCTGCTTCTGATTCTATGTGTGTGTCTCTCTCTCTGCTCCTCCCCTGCTCACACTCTGTCTCTGTCTCTAAAAAATGAATAAACATTAAAATGAATGAATGAATGAATGAATAAATAAATAAATAAAGCTTTAGCTTTGTATTCATTGTCATGGAATGGAGTTTGCCACCCAGAGCCATATCTTCCTCTAGTGGCAGGAAGAACTGTCTCTGATTTCAGGAACTCTCTCCTTCCCATTCTTGCCCATTTGTGTGGTGGGAAACATTTTACTACCATGATTTGGGGGTGGAACAAATGACTGTGGGTGAATCAACAGTGCATTTAATACCCATTGGTCATAGTTGGGGATGGGCATATGACCCAAGTCAGCCAACGAGGGCAAATGGACTCAGGTCCTGGACTATTTTGGAGCAGACTCATTCTTCTGGACTGGTTGCACTAATGATGTACACTTGAAGCTGTCAGCATCTAGCACTCTAAAATTGGAAGAAAAATCAATATGGGGGAGAAATAGTCTAGTCAATCTCCTGGGGACAAAATTTGAGCCATTAAATAAACCACACTTCAGGGGACCCTTCTTCCGAATTTTAGTTATTCCAGTTAATATATTCTCTTTCCTGGTTGAGTTTTCTGTCATGTGTAACCAAAAGAATGCTTATTAATACAGTGGTCTTTTATAAACTGGTCCCTGTCTTTTTTCAGTTCTACATATTCCCTAACTTTTTAACAAACTATACTATTAAGCTAGTCTCCAAACAGTTCAAGTTATACTCATACTCTTTCCTTGTCTTAAGAATGTATTCTCTCTTCCTGCTCCTTTGGAATGAAAGTTCATTCATTTTTCAAGTGGTCTCAAATCCCATTACCTTCATAAAGCCTTTTTAATCCTCCAGTTGAATATACCTCTTTGCTGGGAACTTCTTTATAATACAAAATTTTCTTAATTCATAAAGTTTTCCCCTTGTTTAATTATTTCGGTACTTCTTTACTCATTAGATGTAGCAGATAGAGACAAGAACCTTGTTTTATTCTGTTTTGTTAAAATAACTTACAATATCTTATATATAAAAAGAGTCTCAATAATAATTAAATAACACAAATAATTTTAGAAGTATTTAGAACAATATAAAAGCTTTGAAACTAATTTTAAAATGATTTACTCTCAAGGCACATTTCAGATATAATTTTATTTAAAATAAAATATTAATGAAACTTCTGATTTTGTATAGAATCACACAATGCTAAGGCTGGAAAAAAGCTTATAGCTTCTGTGGCCTGACTTCCTCCTTTTTCAAATAAAGATTGTGAGGACCAATGAAGTCAAATGTCTTATTGTTGATGTGATTTTGCCGATGTGAAACAAGTAATTCTATCTACAACTGCATACAAGAATTTGGAAGTATGATTAACTCAAAGTACACTAGTGGTGACAGCATTCAGTTCATGTCACAAAATGTTAATATCTGAGTTTAAAAAATGAATTAGTATTCTATGGGAGATAAACAATGGATAAATAGTTAGACTTAGGAAAAACTAGCTATCCTCAAAGGTATTTTAGGAATGTGATAGGATCAAAAGTTTACCTTATTTCAGTGAAAATGATTTTGATTCTGCAGCTCATGAGGAGAGGGTATTCAATTTTTTAAAGAGTTCATGTTAAAGAAGATAAGCAACATTAAAACAATTACAGAGGTGACATAATATACATGGAATGAAGAATTATTTCTAAGGTAAATCCATAGTTCTAATTCTGGTTCAGACAATTCTATTTTCTTAGATTACTCTATTCCCATATACCTAGTGTTACAACAGACAGTTGTATGGGAGAAAATGAAACCTTAAACCTATCTGAAAGAAGAAATAAGATTTTGATATGCTATGTAATGCATATGGATAAATGCTTGTTAAACTATAACTTCTAAAAATTAAGTAGTCTTGGTATTTATTAAAGCCTATGGCATTTTGTAGCAGGGTGGCAGAGACTAGTTGTTTTTTAATTCCAAAAAGAATGAAACACTAGAATCACTGTGATACTGTATATTTAGAGTGCCTTAGTTTAGACTTTTATTATATATCTTCTGGCCTAATTTATAAGAGCTTCCTAAATATTTAAACATCACTTCCTTCATTATAATTCTCCATAAAATAATGAGACTCAGCATTTAAAAATATAAATTGAAGATGGAAGAGAAACTCATCTTGTCCCAGGGATACAACTAGATAACACTCATATCAGTGTAAATAACTCAGAAAACAACTCAAAAAACTGACAGAACAAACTCTACGGCTAATTATGTAGGTGAGAGGCCACATCAAAAAGGGTAGGAATGGTGGAGATGCAGTCTGGGGCTGAATGGAACTGTGGGACTATTCACAGGAAAGAGGGATGCAGAAGGTGCCATAGGGGAGGAGAAAAGACCCTTATACCAGGGAGCCCACATGGATAAGATGAATTCCCATAACATTTGGCTCTGAAACCAGAGGGGCTGAATTCTGTGAGTTCTTACAATCAGCAGGACTTAAAATCAGCAATTTTAAAAATCATTGGTCTCAGTTGGCTCTGGAAGAAACAGGAAAGTGAGAGGAAACTGAGTCCCCACCTTACAGAAGCAGCAGTTTGAAAAAGCTTGGGGCCTATGAGTGGGAGAATTATTTACTGATCTTAGAGAGTGTGTCATAGGGACAGAGATCTTGGGAGAGACCTCCAGCAAAAAAGCTGGCAGGTACCATTTTCCTCCCTTACCTCCAAGCATAAACACACAGCCACCTTCAGGAAACAGTACGGAGCTGACACCAATTTCGGGAAGGAAACAGAAATCCAGATCCAGGAGGCAGAGAAAGCCCCCAATAAAATCAACTTGAGGAAGTCCACACTAAGACACATAATAGTTAAAATGGCAAAAAATAGTGATCAGGAGAGAATTTTAAAAGCAGCAAGAGAAAACAGTTACATACAAGTAAAACCCCATAAGGCTATCAGCTGATTTTTCAGCAGAACCTCTGAGGCCAGAAGGGGGTGCTATGATATATTCAAAGTCCTGAAAGAAAAAAAAATGCAGCCAAGAATACCCTATCAAGGCTATCATTCATAATAGAAGGAGAGATAAAGAGTTTTCCAGACAAATAAAAGTTAAAGGAATTCATGACCATTAAACCAAACCTACAGGAAATGTTAAAGGGAATGCTGAGTGGAAAGGAAAGACAATTAAGTAAGGAAAGTAGGGAGCACAAAAGCAGTGAAAATAAGTATATCTGTAAAAATCAGTCAAGGAACTCATATAATAAAAAGATGTAAAGTATGACACTATACCCCTAAAAAATCGGGACAGAGGAGAGTAGTAAAGAATGGGTTCAAGCTTAAGCAGTAAAGAAGGGGTTCAACATAGTATAGACTGCTGTATGGAGAAGATGTTATATAAAAACTCAACGGTAACCAAAAATAAAAAACCAGTGTTAGATATGCCAAAAATAAAGGTAAGGGAATCCAAGCATATTAGTAAAGAAAACAACTAATTATGACAGAAGAGAGCAAGAGAAGAAAGGAACAGAGAAAGATTACAAAAGCAACCAAAACCAAGTAACACATGGAAATCAATACATATCTATCAATAATTACTTTGAATCTAAATGGACTAAAATGTTCCAATCAGAAGACATGAATGATGGAATGGATAAAAAAACAAGACCCATCTATATGCTGCCTACAAGACCTAAAGACACATACAGATAGAAAGTGAAGAGATGGAAAAGCATTTACCATGCAAATGGAAATGGAAAGAAAGCTGGGGTAGCAATAGTTATATTAGACAATACAGACTTTAAAACAAAGACAATAATGAGAGACAAAGAACAATAGCATATAATAAAGAAATAGAACAATTCAACAATAAGATATAACAACTTTAAGTATTTGTGCACCCAACATAGGAGTACCTAAATACTTAAAACAGTTAATAAAAAACATAAGAGAAGTTTCAATAGTAAGACAGAAATAGTAGGGGACTTTCATACCCATGACTTACATCAATGGACAGACCATCCAAACAAAAAATTAACAAGGAAACAGTGGCTTTGAATGACACACTGGACAGATAGATTTCATAGATATAATTAGAACAGCAGAATTCACATGCATTTCAAATGTACATGGAATATTCTCCAGCATAGATCACATATTGAGCCAAAAACAATTCTCAACAAATTAAAAAAGACTGAAGACATACCATCCATCTTTTCTGACCACAATACTATAAAACTAGAAAAGAACCACAAGAAAAAAATCTAGAACAAGCACAAATGCATGGAGGTTAAAGAACATGCTACTAAGAAATGAATGGATCAACCAAGAAACCAAAAAGGAAATTAGAGGCACCCGGTGGCTCAGTTGGTTGTGTCTGGCTTTAGCTCAGATCATGATCTTGCAGTTCTTGAGTTTTTGAGTTCAAGCTCCACATCAGGCTCTGTGATGACAGCTCAGAGCCTGGAGCCTGCTTCAGATTCTGTGTCTCCCCTTCTTTCTGCCCCTCCCCAGCTCACACTCTGTCTGTCTATCTCTCTCACAAAAAAAAAATTAAAAATACATGGAGACAAAGGAAAATGAAAACACAATTGTCTAAAATCTTTGGGATGCAGGGGTGCCTTGGTGTCTCAGGTCATAATCCTGCAGTCTGTGAGATCTAGTCCCCCATTGGACTCTGTGCTGAATTTGGAGTGTCTCCCTCTCTCTCTGCCCCTCCACACTCACACTCTGACTCTCCCTCTCTCTCGATATAAATAAACATTTAAAAAACTGTAAATCTTTGGGATGCAGCAAGAGCTATTCTTTTTTTTTTAATGTTTTTTTTTATTTCTAGGAGAGAGAGAGAGAGACAGCGTGAGCAGGGGAGGGTCAGAGAGAGAGGGAGTCACAGACTGAAACAGGCTCCAGGCTCTGAGCTGGCAGTCAGCACAGAGCCCGACGCGGGGCTCGAACCCACGAACCGCGAGATCATGACCTAAGCGAAAGTCAGACGCTTAACCAACTAAGCCACCCAGGTGCCCCAGCAGCAAGAGCTATTCTAAAGGGAAGTGTATAGCAACAGAGGTCTACCTCAAGAAGCAAGAAGAACCTTGAATAAACAACATAACCTTACCCCAAAAGGAATTAGAAAAAGAAGAACAAACAAAACCCCAAACCAGTAGAAGAAATGAAATAATAAAGATTAGAGCAGAAATAATTGAAATAGAAACTAAAATAAAAAAACAAAAACCCACAAACAGAAGACAACAGAACACATCAATGAAACCAGGAACTGGTTCTTAGAAAAGATCAACAAAATGGTAAACCTGTAGCCAGACTCATCAAGAACGAGAGAGTGAAAAAATTCAAATAAACAAAATTAGGAATGGAAGAAGAGAAATAACAATGGGCACCACAAAAATAGAAAGGCTTATAAGAGAATATTATGAAAATTATATGCCAACAAATTGGACAACCTAGAGGAAATGGATAAATTCCTAGAATCATATAGCCTCCTAAAATTGAATCAAGAAGAAGTAGAAAATTTGAACAGACCAATTACCAGCAATGAAACTGAATCAGTAATCAAAAAATTCCAGGACTAGAAAGCTTTACATATGAATTCTACCAATCATTTAAAGAAGAATTGACACCTAGTCTCAAATGTTTCCAAAAAATAGAGGGGGAAGGAAAACTTTCAAATTTATCTATGAAGCCAGAATTACCCTGATTTCAAAACCAGATAAGGACACTACAAATAAGAGAAGTACAGGTCAATAGTTTTTTAATTTTAAGAAATTTTAAGAAATTTAAGAAATTTCTTTCCTTAAAATTTTTAAAAAATTTCTTAATGTTTTATTTATTTTTGAGAGGGAGAGACAGCACGAGCAGGGGAGGGTCAGAGAGAGAAGAAGTCACAGAATCTGAAGACAGGCTCCAGGCTCTGAGCTGGCTGTCAGCACAGAGCCCCACACGGGGCTTGAACCCACGACCCGTGAGATCATGACCTGAGCCGAAGTTGGACGCCTAACCAACTGAGCCACACAGGCGCCTCCTTTTCTTAAAAATTTTTAATGTTTTATTTATTTCTGGCAGAGAGAGAAAGAGAGACAGAGAGAGACAGAGAGAGAGACAGAGACAGTGTGAGCAGAGATGGAGACACAGAATCCAAAGCAGGCTCCAGGCTCTGAAGTAGCTGTCAGCACGGGCCTGACGGGGGCTGGAACCCACGAACGGCGAGATCATGACGTGAGCCAAAGTCGGATGCTTAACCGACTGAGCCACCCAGGTGCCCCTACAGGTCAATATTTCTGATTAATAAAGATGCAAAAATCCTCAACAAAATATTAGTAAACTGAATCCAACAATACATTAAAACAATCATTAACCATGACAAGTGGGGTTTATTCTCAGGACGCAAGTTGTTGAATACTCACAAATCAATCTACATGGTATAACACATTAATAAAAAAAGGATAAGAACAATAAGAACCATATGATCACTTCAATAGATGCAGAAAAAAGCATTTGACAAAGTGTAACACCCATTTATGATAAAAACCTTCCACAAAGTAGGTTTAGAGGGAACATACCTCAACATAATAAAGACCATATGTGAAAAAGCCACAGCTAACATCATATTCAATGGAGAAACACAGAAAGCTTTTCCTCTAAGTTCAGGGACAAGTTAAGCATGTTCATTCTCACCACTGTTATTTAACATAGTACTGGAAGCCCTAGCCACAGCCATTGGACAACAAAAAGAAAGAAAAGGCATCCAAATTGGTAAGGAAGAAGTAAAATGTTCACTATTTGTAGATGACATACTAAGAATACCTTAAAGCCTCCACTGGAAAAAAAAATACTAGAATTGATAAATTAATTCCCTAAGATCATAGGATACAAAATCAATATACAGAAATCTATTGCACTCTATACACAACAATGAAGCAGCCAAAAGAGCAATTAAAAAAGCAATCTCATTTATAATTGCATCAAAAATAATAAAATATCCAGGAATAAACTTAACCAAGGAGGTGAAAGATTTGTATTCTGAAAACTAGAAAACAATGATAAAAAATTGAGGATGACACAAACAAATGGAACAGAAGAACAGATATTGTTAAAATGTCTCTACTATCCAAAGCAATCTAGACATTGAATACAATCCCTATCAAAATGCCAACAGAATTTTTCACAGAACTAGAACAAACAACCTTAAAATTTGTATGTAGCTACAAAAAATTCCAGTCAAAGCAATCTTGAAAAGAGAAACAAAGCTGGAGGTATCACAATCTCAGATATTAAAATACACTACAAAGCTATAGTAATTAAAACAGTATGGTACTGGCACAAAAATAAACACATAGATCAATGTAACAGAATAGATCAGAATAGAACAGAATAGAAAGCCCAGAAATAAACCAATGATTATATGGTCAATTAACCTTTGACAAAGGAGGCAAGACAATGCAATGGGAAAAAGATAGTCTTTTCAACAAATGATGCTGGGAAAACTGGACAGCAACTGAAAAAGAATGAAACTGGACCACTTTCTTATACCATACACAAAGATAAACTCAAAATGGATTAAGGATCTAAATGTGAGACCTCAAACCATAAAAATCCTAGAAGAGAGCACAAGCAGTAATTCCTGCGACATCAACCATAGCAACATTTTTCTAGATATGTCTCCTGAGATAAGGGAAACAAAAACAAAAATAAACTATTGGAACTATATCAGAATAAAAAGCTTCCGCACAACAAAGGAAATAATTGAGAAAATAAAAAGACCATGTATTGAATGGTAGAAGATATTTGCCCATGACATATCTGACAAAGGGTTAGTATCCAAAATATAAAGAGAAATTATATAACTCAGTACCAAAAAAAAAGAAATAGTCCTATTAAAACATGGGCAGAAAACATGAACAAACATTTTCTAAAGAAAATTTGCAGATGGCCAACAGACCCATGAAAAGATGTTCAACATCACTTGTCATCAGTGAAATGAAAACCAAAGCCACAACGAGATATTACTTTACACCTGTCAGAATGACCAAAGTCAAAACCACAAGAAACAAGTATTAGCAAGAATGTAGAGAAAAAGGAACCCCTGTGCACTCTTGGTGTGAATGCAAACTGGTGCCGCCACTCTGGAAAACTGTATCTTCCTTAAAAAGTTAAAAATAGAACTACCCTATGATTCAGTAATCACAGTACATATTATAGCATGCAAAAATTCTTGGTGGGTTGTTAAATTTGTGTTTAAGAGTATTTTAATGATATTTGGGGAAATCATTTGGCAGGTTTTCATGGGCTGAGACTATTTTTTTAATTTAATGTAATGAAATATGGCTTCTGTTAATTAAAAATTTGCTATCCAACACTTTTTGAGAGTTGGATTATTTTTAGATAATGAAGATAATGAGAAATGCTTGTGTGTGTGTGTGTGTGTGTGTGTGTGTTCAGTTTTGATATCTGTACTGCAATTAAATGTCCCTGAAATGTTAGCGGTGTCTTTTCTATGATACTGTGAATTCATGTTGAGTTTTTTAAAAAATATAATTCATTGTTAAGTTGGCTAACATACAGTGTATACAGTGTGCTCTTGGTTTTGGGGGTAGATTCCTGTGATTCATCGCTTATCATGTTGAGTTTTACGTTGTATTTCTATATATTTTGAAGTTCGGAAAATAAGATTTTGCCATAAAGCTTTTTCAATAAAGTAAAAGAAGGAAGAGAAATAAATGAAGATCTCCGAGTTCCACTTCGGTGACTTCAGGGTTGGGGGAGGTAGTTGAACCATTGTGCAAGGAGTACAGGAAGAGTGGGTTTTTTTTTTTTTGTATAAATTTATCATGATTAGAACCTAAGTTTATGACATGGGTTTGAGGAAAAGAGTTTATAAATAAGTACTTAGCAGAATCCTCTCTCTTTCTCTTTTGGATCGGAATTCATACTTTGTATCTCATACTTAGTGTCTCTTCAGTGGCATTGTGAACAAGAAGGTAGGAGCCAGCAATACTAGGTGACAAACAAATTCTAGGAATTTCACATTAATAAGGATACCTTGTAATTATCTGTAAAGAAGGAACATAAATATTTACAAGTACTATTAAAACTGTATGGTCGAGAGATCCAAACCATTTCTGTAACTCAGCTGTTCCCAAGTTCTCCAGCCTTCAGGAGTTCTTTTTCTTTAGTAAGTGCAGTGGAGGTTCCTCATATCACTTGATTAGCAGGAAGTTCTCTTTGTACTTACATTCCTCTTTCTGAGATTTCCTATGAGTACTAAAGGTCCCTTGTTCATCTGGATAGCTTTTTTGGGGGGAGGTGTCTTGGTTTTTTGTAATAATTTTTCAGGCTTCTGTAGTAATTCAAATAACATTTTGTCCCATGTGTTGATATAGGTCCCATCAAAATCCCTTAAACTTGTAAGACCAGCCTATGGTTTTTAATAAAACTTTACATAGTCTTAAGGTTAACACAATGGAGTTTATAATGTAGAAGATGGAAAACACAACTTTAAAGTAGATACTGTTATTTTCACCTGACCATTTTCCTATTTTTTTTGGCCAATGTCATGTTAGAGGGGCCTACTCTTTGCTATTATGTAGAAATGACTTTGACCAACTACTTTGTTCCTAAGTCCAGGGCACCTAAACCTGTACATATTTCTGGATTCCAGAAATGACTCTCAATGAAGAGGGCCTTTAATTTATTATGCAGATCAGTTTTCCTCCTCAGTGTCCATTCTATCAGAATCTTACTCTTCTAGTTGTCATCCCCAAAGCCTATTGACTTGTTTTTCTTGAGAGTACTGAGCCCAAAAGATGAAACCAAGCTCCCACCATGAATAATGGAAAGAAATGCAGAAACTTTTTAAAATAAAAGATGTTTCAAGAAATTTCAAAGTTCTTAGAATAAATTCCGTGGGCTTAGCTCAATTCAAAGAACCTTATTTCTTTCCCCATTCTCCAATCATGCTCCCAAAAGTCTTTGAAAACAGAAAAATTTGCCAAGTATTTCAACTAGTATGTCTTGCAGCCCTGATATTGATTGGTTAAGGTGTGTGTGTGAGGTGTTTTCCAAAGCAGATGCCAGCAATCATGTTTTTCATTTTTCCCTGCTACTTTTCTAATGACCCATGGATGGGAAATTAAAATTAATAATACTACATTCATCATTATCAATTTAAGATATGTAAAATATCATGGATCTCAGCTCTGATGTATACAAGACAAATTGAGTGTTTCCAAATTATTTAATATCATTGGGCTTTCTTTCCTCACCTGTAAAATGGGAATAACAATACCTACCATTAAGATTTGTGCAGACACTGTAGCACCATCCTGAACTCACCTTCCCCCATGGACACAACAAATCTACGATACATATAAGTAATTCACTCTAAAAAGACCTGAAAATTAAAGAAAATGAGACCCCACAACCAAGGATAAAAGGATATCATTGAGACGAGAAAGAGAGGCAGAGACCTGGACTCAGCTGGGGGAAAAACTGCACCCCAACCACAGTGAGTTATCACCCCATTGGGAATGATATCAAAGATATGGAACTTTTCCATGAGAACTGAAAGATTCAAGCTCCATATTAGGCACCCTAACCCTTAGATCCTGCACAGGAGAGACAAGCCCCTAAAACACTGGGCTTTAAAAATCAATAGGAATTTTGTTCAGGAAAACTATAACTGTAGGGATGGAAAGCCTGCCCTTAAAAGGCCAAGCAGACTTACTCCACCTGGAAATCAGTGCAAAAGCACTAATTTGAAAAGCACATGGATCACAGGTAAAGGAGACTCATTTGCTAACCTTAAAGAATCTGTTGGAGAAGCAAGAAATATCAGGAACTTCCCCAAGGGACAAAGACACTAACAGGAGGCATTTTTGTGATTAGTCCACCTTGCTAACACTGGTGCTGGTGGGTGCCATTATGGAATTCTCCCTTTAATTTGCTAGTATCAGAGGATGTGACCAGCTGAGCACACTGGCCACCAACATGCTGCAGCAGTAGAAGACTGCACCTTGCAGCCAGATCAATCATCAGCCCTGCCCACCAAGATGCCACAGCAATGGACTGTGGCAACCAGAGGGTTGCATACAAACCATATAGGGACACCTCTTGAGTGCCCAGTGCTGGTGACCAGGAGAAATTGTGCTTCTGGGTCCCAGAAAACATCTCCTACATAAGACTACTCCAGCATGATTGAGAGAGGTAACTGACTTTCCTAATACATAGAAACAAAAACAAAGAGTTAAGCAAAATGAGAAGACAGAAATAATATGGTCTAAACAAATGAAGATAAATCCTCAGAAAAAGAATTAAATGAAATGGAATTAAGCAAACTAACTGATAAAGAGGTCCAAGTAAAAGTCATAAAGAAGCTCAATGAACTCAAGAGAATTGATGAGCACAATAGAACTTCAACAAAGAAACAGAAATATAAGAAAGTACCAAACAGAAGTTATAACTAAATTTAAAAGTATACTAGATGGGTTCAAAAGCAGACTGGATAAAATAGAAAGAATCAGTGAACTGGAAGACAAAGCAAATGAATTCACCCAGAAAAAGCAAAAAAAATTTTTTTAAGAAGTGAAGATACTTTAAGGGACCTTTGGGAGAAGATTAAGCATCATTTGCATTATAGAGATCCCATAAGAAAAAAGAGAGATAAAGGGCCAGAAAATTTAGTTGAAGAACTAAAGACTGGAAACTTCCCTAATCTGGGGAAGGAATTACAATCCAGGTCCAGAAAGCCCTGAGAATTTCAAATAAGATGAATCCACAGAGAACCACACACATTGTAATTAAAACAGTAAAAATTTAAATAGAGAATCTTAAAAGCTGCAAGAGAAAACCTACTTTTACAAACAAGGAAAATTTCATAAGGCTTTCAGCAGATTTTTCGGTAGAAACTTTGCAGGACAGAGGGAGTCGCATGAAATAGTCAAACGCTGAAAGGAAAAAGCTTCCAAGCAAGAATTCTCTACCCAATAAGGTTGTCATTTAGATTTGAAAAAGAGATTAAGAGCTTTCCAATAAGAAAAGCTATGTTCATCACTACTAAATGGGCCCTCCCAGAAATATTAAAAGGACTTCTTCAAGCCAAAAATTAATGGCACTATTTAATAATAAAACATACAAAAGTAAAAATATCGCTGGAAAAGGTAACTATATAACAAAGATAGTAGATCAATCACTTATAAGGCAAGCATGAAGGTTAAAAGACAAAAGTAGTAAAACTAACAAAGATTATAGTAATTAAAGGAAGTATAAAATAAGTAGATGTGAAATGTTTCACCAAAACTATAAAACATGGGGAGGGTTAAAAAGGTAAAGCTTTGGAATATGTTTAAAATTAAGATGGTATCAACTTTAAAAAGATTGCTATTTATATGTGATATTTTATATGAACCTCATGATGACTACAAGGAAAAAGCTTTTTTTTGTGTGTGTGTATATACACACAAAAATGAGAACATAACTAAACATAACTAAGAAAAGCTATAAAGCCACAAGTGAAGAAAGAAACAGAAGAAAAAAACAGAGAAGAACTACAAAAGCATCCAGAAAACAATTTAAAAAATAACAATAAGTATATACTTATCAATAATTACTGTAAATGGACTAAAGTTGCCAATCAACAGACACAGCATGGCTGAATGGATTAAAAAACAAGACCCATCGATATGCTGCCTACCAGAGACTCACTTCAGAAGTAAGGACACACAGACTTAAAGAGATGAAAAAGATATTCCATGCAAATGTAAATTTAAAAAATCTAGAATAGCTTTACACACATATCAATGAAAATGACTTTAAACAAACTGTAATAAAAGACAAGAAGTGCCTTACATAATGATAAAGGAGTCAATCCAGAAGGAGATATAATATTCATAAATATATATGCACTCAACATAAAGCACCAAAATATACAAAGCAAATATCAACAAATCTAAAGGGAGGAATTGAAGGCAATACAATGATAGTAGAAGGGTGTAATACCTCTGTTTCATCAATGGATAGATTATCCAGATAAGAAATCAATAAAAACATCACCCTTAAATAAAACATTAGACCAGATAGATTTAAGAGATCTATGTAGAACACTCCATCCAAAAGAAGAATACACATTTTTCTCAAGTGCACATGGAACATTCTTCAGGATAGATCCCATGTTAAGCCATAAAACAAGTCTCAATAAATTAAAAGAAAACTGAAATCATATCAAGCATCTTTTCCAACCACAATGATATGAAACTAGAAGTAAATTACAAGAAGAAAACTGCAAAAATGTAGAGATCAAACAACCAATGGGTCATCAAAGAAATCAAAGGAGAAATAAATAAGTACTTGAGATAAACGAAAACAGAAATACAACATACCAAAATCTATGGGACATAGCAAAAGTGGTTCTAAGAGTGAAGTTCACAGCAATACAGGCCTACCACAAAAACAAGAAAAATCTCAAATAAACAATCTAACTTTATACCTAAAGAAACTAGAAAAAGAAGAGCAAACAAAGCCTAAAATTAGCAGAAAGAAGGAAATAATAAAGATCAGAGTGGAAACAAATGAAATAGAGACGAAAAAGACAAAAGAAAAGATCCATGAAATTAAGAGTAGGTTCTTTGATGGGGTGTTTAGGTGGCTCGATTGGTTAAGCTTCTGACTCGATTTCAGCTCAGGTGATGATCTCACAGTTCATGAGTTCAAGCTCCACATCAGGCTCTATGTTAACAGCACTGGAGCCTGTTTGGGATCCTCTCTCTCCCCCTCTGTCTCTGCCCCTTCCCCTCTCTCATGCATTATCTCTCTCTCTCTCTCAAAATAAATAAGTAAATAAACTTAAAAAAAAGAGTAGGTTTTTTGAAATTACAAACAAAATTGCAATCCCTTACCTAACTACCAAGAAAAAAATCAGAGAGGACTTAAATAAATAAAAAAATAAAATAAACCAGAAATGAAGGGAGAGATTAAAACTCCTCCTGTATATCTACGGTTGATACCATAGAAATACAAAAGATCCTAAGAGATTACTATGAACAATTATATGCTACCAGCTTGGACAACCTAGAAGAAATGGATAAATTCCTAGAAACTTATAATCTTCCAAGACTGAGCTAGGGAGAAAGAGGATCTGAATAGACTGATTTCTAGTAGGAAATTTGAAACAGTAATAAAAAACCTACCAATAAATAAAAGTCCAAGATTAGACTAAACATTCAAAGAAAATTTAATATCTATCCTTTCAAACTCTTCCAAAGACATTTTATGAGACCAGCATACCTTTAATACCAAAACTAGACAAGGACACCAAACACACAAAAGAAAACTACAGGCAAATATCTTTGATGAACATAGATGCAAAAAATTTCAATAAAATATTGGCAAACTAAATTCAACAACACATTAACAGGATCATATGTAATAGCCAAGTGGGATTTATTTCAGGGACGTAATGATGGTTCAACATCCACAAGTCAATCAACATGATATACTATATTAACTAAAAGAAGAATACAAATCATATGATAATCTCAATACACATAGAAAAAGCATGTGATAGAATTCAACATCCATTTATGAAAAAAACCTCTAAATAATATGGGGTAGAGGAAATGTACCTCAACATAATAAGGGCTATGTATAACAATCTTACAGCTAACATTATAATCAATGGTGAAAAGCTGAAAAGTTTTTCTCTCAGGACTAAGACAAAGATGCCTATGTACTCTTTCTACTTCTATTCAACACAGTATTAGGAGTCCCAGCCACAGTTATTAGGCAAGAAAAAGAAATAAAAGGCAGCCAAACTGGAGAGGAAGAATTAAAGTTGTCACTATTTCAGATGACATGACATTATATATTTTAAAAAAAAAAGTCTAAAGACTGGGCACCTGGGTGGCTCAGTCGATTGAGCATCCAACACTTGATTTTGGCTCAGGTCATGATCCCAGGGTTGTGAGACTGAGCTCCACTTTGGGCCCCACACTGAGCATGGAGCCTGCCTAACATTCTCTTTCTATCTCCCTCAGCCCCTTCCCCCAACTCACATTTTCTCTCTTTCTAAAAAACAACACAAAATAACAACAACAAATCCTCACAAATCTCTAAAGAATCAACACACACAAAACTGTTAGAACCAATAAATGAATTAAGTAACATTACAGGATACAAAATCAATATAAAAAATATGAGGCATTTCCATAAATTAATGAAATATCAAAAAGGGAAATTAGAAAATAACCCTATGTACAATTGTATCAGAAAGACAAAAATTTCTAAAAACAAATTTAACCAAGGGAGTGAAATACCTGTATATTGAAAACTATGACACTGATGAAAGAAACTGAAGAAGACTTGAATAATGGAGAAATATTCCATGCTCATAGATTGGAAGAATTAATTACATTAAAATACCCATATTACCTAAGGCAATCAATAAATTCAGTGCAACAAATTCCAGTGACACACTTAGAAGAACTAGAACAAATAATGCAAAGATTTGTATGGATTCACTAAAGATCCTGAATAACCAAAGCAATCTTGAGAAAGGAAGCTGTAGGTATCACACTGTATGATTTCAAACTATAATACAAAGCTATAGTATCAAAATGGTATGGTTTGATTACAAAAATGGACATTCAGATAAATGCAACAGAATTGAGAGCCTAGAAATAATTCCACACATATATGGGTAATTATTCTTTGACAAAGGAGACAAGAACATACAATAGAGAAGGAAAAATCTCTTCAATAAAGAGTGCTGGGAGGGGTACATAGGTGGCTCAGTTGGTTAATCATCTGACTCTTGGTTTAGGCTAGGTCATGATCTCATGTTTCATGAGTTTGAGCCCCACAATGGGTTCTATGTGATAGCATGGAACCTACTTGGGATTCTCTCCCCCATCCCACCTACCCTGCTTGTACTCTCTCTCTCTCTTTCTCAAGATAAACTTAAACAAATAAATGGAGCTGGGAAAACTGGGCAGCCACATGCACAAAAATGAAACTAGACCACTATCTTACACCATATACAAAACTCAAAATGGACTAAAGACCTGAAGGTAAGGACCTGAAAGCATAAAATTCCTAGAAGAAAACAGAAGACTCTGTTTTCAAGGAGTAAACTCCTTGACTTTGGTCTTACCAGCATCTTTGTGGATCTGACTCCAAAGGCAAGGGAAACAAAGTTGAAAATAAACAAATGGGACTAAATCAAACTTAAAAGATTCTATACAGCAAAGGAAACCATCATCAAAACAAAAAGTCAACCTAATGAATGGGAGAACATATTGCAAACCATATATAGGATACAAGGCTAATACTCAAAATATATATAGAAATAGAACAACATTCAAGAACAAAACCCCAAACAACCCAATTTAAAAATGAGCAGAGAGGGGCGCCCGGGTGGCGTAGTTGGTTAAGCGTCCGACTTTCGCTCGGGTCATGATCTCGCGGTTCGTGGGTTCGAGTCCCGCGTCGGGCTCTGTGCTGACTACCAGCTCAGAGCCTGGAGCTTGTTTCAGTCTGTGACTCCCTCTCTCTCTGACCCTCCCCTGCTCACGCTGTCTCTCTCTCTCTCCTAGAAATAAATAAAACATTTAAAAAAAATAAATAAAAAATAAAAATGAGCAGAGAATCTGAGTAGAGATTTCTCCAAAGAAGATACAGATGTTCAACAGGCATATGAAGAGATGCTTAACATCACTAGTTATTGGGGAAATGCAAATCAAAGCACAACGCTATTGTCATCTAACACCAGTTAGAATGGCCATTATCAAAAACAGTGTTGGAGTGGATGTGGAGAAAAGGGAACCCTCACACTATAGGTGGAACTGTTAATTGGTACAACCACTACAGAAAATAGTATGGAGCTTCCTCAAAAAATTAAGACTAGAACTACCAGATGACCCAGATATCCCACTTGTTGGAATTTATCTGAAGAATATAAAAACATTAGCTTGAAAATATATATGCACACCCATATGCATTGCATCATTATTTACAATAGTTAAGATACAGAAGCAGCCTAAGTGTCCATTGATAGATGAATGAATAAAGATGTGGCATATTTATACAGTGGAATACTGCTCAGACATAAAGAATAAGATCTGTCATTTGCAGCAACATGGATAGATCTCAAAGATATAATATCAAGTGAAATAAGTCAGATGAAGAAAAAGAAATACTGTATGATTTCACTCATATGTGGAATCTTAAAAAAATCAAAATCATATGTAGAATCTAAAACAAGACAAAACAAATGAATAAACAAAGTAAAACAAAAACAAACTCATAGATACAGAGAACATACTAGTGGTTGCCAGGGATATGGGGGTGAAGGAGTGAAAGATATCGGTGAAGGGGGTCAACTGTATGGTATGGTAATAGATGGTAACTGACTTGTGGCCATGATTACTTTGTAGTGTATTAACAGATTTCAAATTATAAAGCTATACACCTGAAACTTATGTAATAATAATAATAATAATAATAATAGCAATAATAATAGAAATTTTGTTGTAAACATTGGAAATAAATTCTGTAGAGACTGACCACATGTCTTGCACATCAGAGATGATTATTAAATTTTGACTGTTATGATTATAATTATGATAAGGAGGATTATGTCTTCAACTACCTTGCTGTTCCTTCCCTCTGTCACAATCACCTGGAAAAAACCCAAATCTGATTAAATCCAATCTTCTACTATTTTCATATCTGTTAAACATTGCTGACCTCATCTTAAATTCAAAACCACATATCTCAAGTAGGTTCCTGGTGCTTCTGAGCAATCCTGCTTCATTTCCTTAGTCAATCCACTCCAAGGAGTCCCGCAATGACTCCTTCAGTTTTTTATTTCATTGGGAATAGGAAATAGGAAAAACCAAGAAGATAATTTCCACTCTCCTACTAACTCATCTATTAGTCAACTTGGACCTGTGCCTGAATGTTTATTTTTCTTTTTTTCCAAACACAAATGTTCTGCTCCTAAGGCCAAACTTTCCCCTTATGAAATGGATCCCATTCTCTCTGGTCTCCTCAAGAACTTTATGCCTCCGCTTTTTCCATTACTCTGTTACATTATAATTCGTTCCCACTCTACTGCTCATTTCCATTAGTTCCATCAACAACACACTTCTGACTCCTCGTTCTCTAGCTATCAATCATTTTCTCTGTTCTTTTTCAGCTCAACACTTTGAGAAATTTTCCTCTTCTAGAAGTTTTACTTCCCTAGCTTTAATTTCTCAGGAATTTATTCTATTTGTGCTTTTGGTCATCGTGTACTACCAAAACTTCTTTGTCAACGTCACTAATGACCTTTACATCATCAAATCCTATGGTCAGTTCTCAGTACCCATCTTATTTGACCAATTGGTAGCATTTAATGTAAATTGTTACCACGTTTTAAAACAATTCATTTTATCCCTGGGATACTACTATTTCTGGGCCTCTTTCTACCTTACTGTCTGTTCCTTCTTCCTTTTCTTGACTGGTTCCTCTTCAGCTGAACAAGGCTATGCCTTAGGGCTCAGTCCTTGAGTCTTGTCTTTATCTCTATTTATTCTCTGAATGATCTCATCCAGTTCCATGGCTTCTTTCCATTGATAATACATTTTTATGTCCAATCTATTCTTTAAAATTTTTTTTTAATGTTTTGTTTATTTCTGAGAAGGGAGAGAGACAGCATGAGCAGGGAGGGTCAGAGAGAAAGGGAGATACAGAATCCGAAATAGGCTCCAGGCTCTGAACTAGCTGTCAGTACAGAGCCCAACGCGGGGCTTGAATCCACAAACCGTGAGATCATGACCTGAGCCGAAGTCAGACGCTTAGCAAACTGAGCCACCCAGGCGCCCCAATGTCCAGCCTATTCTTGCCCATGAACTCTAGACTCATATTTCTAACTAGTTACTTGACATTTTCCCTTAATTGCCTAATAAACATTTCAAACCTAACAAGCTCCTCAAGCCAAACTCTGGTTTCCCATTTCCCTCTAAATCTGTTCTTTCCACAGATTTCTCTCTGGCAATCCCATTCTTCCAGTTATGCAGGTAAAATAAAACCTTGAACCATCCTTGATTTTTCTCTTTCTGTCATATTACGAATCCAATTCTTCAGCAAATCCTGTCTACCTTTGAAGGAGGTAGGCTATTTCTTTCCACTTCTCTAGCTACCACTCTGGTTTGGGTTATCATCATTTTCACTTGTATATGCAGTAGCCTCCTAACTGGTCTTCCTGGTTCTACCCTTGCTGCACTGCAGACTCCTCCACAGCAGCCAAAATAACTCTTTTAAAACACTTTTGTGATGAAATCTGAGTCCTTAGGCCTGCATAACTGTGGTTTATCCTAGTAATCTCTCTGATCTTGTCTGCTCTTATACTTGGTTCTGTTCATCAGTTGACTCCAGGCATATTAGCTCCTTACTAGTCCTCCACTATCCCAAGCATACGCCAACCTTGGAATTTTTTTTTTTTTACACAAATAGTTTATTGTCAAATTAGTTTCCACATAACACCCAGTGCTCATCCCCACAAGTGTCCTCCTCCATGCTCACCCCTCCTCCCCCACACATCCATCAGTCCTCAGTTTTTGTCAGCATTCAAGAGTCTCTCATGGTTTGCCTCTCCCCCTTTCCCCCACCATTTCCGCCCTTCTTCTCCCCCTTGGTCCTCTGTTAAGTTCCTCCTAATCCTCCTATACGTGCACACATATGATATTTGTCCTTCTCTGCCTGACTTATTTCGCTCAGCATAACACCCTCAAGGTCCATCCATGTTGCTACACATGGCCAGATTTCATTGTTTCTCATTGCCATGTAGTATTCCATGGTATAGATAAACCACATCTTCTTGATCCATTCATCTGTGGATGGACACTTAGGCTCTTTCCATGTTTTAGCTATTGTGGAGAGTGCTGCTATGAACATTGGGGTACATGTCCAACCTTGGAAATTTATACATAGAAGGTTCTTCCATCAGCTATCTACATCGATAACTTTTTTACTTCCTTCAAGCCTTTGCTCAAAAGTCATTATTCAAGATATTTCTCTAATCAGATTATCTAAAATAGCACCCCAATTCCTCTCTATGTCCTAAGTTCTGCTTTAGTTTTTTTAAGTTTCTATTTTAATTCCAGTTAGTTAAAATACAGTGCTGTAGTAGTTTTGGGTGTACAATATAATGATTCAACAATTCCAAACATCACCAGGTGTTCATCATGACAAATGTACTCCTTAATCCCCATCACCTATTTAGCCCATCCACTCCCCATTCCTTACTCCCCTCCCTTCTGGTCACCATCAGTTTGTTCTCTATAGTTAAGAGTCTGTTTCTTGATTGGTCTCAATCTCTCTTTCTCTCTCACCCCCCCACCTTTGCTCATTTGTTTTATTTCTTAAATTCCACATATGAGTGAAATCATATGATATTTTTCTTTCTCTGGCTGGCTTATTTCACTTAGCATTATATTCTCTAGCTGTATCCATGTTGTTGCAAATAGGAAAATTTCATTCTTTTTAATGGCTGAATAATCCACTCTATGTATGTGTGTGTGTGTGTGTGTGTGTATACACATACATACATACACCACATCTTCTTTATGCATTCATCAATCAGTGGACAACTTGGTCTTCTTCCATAATTTAGATATTGTAAATAATGTTGCCATAAACATAAGTGTGCATGTATCCCTTTGAATTATTGTTTCTGTATTCTTTGGGTAAATACCCAGTAGTGTGAATGTTAGATCATAGGGTAGTTCTATTTTTAACTTTTTAAGGAAACTCCATACTGTTTTTTACAATGGCTGCACCAGTGTCTGCTTTAACTTTTTTCATAGTAGTTGTTGCCACCTGGCTTCAGTATATATTTTCCTATTTGTTTATGTTTTGTGTTCCTACGGTGTTGTGATATATAAGAAGTAATATATTGTATCTCCATTCCATTTCTGGCACAGAGCTCCTAAAAGCATTGGAATTTCCAGTGATGAGAGAGATAAAGGTATGGATTATTATGTTAATAAGGTAACTTATGCTTTGTGCTTCTGGATGGGGGGTTGGTTGCCAGTAGAACAAATCATATCATTAGTGGGTTGGAACTTCAGTCCCACTCCCTCCATGCACATTCAGGGTAGAGAACAGGGGCTGTAGATAGAGTTCAATTACCCAATCACCAATGGCCAGTGATTTAATTAATCATGTCTGTGTAATGAAACCTCCATAAAAAAACAAAGACAGGGTTCAGAGAGCTGCCATGTTGGTGAACATGCGGGGATTTGGTGAGACTGGGCTAGGAAAGGACTGGGAAACTCTGTACCCCTTCCTCATACCTTGTCCTATATATCCCTTTCACCTGGTTGTGTCTGAGTTATATCTTTTTATAATAGACTAGTAATCTTAAAATGCTTCTCTGCATTCTATGAATCATTCTGGCAAATTAATTGATTCCAAGAAAGGGGTTGTTGGAACCTCTCATATATAGCCAGTATGTCAGAAACACAGGTGACAATCTGGACTTGTGATTGGCTTTTGAAGCAAAGGACAGGCTTATGGGACTGCATAAGGATATTAGTGCTATGTCCATATATACATATACATATATATATATATATATATACACATATAAACATGTATATATTTATATGTGTACATATACACATATATACACACAGACACACAAATACATATATGCATACATATATAAGTATATACATGTATATAAGTATATACATGTATATGCATATATGTATATTTGTATTATATGTGTGTGCATTTATATCTTGGCTGAATAAATTACAATTCAGAGGACCTCCAATTAGGCCTAAGTTATTTTTATCTGGGGGCAGTAGTCAAAGCCTGAACTACTCTGTGGGGCACTTTCTCTACCTAACCTCTTGCTCTGCTTGCTTTGGAGTATATTCTTCTCATTGTCTCACCCAAGTTTGCCTTCTGCTGATACAAACCAGTATTTTTGCCTCAGATCTCACCTAAACATAGCCAATAGCTGCAACTATTACGTTTGCCTGACTTTAAATAGCCATGCCTAGCCTGACTGTGATCTGCCCTGACAAATCAATTTCCGTACTGTATACTCTACATGTTACCTGGTGGCATAGCTGGTATCAGCTTCGTGTACCATAACTTCCTGCCCAGTACTTCACCTATTATACTGTACTCTAAGTGCATTCCTATGGAAGGAAAAAGAAAATAACTCAAATACATTTCATCAAGTAGTTTCTGAGAGACTTATACAGCCTTCAATAAAACATGGGAATATACACTTTTTAAACAGTCAAATGTCTTATCTGGAACCAGACTTGAAGAAAGCTATAGCCACCTTTGGGGGTTTGGACTGTTCTTCAAGTCTCATGATGTCTTATCCATTGATTTTTTGACTTCTGGAGAAATAATCACTTTCTCAATAGTCACTTAATGGAAGAGACAATCTCTTTCAATGAAGCAGCCATTGACAATACAAAAATCTTTGCAGGAGTGTTTATAGGTTCTTAGTGGGAGCAAGCAATACCACATAATCTAGAAGGCAATCTAGTAAAATGTAATACCTTACAAAATGTGCAAATTTTTTGGCCTAGACTTTCATTATAAGAAATTTACCATACAGATATACTCATTTAAATGTATCATAATATAAATTTAAGGATGTCTGTTTAGCATTATCTAAACTTAGCAGGGTCTTTGTTAAAATGGACTTTGGGAAATGAATTTTTATGTAATCATTACAAAATATATGAAAGATGGCTACAACATACAAGCGATTACAAAGCATATTATAAAACATTATCTAAAGTATGAACACATTAATTTAAAATGCTTATTTTGTGAATACAAGTCCAGAAGACTATGTTAAAATTGTTAACAGTAGATACCTCTAGGATTGGGATTATACGGAGGGTGTGTATTGCAGGGATAGGGGGGAGAATGTGTGGAGATGAGGGGAACTCTCTTGGTCTATTTTTATCATTTCATACTTGAAGATAAAATTATAAAGTGATTTAAAATAAAAGCAATTCAATATTTTAATTATGAAAAAAATATTCCTGAGAGTATCTGAAATTTCTAGTACAATAATATTCCTTGGGATTAATGTTATTGTCTATGCCAATCTTGTGTCACTTTATGTCTTCCAGCATCAAGAAATATTTGGGGTCAACAGGGCCATTATTTCCTTATCTTCTCATCACAGTGGGACCAGTATTTATCCTCAGGTATGCCTTCTTATAATTGGGTTTTCATAAAACATTCAAAAAACTCTATGAATAGATATATTAGCTACTTTAATATATCTAAATCAATCTCTCACTGTCTCTGTCTCAGTGTCTCCCACCTCTCTCTCTGTCTCCTTATTATTTATCTATCATCTATCTATCATCTATCTATCTATCTATCTATCTATCTATCTATCTATCTATCATCTATCTATCTATCCATCTATCTTTATCTATCAATCAGCTATCTACCATTTAAATTCAAATACTGCAAAACAGTTCCAGGACTTTAATTTAATTTAAAATTGCAAAAACTGGATTTGTTGATGAAAGACCCACCTTTGAAGGTCTTCTGACACCAATAAAAGATATGAGCCATATTTTCAGGTTCTATGGTGGCAGCAGTGTCCCTTGAGGGTCTGTTTGCTACTCATTTTCTCCCCATGCACTCAAAAGCTATCTCATTGCTGTGAAGTGTTCTTCAGATATTGACAGGCAGAACAAGCCTGAAAATAACATCTCAGAAGCTTGGGGGCAAATACTTACTGCTGCAAAAGAAACAAACAAAAATCATATTTTGTGATTTTCTTTTTAAAAAAGTAAAAAGGACGAGAGAAATTGGTGTTTCTTAATGTTTGCTAACCAAGTTCTTTGGATTGGAAAGAGATTGCCTTCTTTCATGCTGAGAGAAGCAGAAATGGAAATTATTCCCATCGTTGCTTAGCTCAAACACTTGGGAATTTATTGACAGCTCAGCAAAAGCAATTAAAGAAAAGGAGAAAAGGCTAAGCAACCTGTATTCGGGTAAGTCCTTCTTCTTAAGATATAAATATATGAGACCAGGTGCCCTTTAAGGCTTTTAAAGGAACTCATGAAAAAAAAAAAGAAGCTATTCAGATTAACCTTACAAAATATTTGGGCAATAGCTGTTTTCCTTTGGGCCCTCATGCTTCAGTCTGTACTCTCCTCTTCCTCACTCTGATGACCCATCCAGCTTGCCTTCTTAGACCAGTCCTATTCTCTAAGGGCCTAGGTGTTGGGCACACATGTAGTGGAAAGAACCCCTGACTCATCTTCAGGTGCTTAGGCTTTTAGAGTTTCCTTATAAGATGTCATGATGATTAAATGGCATAAAATAAGCATAAGAGTTTTGTGGCCTATCAAATATTACATAGAAATAAATTTGTTATCATGTTCTGCCCCTATTACTCAAAGCTCTATGAACTTATGCAGATCACTTTACCTCCCTGGGCTTTTGTTTCCTTGGCTATAGGTAAAGATGAAGACACTGGAGTCCTCTCCAGCAGTAAGGTCCTATGTTAGCAACTAAAATGGCTAAAAGCCATTTTAAACAAAAGTTTTTCTAAACCACCTATTTAGCTCAAGAAAGTGATTAATAACCCCATGAAGATAACAGCAGAACTATTTTTGGGCAGAAGAGACTGGGAGGAGCTTTTCATTGTTCTCAAATCTTGGTGGTTTTGTTGAATGGAGCTGGGAATGGCATGTCCAGCATTCAGGAAGGAACATTAGGTACGGAATCAATTCTGTGTGAATATCCTTAGGCTAGCAACTCATTATGTGAAGTTTTTTTTAATAATGTTTTTAATGTTTTATTTATTTTTAAGAGAGAGAGAGAGTGGGGAGGGTCAGAGAGAGCGGGAAACAGAATCTGAAGCAGACTCCAGGCTCTGAGCTGTCAGCACAAAGCACAAAGTCAGGCTGTGAGATCATGACCTGAGCCCAAGTTGAACGCTTAACCCACTTAGCCACTCAGGCGCCCCTGTGAAGTGAAGTTTTAATGGAAGTTTTCTTTGGTTAATGAACAAACACAAAATCATTAGATTTTTTTTAAAAGAAAAGAATCTTTTTCTCTTATGAACCAGCTACTTAAAAAAAATTATAGTATTGAACCCAAGGGATACAGAAATGCTGATGCATAGGAGCACATGTACCCCAATGTTCATAGCAGCACTCTCCACAATAGCCAAAACATGGAAGGAAAGAGCCTAAGTGTCCATCAATGGACGAATGGATCAAGAAGATGTGGTTTATCTATACCATGGAATACTACATGGCAATGAGAAGGAATGAAATCTGGCCATGTGTAGCAACATGGATGGACCTTGAGGGTGTTATGCTGAGCGAAATAAGTCAGGCAGAGAAGGACAAATATCATGTTTGCACGTATAGGAGGATTAGGAGGAACTTGACGGAGGAACAAGGGGGAGAAGAAGGGCGGAAATGGTGGGGGAGAGGGAGGGAGGCAAACCATGAGAGACTCTTGAATGCTGACAAAAACTGAGGACTGATGGATGTGGGTGGGGGGGGATGGGCATGGAGGAGGGCACTTGTGGGGATGAGCACTGGGTGTTATGTGGAAACTAATTTGTCAATAAACTATTTGAAAAAAAAATAAAAAAATAAAAATAAAAAAATATAAATCCTAAAAAATTATAGTATTGAGAATTTCTAAAATTTTGAGAATTTTTCCAATTTTAGGGATTACTATAATATAATTAGGCATGTGGATCACTTGCCGAATAAACCAAGATGATTGTTATTAGTCCAATGATTTAAGAAAAGCAGGGCTCACTATCCAGACACAGCTGGTACTCAGTATCTGATTTATCAGCTGCTTTTAACATCCAGGGTTCTTGTGTTTTTCAAATAAGTATTTGTAAGGGTTCCAATCATCTGGATTACATAGCATATTTATACCTTTTCCCTGGATTAAAGAATTATCTGTAGTAGGGATTAGGTTGAGGCCACAATTAAAAGAGATTTTAATAGGACTGGCACCCTAGATGCTAGTAGGACATTTATATTATCTGTACTTGTGGATATGTCATCTCATCTATCTTCTCATGATCCTGGAAAAGAGTCAGAGTGGCAGATTAAAGAAGGCCACAGTGTTTTTTAAAACATTCCTCCTATGGAGAGGTAGGCTGTGTGTCCCCTGTTCTTGGATCTGAGTTGGCCCTGTGACTATTGTAACCAGTAGAATATGTAGGAGTAGCAGTGTGTCTGTTTCTGTGCCCAGGCCTAAAAAATGGTCCGTGTCTACTTTTTGTCTTTGAACAATTTCTCTAAGAGCCTTGAGCTTCCATGTTATAAGTCACCTACTTTGAAACGTCATGCTAGAGATACCACATGGGGGTCCCTTAAGCTACAGTCCAAGCAGTCCTGGCCTTCCACATAATCCTACTAAGGCACAGATATGTGAGTGAAGGCATTTGAATCTTCAAAAGAGCCTATACCCAAGCTGACTGAGTGATCTCAGTCAATGCTGCATTGAACACATAGATCATCTAGCTATGGTCTACAGAATCTCCTAATTCAGAGATCATGAGCTGTGATGAAATGGTTGTGGAAGCCATTATATAATCATTATCTTAATTGATCTCCATAAGTCTTTTAGGCAGGCTGGTAGGTTCTGTCCGTCATTTTATAGACAAAGACACTGAAGATATAGATAACTGTAATAAAATGATCCCATTTCACAGATGAACTTTGAACTGAGGTTCAAAGACCTGTTGTGACTTGCTTGAAGACTTGAATCCAAACACTCTTACTAGAAATATAGTCTATTATACTACATGTCTTCTTTATGATAATAATGCTTTTTTCATTCTAAGAAATGGCCTTTTTAATCGGAAGATATACACGATGTATCATGAGTTGTTTACATTGTTTCAGAAAGCTTAGGGCAAAATTTAAAGTTCAATTTTATTAATTATTGATTTTACTTATTCCTAGTTTTCTATTTCTAATTTACTAACATATCTTGTGCTTTTTGCAGTAAGCTGGTATGAATCTTTTTAGAGAAAAGTGGGATGTTAATAAATTCACTAAAACACTTACTACCAAACTCAATAGATGGCTCTATTTTAGAGTTGCCAGATAAAATATAGGATATAAATATGGGACATTTTATATTAAAATATATTCATCATTCATGTGAAATTCAAATTAATTGGGGAATCCCACATTTTTGTTTGCTAAATCTGGCAAACATCCACTGTGCCAACTCCAAAAAATTGCTTCCTATCTATTAACTTTGGTACTCATTTCCTTCAGGGGAATCTCAACTGATGTAGTTCAAACCTACCTTGGATGGGAAATGGCAAATGGGTAACCAGAGTTCAAGAAGATTTATATGAAGCCTGAGGGAGTGTCTTCACCAAACATTATCTCTAGGTAGAACCCCAGCAGAAGCAAAGTTGATTTATTTCCTGCTTCCTTTCTTCAACATGTCTGCCCATCTCTTTTTCAGTTCTGGCATCCATTCTTACAAAGTCCTGCTCAAACTAGCTCTTATTGTCTAATTATTTGTGTATTAAATATATATTGAGCATCTACAATATGCCAGACACAGTAATCAACAGCTGAAGATTGAATTCATAAAAGAAAGGCCTCAGGGCATAAGAGAAAGGAATTACCATATACTAAATAAATATTTTGCATATACTAAAATTTTTTGCATTATATTTTTCCATTTTTATTTTTAAGTTTTAAAAAAAATTTAAATGTTTTACTTATTTCTGAGAGAGAGAGAGAGAGAGAGACAGAGTGAGCAGGGGAGGGTCAGAGAAGAGGGAGACACAGAATCTGAAACAGGCTCTAGACTCTGAGCTGGCTGTCAGCACAGAGCCCGACGGGGGGCTCGAACCCACTAACCGTGAGATCATGACCTGAGCCGAAGTCGGACGCTTAACCGACTGAGCAATCCAGGCGCCCCTATTTTTCCATTTTTAGCAAAGTCCTGTAGGGGAGGTCTAATAAAGAAATTCCTATCTGAGCTGAGAGTTGAGAGATAAGTAGGAGTGATTCCATACTCTGGTCCAGTCTTAAGAATTTTCTGATTTCTACTCTTATAAAAAACATTTTTCTCAAAATAAATTCTAAACAGATTAGTTTTACTAGTCTTAAATTAGGTTTAGACAGTCAAAGTAAAATGGAGATCTGGAATAAATATCTAGATAATTTGAATGAACTTCCTGCTGCTGAGGAAAAAGGAGCATGGAACCAGATATAAACAGATTGGAGTCAGAAGACCTAGATTCATATTTTGACTGCCATTTATTAGTCATGTGATGATGGCCAGCACTCTTAGGTTCTATATCCTCAGTGTCTTTGTCTATAAAATGACAGACAGGACCTACTAGCCTAACAGACTTATGGAGATCAATTAAGATGATTATATAATACAAAACCATCACTATTAACACCTTGTTGTATTAAAATAATAATAGTGACCATTTGCCTTGGATGGCAAATGGAAAACATGTTCACTAATCAGTTCAATGAAGAAGCATATAAGCAATATACTACCATTTGTTGGATGGATATTTAGAAGTTAAGCCTAACCTCTAGCTAATAGCAGTATTCTTATTTAAAAAATTTTTCTTAGACTCTTTTATGTCTATTCTAATGGAGCATTTTATAATCCATACTAAATTTCTGTACTTCACAATGATTAGAACTGGAATTAATCCTCATGGTATCTGTACATAGTCTACAATTTTGAACATTTCAACTACAGAATATCACAAAATAGCCTTTATTTGCAGAGTGGCCACCTGTACTTTACACCTGGGGCAAACATGTTTTGAGAGTCTTGTATTTACAAGATGCAGTGATAAAATAATAATAATAGTTTCTAATTTATCATAATGTCTTGCCTTACATAGTACAAACTGTTCTCAGATTCAAATGACCCTCATTGATATGGACATACCCTCCCAACATAGTTAGGGAATGTGCCATCATCCTGATTTGACTTCACCACTATGGGTCCTAGGTCCATTCCACTGCTTCTCCTCATGTGATTAAAAAAATCATAGTTTAATCAATTTAATGTCCATAACTTAGACAAGAGAAAAAGAGAGAACCAGAAACTAATTTAGTGAAATCAGTGTTTCAGTTTAAATCTCAGTTATTGATTTCGCAGATATTTGTTTTCCTATTTTTTATTTGGATATTAGAGGATCATTTATTTTTTTTTTAATTGAAGTATAACTGACATACAATATCCTATTAGTTTCAGGTGTATGTCATAGTGATTAGACATTTTTATATGATTCACATGATAAGTCTAATTACCATCTGTCACTATACAAAGTTATTATAATATTATTAATTATCTTCTCTATGCTATACATTATATCCCCATGACTTATTTTATAACTGCAAGTTTGTACCTCTTAATCCCTATCAACTATTTTCCTGCCCCCCAAACCCTCTCCCCTCTGGTAACCAGCAGTTAATTTCTTATATATATGAGTCTGTTTCTATTTTGTTTTGTTTATTTTTCAGATTCCACATATAAGTGGATTTATATAGGATGTGGACAAAGTGGAACCCTCATCCACTCTTTGTAGGAATGTGAATTGGTATAGCCACTATAGAAAAAAAATATGGAAGTTCTTCAAAAAATCTAAAAATAGAACAACCATATGATTCAGAAATTTAACTTCTGGGTATTTATCTGAAGAACATGAAAACACTAATTTGAAGAGATATACACACCCCTATGCTCACTGCGTCATTATTTACAATAGCCAAAATATGGAAGCAACCTCAGTGTCCATCATAGATGAAGGATAAGGAAGATGTGATATATATAAAATAGAAAATTATTCAGTCATAAAAAAGAATAAAATTTGCCATTTGCAATAACATGGATGGATGTAGAGGGTATTATGGTAAGTGAAATAAGGCAGACAGAGAAAAATGTCACTTAATCATTACTAATGAGATGGGACAGAACAATATTCTAAATGAGATGGAGCAGAACAATATTCTAAAACTAATATTTATTTATTTTGAAAGAAAGAGAGAGTGCGTGCCCACGCACAAGTTGGGGAGAGGCAGAGAGAAGGGAAGACTGAATCCCAAGCAAGATCTGCACCATCAGCTCAGAACCCAATGTGGGGCTCAGACTCAGGAACCCTGATATCATGATAAGTCATGATCAAGACTCTGTTGCTTAAGTGACTGTGCCACGCAGGTGTTAATTATTATAATATTACTTCCCAACTTAACCAACTGTGCCCTGAGAGGTGTTAATTCTTATACTTTAAACTCCATGAGAAATATTTCAAAATAAAAAGAAATCTTTCTCATCTGCTACCCCATCGTCCAATGAAGTTGTCACAGCAGCCATCATTATTTCCTATTTAATTAGAATCTCTTTGAGTCAGATTCATGAACTGAATATTTTTTAACATTCCTAGATTATTCTTACTCACAATGATTTTGAGAACTAGGCATTGCACAATGTCTTATAAAAGAAGACCAAAATGGGAAGAAATCTGTTCTCTTTGCTATTCAAAGTCATTTGCTTGGACAATGGCATCGTTATCTGAAAACTTGAAAATATTTTCACTTCTGCATTGCATAAGTGAATTATGAGATGTCTGAAAAGATTACACTGTACCAAAGGTCTGCTCTATTGTTATCTAAGGAGACTTCATAATATGAAATAAGTGAAAATGGTAAGTGGTAACATGAACCAGTTGCCTAAACTTGTCCAGTTTGTGATTCATGTGAAGTTATGTCAGGATGGTCCTAGTTAGTGCATTGTGTTTAGAGAAAGATTATTAACAATAAAAGGTTCATTTTAATCTGAATTCACATCAAAGACATTATTGATCAATATTTATTGAGCATTCATTACCCACTGGGTATTGAAAAATAGAGCAAAATGTCAAATAAGATGGCTGTTTCCTTCTTTTAAAATCCGCTGCTTGGAAGATAGTATATAGCAATGGTATGTGATGGCAGAGAAATCCAGATACAAGCATACCTAACCACGTGATTCTGTGAATAGAATAATGTAATTAGGCTGATAATTTTTTTTTTACCTTAAATAGTTTATAATTAGAAAGCTCAGCTAAATTTGCATTTCTCTCATATAGTAGTTTCCAGACTAAATTAATCCATAGTACATAATTGTGAAATTACTTCCAAATGAGAATTTTTACTGTTTTCTTTTAATCAATGCCACCTGCCTTCCTATTAATAACCATGGTTGTTTATATTTTAATTTTTTTCCACTTTGTGCTTATGTAAAATGTCCTTCACTTCAGAGGTAGGTGAAAGCAATTTGAAAGGGTCGTTAAGATTCTTCAGAAGTCACTTTCTGAATGTAAACTATGTTATAGTGAATTATTCCCAAAACAATATTAATCATGACTATCTTGACTCTATTTTTTAAATGAAATACAGTTTTGCTTCAAAATCCATTCAAACAGAAATTTTTAAAAAGATAAACATTTCATCTGGGTGCAATTTTGAAATCTTTTTTTCTGGGTTATGCTTGAAGAGTTTTGAATATGTTCAATTAAGACTTCCCAATTATTTTTTTGTGATTGTTGAGTGTGATATTATGGATACAAAAATTCTGAAGAAAGTGGCTAGGCAGAGATCAAATACATTTTCTGTAGGCAGGGAACTTCACCTACAGAGAAGTGATCTTTTTACCATTTGTGCCTAAATAAATGTAGCATGGAATAACCCTATATAGAAAAATTTCATTCTCTAATTTGAGCTGCAGTAAAGGAATCCCAGAGAAGGTAGGGGCCATGTCCAACACACAGACCTAGTTGTTTCTAGTTTAAAAAAAAGAAAGATAAAAAGACAATTATCCTATGAATTACACTCTTTTGCTCTTTTTTATTCCACAAAATAGATTTTACTTTGTCAAATGCATTGTTCTATGATAATATAAGAAGCAATAAAATGTATTACAGTATTATTTATAACTTTTATCTGACACTTTCTGATAAGAATCTAAGAAGTAAATATGGCTCCCTTAGATATATGTTTTAGCCAAACTTTCTCAGTATCTTTGACTACTTTTTATAGTTTTCCTGTTCTTCAGTTGATTACTTACTAGTTTTCACTTTTTGTTATAAATGGTTAATTTAAAGCCTAATGTATTGATACATTTTGGGGAAAGAGTGTAGAGTCAGGGCACATTTGCATAATTTATGCCTTGTCTAAAGTTTACAGAAATGAAAGCATAGAGAGAAAATTTATCTTTACGAATACTAAGGGTATGACCACAGAGTCATATGACAAGTCTCACTAGATTTGATGGGCTTGTCACATATTTGGTTAAAGACAAATGAAGATGCTAAGGTTTGGATCAGTATGTGAGTGAAGATGTTCAAGTGATGAAAGAGAGCCATGGGAGAAAAAAATGGCAGTTGTCCATTTGAAACTCATCCTTCTTCCACAGAATAGGACAGGGGCAGGTCTAATGGAAAAATCACATTATGCTACCATTGTAGCATACTCTCTGGTTGTGTTTTAATGAGGAATCTGGTGCATGACTGGAGGCAACATTAAGCCTAAAAAGAGACTGTAAATAATACTTGGTGGTGGTGGTAGTGATAGTGGTGGGAGATTTGTATTACTTACTGGAATCTACAAAAGACTGATAAGGGACACCAAAGCTAGGGAACAGCTAAATACTAGGTACTCTTTCCTTAGAGACCACGGAAAACTCCAAGAATAAGACACTCAAATTTTCAGAGAAGTAGGCAGATACAATCCACCTAAATTTTGGCTACCAGTTTCTCTAGCTTACTCTTCACACAGCCCCTAGTAACTGAATGACTAAATAAGAATTATGGGCTTAAATACCAGGTTTTCAGCGTAAAGTCTAAGGGAATATATAAACCATACCCAGGTAAATTAGGAATAGAATGTTAATGTAGTTCAATGACAATAAAGAGTCCTTCAGCTAGACTGACAAAAGTAGGACATTCACCAAGAAGAAAAAAAAACCCTCAGACTTACTGACTTCATTAAAGAACAGAAGAACATTAAAGAATAGAAGATATGGAACAACAATAAAAGGTTTTGAGAAAAATGAAATTTGTTAGTTTTCAAGGAAGGAGTTCAAGGCTTCTCTTCATCCTTTCTTCTCCAGGAAATGTGAGAATGCTCTTAGTTAGTCTGATCCTATAGCATCATGTTCCCTAGGCTTGGTAGTGGGGAGAGTCCTTATGTAATGAAAGTTAAAAGATCATTGCAAGTGGATATATCTCTTTCTTTTGGATTTCCTTTCCATAATGCTGAAGTGGTAAGGACCAATAACCTTGACTCAGCATCATGGAAGGAAAATAATCTCAGCTCAGCATTCAGGATTAAGGAAAAATCATTATCTATCTTTCTTTGTTCACATTGCATCTGGTGCTGGTATATGTGTATTTTATCTACCTAGAAAAAAAAATAGGGCCTATCTTAGCCCGATTTTGTCAAAAGTTATTTAAGCCTAATTTATTTATAGCCTAGGAATAGTTCAAGGCCAACAGAGTTCCAGGCCAACAGAGTTTTCCTCATTTGGCTGTGGAAACAGTGTTAGCAGGAGTTAACTAAGAATGACTCACAAAGGTTTAAAGTTAGAAAGGAATCAGGGTTTCTCTTCAAGATAAGTTTGTAATTTCATGTTTGAGTCCTCACATGCCACTCTAAATATATAGCAATGATAAACTCTGAAGTGAAAAATTAAAAAGACATGGCTGAACTAAAAATTTACCTATGCCTATGAAAACTCAAGAGAAAATCAAAAATATTATACTATAAGTGTACTCCATATTCCCAAATGAAATTTGGACCAGAATTAAGCAAAGCTAATATAGAGTAATAGAGATTAAATGTGGCCCATGTAAAGTAGGAGGCTAGGGTCAGGCTTACTGCTTTTGAAACTGGCTGTGTTAGAGCTCCTTCACCCATGAAAATAAGTTGTAAAGAGCTGTGACCAACATTCTTCTGGATTATAGACTGTGCATTCTGAGAGACAGGAGTAAGCAGACACAGATTCAAAGCTAGGACTTGAGCCAATTCACCTGCTGGCTCAGTGACTGTACATCATCAAATACTTAAAGGGAACACTGGGATAAAGAAAAGTTTGAAACAGTTAGGCAAGGGGAAAGAGGCATAGAGGTAAAAAAACAAATTTCCACAGAAGGTCAAAGTTCAAAGTAAAAATTTAAACACATTAAGAAAAGTAATACTAACAAAACCAGTAAAGTTAAAAATGAGAGATTGAATTAACTTCAGGATAACTTTAGGTTATTTAACTTGCAGGTTAATTCCAAAAATGAAAAATGAAAATATTGGAATAAAAATAAGAAAATCAATATTTGGGTAAACTGTAAACTAGAAAAAGTCAAAGAGAGAATTAGCAAATTGGAATATGGCATAGGATGTCAACTAAAACTCATAGAAAATTTTAAAAATATGGAGGATCCACTGAGATATTCCAATGTAAATTTAATAAAAATCCAGAAATGAATATAGAAAGAATAATAGAAAAGAAATATCTAAAGATATAATGATTAAGAATATTCTTAAATTAAAGAAGCACATGAGCCTCTATTGAAAATGCCCACTGTATTGGTTTCCCAGGGTTACTGTAACAAAGTACTAAAGACTGGTGGCTTAAAATAATAGAAATTTATTGTTTCACAGCTCTGGAGTCTAGAAGTCCAAAATCAAGTATGGTTCCTTCTTAAAGCTGTGAAGAAGAATTTGTTCCCTCTCTTATCTTTTGGTGGTTTGCTGGCAATTTTGATGTTCCTTTGCTCATAGATATATCACCCCAATCTCAGCCTTGATTTTCACATGGCGTTCTCTTTGTGCCTCTGTCTCTTCTATGTATGTCTGTCTCTATGTCCAAAATTTCCCTTATTTATAAGAGTAACAGTCATGTTTAATTAAGGTCCACCCCAATGACCTAATTTTAACTTGATTACCCATGTGAGGACCCTGTTTCCAAATAAGTCACAGTCTGAGGTGCTGGGGTTGGGTCTTCAGCATATCTTTCTTAGGTGACACAATTCAACCCATAGCACTCTTTGTACACTTAACAGTAAAATTAAAGTGAAACTTCAGAACATCAAACAGAAAGATAACCAGAGAGGCAGATTGACAATAAAATTCTCATTAGAAGCAACAGTTGGCAGAAGACAAGGAAGAATATCTTCCAAGAGCTAGGAAAATAACTGTTAAGCCAGAATTCTACATCTAATTAAAATATCCTTCAGGAGTAAGGGTGAAATAAATCATTGTTTTCAAACACAGGAAGTTCTAGAAAGTTTACCATTCATAGATTCTTACATAAAAACCTACTGAAATTAAACCTAAAGAGAAGGAGTAGGGTACAAGGACCTATAGTGAGGTCAGAAATTGGCAACATATCCTGGAACAACAAATAACTACTAAATGTATGAAATATATTTTATGTGGGTATTTTTTAAATGACATAAAAGGTTCTAGCTAACAATATTAAAAACACTAGGATAATGAGGGTAAAAATATACTAAGGACTTATTTGAGAGGAAAGAAAAGCTGAATAACTTTAGAGTTCAGATAAATACATATGTCAAAAGTAAACCAGAAAAACAGAGGCAAAAAATAGGAGGCAATCATATTGATATGAGACAAATGTTAATGCTACAAAATATTATAAGTTTACAAATTAGGAGAAAAAATGAGATCCACAATGAGAGAAGAAAAATCAATAGTGGAATTATAAAACAGACAATGGTCATACAAAGGTGATTAATAGAAGAAATACAAATGGCTAGGAAACATGATAATATATCTAAATGCATTAATAATAAGTTAAGTTAAAATAATGAATGATGAAACATATTTTAGATTTTGGATTAGTAAAGATGAAAAATATAGGTAAAATCTATTATTAATGAAGGTATAAGGAGACTCTCATTTTATTGATAGGAGATAAATGGGTGGTTCTTTCTGTTAGTAATTTGGTGAATATACTAAATTGTAAATTGAAAAAACTATTTGATCAAGGGTATAATCCTACTTTTAGAAATCTAATCTAAGGAGATAATTACAAAGGTATTCTTCACATTGTTTATAATACAATCTTGAGAATTCAAGAGATGAAGTAGTCATTTTAAAGATGACAAAGCAGAGCAGCATAAAACAGGAATGCCCCTGGGTATCCTTCATTGTTCTCTTTTAACTTTTATCTAAATGACTTTAAACCATGTTTGCCACTCCACTATAGAATACGAAAACACAAGATTTCCCTTTTATATTGGGAGCATGATTTTGTTGCCATAAATTAGGATTGGCCTCAATAAACTATAGGCAAGCAGACATATTACCTAATTATCATCAGGAGGATGGACCAAAGCTCAGTTGCTTCCAAGCCAAAGCCATCCTTCTTGGCAGACATCCTCCATTACATCAACTCATTAAGATACCTGCAGTTAATCTATTTTGAAGGATTGCATTATATAGTTCAATTTTATGGCTATGGTTTTAAAACCTTCCCTGAAAAACACCCAGGCTGAAGTCACTGAGTCCTTCTGTGATGGAGTTATAAACACAGATGCACAGATGTCTGTAGGTGCTTAAAGAGGTAAAGTACTGGAGTAGAGTGGGTAAGAAATGTAGTCAGCTGGGGAGCATAGGATATTCAGGGATACTCTTAGTTTTTATCAGTTAGGCAATTTGGTGTACAGCTTTTCCAATTGTTTCACTCAGTGAATGAGACCAGTCTTGGGAGGCATTCTATGGCAGTGAAAGCGACTGGGTTGGGACATTAGGTTTAATCTTTTATATCACCTGGTCTCTTATTCATTTTGAAGGAAGCCACTACTTTTTTCAGAAATACTGATTCAGCTTTTTCAGATTTTCTATCAGCTGAGATTGACTTGCAATCTTTTAGGGCCTCTTGCTCAGTTACTTCACATAGAACTAGCATTGTAGTGTATGTGTCCAGGCTACCGTATAAGATTGTATAGTTTTACTGACTAGCTCAGAATAGTACTTTCCCCCACAGGTTTTGGCCCAGCCAATGAGGTATGTTCTACCATCACCTTCTTCAAGAATCAGTACTGTTCAGGATTAATAATCTCCATTTTTAATCACCTTTCCAGTAATCTACTGAACTGACAGTAAGATAAAACAGAATCTACTCCATTTCACGGGTAATAGCTTGTGGTACAGATTAGTACTACTTCAGAATTTAAATAGTCATATAAGATATTCCAAACAACAACAACAACAACACTATCTCTGTGGACTTGAGTAACATGAAATTAATCAGTTTTTCTGACCCCAAAGCTGCTTCTCCTTCCATCTTACCTGTCCCAATGAATAGAACTACCATTCATCTAATTTTTCAGGCCCAAAACACAAGCATGTCTTTGATTCCTATTCCTTCCCAACTACATCTCTTCTAACAATTTACCATATACTGTCAGTTTTATCTCAATTGACTCCAATTCATCCAGGGCCTTTACTATAATGAATGATATCATCATTTGAAGAAGGCCCCCAATTGTTCTCCTTCAGTCCATCCTTGCTTCCTACAATGCACCCAAAGTGACTTTTCTGACATGTAAGCCTAATCATCTACTTCACTATTTAAACCTTCTTGGCTACCTTCAGGTAAAGACTCTATGGCTTAATGGAGTTTATAAGGCTTATATGGTTCTTTGGGATGATACCTACCTCCCAATCTCATTTCTTACCAGCTCTATTTTGGACCATTCTGAACTATATTCAGATTTTAGAATAATGCCTTTCTCTTTCCCTAATCTTTAGCTCTTCGAAAAAAATTCTTCCCTCTGGAATCTTCTTCCATCTGTTGTTGGAAGATATTGGGATATTACTTAGTGTAGGATGACTTCTCTGATCCCTAATCTTGGTTTGTATGTCCGTTTGGAGTAGTACTAACCCTACCGATTTATTAGTACTTATAATATCAAATTGTAATTGTCTGCTTACTTACTTATATGTCAAACTGCAGTGCATTAGAGAATACATTCTTCAGGCTGGAATTAGCTTTGTTGTATTTGTCTAGGACTTAGCACAATGGCAGGCAAATAATATGCCTAAATATTCACTAAATGCTAAACATTCACTGACTGACTAAATTAATGAATAAACTTTAATAGAAGTTAGCTAGGTATATTTACTAGGAGTGCAGTCTATTTAGAACCAGACTATGCCAAACTGGCTATAATAGGCTAATATTAATAAAAACAATCTTTTATATATATTAAGAAGATTAGACTATTTTCAACACTTAAAATTGCTAAATATATATTTGAACTAATAGCAAAGAAATATTAGTGGCAAAGTTTCTTTTACTAAACAGATGCCATTCGTATTGTTGTGAGCAGTTACTGAGCATCGGCAATGTAAGAACCTCTAGGCAGAATGTTGTTTTAGATGAAGTTTCTACTTGGGAACTAAATTTGACAGACAACATGCACACAGTACAAGCCTGGATTGTGCTCAATAGAAGAAGGAGACACAAGACTCTAGTTTGCATGTAAGCTTCCCCTCAAATGCATATTAAATTTAATATTTTAAAGAAAAATGTTTGGGGATATGTTTTGCTTGAAATTGTGGGGGTTACTGGCCTGGGCCCAAAAGTCATACAGATTTAAGCCCAAATCTGAATCTTTTATTTACCACTTAGAAGAGATCTTTAACGATGCTTAACCTCAAGTTTTCAAGGATGTAATAGGATAATAATAATAATATCTGCCTCTCTGATGGTTAATTATATGTGTGACTTGAGTAGACTAAGGAATGCCTAGATACCTTGTCATTATTTAAGAAGTAGGTCTGTGAAAGTGTGTCCAGATGAGATTAGCATTTGAATCAGTAGACTGAGTAAAGCAAATGTCCTTTCCAATGCAGGTGAGAGTTATCTAATCCACTGGAGGCCTAAATAGAACAACACAAAGGAGTAGGAAGGGCTAATTCACTCTTTCTTACTGATTTGGGATGTCCAAATTCTTCTGTCCTCCGACATTGGAACTCCTGGTTCTTGGGCCTGTGAACTCTGGGATTTATACTAGCAGCCTCCTCTCCTCCCTGATTCTCAGGACTCTGGCATTATGCTGAATTACACCACCAGCTTTCCTAGTTTTCCAGCTTGTAGACAGTTTATCATGGGACTTACTGGTCTCCATCAGCACAAGAGCAAATTCTCATACTTATTCTCATACTTAATCTCCTCTCGTATATCTACATATATCCTAATGGTTCTTTGTCTCTAGAGAACGTTGGAAAATAGTCTAATAGACTTATTACTGTGAAGATTAAATAACATTAAATATATAAAATTCCTGGCATGATAACAAGTACATAGAAAGTGCTTAGTAATTATTAGATACTAAAATTCTTTAGTCTAACCTCATCATTTTACAGCTGGTGAAACCAAGGCACCAAAGATATTTACTGAAATTACCAGTGTTCTGGTAAAAGGTAAAAGGTAGAGAACTACAAGCAGGATCTAATTCCTAAATCTCTTTCCTGATGTTTGAATATAGTACATGGATGCAAACTGAGGAGGCATCATAACACGTGGTATCCATGGTGACAATGTTCTTATGAAATATAAGCATTGTTTAATTTCTAGCCATTTTGTCCATCTTCACTGTTATTTATGAGCAGTAATAGGGAGAAAAAAACATGGAGAATTATGTAAAAATTATGTAAAAAAAGAAAATTCCATGATCTGAAGAAAAAATCATGAGTAAGATTATTAGCTGCATGGACTTGTTCTTTTGTGCTATAAGTGTAGCATGAAGCAGTAAGTATGTATTTGATTAAGTATAGTGTCAAGGTGTTTGTATATATTTGATATCAGGAATGAACTTACCGTACACAAAGTTTATGGCAAAAATGAGAGGGGGCAATTTGAGGATCAAAGGGAACATTCTTTGTCCATTAATTTTTTATCAGCTAGTGGAGATGCATGAAAGTTTAAATATTTTTTCTAAGACTTTTTTACTTTTTTTCAACATCAAAAATGTTATTTCACATTTATTAACCATGAAGAGACTTTCAGATATTGGTGATACATATTTTAGTAGCACCATTTTAACAGAAACAGGAGGAGCATTCCTTTCAAAGAATTCAGATTCTAAAGTAGATGATCATGAACAAAATTCATTAATTACTAATAGAATAGTTTATCATTAAGCTAGACCAGGTAGATTTTTTTTTCTTAGTCAATGTAGTTAAAGTTTGTCAATTTTGTTGATAATCATTTCAAAGAACCTACTTTGGCTTCATTGATTTTCTCTGTTGGTTTTCTATTCAGGCTTTACTTTAAAGGATGTTTTGAAAATGCAAATATCCTAATATGTTCATAAGGATTTGATTTAAGGAATTTTTCTAGTAAAAAGGACACATGAAAGGTGAATAAGTTTGTATAACAGGTTGTCCAGCAGATGAAGATGATTATCAAAGCATACATACCTTTAAAAAAAAATTCCCCATTTTGCCAAGATTCATTCATTCATTTATTTTTTCATAGTTTGCTGAACTGATAAGAATAGATGCTACACTTAGTCTTAGCCAAAAGGCCAAGGGGAATAGACTTTTACATCTAGCCATAACTAAGATATTGGTTTTGGACTTACCCTCCTGACATAAACAACTATGAAACTGGACAAATTAAATGAGGAAACTGTTTCCAGGAATAGGTAAACAGGCAGTGCAATACTGTAATACTTGAGGGAAGGAAAAACACATGTGATGAGCTCTATACTCACCACAACTTTCTGCCCTGAGGTATATTTCTGAATGAACCCAAACAGAAACTAGAGGTCTGCCTCTTTCTTATGAGACAGTGATCATAGTTTAGGGCTACAGAAATGGGTGGAATTTGTGTAGCAGAGACTGGAAACAGAAAGCTAGTTTTGGGTGTAGTGTAGGTTTTGCTCATGTTTTTAAATAAGGTCTGGTCTTGACTCCTCAAGGTCAGACTCAAGGGAGCAGCACTTCACAATTTATGCAAGGGGTTGAGAAGTAAACTGATGGAATAGAGGTCAAAAAATCTGGGAGATGGAGGTCACCCCATTTAAATTGGAAAGAACTTACTGTCTACTTCAAATATCCAGTGGAAATCCATTAGGATACACTTTAGAAGAAAATCACACTCTAGAGTAAGTAAATGCCATGCACTAGGACTAGGGATAAAACCCAAATAAAATCATCCTACAAAGCATAACATAGAAATTATCCAAAACAAACGGATTGAGAAAAAAGATTTTTAAAAATGTACAGAGACCCAGTAACTCATGGGACAATATCAAGTGATCTATCACATTATAATAGGAGCCTCAGTGGGAAAAGAGATGGAAAGTGTGCAAAAATATATTTTAAGAAACAATGGCCCCACATTTTCCCCCCAAACATCTACCTAGTTATCCAGGAAGTTCAGTGAATCCAAATAGGATAAAGACAAAGGAGGCCACACTAGGTATATAATTGTCAAACTGATGAAAAAAAGTTCTGCAGCTAGAGGTAAAAGAACACAATCCTGTATGGGAACAATGATGAGAATGATGGCTCATTTTTTTTTGTAATATTTTATTTATTTTTGAGAGAGAGATAGAGACAGCATGAGCAGGGGAGGCTCAGAGAGAAAGGAAGACACAGAATCTGAAGCAGATCCCAGGCTCTGAGCTAGCTGTCAGCACAGAGCCCGATGCGTGGGTTCAGGGGCTCGAACCAATGAACTGTGAGATCATAACCTGAGCTGAAGTTGGACACTTAACAGACTGAGCCACCCAGGTGCCCCTAATGGCTCATTTCTTATCAGAAAACTATAGAGGGCAAAAACAAAAGCATGATATTTTCAAACTAACTGAACAACAACAACAACAACATTATGTCAACTAGAAAGCTATTTACCATAAAAAGTGAAAGAATATTGTTAGAAGTTTTGTGTTACAAAAAATGTTAAAAGAAGGTTTTTTTTTTTTCAGGTTGAAGAAAAAACATAATATGAGAATTACAATCTACAGAAAGGAATGAAATCACTGGAAACAATTATATAGGTGAATGTAAACTATCTTTTACATTTCTTAATTTCTTTAAAAGACTTTGAATTCTTTACAAGACAATTGAGAGTTTAAGATGAAAATATCACATTTCCTATTTATCTTATATGTAGAAGGAAAATGTATGACAACAATAACACCAAGGATAGGAGAAGAATAAACAGAATTGTAGGATATGTTCTTCCAAGATTCTTATATTTCACCTGAAGCACTACAATATTATTTTTAAGTAGGCAATAATAAGTAAAGGATAGATACTGTAATCACGAGGATGACTACCAAAAATTTATGTAAGAGATATATAATTAAGAAATCAATAGGCAAAATTAGATGGAATACTAAAAATATCATTTAATCCTTCCAAATAAGGGAAACAAGAAGAAGAAAGGGACAAGAAGAAGAAAAAGGACAAAAATCAGAGTGAACAATTAGAAACCAAATAGATTTAAAGTCAACCATATCAATAATTATACTAAATGGATGGACCTAAAGGGTATTATGCCAAGTGAAATAAGTCAAATATCATATAATCATATTAAATAAGTCAAATTTATGATTCACTTATATAGAGGCTTAAAAAACAAAATAAATGAATACACAAACAAAAAGCAGAATCAGATCTACAAATGCAAAGAGAAGATTGATGGTTGCCAGAGTCAGGGGATAAGTGAGGTGGGTAAAAGGGAGTAGGAGATATGGGCTTCTAGTTGTGGAATGAATAGGTCACAGGAATGGGGGCTGCAGCATGGAGAGTATCGTCAATGGTATTGTGGTGGCATAGGGTGGTGACAGATTATTACACTTATGATGAGCATGGCATAATGTATTGAGTTGCTTTGTTGTGTACTTAAAACTAGTGTAGCATTTTGTGTCAACTGTGCTCAGATAAAAAAATTATACTACATGAAAATGGACTGAACACTACATTTTATTTATTTTTTGATAGTTCTTGTATTTTTTAATATAATTTATTGTCAAATTGGCTTACATGCAACACCCAGTGTTCATCCCAATAAGTGCCCTCCTCAAAGCCTATCACCCATTTTCCCCTTTTCCCCACTCTCCCTCCACCCCGTTTATTCTCTGTATTTAAGAGTCTCTTGTAGTTTGCCTCCCTCCCTCTCTGTTTGTAACTATCTTTTCCTCTTCCCTTCCCCCATGGTCTTCTGTTAAGTTTCTCAAGATCCACATATGAGTGAAAACATATGATATCTGTCCTTCTCTGACTCACTTATTTCCCTCAGCATAATGCCTTCCAGTTCTATTCACATTGCTGCAAATGGCACGATTTCATTCTTTCTCATTGCCAAGTAGTACTCCACTGTATATATAAATCACATCTTCTTTATCCATTCATTAGTTGATGGACATTTAGGCTCTTTCCATGATTTGGCTATTGTTGAAAGCTCTGCCATAAACATTGGGGAACATGTGCCCCTATGCATTAGCATTCCTGTATCCCTTGGGTAAAATCAATCCTTGTAGTGCTATTGCTGGGTTGTAGGGTAGTTCTATTTAATATTTTGAGGAATCTCCATACTGTTTTCCAGAGAGGCTGCACCAGTTTGCATTCCACCAACAGTGCAAGAGGGTTCCCATTTCTCCACATCCTTGACAGCATCTGTAATTTCCTGATTTGTTCATATTAGCCACTCTGATCAGTGTGAGGTGATATCTCAGTGTGGCTTTGATTTGCATGTATTTCCCTGATGATAAGTGATGTTGAGGATCTTTTCATGTGTCTGTTGGCCATCTGGATGTCTTTTTGGAAAAAGTATCTATTCATGTCTTTGGCCCATTTCTTCACTGTATTATTTGTTTTTTAAGTGTTGAGTTTGGTAACTTCTTCATAGATTTTGTATACTCCTTTATCTGATATGTCATTTACATAGTTTTTTGTTGATTGTTTTAGTTTTTTGATTGTTTTAGTTTTGTTAATTGTTTCATTTGAAGTGCAGAAGCTTTTATCTTGATGAGGTTCCAATAGTTCATTTTTGCTTTTAATTCCCTTGCCTTTGGAGGGAGATGTGTTGAGCAAGAAATTGATGTGGCTGAGGTCAAAGAGGTTGTTTCTCTTATAGGGTTTTGATGATTTCCTGTCTCACATTTAGGTTTTTCATCCATTTTGACTTTATTTTTGTGTATGGTGTAAAATAGTAGTCTAATTTCATTGTTCTGCATGTTGCTGTCCAGTTCTCCCTGCACCATGTGCTAAAGAGACTCTTTTTTTCCATCGGATGCTCTTTCCTTCTTTGTCAAAGATTAGTTGGCCATACATTTGTGGGTCCTATTATGAGTTCTCTATTCTATTCCACTGGTCTATTTGTCAATAGACCATATTGCCAATACCATACTGTCTTGTGCCAATACCATACTGTCTTGATGATTACAGCTTTGTAGTAGAGGCTAAATACTGGAATTGTAATGCCTCCTGCTTTGGTTTTATTCTTTAATATTATTTTGTTTATTCAGGGGTCTTCTGTGGTTCCACACAAATTTTAGGATTGTTTGTTCTAGCTTTGAGAAGAATGCTGGTGCAATTTTGATTGAGATTGCATTAAATGTGTAGATTGCTTTGGGTACTATTGACATTTTAACAATATTTATTCTTCCAATCCATGAGCATGGAATGTTTTTCCATTTCTTTGTGTCTTCTTCAATTTCCTTCATAAGCTTTCTTTGAAGTAAACAGATCTTTTACATCTTTGGTTAGGTTTCTTCCTAGGTATTTTATGGTTCTTGGTGCAATTGTAAATGGGATCGGTTTCTTTATTTCTCTTTCTGTTGTATCATTATTGGTGTATAAAAATGCAACTGATCTCTGTACGTTGATTTTATACCCTGCGATTTGCTGAATTCATGTACCAGTTCTAGCAGTCTTTTGCTGGAGTCTTTAGGATTTTCCATGTAGAGTATCGTGTTGTCTGTGAAAAGTTAAAGTTTGACTTTTTTTTTAAAAAAAGGCCAATTTTATGCCTTTTATTTCCTTTTGTTGTCTGATTGCTGATGTTAGGATTTCCAACATGTGGTGAGAGTGGACATCCCTGTCGTGTTCCTGGTCTCAGGGGGAAACCACTCAGTTTTTCCCCATTAAGGATGATGTTAGCTGTGGGCTTTTCATATATGGCTTTTATGATGTTTAAGTATGTTCCTTCTATCCTGACTTTCTTGAGGGTTTTTATTAAGAAACGATGCTGTATTTTTTCAAATGCTTTTTCTGCATCTATTGACAGGATTATATGGTTCATAGCCTTTCTTTTACTAATGTGATGTATCGCATTGATCAACTTGTGAATATTGATCCAGCCCTGCACCCCAGGAATGAATCTCACTTATCATGGTGAATAATTCTTTTATATGCTCTTGAATTTGATTTGCTAGTATCTTGTGGAGAATTTTTGCATCCATGTTCATTAGGCATATTGCCCTGTAATTCTCTTTTGTGGGGTCTCTGTCTGGTTTGGGAATTAAGGTAATGCTGGCTTCATAGAATGAGTCTAGAAGTTTTCCTTCCATTTGTATGTTTTTGGAACAGCTTGAGAAGAATAGGTATGAACTCTGCTTTAAATGTCTGGTAGAACTTCCCAGGAAAGCCATCTGGTCCAGGACTCTTATTTGTTGGGAGATTTTTGATAACTGATTCAATTTCTTCACTAGCTATGGGTCTGTTCAAATTTTCTATTTCTTCTTGTTTGAGTTTTGATAGTGTGTGGGTGTCTCGGAATTTGTCCATTTCATCCAGGTTGTCCAGTTTGTTGGCATAAAATTTTTCATAGTCTTCTCTGATAATTGCTTGTATTTCTGAGGGATTAGTTGTGATAAATCCATTTTCATTTGTGATTTTTATCTGTTTGGGTTCTCTCTCTTTTCTTTTTGAGAAGTATGGCTACGGATTTATCAATTTTGTTTATTTTTTCAAAAAACCAACTCTTAGTTTCAGTGATCTGTTCTATTGTTTATTTGGGGGGTTCTATATTGTTTATTTTTGCCTGATCTTTATTATTTCTCTTCTTCTGCTGCGTTTGGAGTTTCTTTGTTGTTCTGCTTCTAGTTCCTTCAGGTGTGCTGCTAGATTTTGTATTTGGGATTTTTCTTGCTTCTTGAGATAGTTCTGGATTGCAATGTATTTTCCTCTTAGGACTGCTTTTGCTGCATTCCAAAGGGTTTGGATTGTTGTGTTTTCATTTTCATTTATTTCCATATATTTTTAAATTTCTTCTTTAATTGTCTCATTGACCCATTCCTTATTTAGTAGGATGTTCTTTAACCTCCATGCATTTGGAAGTTTTTCAAACTTTTTCCTGTGGTTTATTTCAACTTTGATATCACTGTGATCTGAAAGTGTGCATGGTATGATCTCAATTCTTTTGTATTTATTGAGGGCTCTTTTGTGACTCAATATGTGATCTATTTTGGAGACTGTTCCATGTGTCCTCAAGAATAATGTGTATTCTGCTGCTTTAGGATGAAAAGCTCTAATTATATCTGTCAAGTCTATCTGGTCCAGTGTATCATTCAGGGTCATTGTTTCTTTATTGATTTTCTGTGTAGATGATCTGTCCATTGTGGTAAGTGGAGTATTGAAGTCCCCTGCAATTACCACATTCTTACCAATAAGATTGCTTATGTTTGAGATTGTTTTATATATTGGGGTGATGCTGAATTTGGTGCATAAACATTTATAAATGTAAGTTCTTCTTGATGGATAGACTCCATAATTATTATATAATGTCCTTCTTCATCTCTTGTTATAGCCTTTAGTTTAAAATCTAGCTTGTCTGATATTAAGTATGGCTACTCCAGCTTTCTTTTGACTTCCAGTAGCATGACAGATGGTTCTCCATCCACTCATTTTCAATCTGAATGTGTTCTCAGGTCTAAAATGGGTCTCCTGTAAACAGCAAATAGATGGGTCTTGTATTTTTTTTTTTTTTATCTATTCTGATATCCTATCTCTTTTGATTGGAGCAGTTAGTCTATTTACATTCAGTGTTATTATTGAAAGATATGGGTTTAGAGTCATTTTGTTATCTGTAGGTTTCATGCTTTTAGTGATGTCTCTGGTCTTTTGTGGTCTTTGCAACATTCCACTCACAAAGACTCCCTTAGGATCTCTTGTAGTCTGATTTAGTGGTAATGAATTCCTTCAGTTTTTGTTTGCTTGGGAAAACCTTTATCTCTTGTTCTATTCTGAATGACAGGCTTGCTGGATAAAGGATTCTTGGTTTCATATTTTTCCTACGCAGCACAGTGAAAATTTCCCGCCACTCCTTTCTGGCCTGCCAAGTTTCAGTAGATAGGCCTGCTACTACCTTTATGTGTTTACCCTTGTAGGTTAAGGCCCATTTATCCCTAGCTGATTTCAGAATTCTCTTTTTATCTATGTATTTTGCCAGTTTCACTATGATAACGTTGCGCAGAAAAGTGATTCAAGTTACTTATGAAGGAAGTTCTCTGTGCCTCCTAGATTTCAATGTCTGTTTCCTTCTCCAGACTGGAGAAGTTCTCAGTAATGGTTTGTTCAAGTATACCTTTACCCCCCCGCCCCCGTTTTTTTTTCTCTTTTTATTCTTCTTCTGGAACTCCTATTATATGGATATTCTTCTGTTTCATTGAATCACCTTGGTCTCTAATTCTCTCCTTGTGGCCCAGAATTATTTTATCTCTCTTTTTCTTGGCTTCATCTTTTTCCATAGTTTTATCTTCTATTTCACTTAATCTCCCCTGTGGCTCATCAGTCCTCACTGTCACCACCTCTAGTTTATTTTGTACCTTATTTACAGAATTTTTAATCTCATCATGACAATTTTTTTAGTTCCTTGACCTTTGCAGCAATAGATTCTCTGCTGTTTTTTATTCTTTTTTTCAAGCCCAGTGATTAATCTTATGACTATTATTCTAAATTTTTGTTCAGTTATATTGTTTAGATCTGTTTTGAGCAATTCTTTAGCTGTACTTTCTTTCTGTAATTTCTTTTGAGGAGAATTCTTCCATTTCTTCATTTTGGCTAGTTTTCTGCCCCTTATGTGTTTTAAAAACTCGTTATATGCCCTGCACCTGTGAGCACTACCATATCAAAGAGGGGCCATACACTATCCTGGGCCTGGCCCTTCAGGAGGTGTTTTTCGGAGAGTATTATTTACTCTTTGTTGTTGTGACTTTGGTTACTTTATCTCCCTACTTGTAGTGATGTTTTGGGCCTTCCACCAGGTATGCTTTGATTTATTTGTTGAAGTAGCGTGAAGCTCCAAGTCCTGGGGAACAGGGGAAACTGCACTGCGGGTCATTTCAGAATCACTTCTTCATAAGGCCATTATCCTCAAAACCAGGAGATGTAGCTGACTTTCCTATTTGTTGTATACTCTGGGTCTGGAGTTCTCTCTTGTCCAGCAAGACAGCAGACACAGGATTGAAATGCAAGAGAGGCTAATGTCTGGGAGGAGGCAAGAGTCTGAACAGTTTAAAGGCAGGGATTGTCAGACTATATATAAAAACATAAGACTCATTTATGTGCTATTTAAAAAAGATATGCTCCAAAGATAGACTCAGAAATAAAAGGTGAAAAAGACAACCAGATGGTCAGCAGACACATGAAAAGATGCTCAACATCACTCGTCATCTGGGAAATACAAATCAAAACTATGATGAAATATCACCTCACATATGTTAGAATGGTTAAAATTAACAACATAGGAAACAATAGATGTTGGTGAGGTTGTGGAGAAAGGGGAATCCTCTTACACTGTTAGTGGGAATGTATACTGGTGCAGCCATACTGGAAAACAGTACGGAGGTTCTTTAAAAAGTTAAAAATATAACTACCCTACAACCCAGCAATTGATCTACTAGGTATTTATAAAGGATACAAAAATACTGGTTTCGGGGCGCCTGGGTGGCTTAGTCGGTTAAGCGTCCGACTTTCGTTTAGGTCATGATCTCGCGGTTCGTGGGTTCAAGCCCCACGTCGGGCTCTGTGCTGACTGCCAGCTCAGAGCCTGGAGTCTGTTTCAGTCTGTGACTCCCTCTCTCTCTGACCCTCCCCTGTTCACACACTCTCTCTCTCTCTCTCTCCTAGAAAAAAAAAAATACTGGTTTGAAGGGGCACACGCACCCCAATGTTTATAGTAGCATTATCAACAATAGCCAAACTATGGAGAAAGCCCAAATGTCCACTGATTGATGGATGAATGGATAAAGAAGATGTGGTATATGCATACAATGGAATGTTACTCAGCCGTCAAAAAGAATGAAATCTTGCCATTTGCAACAATGTGGTGGAGCTAGAGTGTTATTATGCTAAAAAACTAAGAGAAAGGAAATACCACATGATTTCATTCATATATGTCATTTAAGAAACAAAACAGATGAGCACGGGGGAAAGAGGAGAAAAAATAAGAGAAAGAAGCAAAGCCTAGGAGACTCTTAACAATAGAGAACAAATTGAGGGGTGGAGGGAGGTGGGCAGGGAATGGGCTAAATGGGTGATGCGTATTAAGGGAGGACACTTATGTTGAGCACTGGGTATTATATGTAAGTGATGAATCACTAATTCTACTCCTTAGACCAATATTACACTATATATTAATTAACTAGAATTTAAGTAAAAATTGGAAATAAAAATAAAAATAAAGTCCATGTCTGCCCATCTTAAAAAGAATTAAAAAGTGAAAAAATATGCTATACAAACATTAAAGTATTAATAACTAAAAGCTTTTAGAAAACTAGGTATAGAAGAGAACTTCCTTATACTCATCAATGGCATTCAGAGAAAACCTATAGCAAATATACTTAATGGTGTTATATTAAGTACTTTCCCTCAAGATTAGGACCACAGCAAGGGTGTCTGTTCTCACTTCTTTTTAACATTGTACCAGATGTCCTATTCAGTGCAACAAAGCAAGAATAAAAGGAATGTGTCTGTAGGCCATCTGCATGTTTTCTTTGGGAAAATGTGTATTCATGTCTTCTGCTCATTTCTTAACTGGATTATTCATTTTGGGGAGGTTGAGTTTTGTAATTTCTTTATATAGTCGCATGCTATCTCTTTATCAGGTATGTCATTTGGAAATATCTGCTCCCATTCCATAGGGTGCATTTTACTTTTGTTGCCTGTTCCTTTGTTGTACAGAAGCTTTTTATTTTGAAAAAGTCCCAATAGTTTATTTTTGCTTTTGTCTCAGGAGACATATCTAGTAAGTTGTTATGGCCAATGTCAAAGAGGTTACTGCCTGTGCTCTCTTCTAGGATTTTAATGGTTATGTTTCATGTCTCATTTAGGTCTTGTATACATTTTGAATTTATGTATGATGTGAAAAAGTGGTCCTGTTTCATTCTTTCACATTTTTCTCTCCACTTTTCCCAACATCATTTGTTGAAAAGACTGTCTTTTTCCCATTGGATGTGGCACATATGTGTATTTATGTGTCCATACAAACAATGGGATAGTACCCAGCCATAAAAAAAATAATGAAATCTTGCATTTTCAATGACATAGATGAAGCTAGAGAGTAATATGCTAAGTGAAATGTCAATCAGAGGAAGACAAATACCATATGATTTCATTCATATGTGGAATTAAAAAACAAAACAAATGAGCATAGAGAAGAAAAAGAGAGAAGCAAACCAAAAAACAGACTCTTAACTATAGAGAACAAATTGATGGTTACCAGAGGTGAGGTCGGTAGGGGATTAAACAGGTAACAGAGATCAAGGAGTGCACTTGTTTTGATGAGGACCAGGTATTGTATAGAAGTGCTGAATCACTAAATTGTACACCTGAAGCTAATATTACACTGCATCTTAACTAAGTGGAATTGAATAAAAACTTTAAAAGGAATAAAAGACATGAAGACTGAAGGGAAGAAGTAAATCTATCTTGAGTTGCCAATGACATTACTGGATTTGTAGGAAATCCTATGAAATCTATAAAACAACTACTAGAACTAATATTTTTTGGATGATTTCAGAATTCAATTTTGTTCAACATAATAAAATCTTGAAAAAGAAGAATAGAGTTGAAGCACTCTATGCTACCTAATTTTAAAATAGTAAAAACTGAAGTACTGGTATAATTTAGACATATAATTTGGATCATATGAACTGCAGATAATTCAGGAAAAAAATCCACATATATATAATAATTAAATTTTTTAAAAGGTACCAAGACAATTTAATGGTGAAAGGATAATGCAAGAACAATTGTATAAACTGGTGGTTCTCAACCAGAGGCAATGCCACCCAACTCCTGGGAGGTAGAATGAGTAGGAGACAATTGGCAATATCTGGAAAATTTTTGATTGTCACCAAATAGTGGTACTAATGGCATCTAGTTAGGTAGTAAAGGCCAGGCATGCTGCTGAACGTCTTACGATGAATAGGACAGCTTCTCACAACAAAGTATTTTCTGAACCCAAATGTCAGACATCCTTAAATGAAAGTATAGAAAGAAAAATAAGTCTCCATTCCTACTTCGAGCTATGTATAAAAATAATCTGAAATGACTCATAGACCTAAATGTGACAGCTATAGTATAAAGCTTATGGAATAAAACATAGGAGACTCTCCATATTACAACAGACAGATTTCTTAGGCAGTGCAAAAGAAGAGCTGTTCATAAAAAAATTGATCAATTAGTCTTCATCAAAATTTAAGAGTTCTGCTCATCAAAGGATATTAGTAAGAAAATTAAGGCAAGGTTGCATGAAAATATTTGCAATGCAGATGTACAACAAAGGACAAGTATCAGATGATAACCCATAAAAATGTCCAAGTATATAAAAACACATTCACAAAAAAACATACTGAATGGACAATAAGCAAGTAAAAGGTGCTCAAAATAATTGTCATCAGTGAAATGCAAATTAAAACCAAAATGAGATACTACTACCTAACAACCAAAATAGCTAAAATGAAAATTATAGTAGCATACAGCAAAGATGTTATGTTCTATCTCTGACAGATGGAACACTTAACATTACTGGTAGGAATGTAAAATGACACATTGGAAGATGATTGGTAATTATTTTTAATAAACATCTACTTAGCAATTTCACTCCTATTTTTACCTAGGAACAAAAAGTACACACAAGAATGCTTATAGAAGCTTTATTCATCATTGCTAAAAACCAACGATCATCTAAATGTCCATCAGTAAGACTCTGTAAATATTCATATAGTGGAATAGTACTCTTCAACAAATAAAGAATGCACACAAAAATATGGATACATCTCAAATACATATTGAGTGAAAGTGAATGTAGAGAAGTACATACTGTGTAATTCCAATTATATAAGAATTTAGAAGAGTTAAAACCAATCCATGAGGATAGAAGTAAAAACAGTGGTTGACAGTGTGGAATAGGTAATGACTGGAAGTAGGCACTAAGAACTAAGATATTCTATATCATAACAGACTATTGGTTACATGGTGTATACATTTATCAAAATTCTTTAAACTATACACTTATGATCTGTGAATTTCACTTAGTGTAAATTTTACCTCTATATAGAAAAAGTAAGCTCAGGGAAGACATTGATATACTACTATGTTCCATGGTAGTATATCTGGTAGGCAGTAGTGATACAGTATGAGTAAAACAGATAAAATTCTGACTTAATCAAGAATATGTTTAAATTGACAGCATGACAGAAGAGATAAAATCAAAGTACAAATATCTCTTGGTAGTGAAAATGGTTAGAGGATAAATCAAGTAGGGTTGAGAATAGAAAGTGACAAAGGGAATTGGGAAATACTACTTTAGTTTGGAGAACCAGGAATTGTGGTAAAGTTTTATAATATCCAAAGGTGGTGTAGTTATTATAAAATGGTATCTTCATATTTCATGTAAATCATTGGAATAAATTTGAAAACCAGCACATCAATATGTAGCAAAAATAATGTCATTGAATTTTTTTATACCTTTAACACAATAATACTTCTTGGAATTTAAGGAAAGTTTAAAAAGAATATAAACTTTCACACATGAATATGTTTATTGCAACGATACTTATATAAAAATAAAAAGTAACATCATGTTAAATGTTAGGAACTGGTTAAGTGAAATAGCAAATACTTAACCAATAAAAATTATGTAGGAACTGTAATTATGATTATAAAGATTATTTAGCAACACAAAAATCTTTATGATACATTGTGCTTAAAACTGGAATGTGCAATTCTATATAAACTTTGATTAGTCTAGAATAATTTTATGCATGGACAAAGACTAAAGAGAAATAAGAATAAATCAAAAGTTTCTTATTTGAATAAATGGTTTTCTTCATGGGGTTAAGATTATGGACACACATTTCCTTTATTTTTGTTTAGTGTTACGTTTGTGTTGCTATGATGTTTGTTTATGTGTATTATAAATATGTGCTTTGAGAAGAAATAAAAATTCTACAGGCATGTTGATTTTGCAAACTATCATAAAATAGATACTCAGAGAGGAATATAAAGGATAAAAGGAATTGAAAGCCAATAATTTGATTATTTAGTCTCAGCTTTTGATGCCCTTTATAATTCTCTAAGTCTTTTTCTTGACTGTATCACCTCTATCATTCAGTGACCAGTTATTAAAATAGTTTTCTTTCAACTAAATTTTATTTTTCCTTTGCTCTTGATGATTTTAAATGGATTACTCTTGTTTTAGATACACATTATGGTGGAGATAAATCATTCCCTCCATCTGATGAGACCATCAACTACAAGCTGTACCACACACAGACTGTGTGCTCCAAGTAGGGACAAACTTTTTATGGGGATTGATGCATATCCTGGGAGAGAAATGAGCTCTTTCCTTCTGATCACATGCAAGGACACTATGAGCCTGAAGTTGGGTAGGAGCAGCCATCTTTGTCTCCACTTGGAGACAGCCTATGGTGAATAAAGTTAACATACAGGAAAATATAGCTGAGAGAATGAGAGAGATGCTTGATGACATCTTGCAGCCAGCCTGCTTCTAGACTTTTTTGTTATGTGAGCTATTAAATAGTGCCTACTGTTATTTTTTGTTGTTGCTGTTATTTATCCATAAGTTAGTTGGAGGGGTTTCTGCCATTTGCAACCAAAGGAGACCTGACTAAAAGAACAGAACTGCTGTTTTAAGACGATTCCCAATCAGAGTTCTGGAAGGAGCCAGCAGGAGGTATTCAATGACCTTATAAAGCAGTAGGAGTTTGATTGACTTTTTGGAAGAATGAAATACTGAACATACCATTCTCATCTTCAAATCTATTGGGGAAAAGCAGATGGATCCAGCAATCTCCTATAATTGCTTACTTGGCTAAATCACTAAGGACTACAGGGATTTGCTATTTTATGAAATTAAAAGAAAGAACAACAGGGACTATTATCTAACTTCTGGAAAAGAAGAATGCCTGCAGGTTTTCAGGCCCAGCAGGAAAGAAGTTATAATCAGTCTATTAGTCTTGCAGTAGTTAAAAGTTGCATGCTTTGTGCCTTGCTATGGTTAGCATCAGCTATTTTCTAGCTTCCACACAAGGAGATTTTCCACATACTGTGGGAAAAGAGTTTAGGATCCCAAATGTTCATCTTTTTATTTAGGTCTCTGCAGGGAAGAAAAATAGCTATTCTATAACCATGATTCCAAAGAAATGTTAGATCTGAAACTTCTGATTTGGGAGATATGAAAGACTAAAAGTCATGGCAAAGGACAGAGGTTAGAATCAGAGAATCTGCAGAGAAATCCTTAAGTTAGGCCATCCCATTTTTTAGTTTTAAGAAGATAGCACTGAAGAATGACTGAGCGGCATATTGAGTCTGAAAGGAAAATGTTAAGGAAGTGAAGGATGCCAGAGGGTCTCCAGAAGGGCAACCTGCTAGGTTCTCCTTATACACCACTTGCTGAGTGTCCTTCAAAGATTACGACTGCCACCCAAATATGAATCAGAAAATTTGGAAAATAAAGAAAAAATACTCATGAGTTACTAAAACCATTCTTTGCAACTTTTGTCATACATTCTTTCAGCACTTTTACCTTTATATATGTTCTTCAGGTAGTTATAATAATCACAGTATATGTACAGTTTAACATTGCACTTCTTTCAACATTATAAGTACTTTATCATGTTTTTCATAATCTTTGTAATATGCATTTTTAATGAGTGCATACTCTTTTCACCTATAAAAATAATTCTTGTACTTTAGATGAAAAACCGTTTGAGAACTGGACTTAAGTGATGATGCTTCTCCTCCAGTGATTATCATCCCTCAGTGTGTTCCAGAGTAACACAAGGGCCTCCTGTCTAGGTCTCATACTCAGAAATTTAGATTTGCTTAATCAGGAGTGGGGCCAAGTCATTAGTATTAAAAAAATTAAAACCCTAGATGACTCTAATGCATATAGGATTGAGAACCACTGAAAATTCCCAAAATACATATGTCCTCAAAAACTTACTGTTAGCAGCAGATTTCATAGATTTTTTGGTCTTTTCAAAGACCCCAGAATGTTATCTATTTTATACAACACAATTTACACAATAATTACCTAATTATTACACATATTTTCAGTGTTTCCCCTTTATAAATAGTGTAGCTGTGGACATGTGGATATATATAACATTTTCCAGAAGTAGGATTCCATGACAATTTTGTGACTCTTTCTAATATCCTGCCAAATTTCCTCACCTTGGTTATCCTCTAACCACACTCTCTTTCCCTCTCACATACATATCAAGACTTACCAAAGACTCAGGGAGCCTCTCTGCAGATCTCTGGAGCTCTCTCCTTCTCTTTCTCTCTTCTGTTCAGCTCTTTCCACTACAGTTCTCTTCTCTTCAAATTCTAGCCACTATGGCCTTTCCAAACTTCAACCTCTGCCTTCCGAACACAGCAGGATCAAAGGGCTCTATTTGGGTTCCCCTTCCTTGTGAAACACGCAGCATAAAAAATGTCTCTTGGGAGTAATCTGGTGTAATAGTGCATGTTTTCCTCTTTTTGGAATCATGAGCCTGCGTTGCTTCTTGTCCAATGTCTAAAAACCATAGATTCATGTATTTTTTCTGGTTTTCTAGTTGTTTAAAGTGAATCAAGTAAACCTTTCCTTCTCTTCTTTCATCTTGGTTGAAAGCATAAATTAGTCCATTTATATTTAATATCATAATTAATATATTTAGATTAATTTCTATCAACTTATTATGTACTTTCATGAATTTGTTTTTCTTTTGCCACTGTTCTTCTTTTTTCCTTTCTTGATAGTATATTTTGCACTGTCTTCTAGGATGCCCTACAAGAAGTTCCCAGGGACCATTTTTGGAAGTGTATAGGGGTTTTGAATACTTGTAGATAGGTGGCCCCATAATGTATATAGTTTATAAAAAGGGTACTGTGCAAATAAAAAATTAAAACCAAATACCACAATTATCACAAAAATAATTTGTACTGAATTATCTAGTTAATTAGGTAGCCAGTTGTGTTTATCCATTTAACATTTATTGAACACATGGATACCATGGACAATGCCAACCTGTGATAGTTCTTTCAGAGAGCTCATCTCTGCAGTAGGCTTCAAAGACTTGGTCTAATAATTGAAATTTTCAGGCATTTTCTTTAGTCTATTATCATATTGGTTTCAGTGATCATATGTCCTCTGTATTGATGTATCTGTATCTATCTCTATCTCTATCTCTATCTATCTCTATCTCTATCTCCTCTATCTATCTCTATCTATCTGTACCTGTCTCCTTTACTTGGATTGATGGATGAAAGCATAGAGATTTAGGTACAGCATGTGGTAAGTACTGAAAAAAATATTAAATTGAATTGTACAGAATTGTGGAAGTCAAGTTGTAGGACTATTATCAAAAGAGAAACCTTATGGTTCCTCCTCCAATTATCCAGGCAAAATGTTGACCCTGCTTTTGTTTTATGACTTCATTATTTGTGTGGTCCCATGGAATCTAGAGCTTTACAGATATTAATATGACTGCATCCATATCATCTCTGTTGAATGTTATTCTATGTTATTTATAAACCTGTTGTTATTTAGATGAACATTGACTTTTCTTTTTATAGATTTGGCCTGGTATTGTCAAGTGCAGCTCAAGCACCTACATCGGTATCATCTGCACTGCTTTTTAATAGCATAGATTTTTCTAATCTACACCAAAGAACTATACAATCAGAATCTTTAGGGAGGGCTACCTGGAATTTACATTTTAAACAAGTATCCCAGGTGATTCCATCGTTAGGTAAATACTGGCCTGGGCTTTTGATCCTGATTTATCAAGGAAAATAATCCATAGTTTTTACTAGGGAAGTTCCTACCAACTCTGTTCTGTGTCCTGGTCTTTCTACCCCAGCCATACAAATTGGTAGAACTCTCTCTTAGAATACTAATGACTTATCCATTTATGAGTAAGTTCATTTCAGAACCCACCCCCCCTTTACTACTAGCAAATCAATCTTTTGATTGATTAAATGTCGAATGAAAATGCAGCGCAGTTGTGGGTTCAGCAGCTAAGTATTTTTCTTACTAATGAGACTAAACTCCCAGGTGCTTTGGAGGACTCTTTAGCATAAAATACATGAGTCAGAAGTCTTTGCCACAACCATATGTCAGCTCAGTTCTCAGAGATAGGCTACAATGCAGCCAGAAACTAAAGAACATTTCTCCTTTGCTTAATTTCTGTGGGCCAACCTAGGCCTACTCTGTGGATGAAGCCCTATATTTAGTTTGAATAGGCTTTGCATAAAATGAAGTCTAGTTGTATGCTAAACTGGAATTGGCACTGAATTCATGGCTTGGCTATATCACTTACTGACTTTAAGACCTTGGGCAAGTTTGTTACTTTCACTTGGTTTTAGCTTCTCTGAAAAATAAATATAATCATACTCTACCTGTTTTACCAGACTATCATCACAATTCAGGAGATAATACTTCATTGTTGTTCCTAGAATCTCAGGTTCAAGGAACAAAAATTTCTTTATATGATCTTGATGTTTTGTATTCCCTAAATATATCTGTCCCCATTCTGTTCTCCCACGGATCTATACCTTACCATGTATGGGTTGGCGCAAGATGGAAAAATAATTATAAGTAGATACAATGCATGATGAAGTGTTAGTCACTCCATTACCTAAATACTGAAAGTCAGCACTGATTCATTTACGAATTTGTTCATTAATTTGATAAATATTTATTGAGTACCTACTGGTAAATATATGTATATATATATATAATTTGTATATGTGTGTGTGTGTGTGTGTGTGTGTGTATGTATTTGGAATAAGTGAGTAAAAATTTTTTGATTAAGCATAAATCCAATCTGTCCAGAGTCTAAATATTAGCAATAACTTCATGGCTGAGTGAGGATATGTGGAAATGCTACAGAAATTGGCCTGAGGAAAGGTTATGTAGCAAGAACAATAAAGCATTTGTTAGAACAACAAAGCATCAAATTCAAGTTATGCTCAAAGCAAAATCATGCCTGACTGATGAATGACAGCCTATCAATCAAAGTAAGTTTCAATGTCCGAAGTAGGAAGGAGGGAAATTTAAGCACCTTCTCTCCACATCAGATCTGCCTCTTCTGTTCACCTGTTTGCCTCCTAAAAAATGAAGAGTTGTGACCTAATTCACAGTGGTCTTTTTAAGGGATGATCCTATGTTTTACTTTGAAGTGATAAGCAGATCTAAACATAGCCAGGTTCTTGGGGCTGGCTAGGCAAACTCTCATTTTACCTTCTTCCACATATGCTGCTATTTGGATAAGTTAAGCTCAAGTCTGATTTGCAGACCTAGTCACTTCTTTTCCCTTCAGTCCTCAACTTCATTATTCATGGTGCACTAGAGGTGGTAAGATACCAAGATTTGGATTTGGGGGAATTAATACCTTGCAATCTTTGAGACTAAGTAATGTGGGATCTACCTTTTATGAGTGCTTATACATATTCAGGTATATGATTATTAATAACAAGAGACAAATGCCAAAAGGCTCTAATTTATATAATATCTGGGTCCTAAAAATCCCAAGTTAGGAACAAAAAATACAGGTATATATTGATTGACAGAATAGTTGAGCTGAAAAAGTCCTTGGATATTATCTAGTCCATTACTCTTCGCTCCTTTGGGGCTTGAACCCTTTGAAAATCTCATAAAAGCTATAGCCCCAAAATTTTTATATAGTATCATGATGTTCCTGTACCCCTCAAAACAGTATATATAGATTCATGAACATACCTTCTCATCTTATCCAATATCACCATTTCATGAATCTTGAAAGTGATTCCAGATTTGTTCATTCACAAATATTTATTGAGGTAAACAAAACTGGGAGAAAGGAAAGTTCCAGCACAGAGTATTTTACCAGATAGAGTATCAAGGGTATTAGGTCTGGACATGTGGGAGGATTTCTGTAAGGGGTTAGAATTATCAAAAGTATATTCCCCAACTTGCGAGGTAAAAATACTCTAAAATTGATATTTGATGATGGCTACACTACTCAGTAAAGTGTTTTAAAGCATTCAACTGTACACTTGAAATAGGTGAAATTTATAACATGTAAAATACAATTCATTAAAGGTATTAAAATATGCTTCTTGAGCTCTGACATATAAAAAGCTTGGAAGTTGTCACTCGCATGCTTACAGCAAGGAAAACAATAGATAAATGGGATTTTATCATAAGACTATAGAAAATGTTTCCTCCTTAATACCTTACCATCACATCAGCAGGACCTCAGTATGTCAGTAGATTACATCTGAGACATCTAAATGACATAGACTCAATTTAAGTAGAATTTAGTTAAGCACAAAGACAAGGGAGAGCAAAAACAAACAGAACAAAAAACACATGAACACTAGAGTCAGCTGAATCCTATGGCACCTACAGCTACAGCAAACATTAAACACAGCCTGTCTCCTAGGAGACATATTATCATACAACCTCACCAAGAATCACATTACCTGCTCCTACCACCTAATATATCATATCTGGCTTTCACCAAAAACTTACCAGGTGTCTTAACAAATACAAAAAACATGTTCTGAAAAGAAAAGCAAACATCAGAAACAAACTCAGACATGGCACAGATTTTGGAATTATGAGGTAGGGAATTTTAAATAACTATGATTAATATATTAAAGAATCTAATGAAAAAGTAGATAGCATATAAGGACAAATGAATAATTTAAGCAAAGAGATGGAAACTGTAAAAAAGAATCAAAAGTAAATGCTAAAAGACAAAAACTATGAAAGAAATGAAAAATACTTTTAATGAGCACATTTAAGAGACTGGACACTGCTGAGGGAAGAATCTGTGACCTTGAAGACATGTCAGTAGAAATTTCCCTAACCCAAGTGCAAAGAGAAAAGAATAATTAAAAAAAAAAGTAATATCCAAGAACTGTGGGACAATTGGAAAAGGGATAACATAGGTGTAATGGGAATACAGGAAAGAGAAGAAAAGAAAGGAATGAAAGAAATGTTTGACATAATAATGGGTATGAATTTTTCAAAATTAATGACAGATACCAAATCATATATTCAGAAAGCTCATAGAATAGCAAATAGGATTAATACCAAAAAATAATTACATTTATACATATCATATTCAAACTTAAGAAAAGCAAAAACAAAGAAAAATCTTGAAAGAAGTCAGATAAAAATAACATTTTACCTGTGAGGAACAAATAAAAGAATGACATCTGAATTCTGATGAAGAACCATGCAAATATAATGGGAGTAAAGTGATATATTTAAGATTTTTAAAGGAAAACTACCAACATAAAAAATTGTATAAAAATTGTATTCGATGAAATCATCATTTAAACAGGAAGGAGAAATAGACTTTCTCAAGCAAACTAAGCTGAGGGAGTCACCATTACACCTATCCTACAAGATTTATTAAGAGTTCTTCAGAGAAAAACAAAATGATATAGGTCAGAAACTTAGATCTACACAAACACACACACACACACACACACACACACACACACACACACACACACACACAAAACACCTGAGAAGAATGAAATGAAGGTAAAGGAAAAGATTTTATTTTTCTAATTTTATTATTGAAGTATAACTGACATACAACTAATTGTTAATTGATCTAATCAATTACTGTTTCTTCAAAGCAATGATAGCAACAATGTTTTGGGTGATTATAGCATATGGATAGGTGAAATGAATGACAACAGTAATGACAACAGTATTATAAGAGAAGGGAGGGAAGAGTTGGAAATACCTTGTTATAAGGTATCTGTACTATCTGTGAAGTAGTATAGGGTTACTTGAAAGTAGAATTAAAAAAATAGTAGAATTAGATAACTTGTAAATGTATATTGCAAACCCTAGGGCAACCTAAAAAATTTAATTCAGTATTTAAGAAAAAATGTTTTCAAAGGGGGTGCTGCTTGGGTGCTCAATCGATTCTGACTTCAGCTTAGGTCATGATCTCGCAGTTCATGGGTTCAAGTCCTGCATTGAGCTCTATGCTGACAACTCAGAGCTGGAGCCTGCTTCAGATTCTGTCTCCCTCTCTCTGCCCCTCCTCCACTCACACTCTGTCTCTCTCTCAAAAAAGAATAAACGCTAAAATGTTTAAAAATTTAATGCAGTATAATTGATATACTAAAAGAGGAGAGAAAAATGGAATTAAAATGTTCAGTTAAAAGCATAGAGGGGAGACAAACAGGGAAAGACAAGAAATAAACAAGAGTGGAAAGAATGAAAAGAATTACAAACCTGATAGATATTATTCCAACCATATCAATGACTACTTAAAATGTGAATACGCCAATTAAAAAGACATAAATTGTTAAAACAGATAAAAACAAAATTATGCCTTCTACAAGAAGCTCACTTTAGATAAAAGTATGCAGATAGATTAAAAAGAAGGAATGGAGAAAGATATACCATGTTAACACTAGCAAATGAAAACTGGGATAGTTATTTTCAGACAAAGCAGACTTCAGAACAAGAAAAATCTTTATCTGATAATAAAAAAAGGATATTGCATAGTGAATAAAGGGGTCAAATCTATAAGAAGATATTAAAATCTTTAATGTGTATGCACCTAACAACATAGTATCAAAATACATGAGGCAAAAACCAATAGAATTGCAAGGAGAAACAGACAAAGCCACTATTGTAGTTGAAAACTTCAACATCCCTCTCTTAGTAATTGACAGATCCTGCAGGCAGAAAAGTAATAAGAATACAGTTAACTGAATAGTATCATCAATCAATTAGATCAAATTGACATGTATAGAAGACCTCATACAACAACAGCAGACTACACATTCTTCTCAAACTCACGGAGATCATTCATCAAGATAAACTACATCCTGGATGATAAAACACATCTTAACACATTTGAGATAGTAGAAATCAAATAAAGTAGGCGCTCAGACAACAGTGCACAGAAAGATAGCTGAAAATCCCATAACTGGAGATTAAACAAAACACTTCCAAATAACAAGTGGATGAAATAAGTCACTAAAGAAATGTTTAAAATATTTCAAATTAAGTATCAAAATTTGTGGGATACAGCAAAAACAATGCTTATAGGGAAATTCATGGCATGGAATAATTATGCTAAAACAGAAGAAAGATCTAAAATCAATAATGTTTTCACCTAAGGCAACTAGAGTAGGAAGAACAGTTTATGTGAAAGCAAGCAGAGGCGAATAAAATGAGAAGAAATTAATGAATTTGAAAACCAGAAAAAAGAAACCAAGAGCTGCTTTTTTTTTTGAAAAGATCAACAAAATGATAAACCTTAGTTAACCTAACCAAGAAAAAAAGGAGATGAGACACAAATATGCATATAAAAAGTACTCAACATCACATGTGATTAGTGAATTTTAAACTGAAACACTACTGGGATACCACCTCTATTTACAAAACAGTAACAACACCAAATGCTGGCAAGGATGTGGAACAACAGAAACTCTCACTCATTGTTGGAGGGACTGCAAAGTGGTATAGCACTTGGGAAGATGGTTTGGCAGTTTCATATAAAGCTAAACATATGCTTACTATAGGATCCAACAATTGAACTTGTAAGTATTTACCCAAATAAACTGAACACTTAAGTGTATACAAAACCCTACACATAAATATTTGTAGCAGCTTTATTTATAATTGCCCCAAACCAGAAACACCCAAGATGTCCTTCAATAAGTGAATGGATAAATGTATACTGTGGTACATCCATACAATGAAATATTGTTTAGTGATAAAAATAAATGAGCTATCAAGGTACAAAGCAACATAGAAATCTTAAATGCATATTACTAAACGAGAAAAGCCAATCTGGAAAACCTACATCTCTATGATCCCAATTACATGACAGTCTGAAAGCCTGGCTGAATGGATTAAAAAAAAGAAAAGAAAAAAGAGGGAGGACTCAAATAGATCAGAAATGAAAGAGAAGATATTAAAATAGATACCACAGAAATACAAAGGATCATAAAAGACTACTAAGGGGGTTCCTGAGTGGCTCAGTCAGTTAGGAAATCGATGTTGGCTCTGGTCATGATCTCATAGTTCATGGGTTTGAGCCCCACACTGAGCTCTCTACTGTCAGTACAGAGCCTACTTGGATCCTCTGTCTCCCTTGCTCTCTGCGCCTCCTTTCCTCACATATGTGCTCTCTCTCTCTCAAAACTTAAAAAAAAAAAACATTAAAAAAATAGACAATGATAAACAATTGTATACCAACAGATTGGGCAGCCTAGAAGAAATGGATAAATTCCTATAAATATGCAACCTATGAGGTTGAATTATGAAGAAATAGAAAATCTGAACAGACTGATTACTTGTAAGGAGATTGAATCAGTAATCAAAAACCTCTCGGGGGGCCTGGGTGGCTTAGTCGGTTAAATGTCCGACTTCGGCTCATGTCATGATCTCATGCTTGGTGGGTCCGAGCCCCCCATTGGGCTCTGTGCTGACAGCTAGCTTAGAGCCTGGAGCCTGCTTGAGATTCTGTGTCTCCCTCTCTCTCTGACCCTCCCCTGCTCATGCTGTTTCTATCTCTCAAAATAAATAAAAAACATTAAAAAATTAAAACAAAAACAAAAACGTCTCAACAAACAAAAGTCTAGGATGAGATTGCTCCACTGATGAATTGTATCATATACTCAAAGAAAATACCAATAATTCTCAAAATAGAAGAAAAATAGAAGAGGAGAGAACTTTTTCAAACTCATTTTATGAAGCCAGAATTACCCTGATGCAAAACCAGACAAGGATGCCACAAAAATTTATAAGTCTATATACCTGATGAACCTAGATGCAAAATTTCTCAGCAAAATGATTGCAAACAAATTCAACAATAAATTTAAAGGGTCATACACAATGATCAAATGGGGTTTATTCCAAGGATACAATGTTGGCTCAACATCTGCAAGTCAATCAATGTGATATACCACATTAATGCAATGAAGGATAAAATCATATAATCATTTTAATAGATGTAGAAAAAGCATTTGGTAAAATTCAACATCAATTTATGACAAAAACTCTCAACAAAGTAGGTTTAGTGGGAATATCAGTCAACATAATAAAGACCATATATGACAAGCTCACTGCTAACATCGCACTGAATGATAAAAGAAAGTCTGAAAGATTTTCCTCTTTCCTCTACAATGAAGAGTAAGACAAGAATGCCCACTCTCACCACTTTTACTCTGCATAATACTGAACAGAAGCCAGTGGATAAGTGCCCCAGCTTCCTGTACTTTGGCTGGAAAATTCTGGGATGTTTTTTGCACATGTATCACATTCCCAGTAAAATTGAGATCCCAATACTCCCAACAGTAACCTTGACAAAACACTCTTATACTGACTCTTTCTCTTTCCTACTTCGCTGTCCTCACTCCCTCATTCCTGATTCTTAAGATCACCTCCTAAATAAACTACTTGAACTGTGGTTCGTACTTCTGGCTCTGCTTTCAGGGGCAATCAAACTAAAGAACATTTGTTTCATTAAGATATCTCTAAAACACATGGCAATAGATATGTTTCCTGGAATCATTATCCATAACAACCATATCACAGAAAATTCTTTAGGGATTTAGAAGCATGACTTGGGGCCACATCCTAGTACATTCAAGAAGAATATTTTTCAGGGTTTGTTCAATAAACACTTCATGCAAAGCAGTACTTAATAAACACTCATGTTCTGGCCAAACAACAGAAGTTTTCTCCTTCTGTTGTGGGATCTAGAAAGGCAAGAGGCATGAAAGAAAATCAGCAAAGCACTTTATGACAACCATACCGGTAAGCCAGTAACTCAAAGAAAGGTAATTATTACAATCATCAGAAAGTGTTCTCAGCCCTGATGAAAGCTTTTCCTTGGGGAAGTTTTTGGTGGTAGTTATTCATACAAATTATTTCTCAGGAGCCCACAGCAGATTGACTACACTAATTTTCAATTAAGCTTCGGGGCTATTGAAGTGGTTGAAAAGTGAAAGACATTTTTTAAAGAGAGCAATTTCCTATCTAATAAATAACTGCCTGCCATAGTCTGAAATTTAATAGTAGTTGTGGCATTGTACATCAAAAAGTAAATTGTAGTGTATGAAGTTAACAAATTCTCAGTGTGGATGCTGCCAGCTTACTCTTTTCTAGAAGCATCAAGCAGTGGCAGCTCACGAAAAAAATACTACCTCAGCTGTTGATTCCATATTATATTATAGACCTGTCTAAAGTAAGGCTAGTTGCCTCAGCAAGAATTATGTGTGAGGTCTTTGTTCTGTTTTTTTCAACATTTGTGTGTACTAGCATGTTAGTGGTGGACATTAATGTGAAATTTAATTGCAAAATCATAACCAAGGCATCTGTGAATATAACTGATGCACCTAGTATATATTTTCATAGTTTATTTTGTTTGTATACCTTTAGTGGAAGCTAATATATAACAATAATATAAAATATTAATAATATTTTTAAAGGTTATGATTTCCTTGAGGGCAGAATGTGCCATAATATTTTTTATCCTCTTAACGTTTGAATGAATGAATGAAATAATGGAATATGTTTCATCACATTTAAAAAAAAATATTTTTATTTGTTTCTAGGAGAGAGAGAGAGACAGCGTGAGCAGGGGAGGGCCAGAGAGAGAGGGAGACACAGACTCTGAAATAGGCTCCAGGCTCTGAGCTGGCAGTCAGCACAGAGCCCAACGCGGGGCTCGAACCCACGAACCGTGAGATCATGACCTAAGTGAAAGTCAGCCGCTCAACCGACTAAGCCACCCAGGCACCCCACATCACATTTTTTATCATGTATGGTAAACATCTTGTTTTTGCTTTCCTGCTATCCCTTCCCCCTTCTCTGGCAATGCCACTTTGATTATCCTATAGAAAATATCCCCTCTTTATTCTCAGTTCACTTAGTTTTGGACATGGAATGGGGGTGAAGTAGAAACATGACTTTAACTCCAAACTGGGCAAAACTTGACAATTCTGGTAAAACTGAACAATTCCCTTTTTTGGAACCAGTGATTCAAGGTTAGGTATGTAAACAAAGTGGGTTCAATTAGAGTTACTTCGGGACTTTTGCCGGATTCACTGGAAAAGTGGCACTTAGTCCAAAAATTAGTACTTATCTGCTCTGTTGTAGACTTCTCATTTACGTGAGCCAGTAAGTTCCCAGTTACTTGACAAGTTTGAGTTGAGTTTGTATCTTTGACTCCTGTTCCATTTCCTCCAAGATTTTGTAAATCTTCCAAATAAGAGTTCAGTGGTGTCCTGTGATGTTGGAATAGTCAGTGGGGACTAATTAGTCTTAGCCATATTATCCCCAGAAGTTTAGTGTTTGTCAAATAGACTGATAAACAACCAAATAAATAAATAAATAAATAAATAAATAGGGAGGGAGGGAGGGGGGAAGGAGGGAGGAAGGGGGAGAGAGAGAGAGAGAGAGAGAATCTCTCAAAAATCCTGAAACCTAAACCATAAAAAACTGATCATTTAACCATATATCCCTACATCTATCATTTCACATGAAACTTTTAGAGGTCAGGTCATCTTTTTATGCTTAACATGGCACATTGAAATACTAAGTTAATTTCTTGAATTACTTCAGAGGGTCACATTACATGTGACCTCAACCTCACATTCTCTAGGTCAACAAGCCAAGTTATGTATTCTACTGGCTAGAAAATGGAAGGCTGACACTTTCCAGAACTTAACTCCATCTTAGACAAGAGCTTGGAGAAATTAGTCATTTTTGATACTGAATTTCCTCATCTATAAAAGGGGAGGATTTATTTGTTATGGATATAGAAGGAACACAAGGCTGAATATGATAGTCCTTTTGGTGATAAAACACCAGTGGTGATTTCATTTCCATTACTTTATTAAAGAATGTGAACAAAGAAAAAAATACTGGAAACCTTAGTGAAAAGCCCAGGGCTTTGCTTCAAAATACTAGATATTCTAGGATACAATTACAACTAGTGGTATTATGTTTCACTGTTTATAGAGAGTGACTGAGGATATATAATAAAGTACTGACAGAAGGGAATACAGGTCAGTGTTATTGCGACAAAGGATTTTGGGTCATTGAAGTCAGTCAATCTTGCCTAGAGAAGTACTCAGTAGTAGATTAGTCAGCAGTAGATTTAGAAAACATGTAATTTTAGGATTTAGATAAATAAATTTTAGATAGATAAATAGTTGGCTTTTTGGGAATGTACTCAAAACAGGGTTTGAATCTCACCCTTCTCCCAATAACAGCCTCACTATGGACATTGGGAAAGACATAAAACCTTGGTTTCTATAAAGTGAAAATAAAACTAAACTTTCAACATATAGTTGTTTAAATAAATGAAATGATGATCATTACATTTAACATTAACTTTATTTAGTGCCTAATATGGGATACACAATGTGCTATGTGCCAGCATAAGATCTCATGTAGTTCTTGAGACAACTCAATGAAGCAGAGCTACTATTATTTACATTTTACAGACAGGGAAAATGGGGGAGGAAGACGGAGCTGCACAGAGAGTTCATGAATCTTGCTTAAGTCCCACATCTAGTAAGTGACAAACAGGATTTTCACTGAGGCAATCTACTCCAGGATTTTACAAGGATTTTAAAAGTCTCTCTATATTGCTTTTCTCCCAGAGCAGACAGTAACAACTTAATATGTCAGAATTTAAGCTGAATCATGCACATACTCAAACTAAGAGAGATGATTGAAGATCACCCAGGTAGGCATAAAAATAGACAGGTAACTTGTCTCTGGCTCCATTTTCATAAATGTATTGTTGATTCAAGATCTTGGTGCTTTGCTTTAGATCCAATGCCAAATACGTTTTTTTTTCCTTTATCTGTGTTGGCTTTTCAGCTGACTCTCTGAAATGGCAACTCCCTCATTTCTTGCTTTAGTTTTAGGCAGAATGGGGAAGAAATTTACACAGCAACATTTACTTAACAGTCTCCAAGTTTCTTAAATTATGATGACTGCAAAAGTCACCATTTTAAATCATCAGTTTACCAGAATTCTCTCTGAATTCAGCAAAAAGTCTGGACATTGGAGTATCCAAAATCTATAAAGAGCTTATCAAACTCAACACCCAAAAACAAAGAATCCAGTGAAGAAATGGGAAAAAGACATGAATAGACACTTTTCCAAAGATGACATCCAGATAGCTAAGAGACACAAAAAAAATGCCAACATCACTCATCATCAAGGAAATACAAATCAAAACCACAGTGAAATACCACCTCATGCCTGTAAGAATGGCTAAAATTAACAACTCCAGCAATAACAGGTATTGGCGAGGATGCAGAGAAAGAGGAACCCTTCTGCACTGCTGGTGGGAATGCAAACTGGTGCAGCCACTCAAAAACAGGATGGAGGTGCCTCAAAAAACTAAAAATAGAACTACCCTATGACCCAGCAATTGCACTACTATGTAGTTATCCAAAGGATACAGGAGTGCTGTTCCTAAGGGGCACATGTAGCCCAATTATTATAGCAGCACTATCAACAATAGACAAAGTATGGAAAGAGCCCAAATGTCCATCGACTGATGAATGGATAAAGATATAGTATATATATACAGTGCAATGTTACTCAGTCATCAATAAGAATGAAATCTTGCCATTTTGCAGTAATGTGGATGGAATGAGAGTGTATTATGCTAAGTGAAATAAGTCACCAGAGAGAAACAAGTAACATATGATTTCACTCATATGTGGAACTTAAGATACAAAACAGATGAACATAGGGAAGAGAAGAAAAAATAATATAAAAATAGAGAGGGAGATTCTTAAATATAGAGAACAAGCTGAGGGTTGCTGGAGGGGTATTGGGTCGGGGAATGGATTAAATGGGCCAGGGGCATAAAGGAGGACACTTGTTGGGATGAGCACTGGATGTTATCAGTAAGTGATGAATCACTAACTTATATTCTTGAAATCATTATTATACCATACGTTAACTAACATGGATTTTAAAAAAATGCCTAGACATTGGATACTGACTCCATGTTTGTGTGGATTATGACTCATCCAATGCCTTTTCCTGTTAAATGGATATAAAAAAGATAGCCTAGATCTGCAGTTTCAGAACCTCTTGAGATCCTGAAGTCTTTAAAATACTAAAGATAAGATTAACAAGGAAGAGGCAGTCTTACTGGAGAGTAAGTATATTATAAAGTAATAATACTTGCATCACAAGGCATAGAAATAGACATAGATCAATGGAACAGAATACAAAGCTCAGAAATAGACACAAATAAATTAAACAGTTTAGTAGATTGTAAAGGTGCTCAAATCCATAGATGAATTATTCAATAAATCGTTTCAGGGGAAACGATGGTTAGCTATATAAGACAATTATATCATGCATATGCATCTATCATGCATAAAATATATTTGGAAAAATACATGAGAGCTGAATCCAGGGAAAAGAACTGAATGGCTGAAGGACACAGATGGGAAGGAGGCTTTTCACTATTTATCACTTTTATATTTTGTATTTTTAACCATATGAAAATGTTACCTTTTCAATAAATAAATAAAATTAATTAAATAAATGTATCATTTAATTTATTACATAAAATTTCTGAAATAACTAATACATCATATAGATAGAAACATTTTAAAATAAATTTTATAGCTGTCTATAAGTAATTAAGCATGTAAGGGCAAGTACTGAAATAATAATTATAGGACAGGTATATATTTCAGCAGGGTTATTTTATAAGTACAGGGCCCAAGCTTCTCTGTAAATCCTATTTACAAAGCTAAAAAGAGAGAGTATACAAAGGGGACATATTTAGCAGCCTTGGAAACCAAAGCTAAGTATCAACCATTTACCAGGCATTTGGAGAAATGTCTATAAGGTAAAACACTGTTTAGATGAGGGGAAAAGGATAGGAGATCCATCGTGTCATTTCAGGTAACTAAGTAGAAACAAGCCCACTTACATGACACATTTATATGAGAAGCAAAGGTTTTGTGACCTGCATACAAAGACAGTCCGAGGGACTATAGACTATCCATTTGGCTTCTCTTCATGTTTACAGATTGGCAGCATTAAGAGTATACTGACTATCTGGAAAGGGCCTAACCTGGATCTGGACACAAACTATCACTTAGCCGAGATCCAGTTTGGTGGAGTGCTTTCCTTAGAGATCCTATCCATGATGCTTTATAGATCTGAAGCTACCATTAAAGACCACAGCTTTGTTTTCTTCTTTTTTTTCCCCAGATAGTTTGACCTCAAAATTGATCTGATGTCAAAATTTATATACTTTTAAATTTTATGACATTTATGTGAAACTAAAGCCCTCTCTGTAATTCCTGAAAGATTTAGCTCTTATTTCAGACTATATGACCATAAAGGACAGACACAAAACTTCCTATTAATGGAATAGTAAGCAAGGAAAATCACAGGACTTTTGAAACAAAAATATGCAGCTCCATGTATTACTGAGCATTTGGAGGAGTTGGCTCCCTCTGCAATAATGGATTTATTATTAAATCCAGGAGCATGTGTGGTCAGTTGTCCATCTGCTGTCAGCTTTATTTCTGTACCGTCATGCTTTGCTGTATATTGGAGGAAGATAGAAGTCTGAAAACTACATTTCAAAGACTCCCTTGCCAGTGTAGTTCTTTTGCTTAGGTTCTATCAATGGGAAGACTGCAGGAGACTAGACTGAGAGGCAAGAGGAAAAGAAGAAGCCATTTTTCTTCCTATTTTATGGTTTTGGTAGCTCCTCTGGCAGTGACAGTGGTACAGAGTGAATACAGGCTGTGGGTTCTTCTCAGACAATTCAGTCCAGCAGCAGAGGCAGAAGGGAGTGCTTTATCATCCCCATCAGCATAGTGTTAAGGTACTCTGGTTCCAACAGCAACAGTGACAGAAGACTTTCAGTTACTGCAGCGTAAGTGCAAATGTGAGTTTCAGGCTTCCTACAGTGGTGGTAGTGGCAGTGGCTCCAATGTCAGTTTCAGGTGGTCCAGTGGCCTTAGTGATAAAATTACTGTGGACACTGCATACCATCATTTTACTTTCATCCTTCCGCCTACATGGGTGGTAGCTTCTCGCTGTTACTAATATCTTTACCTCTGTATTCCTTTAGACTTCCCACCATTTTTGTAACCAATGTTCTAGATTACATTTCCACCAATTGAAAAAGCTAGCAGTGCTTCTTTCCTTATTGACTTATACAAAACAGAAGAATTTTTAGTAGCTTCATGATTTATGGTCTCAAGAAGACTTAAGACATAAGAGAATGTTCCTTTTTGAAATCAGACTGAGATGTCATAGAAAAGGAACCATGTAAGATAAAGAAGTGCTAAATGAAAATGAAAAATAATATTGTGATAATTTGAACCATCATAGAGACCCAATAGAAAGCCAAGATAGGGCACCAACTCACTATTCTGAAAATTGATAAATAAAGGTAGAGGATCAATCATTTGTTCTTCCTTTCATGTATAAACCAAATAGCTGGTGAAGGAAAATTGTTCTTTAATGAAAGAATCACAGCTAGTAAATTCAGGATAAAGGATAGAATTAGAAAATAACTATTTTGCAATACCTAATGAAATAATAAATGTAGGTTACAATCAACAGTGTCTGCTAAAATCATTAGGTGAATGATTAATGGAATATTATAATGAATGGATCTGAACTGACACCACCTGAGCCCTGTAATTAATCTTAATGTCACCAAATGTAAACCAAACAGATATTATGTGTCACATGATGTAAAGCAATAGAAATTACACAGCACTACCTATTAAATATCCCTGAAAAAAGGAATTGATTTAATTAAGCCTGAAGATATAAGTACTAGTTTTAAGAAAGAAATAAAAAGGGGGGGGGGGAGAGAATACTGTATGCTAATTTACACTGCAAAGATATGTAAGCCAAATTCAGAATTTAAGAAATTCTACAGTTTTCCCCCAAAATAAGTGATATTAAAAAGGGGGGAGAGTACACAGATGCCCATTAAAAGAGACTTACTAGAACAATATACTAGTTAAAAAATGGTCTTTTATCAAGTGTAAAAAGACAATTTTTTGAGACAGTTGGGGAAAATTAAACAGAGACAAGGAATTAGATATTAAGGAACTATTGTTAGTTTTGTTGAGTGTGATAATATTATTTTGTGTGTGTGGATGTGTGTGTTCTTTAAGAAAAATCTTTCTATTAAGGTATCAAGTTTTTATGAGAGAAATTATATAATGCTGTGGATTTGCTTTAAAATGTTCTAGCACTTTCCATAAAAGAATAAAAAGAAAAAAGGAAAAAAGATGTAACAAGGATAGCAGGCTGGTTATAACCATGGCTGAGTGATGGGTACATGGGGACTTCATTACACTATGTTCACACTGAATTATTTTAGTAGACAGTTTAAAATAATTTTCTTTATAAAATAATTTTAAAACTAAGAGGCTCATGTTTATTTGTTTTTAATTGTCAATTTACAGATAATTTCCATATTTTATAAACTATTTATGACCATAGCAAATTTGGGGACTTCTTATTCCAATTAGTTTGAGTTTCAAGTATAAGCTGAGAAACCCTGCACTGCTCCAAATACACTTCATGATACATCATTCATACAGAGAACATTTAAAAGACATAATTTCTCTAAAGTAAGATAAACACCTAGATGGACCGTAAGGGAAACATAACATAAGATTGAAGCTGTAGGTCTCTTGGAGTTTGGATTGTTTACAGTAGAAATATAAAGACAAATATTTGTTTACCAAACTGTTACTTTCATAAGATGATGGGTTTCTTGAAGACAGGCACTGTATTTCTTCATCTTAATATGCCTAGAAAAGTGCCTGGAACATATTAGACAATAACTGAGTAAATCATGAACAAGCAAAAACCTTCTGCAAAAGACCAGAATATGCTTGATTGGAAGAAAAATGTAAGTTTGAATTTTCACAAGCACTAAATGGACATGTGTTATTACTGTACTGTTATAGAAGACCAGTGAAAAAGAACTTCCCCAATGGGGCTAAAGAGCTCCTACGTGAATTTTTTCTTTCCATTGGAAGAAGATGGATAGACAGATAGTGATCATGATTGACTGCTCTGAAGCAAAGTACTGCCAGGCCACGTATCCCTTCCCAAAAGAAGTACTGTACATCTGCGTTGAGGGAGAGGAAGAGGTAGTACCCACAGATCTCTACTAAAACCTCTTTGCTTAGAAATCCTGATTGCTTACTGTTGTGATACACATACAGACACATGTATATTTACAAATAAATCAGACAGGAACTCCTCCTGTATATTACAAGCAAAATAAAAAGAATTATTATTAAATATCATGTGGACACATGATTTCTGCCCCATTAAAGGTATAAAAGAGATCAACCACTCCTCCTCACTCCCTGGCCACTTTTCCTGTAACTGTCCTATACTTTTTCTTATAGGGACTTTCCTGGACATTACTGGCAAATTTCTGTGCTCACCCCTTCTTTTAACATACAAGTTATATCATTTCTAGGGGCTAGGACTGTTTGGGCTATCAAAGGCGGCTTTGGAAGTCTGTGATCATTATAGAAAATATCTAGAGATTGTTTGCAGGATATGCGACATAGAGTAAAGGGAATGAAATTCTTTTTATTTAATTTTCAATCCAAAGGGTCAAATTATGGGTCTAGCCAGAGAGGACAGATAACCTAGTAATGACAGGCCCTACAAAACCACCTCAAAATGAAATGCTAGACTGCCTAAATGTTATAAATCTCGGTAAAATTCAGCCTTCACACATCACAGTGGTCAACTGCTAGATGATATGCAGGAAAAGTCATTATTACTCCAAAGAGGAAACCTTCCAACTTATGTTGAGAGAAGAACCATGCCTTTTTTGTATTTATTGCTAAATATTAATTAATGAAAAATATTAACATCCACATTTATGGCATTTTATATAAATAAAGTGGAAAAATCCTTGGATTGAAAGCTAAGTTCTCGTGCCAATTCTGACCAGCCAACTATGTAATCTTGGGAAAGTCACTTGACTTCTTGAGTTTTAGTTTTCTTTATAAAATGAGGGGGCTTGAAGTCAAGGCTCAATTAGGTGGTCTCTAAAGTTCCTATCAGCCTGTCATTATATGATCTATAACATACGTATATAAATTATATAAACATTTAAGAAAGCATATAGACATGTAGAGAAGTCAATGAGTAATAATACTGAAAATTTTTGGCACCATTATTATATAAAATGATACAGCAAGAAGGAGAAACCAAGACAAAAGTAAATAGCATTTTCGCTTTTTATTTTCACTGAAGTTCATAAAATGGTCCAATTTAAAAGCTGTGGAAGATAGAAAATGAATAGAAATTGTAAGTATTAAGTGCATATGAAACACTTAAGCCTTCTAAATACAGAAGTAGCTAGTTGTAAATAAGTCATTTCATAAGCATGAACTTTTAGAACAAAAATAACCACCCTACAACCTATATGTATATTTGTAATCAACTGCCACTCTTTCTTTATAGAGGAGATATGATGGCTGCCAAAATTAATTATAATTGTGTATGTGTGTACATGTGTGTGCAACTCTGTGTATACTTAATCTCCCTGCCACATTTCAGCAGTCAAGAACACAAACCCCACAAATCTGGATGCTATTGTCAATAAATGGTCTTAAGGAATTGCTATCAGAATTCCTAGAGTCTGTAGATATCATCATGAGATATGAATAAATGATACTCATTTACAACTTGCCAGCTCCTTTTGGCACTTTATAATTTTATCTTCAAAGACTAGTGACATGGATGACTATTTTCTATCCATGCAAAGTTGTGCGTTGAAGTAGGAGCAGCAGTGGCAACAAGAGAGATAGTGACTGACATAGCATGCAATTACTTTAGGTATCAAGACTTTGGCATGTTGTTTATGGGAAATTCTGTCTCATTAGAAAAACATTGAGGGATATGTTGGTGGGACTGCACCAATGTAACTGATGCCCCAAAGGCAAGAGGATATTTTTAAATTGCTATTTGAAAATTTGTTTTGTGATAGATGGAGAATCATAGAAAATTAACATATTGTATCATAACTCTAAAAATTTAGGAATAAAAATAGGCAGTACAGTGTGGTGTTGAAGATGCTGGGCTGAGCCAGATGAACTCTTATGCTTATTGTGCTTTCCTACTTTTAGCTGAATGAGTTTGTGCAAACCATTTAACCTCTCCTAGCTTTATTTTCCTCATCTGTAAGTTGACTGGCTCTACCTACCTTATGGGGCTGCATAGGTAAGATATTAGATATGAATGCACTTTTGCCTATGGTGAAGAAGTTAACTAATATAAAGGACTCTTCCTCATTACTATAAATAATGTTATTGTTAGTACCTATTACTACAACATTAGAAGTGCTTATTTAGAAAAGTCAAATTCCCTTTTCCTAGTATTTGTTCATGAAATATGGACTCCTCTAACTTTGTCACCAGTTACAATTCCCCTGGATTCTAGATACAATCTGAAATTGTTAATTTCATGTGTTACCTTGACTGGGTCACAAGTGCACAGATATTTGGTTAAACGTTATTTCTGCATATATCTGTTAGGGTGTTTCTGGAAAAGATTAGCAATCGAATCTGCAGACTGAGTAAAATAGATTGCCTTCCCCAATGTGGGTAGACATCATCTAACCCACTGAGGACTAAACAGAACAAACAGAACAAACTGTTAGAAAGGGAAAATTCTTTCTCTACCTGAGTTGGGAGTGACATCAGTTTCTCATCACCTTCAAATCACTGGCAGTCTCAGTTCACAGGCCTTCATACTCCAACAGGAATTTGTATAATTGGCTTTCCAGTCCTCAGGCCGTCAGACTTGGACTAGAACTTGCACCATTGATTCTCCTGGTTTTTGGGATTTCAGACCCAGAGTGCAACTACATCACCATCTCTCCGGGTCCATAGATTGCAGATGTCAGATAATAGGACTTCACAGCTTCTATGACTTTGTTTCTGAAGAACCCTGACTACTATGCAATTCCTCCATGTTTTTCAAAAATTTACTAGAGAATGGAATAAATATACTGTAGCTCTTATTAAAAGTATTTGGCTGGGGCGCCTGGGTGGCTTAGTCAGTTAAGCGTCTGACTTTCGCTTAGGTCATGATCTCGTGGTTCGTGGGTTCGAGCCCCGCGTCGGGCTCTGTGCTGAATGCCAGCTCAGAGCCCGGAGCCTGTTTCAGTCTGTGACTCCCTCTCTCTCTGACCCTCCCCTGCTCACACTGTCTCTCTCTCTCTTCTAGAAATAAATAAAACATTAAAAAAAAGTTTTTAAAGTATTTGGCTGATTAAAAAATGTATTTGGCTGATTTAGGGATCTGCTTTATCTAACTCCTCAAAATAACTTTAAGATTAAAGAAATGTGTGTTCTAGTTCTTTGGTCTTATGTGCATATGGAATTTTATGTGTTTGAAACTGACATCATATCCACATCTCCCAGACATGCTCTGCCTGTCTCATCAGAATCACATTTGTCTAGGGCACCTGGATGGCTCAGTTGGTTAAGTGTCTGACTGGCTCAGGTCATTATCTCATGACTTGTGAGTCTCAGTCCCACATCAGGGTCTGTGCTGACTGCTCAGGTTCTGCAGCCTGCTTCGGGATTCTGTGTCTCCCTCTCTCTCTCTGCCCTTCCCCTACTCATGCTCTGTCTCTCAAAAATAAGTAAACGTTGAAAAAATTTTTTATTATAGAATCACATTTACTCTCATTGAAATCCTTTCTAGAGACTGCTTCCTCACTGCTTCCATTCACTCTAAGAACAATGCCACAACCAAACTAAGAAACATGAGAGCTGCTATTCAGTGACCTACCTATGAGAAATTTACATATCTTATCTCATTTAATCCTAAAGCCATTCAACAATAGCATTTCCTCATTTTACAGATGAGGAAACTCTGGCTCATAATGGGTGATTAACTTACTCAAAGATACATAATAAACAGTAGAACAAAGCCACCCAACAGCAAAGTCTGTGTGGGCTCAACTATCAGGCATATCTCCCACTCCCAGATCTCCTTTTTTTCTTTCCTCAGTTGCATATTTTTTGTCCATCTAAGTTACTTATGCTCAAAATAACTCATTATAGCTTGGGTATAATATATTTTCTTCTGTTTTTTTCTTTTTTTTTATGCAAGAGTTTCAAAACAGCCCAGACATGTGTGATGATCATGTTTTTGCCTGTGAGCAATCTTTTCTTTTGAAAGGATTCTATCAAATTTGATAAGGTTGATATATTCTGTAAATCCCTCCTGCCTCTTTTAATGCAATCATAACTTCCTGGGGGCTGGTTCCTAGGGACAAAGCTTTATAGTGCATAGCTTTTCAGTGAAAGATTTACTATGTGGTTGAATTAATAGGTGCAGTGCATTTCACAGCTTCTCCACCTCAAATGGCATTTCTTAGTCAGCACAGTAGGTTTCCCATATGTATTGCCACAAATAGTAATTCCTCCTCAGAGTTCAGGAAGATTTTAGGAAACAAGTATTTCCAAATTAAATCTTATTCACAGTTTAACTCAGCATAAAACAGCCTAACTTGATGAGTGCATTTGACATGTTGAGGAATAATTAAATTTAATTTTCATGTACAAAATAGAAATAAAAAAAATTTTTTTTGCAGCCCTGCAGTGGCTGACACTATGCTATTACCTTTGTGTTCTCAAAAGGGAAGGAAAATGGGATTCCAAGAGAATAGTGCATTCCACAGAGTTCTAGGAGAAAACATTCTAGAATAATACAATCTCTGCTGATATGGCAGCTTTTATATTAGCTTTTAGCAATGAAAGTGGGAATGTACTTGATGGGATTTTTTTTCTTTTGAAAAGGTTGAAATGTAATTTGACCTATTTATTATCAAAACGTTCTTCAAAAATTCACTGACTTTTAAAGGACAGACCTGAGAGGGAAGCCATAGAATTGAAACGCCCAGAATTCGAGAGAACCCCAAAATCAGACCACCAGAGACCAGAGTCAAAGCCAAGCGGCAAGGGTTGTTTATTTGCAGGTTCGAACCCGGTCCTCCGCGCACTCGTTGCCGGTGACGCTAGGAGGCCCTGAACAAAGCCTCTGCAGCCTTTTTATAGACAAAAGTAAACAAGTCATGGGGAGGGACAGGAGATTTCCATGGTTACAAGTTTGCCATTGGTTAACATTCAAATATGAACATTTACCGTATTTGATTGGTTCCCGCCATCAGGTTTTTTTGCGGGATCCAATACAACATTTGGGATACCTTTGAATTCAGTCTATCATAGAGCGAGTTTAAAGTCTTGTTTGGCGACTAACAGGTTAACATCTCTCTCTCCAGGCCCTTCCCTCAGCAAGGTGGGGGGTGGCTGCCGGCCTTTTGGGAGTGGCTGCCGCCCTGAGGCTAGTCCCTTGGGCAATCCGGCGGCGGGGAAGCAAGCCTTAAGCTTTGTTACAGAAGCAGAGAGAGCTGGTTAGGTGTTAGCTTCCCGCAGCGCAGGCATTTGCTCAGAAGCGGAAAAGCTGGTTAAGTTTATTTAGGCCTCTCAGAATCATATGCTCCAAATTGTCAGCAAGCTACTGGAATGGAATGGGCTATTTCTTATTATTGGATTTTTAAAATATTATTAATAACAACTAAAACAATAACTCAATGTATTTAGAATATTTAACAAATCAAGGTGCATGCTAAATTGTTTCTAAACTTCCCAATAATCCTTTGAGACATCTTGTTATATCTACATTTGAGCTTCGGAGTGGCGAAAGCAATCTACCTGATGTTACACAGCAAGTACAAGATTAAGCTGGGATTTGGCTCTAGAGTATGGATATCTCCAAAACTTATTATCTTTCCAATACAATATATCATAATTAAAAGCAAAGTTTCTTTTTTTAAAAAATTTTTAATGTTTTATTTATTTCTGAGAGAGAGAGAGAGAGAGAGAGACAGTGTGAGCAGGGGAGGGTCAGAGAGAGAGGGAGACACACAGTTGGAAATAGGCTGCAGGCTCTGAGCTGGCTGTCAGCACAGAGCCTAACTCGGGGCTGGGGGCTCGGGGCTCGAACCCAAGAACAAGGAGATCATAACCTAAGCCAAAGTCAGCCGCTTAACCGACTGAGCCACCCAGGTGCCCCTAAAAGCACAATTTAAAAAAGCAGACTTGAGCTTTCAAACTCTGGTACTGCCACTTATTGTTTGTGTAAACTCAGCTTAACATTTTTGAAGCTCAGATCCCTCATGTATAAGTAATAATAATAAAATATTTAATAATAAAATATTTAGTTAGACAATTGTGGGGATTAAATGAGATAATATAGAGAGAATGTTAAGTGTCCAGACCCTTGGTTTCAGCTCAGGTCATGAGCTCATGATTTGTGAGTTTGAACTATGTGTCAGACTGTGCACTGACAGTGTAGAACCTGCTTGGGATCCTCTCTCTGATCCTCCCCTGCTCACTCTCTCTCCCTCAAAATAAATAAACTTAAAAAAAAATTCACCTCTGGGCAAGAGTTGGCCCTGTCTGAAAATTCTAATCTGTGTCAGAACCATGAGCAAAAAGATAAATTTTATAAAACTTAAGCCAGCTTGTTTTCTTTAAACTTATAATTTAATTCTGCTCGTTTATCTTAAAGATGTTTTTTTAAAGTGAAGTAGCTTTGGAAAAAAATACAGAGTGACTGTCCTTATTGTCTAATTAATTTGGTTCTTTTTATTGAGGGTTCTCTTTAGTCTCTATCTTTTTCTGGTTGTTTGAATGGAGACACTAAAGGTAGGAGAATGGCTCTGAGGGACATGATGCCAAAACCTGAAAGCCCCTGCTCACATCTGCTTCCCTGAAAACAGCTTTGCTCTTATACACAACTGTATAAATAACGTTGATTTGAAAGAAACGAAACACCATTTGTGCTTGTCTTACTCTGAATTCTTTTTCATCCATGCCAGAACTCTTTCTCTATAAGAATAATAGTGAAAATTTGCTTTGCAAAACTGTGCTCAGAGCTGGAAGTGGAGGTTCGGGAGAAAGGAGGAATTTGATTCTATGTGTTTTATGTTTTTGTTTTTGTTTTTTTAAAATCATGTAGTAGGCTGAGATTCCCTCTGGTGTGATAAAAAATAAAATAAAGCCAGATGGTAGGAGTTGTTTATGGGTTCTGAAGGAAAAGTATTAAGTCATTAAAATTTGGAGGCTTCTCTCATGTATTCCAGTTTCCTCTTCTCTTTAAATCCCTGTTTTGTGTGGTTGGAGGTATAGGGAGAAGATATCTGTGTGCCAGATATGGTGCCAGAAATGCCTCAGAGCATTTCTTTGCTTCCAGCCTGGAATGAAAATAAAGGAGTATGCTTCCTGCTAGGAGTCTAGAAAGGTGCATGGGAATCTCTGTGCTGGAGATAGGAGAACGTTTTTTAGGCACTTAAAATCTAAATAAACTTTGAAGCTCACTTTTTCACACAGGCTTTTCTGAGGGCTTCTTAGAGAAGAATTTATCCTCATTGATGGATATACTAGGGAAGTTTTCCAGAATAATGAATCATGAATGAATATGCTTTAAGTTGATTTTAAACCTGTTGGCTGGTATTACCTGTAAAATGGGAAAGATGACATGGTCTTGCTGTCAGATTTTTCAAGAATGAAATCAGTAAAGTCCACTCATATTGTTGGACGTAATCCTGCTCTTTCATATAACTCTGGTCATGTAAATATCCTCAGAAGTAAGCAAATAGCTTGCATTAAAAAGCTGTCAGCCATAGGCTGCATTTTTTAAAAGTAATAATGTTTCCTTATTGAATTAGTTTTGTATGGTTTTGAGATGTGTGCTTTGAATTGTGTGTTCAGATCATTTGTCCATTTTCTATTTGATTTATTTCCTTTCTCTTATTGTTTGGAAGGGATTCTTTATATAGTATGTAATAGTATGTATGTTATTCCTTTCTACAATCTTATATTTATTGTGTCTTTTGTGGTACAAACTTAAAAATATTCCATATTTTCTTCCAGTGGTTTTGTTTTAGTTTGTTATGTTTCTTATTTTAATCCATGAGGATTTTTTTTTTTTTGAGATAGAGAGAGTGCAACTGGGCTAAGGACAGAGAGAGAAAGGAGAGAGAATCCCAAGCAGGCTCTGTGCTGTCAGTGCAGAGCCCAATGCAGGGCTCGAACTAATGAACCGTGAGATCATGACCTGAGCTATAATCAAGAGTCACATGCTTAACTGACTGAGCCATCCAGGTGCCCTGGGAATTTTTTTTTATCCTGGTAAAGTATACATAAAATATACAATTTTAACATTTTTTACATATATGGTTCAGTGACATTAAATAAACTTATGTTGTTGTGCAGTCATCACCACCATCAATTTCCAGAACTTTTTCTACTTCCCAAACTCTATACCTATTAAACAATAACTACCCATTTCCTTCTGCCCCCTAGTCCTACCATTCTACTTTCTATCTTTATTAATTTGACTACTCTAGGTACCTCATATAAGTGGAATCATATAGTATTTGTCCTTCTGTATCTAGCTTATTTCACTTTTGATATCGTGAATAAAGCCGCTAAGAACATGAAAGTGTATATATGTCTATTCAAGTAGGAATATGTAAGCCCAGAAATTCAACAATTTAGATGAAATGGATCAATTTCTTGAAAGACACAAACTGCCAAGGAAGTTACTTATGTTTTTGGAATCTCTCTGTTTCAAAGAACCTAGCACAGTACTTGCTTCATGGTGGATGCTTGATAAATTACAGTTACTGTTATAACATCATATAAAGCACGTGAAGAATGAACAAAGAAAGGAATGGGATGCTAAACTGAATTTGGGTATGTCTTGTTTAGAAAATTTGCATTGCTTACATACTTTGGGGATCAAATTATTCATTTATTCACTGATCTGTTATTCTTTTAAGTTCTTTAGAATGCTTACTGGATGAATGAATAAGTCTGTGATAGTAGGTACTAGGAATATGCAGATAGAAAACATGACACCCATTCCTGAGTAGCTCATAATTTAGCAGGACCTACCTGGTCGTATGTAGTGAGATACAGAACCAAGACATTTCCAAACATAATAACATAAAGTGGTTTATCCAGAAGAGAAACAACACCCAGTACAGTGGAGTTCTGCTGAGAAGTTAGAGAAGTCTTCCTAGAGCTAATAGTTGATCTATGCTCTGAAGGGTTTATACTCTGTGTAAATTCACTTTATAGGATTATAGGCAGAGGAATGAGCAGAGAGAAGACTGGGAAGAGCATTTCAGGATATGGCATGAGCATAGGTCCACAGAAATGAAATGCTGAGGAATGTCAAGGAGTCCAGTGGGTTACAGCATAGGGTATGGTGGGATTATCTAGAAAACGCAGACATGGAAGAAAATGCATGTCCAAAGGTGAAGGATTGGATTTCTTTTTTTCTTTTTCTTTTTTTTTAAATGTTTTATTTATTTCTAGGAGAGAGAGAGACAGTGTGAGCAGCGGAGGGTCAGAGAGAGAGGGAGTCACAGACTGAAACAGGCTCCAGGCTCTGAGCTGGCAGGCAGCACAGAGCCCTACGTGGGGCTCGAACCTACAAACCGCGAGATCATGACCTAAGCGAAAGTCAGACGCTTAACCGCTTAACCCAGGCACCCCTGAAGGATTGGATTTCTTACAGAGTTACTACTCACCAAGTTTAAGTCTGTATTAATATTATAAGGGAAACTATTTTGTGGTGATGATGGAGGGAAGGAGATTCTTCAGTATGTCTTCAACCCTATACAAACAGTAACCCATTTGTCATCACATAAAGATGACCTTTATTTCATTAATTGCACATTTATTTTGATTTATGCTTTTATAGTATTTTTAGATATGAAAGCTCTACAGTATTGGATCAGAAAATGTGTCCATATTTTATAATTCCACATCAAAGTTGTTCCATAATTACTCTTAATAGGAGTTAAATACATTATCTCAATTTATAAAGATCAGGAGCTAAATTGCAAACCATATTAGTATTTAAAGTCATGTGGTGATTTAAGGCTTGCAATCTACAAGACTGTGACTCTGAGAATTAAAGGAGGGAAAAAGAAATAGGCCCAGAGTGAAGGTCACACACTGAAGAAATCATTGCAGAAGGACAACCTCATACAGTAAAAAAAAAAATCTCAGAGAACTTGGAGAAAAGGTGCTAAAATACAGTCAATCTAAGGAATAGAATGAGAAAACACTTATAGGAAATCTCAGTACCATGACCTATAGGATATATACTTATTAGTTATTTCTCCACAGCCATATTTTTTAAAATACATCCTTGATAATGTATGCAATACATTTAAGTCTATCTGCGAGGCTGAAAGTTATTCTGTAGTGATGCCTCTTGGAAAGGCCACCATTTCTTCTCCCTTAATCCATGCTCAACCGCTTGAGGCATCAAATCTAGATAAAGTTCCATTAAGATTAAATACTATGAGGATCATATAATGCATAATTAATCAACTGGAGAGAATAAGTCATTACATTCACAGACATTTATCGAATACCTATAATGTTCCACAAACACTGTTTTGGTTGCTTGGGATACATCTGTGCAAAACAATTCCTGCCTTCATGTAGCTTAGGCTGGATAGGAAAATGTTTTCCTCTACTCTCTTATATTCAGTAAATGGGGGTTTGCAAATTAAACTAACAATAGACAGATTAATAGGAGAAGAAGCACACAGTTTTATTAACATTCATGTGCACAGAAGTTCACATAAAAGAAGTAAAACTCAAAGAAATAGTTAGACTCTGGGCTTATAGACCCTTTTAACAAAGAAAAGAGGGTTTGGGGCACCAAGGGACAATATATTGTGGGGAAATGACTAAGAAATATATGGGGGAACTAATAAAAGATAAAGGCTCTTTTATTTCTTTTTTTAGAGCTTATTTATTCATTTAGAGAGAGAAAACTCATGTGCATGCAAGCCAGTGGAGGAGGGCCAGAGAGAGAGAGAGAGAGAGAGAGAGAGAGAGAGAGAGAAAATCCCAAGTAGGTACCACTCTGTCAGCATAGTGCTCAATGTGAGACTTGAACTCAGAAACCATGAGATTATCATCTGAGCTGAAATCAAGAGTTGGCCATTTAATCAACTGAGCCACTCAGGCACCCCAAGATAAGGGCTATTTAGTAAGGTCTGGTTATGCAAACTTATCTTGGTGTCAGCTCCCCATCTTAGATGATTAAAGTATCTCTTCTTTCCCTGTTATGGGAGGTGGGCACCTTCTTCAAAGGAAAATTTATGCTCTACTTTTAAGCACATGAAGGGAAGGCATCTGTTGATTTTCAATTGTCTTCAGCTAAAAATAATCCTTATGCTAAAGTGGTATGTTTTGGGATGGCCTATTCTGATCTTCTTCACTTACATTGTGGAAAGATGACAACGCATTACGCTTGCCTAAATGCAAGTATTTTTCATGTTGGACCCAGAATTATCCTCTAATTAAGAGGTTCTCAAACTTGGATATGCAAAGTATCACCCTGGGAATCTTGCAGATGCTACTTTAGCAGGTCTAGCTGTGCCTGAGATTCAGCCTTTCTAATATAGGTGATACCCATTCTGCTGGTGCATAGTCCACATCTCAATAGCAAGGTAACTCATAATATCTCTAGGTTTGCTATCCAGAAAACTACTCAAGGAACATTCTCCAAGAAAAATAAAACACGCATTTTCAATTAGGTAAATTTGAGTGGGCTGTATGCTATATTTTTCTCTCAAAGATTCATAGTGCACATAACCATAGGGAAAGCGCTGAGAATTTCTTCAGTGAAAGAAAACTGTTTAACTTGGTTTTGCCTATTTTGTTATAAATTAACACCAAAAGTGTCCAAAAGATACTTGCCCATGAGATATTTTAAAATTTCCACTTAAGGAATGTTTCATGTTTACCATTAGCCACTGTATATACATCACTGTTACTTAGCTGCTACTCAATAATCTGTTTTGGAGTCAAAATCATAAGCCTTAAGGGGCGCCTTGGTGGCTTAGTCAGTTAAACGTCTGACTTCAGCTCAGGTCATGATCTCACGGTTTGAGGGTTCGAGCCCCATGTCGGGCTCTGTGCTGACATCTAGCTCAGAGCCTGGAGCCTGCTTCTGATTCTGTGTCTCCCTCTCTCGCTGACCCTCCTCTGCTCACACTGTCTGTCTGCCTCTCTCTCTCAAAAAAATAAAACATTAAAAATATTATAAGCCTTAAAACTGAAACTAGTCTTGGTTAAAATTAAACTAACTTCTAAATCATAATGGCATTTGATGAGAAACTCTTGGAGAAAATAATCTTGTTAACAAAAAACAACTCTTTGAAATTTCCAGAATTGTGCTATTTACTGCTCTTTGCAGTAAGAAAAAGAAGGGAAGGATAACAAGTATCAACATACCAGGAATCATAAAATTACAGTGAATGAAGAAATATGGACTTGATAATTATGGCAAATGTTTTATATAATTTCTATTCATCTTGTTTCTTATTATCATGACCACAGTTTCTATTTTTCTTCCGTATTCAAAGGAAGAACAAGCAGCTCTGAGACATTCAACTGTTTACATAGTTAAAATAAATCTTAAGGAAAAAACATTTAATTGTGTTGTTTGCAATAGCCACAAAACTTGCACAATTTATTGCTATAAGCAATCTTATTTGTTCACTTAAGCTGTAGCCAGTTCCTATAAATGAACTATTCAAAAGTCTTATGTAAATTAGCCCACTATATTATATTATGTGGATTCTTTTGTTAAAGGTACATGACAACAGCTGACTTCCTCTTTGAAAGTAAAGGGTGCCTCTGATATGAACACAGTGGGAAGCTATATCCTTTCACCCTTTCTATTCTACCATTTTGTGGATATTTGAGATTAATCTCCTCCATAATCTGTAGTAGAAGGTACAAATGTAGTAATGTGATTTGCATAGCAGTACCCAGTTCACTTCCAGCCCTGAAGGGTTACAGAGAAAATAAAAAAATACTTTTAGTATTCCTTTACTACCTACAGAGATTGGTGGGGGTAGGTCTTGTCCCAGTGAAACAATATTCTTCACTTTTAAAGCTTCTATTCATATGTGACTCAGAGTTGCTATCAGGACGATTCTGTTGTTTGGCAGGACTCTGTAATGTGCCTCATTCCTTATTTTCTGTTAGGTATCTGTGCAACTCCACATAATCATGTATACCGATCTCTTCTTTTGTGGCAGAACACTTTCCACATATTTTGTCATATTTAGGAAAACTGTTCCTCTTCTTGAATTTGGATTTAAACTGCATTATTAAAAAAAACGTATTAGGTATTGAGGATCATGCATATATGTTGACACTTCTGAGTGATTATTTTGGGCAAAGATGATACCATGAAGAATAGTACTATAAATGGAATAAAGGTACAGAGGGACATATTGCACAAAGCACTGGTGAAACAGATTTCAAATAGGACCAAATCTTAAATCCAAATCCTAAGTGCCAAACCCATCTGGGATTCTTGTGCCAGGCCCATCATTCCAAAATTCATCTGGACTGTTAAGTGCACTCTCTGGTCTACCTTCTGGGGAGTTCTTTTAGGTGGTGCTTCACAACCCAGGGTGAATATTGGAAACACCCAAACAGTTTTCAGAAAATGCCAATGCTGACAGACTACCCCAGAGATCCTGAGTTAGTTGATTGGGAGTGAGTTTTAGGCATAGTCCTATTTGAAACAATTTTTAAAAACTATGTTAGAGTGACCATAACATCAGTTTATCCCATAATAATAGCCATTATCCATGGTCCAAGAGTTGCTGAGGCTGAGTTGAAAAGGAGCACAGTCCTAGAGAAGCGACCGCTGAAGGATGGCTCAGAAGCCAAATCTCCTCTCCCGCTGCTGGAGAAAGTGACTCTTAAAAATCCCTTGAAGATGGGGAGAGGCTGATGCTGGGCTACAGTTTGAAGATTTGAAAAATTTCACTCCAGGAAGTCTTAATTATTTTTTAAAAATTTTATTTATTTATTTATTTATTTATTTATTTATTTATTTATTTATTTATAGAATCTCAAGCGGGCTCCAACCCCTCAGCACAGAGCCCAAACAGGGTTGCATCCCAGGAACCAAGAGACCATGACCTGAGCTGAAATTAAGAGTCTGACGTTCAACTGACTGAGCCACCTATGCACCCTAATTTTCCTTGTTCTTATTTAGAGATTTGATAGGGTCATGAAACAAAACTGTAAATAATTATTTGCTGTTGTTGCTCTTAGCCAGAGAACAAGAGCAAAGTGTACCTGTCATTAAACTGGTAGCTCTCAAGATCAAGGATGGTTTCCTTTATTTTTCCAACTTCACCTACAACGGACTGCATATAGCACATATTCAATAGAGGGATTTTCTTTAAAAAATAAATTAAAAAATAAAATAAATAAAAAATTTAAGGGAAGTTTGAAGGTTTGAAGACCTCTATAAAGTTGCAAAAGCTAGCTCTCTTGCCCTTGACTGTTATGTAAATAAGGTATCCAAATGTAGTAGGTTAATTTTGATGGTATTTTTTTTTCTTTGAGTTTCTATAGGGAGTTTTGTTACTTTTGGGGTTCTGTAATTGTGTACTGTAATGATTTCAAATGGCACTGGCATAAAGATGTTCTTGTTCCACTAAAAGACCTCTCTTGAAGCCTGTTTACTTAAACTGATACACCATTACAAAAACCACATACTCAATAATGTAGCTATGTAAAGCTTTTCAGCCTAGAAAAATAAGAATCAATCAGTAAACTCTCATATTTTACATACATTTTGCCTGACTTTTCATATAAAAAAAGACTTTCTTCCAAAAAAAAAAATTTATACTGTTCATGTCTAATCTTTGCAAATTATTGTGCTTCCTGCCAAATGTTGTTTGTAAAGATAATCTCTCAAAAAGTCACTTTAATGAAAAAAAGCAATTATCTTGAAAACATCCAATTTGGTGTTCATTTTTTCACTTTTGGAAAACATGAGGAATGTAGTCCTCCCCACCCCCAAGTCTCCTTTTTCTAAAAGTCATAAACATCAGCAGAACTTAACATTATAAGTTAATGTTCCAACTGTGATACTGTGATGGAGACTTGGGTTCAAAGGAAATCGTTAGGTCTTACAATATCATTTAACAGGAGTGGGCTATCTTTGTAAAGGTAATTTCTGTGAAATAAATAGAATTTTCTTAAGCTTATCATTGGGTGAACAGGTCGAAGTAAATATTAAATTGTAGAACAAAAAGTATTCTTGGAGGGTTTCCTGCAGTCCAGTACTAAACATACAGTCTACAGTTGATTTTACTCCATGGAAAAGTGTAATTCGAGAGGATGTGCTACTTTTCATTAAATGGGAAGTACAAATATTCAGAGACAATATATTGGAGAAACTAAAGAAGTCACAATGGCGACTAAATCACTTTAGCCATCAGGATTCACTAGATATTTTTTATGTTTTATTAGTTGAGGTACCACAGTTTTCAATTTGTTGCTTTCATTTTGCCACTTAGTTAATTTATCTTCAATGTTACATTTAGCAGCTCTTAGCTTTTGCCTCATACAATGTTTCCAAAGGGGTAGTTTTACTTCTTCCAATACTTCCATTTAAAAGACTTGAAATGTAAACTGCACCAAATATAGGCACCTTAGTGTGTTAGCATTATTTCTCGTTGGTTTATAATTATTATATTCATTTTTTAAAGGCAGAACATTGCTTTCTAAAGCACCAAAAAATTTATTTACGATCATTCCCAAATCTCAAACTATAAAAGCTAAGTTTTAACTACATCACTTCCTTTTATAGCAAAGTCAGCAGTTACCATTTTTTCTCTATGTGTCAGGTTCCATAGTGTGTGTGTGTGTGTGTGTGTGTGTGTGTGTGTGTGTGTGTGTGTGTGTGTGTGTGTATCTATGTCTGTCTGTCTATCTATCTATCTATCTATCTATCTATCTATCTATCTATCTATTATCTATCTATCTACATACTGCCTCATTCAGTCTTCATAACAAGCCTACTCTCTGAGACCTGACCATGGACATTGACAGAAGAAGAAATTGAGTTTGAAAGCACTTTCTCAGGATTATACAGCCAACTAAAAAACAGAGCCAGAAATTTGATCCCATCTTTGGCCAACTATAATTCATGTGCTCTGTCTGCCCTTACACTTCAAAGTCATCTCTTCCTTCATGCTGTGAAATATTAAATTTTGGGCAAAAGAAACCAGAACAGTTTTTACTACTCACTCTGCTAATATCCTTCACCTAGGACCTGAATGGGGGAAAGGCGACACATTTTAGTAAGTATTGAGATGTTCTCTGGTATGGCTGATGTGATTGCTATTTTTTTCCTAATTACTTCATCAAAAGCATCAGTGTCTGAGAATTAGGAGAGATGATTATATATAGAGTTTTTATTTTGTTCTCTATGATTTCTTCTTTCATGTTTTGCTGAGAAAAAAAATATTTTAAATAGAGTTGAAAAGCAAGAGATTAAGGGCAAGGAGAATTTATGACCATGCTCAATGTCTGCATCGTTCAGAGGGGTCTCATTCTAATTTAAAACTGAGGCAAAAATAGAAGGCATTTTTTTTTTTTTTACAAATAGTTTATTGTCAAATTAGTTTCCACATAACACCCAGTGCTCATCCCCACAAGTGTCCTCCTCCATGAAGGCATTTTAATGTAAAATGACTCCAAATCTTACTATCACACACTTGGGACTGAAGAGTCAAGAGTTGCTTAGAAACAACAACAACAACATCAACAACAACACCCTGCAACGTTTCTAACAAAGGCTAGAAAAACATGATGAGTGGAGACTGATCACAGCTGAGCATCTCTGAGAGAAGCATCGAGTGTGCTCTGTAGGTACCAACCATAAACCCCAGCGAGACTATCCTATGGAAGGTAAACGTTTTAGAAAAGATGAGTCTGAGAAACAAGGGATTTAGTCAACCAATCAACAGATATTTTATAGTTGTATCAGCCTGAATGTATTCAGTGGTGAGTAATAGAACATTAGAATATTAGAATAAACAGATAGGGCCTTATTTGTCATCAGAAGAGCTAGTGTAGAGCTGGCTGGTATGGATGGCTCAACAGTGTCAGCAAGGACCCAAACTCTTTCTGTCTGTTACAGATAGGTATTTATTTATTTATTTATTTATTTATTTATTTATTTATTTATTTATTGTCTCACAATCTCCAGTTTTCTCATATCTGTAAGTCTTGTATCCACATTCCAGACAGGAAGAAGGCAGACCATGGAAGCAAAAAAGATACTTACACCTATGTTTCAATTATCAAACTACCACCAAACTTAATGGCTTTAGTCAACAAATTAAAAATATTATATGGCATGACTCTGGAGCAGAGAACTAAAATCACCGAGCATTGGCCAGTCATCTCTCTTTCACTCTTGACACAGCCTCTCCACATGGCTCACACCATAGTTCCCTCAGAGTAATCAGATCTTTTGCAGAATGGCTTACAACTCCCCCCAAAAAGGAAGAAAGTGCTGGGTTTTAAAAAGCTTAATCCTGGAGGGGAAATAGCTTCAATTCCACTGCATTCTATTGGTCAAAGCAGTTACAGTTCAGCCCAGATTCAAGGGAAGTAGCTACAGACACCCTTCTACTCCATCCTCCACCTCTCAATGGGAGGAGTGTCAAAGAATTTACTTTCATCTTTAACACAGTCTGCACTATTGTCGTAAATTATTTGTTTCCTCTATATGCAAAATGCATTAACTCCCTCCCATGATCCAAAAAAGTCTCATTCCATTATGGCATTAGGCTCAGGCTCAAGGTCTAGGATCTCATAATCTCTATCATATCCAGGTGGAGATAAGGTTCTAAAGTGTGGTTCTTTTTTTTTTTTTCTTTTTTTTTTTAAATTTATTTCTAGGGGACAGAGAGAGACAGCGTGAGCAGGGGAGGGTCAGAGAAAGAGAGTCACAGACTGAAACAGGCTCCAGGCTCCGAGCTGGCAGTCAGCACAGAGCCCGACGCGGGGCTCGAACCCACGAACCGCGAGATCATGACCCAAGCGAAAGTCGGACGCTTAACCGACTAAGCCACCCAGGCGCCCCTAAAGTGTGGTTCTTTAATACTAGTTTCTTGAGTATAATTCCTCTCACACCAAAGAGCTATGAGCTAAAGAGATAATTTATCTGTCCGCCATATTGCACTGAGGAACAATTGGATCTCCAAGATGTGGAAAAGCAAGAAGGCATGGAGTGATGATGCTGGAGGGTCAGAAAGTAGAGAAAATGAGAAAGTACTTTGTCATTTCTTCCAAGAATCTTCATTCAGAGGCCTCTATATTATGCCTTAATATTTTGGATCTAATTGAAAACACGCCAATATTCCTTAAGAATTGAGTCTTTGCACAGAATAAAACATGAAAACATAATTTATCAATGATCATCAGAAATAAAGTTTTATGTATAACTATACATTTCTATGTTATAATTTAAAATCCAAGACACTTAGAACCAAGATTCTCATCACATGATGATTGCAAGTTATGACTGTCAAGCACTGTGTCACACATTTTTAATTTATACTGTTTCCATTTAAGCCATTTCCAGCACCACATGAGTTCTGACTTTCATTGTACACTTGTGTTATTTATAAAAGCAATAGTAACATTTAATAAAATAAAGTTTTTCAAATGTTTATTTTTGGAGCAACCTCTTGTCTGACAAATATATTCCCTGCTTCCTTATACTTTTCTTGTCTACTCCTTTCCCCTCCTTTCCTCTTTTTCTCTCCATTCTCTTTCCTTCCTTCTTTCCTTCCTACCCTCTTTCTTCTCTCTCTCATTCCTACCCTTGTCTCTCTCCTCATTCTCTACTTTGTTACATATAGTTTTCACTCCACTTTTTTCCTTTTCAGACAGTCTAAAAATGCCAAGGATTACCATGTCAAATGTCATACACAAATGTCTAACACATGGAAAATCCCTGAAGGCAGTAAACCCATCTGTCACTTTTATTCTTTTCTTTCTTTTTAAAAAATATTTATTTACTTTGAGAGAGATACAGAGAGTGAGAGTGGGGGGAGGGGCAGAGAGCAAGGGAGAGAAATAATCCCAGTCAGGCTCCACACTGTCAGCACAGAGGTCTCAATCTCATGTGAGGTCATGACCTGAGCTGAATCTAAGAGTTGGAGGCTCAACTGACTGAGCCACCTAGGACCCCTTATTATTTCTTAATTGTAGTCAATCAATTTCAGTCATCCGTCCTTTGCCTTGCCACTAAAGAGAGAAAGAAATACTCTAAACCAGAAAAGCAAACAATGTCCTCTTTATAGAAGTTTAAAGTCAAAACAACTTATCCATATTTACTGACATTGTGCACAGTAGTTCATGTAGTGACATTAAAAAAATCTTCAACCTGAATTCAGGTTGAAATTCAGTATATTTTATGGCCTCCACTTATTTAAAACTTTTATAATATCCTGAAGTGATATAATTTTATGAATAAAAGACCATCTGGATCCCCAGAGTGTGTGAGTTTCTTTCAGCCTCTCTGAATGGGGCTTTATTTTCAGTAACAAGCTACGTTTAAAAAATGGGTTTGTGATGAATAAACCAGGGAGGCCTTCATAAAATGCCAATTTTGTCTTTTCAGACATCTTTATCTCTTGTTTACATCTTTTTATCCTTCCTTAGTTAATAGGAAATGGATATTTTAGGTTCTTATTACCTTCCTTCTCTTTGTCTTGAGTTTTGAGAGAGGAGGCTGGGATGGAATAACTGTAAACCAAGGTTACTGGTACATTGAATATGGAGGCCTTCTACTTTAAGTTGGGGAAGGTAGTATAAGACACCCTACCCTGTAAAGATTCCCATGGGAATAATCCAGTCAATAGTGAAAGACCAGAGATTTACCTATAGCAGTTCTAGAAACGAGGTTTGGTGTCATTCACATTCTAGAACCATCAACAATGTTCTACTATTAGAACATAAGGGGAGCAGGACAGATAGAGATAGAGAGTTGACTCATAATTTTTCTCTAAGAAATGTAAATTGTGGTGGGGATTGTGCACCTATTAGCTTTGCTAATTATGTTGTGTAAAAAACAATCCTGGAATCTCGGTGGCTTACAAAACAAATAATTATTCCAATATGTAAAAGCTCATGTATGGCAATTCTAGGAGACATAAATGAAGTAGTTAAATGTCCATAGCTTTACATAGAATAACTGAATGCCAATGCTGAAAAGGTAGACTGACGGAGAGGAACGTTGTACTGATGACTCAAACTTTATAAGCAACATTACCACTGGAGAAGTTATTTCCAAAAGAGTGACCAGAATTTGGCCAGGTACAAAAGAAAGTAGTGGTATTCTATAACATTCAGTATTTACTAAAGATTATTTTTAAAATTGTGTTTCTGTATAAAATAAATCTATGTTCTATTTTTTCTTTTTTTCAAAAAAATTTTAAATGTTTTATTTATTTCTGAGAGAGAGAGAGACAGTGTGAGCAGAGGAGGGTCAGAGAGAGAGGGGGACATAGAATCTGAAACAGGCTCTAGGCTCTGAGCTAGCTGTCAGCACAGAGCCCGACGCGGGGGCTGGAACCCACGAACTGCGAGATCATGACCGGAGCCGAAGTAGCACGCTTAACCGACTGAGCCACCCAGGTGCCCTGAAATCAATCTATGTTCTAAAACTGCTATAGTTTTTACTTACATTAATGTCCACTAGGATGTTTAAAATTGTGTGGCATGAGAAAGTTCTTCAATATGTGAAACTTTCCTTCATGTTGTAGGATGTCTAGCACTGAATATTTATTATCTACCCATTAAAGAGTAATAGTCTCTTTAAATTACTGGGACAAACAAAAATGCCCTCCAAATGTTCAAAATGCCCTTTCTAAGGGTAGCACATGTCTATTGAGAACAAGTACACTAAAAAGAATAAAACAAGAGATCTATTAAAACATAAAACCAAAAATGAAATAATACAAATATCAACAAGATAAAGGCAATAACAAGAAAATGTTGAAATACAAGAACCACATGAAGAGTAGAACAGTGTTGTTCTGATTGTCAACAACCACAATAACAAAGAAAGCCAAATAAACCATAAAATTCTAACTTTCTTTGAACTGGTTAGAAAACTGTTATTTTAGGTCAATTTAGTAGCCTGAAATCCAAGTGTCTCCAAGTAGATGGGGCATGAATACTGGTTCTCTTATGGCAGAGCACAGGAGGAAAATATGCCAGGCACCATTCAAGCAGAGAAGAAGAAAATAGCTAAGGTTTTGAGCATACTACTAAAGACCAAATATAGGCGTGTATGAGAATATAAAACCCCTGGAAATAACAGATACAAGGCAATAGTGCATCAACTCAAAGGATCTTCTAATATGCCTCTGTGGGGATACTTTTGAGAAAGACTGAGGAAAAATCAGATTACATCAAAAAGGAAGATTAAAATAAAAACATTAGTGTCAAGATATTAGTGAATCAACCAAACCAGACTCAGAGATGACCTAAAAGTTGGAATTATTAAATAGGAAATTTAAAATATGTTAATATGTAAATGCTATAGTATAAAAGTAGACAACATTCACGAACAGATGAGAATTTCATCAGAGTAAAATGGACATGCTAGAAATATAATGCAATCACAGAGATGAGGAACGTTTTTAGCAGGCAGACTCAACTAAGCCAAAGAAAGAATCAGTGTGGTTGGAAGATAGGGTAATAAAAATTATAAAGTAAAAAGTTTTTAAAAACAACACAGCATCAAAAGCTGTGGGACAACACCCCTGCTCATGCTGTCTGTCTGTCTGTCTGTCTCTCTCCTAGAAATAAATAAAAAATATTAAAAAAAAAAAAGCTGTGGGACAATATCAAAAGATCTAAAATGCATGCAATTTTAATTTCAAAAGGAGAAGAGAGGGAGAATGGAATATAGAAGAAATATTAAAGGAGATAAAAGTTAAGAAGTTTCCATAAATAATAATAATAATAATAATAATAATTATAATAATAATAAAATATTGGGTTAACAGATCCAATAACTCAGAGAGCCTCATACTGGGAAAAAACAAAACAAACAAAATTCATATAACTACATATATCTAGGCATATAATATTAAAATATTAAATCCAGAGAAAGAGAAAATCTTGAAAGTAGCCAAAGGTGGGGGAAGAATGACACATTATACATCTTAGAAGAAAAATAAGAATTACATCAGACTTCTCATTAAAAACACTGTAAGCTAGAACACAATGGGATGACATATTTAAAGTGCTGAAAGAAAAAAATTCAGCCCCAAATTCTATACCTCTGAAAGTATCTTTTGAACAAAAAGGCAATGGGAGGTTCTCCCTGCCTCCCTTCTTGGGGTCTAAGTCTGGGAGAACACCTTTCTTCCTTTTCCTCCTCTTCCTGCTGCACACCAGAGGAAGTGACACAACATTCAAGATGGTGGCTGCTTCATCAGCCTGGGTTCTGGAGAGAGAAGATATAGAGCAGAATCTGGTTGATAATAAACAGCAAAAGTAATCCTATGTATTACATGGAAGAATACAATTCCTAAAAATGGAGAATTATGAAAAGGAAGAATGAAGTGAGTTCTGAATTATCTGATATCAGAACATTGTTTAAAACACATCAACCCAAAATAATGATATTTAGTATTGATAAAGGAACCAAATAGCACCTCTAGAAATACATGGAAACTCAATATTTGTTAAGAGAGAGAAAAATTATCAAATTTATCTGGTGGTAGTCTATCAATATGAAAAAAATGTACACCAATATTATATAACATGTAAAACACCTTTCAAAATAGAGTTAGGGTTTGACTATAAAAACAAAAAAATAATAACCTACTTGTAATGAAATCTAGGAGAATAAACATCCAATTAAGGAATAGGAAAGAACATCAAATAATAGAAGCCCACAAACTAAAGGGAGGATGTGGTTGTTTCATCTACTGTATAGAAACCAGAGTCAAACAAATTGAAGAAACTGAAGAATATGTTCCTAATAAAAGAACAAGATAAAGCCTTGGGGGGAAAAACCTTAATAATAAATGGATGTAAGCAATTTACCTGATAAAGAGTTTAAAGTAATAGTTATAAAAATGCTCCTAAACTGGAGAGAGGGTTGATGAACATGAGACTTCAACAGAGAGAAAATATAAGAAAGTGCTAAACAAGTCAATGATGAAAACTGTAATAACTCACTGAAAAATGTACTAGATGGGTTCAATAGAAGATTGTATGAAGCAGAAGAAAGAATAAGTCAACTTGAAGATAAGGCAGTGGAACTCAACTCATCAGAGTAGTAAAAAGAATTTAAAAATTGAACACAGCCTAAGAGAACAACATCAAATGGACTAACACTCACAACATAGGTGTGATCAGTGATTTGACAAGTTTATGCACCATGCTATGCTCACTACAAGTGTAGCTACCATCTGTTGCCATACAATTCTACTACAATAACATCAACTATATTCTCTATGCTGTACTTTTTATTCTTGTGTCTTAATCATTTCATAACTGGAAATCCCTATCTCCCACAACTCTTCGTTTTGCTCATCACCATACCTTCCTCACTACTGGCAACCATTACTTTGTTCTATGTATTTATGGGTCTGTTTCTGTACTGTGTTTGTTTATTTATTTGGTTGGTTTTTTTAGATTCCATATATGAATGAAATCATAGGGTATTTGTCTTTCTCTGATTTATTTCATTTAGTATAATATGCTTTAGGCCCATCCATATTTTTACAAATAGCAAGATCTCATTTTTTTTTATGTCTAAGTAATATTCCATTATATATATATGCATACATACATATATATGTATGTAATATTCCATATATAAATATACATATACATACATTATATCTTCCTTATCCATTCAACTATTGAACACTTAGGTTGCTTCTATATCTTGATTATTGTAAATAATGCTGCAATAAATGGAGGGCGCATGTATTTTCTTTTAAAAGTATCTTTCAACAGTAGTAAGGAAAGCCATAAGTATCAAAATATATCTATAATAAGTCAACATTATAAATAAAAATCCTTCCAAACACTTTTATACTTCTTCCACTCTATGTCAGATTCAATCTCTGATATCTAACCCCAAGTCCTAGTTCCAAACACTAATTAGCTCTACCCCAAGTTCCAATTCTAATAATTTCACCTCCTAACATTAGCCATCATCTCCTTCAAAATATTTGTATTACAAACCGTGCACAATGATCTTATAAACACCTCTTTATAATTCAGTTTATAATGCAGAAACAAAAAGTAAAAGGAAACCTACAAAATTACATCTTCCAGTTCAAATAAGCCTGTCTCCTCAGTATTTGATACAACTTTGTAAACAATTTAAATGGCTTTAAGTAAATGCATTTTTAAAAGGACTTTTAGACCCAATATTCAATTTTTAAAAGCTGTTACACATTTGATTTAATACAAATATAATCTATGCTTCTGAAATCTCCTTTTAAGATGTCTTTTGTGAGGGTGCCTGGGTGGCTCAGTCGGTTAAGCGTCCGACTTCGGCTCATGTCATGATCTCACAGTTCGTGGGTTCAAGCCCCGTGTCAGGCTCTGTGCTGACTGCCAGCTCAGAGCCTGGAGCCTGTTTCAGATTCTGTGTCTCCCTCTTTCTCTGACTTTACTGCTCATACTGTCTCTTTTTCTCTCTCTCTCTCTCTCAGAAATAAATAAAACATTAAAAATTAAAAAAAAAATGTCTTTTGTGGGGCGCCTGGGTGGTTCAGTCGGTTGGGCGTCTGACTCCAGCTCAGGTCATGATCTCACAGCCCGTGGGTTTGAGACCCACTTCGGGCTCTGTGCTGGCAGCTCAGAGCCTGGAGCCTGCTTCAGATCTGTTTCTCCCTCTCTGTCTCTGCCCCTCCCCCGTTCTCTCTCTCTGTCTCTCAAAATAAAACAAAGATATAAATATAAATATATATATAATGTCTTTTGTATCTTTCATGAATGTGATTAAAATGCATTTTTCAAAATGAAATTTTATCTTCTGTTTGACTCTCCGTCAAAGACATTCCCACTTTTGACTCTTTCTCACCATTTTCCTTTCTCCAGTTTCCTTCAATCCATTTTTTTTGAGATTTTTTATTCCATAAATATTTATTTCATTCTGTACTACTACACTGAAAACTTATGATTTTAAAGTACTGAGTTTAAACTCAAGAATTGAAATGATTATTTTTTTTGTAGTCATAGTTATGGCTATGTTTATGTGTATTCTGAACTTGCTGCCAGTTTTCTTTTTCTTATTATGTCTTCCCCTTTTGTGAGATAATTTATTGATCCATCTTTAAGATGGCTGGATTGTGTCTTCAAGCAGATTTTTCAGACGAGATAAATGAGTTCCCTATTATTTGAGACTATCCTACATTTATGTTCATTTGTCAATGATAGCCTACTGGAGCAAATAAATTTTAATTCACATCACTTGTCCTTTAGAACTCTGGAGATAATCGTCTCTCTTTTTTTTTTCCATTAAAAATATTTTTAGGCCTAAATGTAATAAAGATGTACCTTAGTTCTTTAATTATCAGCTAAAATGTTCAAGGCTTATATGACATAACTCTAAGAAGCCTGGACCCTCATTGCATTCTTTTCTAGTATTTATTAAAAGAATTTGAATTTCTCATAGCTTGGTATCAATTGTTACTTACCACCTTGTGCTACTATAGATCACTACTCTGGCCTTCTTATTCCATTTCTCTTGCCATTTTGTCCATAGGCATCTCTGTTGCTTTGTCCATGCTAGTGTAGCTTTTTCTTGATATTTTTCTCAAGGTATCTAGTCATGCAATTCTTTTAAATCCCAAAAGCACAACTAATGTCTGTTGATAGTATTTAACAAAAGGGTTACTGTACAGAAAAGTAACATGTAACATAGTGTGGTGTTTAAAGTGTGGCCTCTGTAGCCAGACTGGGTTAAAATTTTGTTTTTATCATTTACTAGTATGTGACCTTGGGCAACTTACTTAATCTTGTTCTGCCTGTTTTTTCAGCTTTAAAGCTGGAAAAATAATACTGCCACCATGAAAATCACATGAGTTTTTTATAAAGTGCTTAGCCCATTGCCTGGCACTTAGTAAGTGCTATATGAATGTTAAATAAGTTAAACAAAAAAAGTGTGACAAAGGTAAAGTCAAAATGGTTATCATATTTGAATATTTCTACAGAAATGCTCTCAACTATGTCCCTACCTTTTTAATTCATCTTTATTTTTTCCCACAGCTTTATTTAGATATAATTGAAAAATTAAATTATATAATATGTACAATGTCATGATTTGATACATGTATACATGGTGAAATCATCACCATTCTTCTTATTACTTTAAATCTAGGCCTCTAGGCCTATCTCAGGGACAGGAAGAAGAAAAAATGTATATTCCCACCACCCCCACACTGGAGTCACCCTGAGCCTACTGAACATGTTAGTATGCATAGTATAAATGCAGAAATTAGCTTTTCATTTTCTCAGCATCCCTTTTCCCAAATAGGTACATTTTGATATGAAGGTCCACCAAAGTCTTGGCTCCAAAACCAAAAAGCTCTAGCCTTCAATAATGAATTAAAACATTTACCTCCAGCAGAAAAACCTACAGGTAACATCCAGCAGTTTGTTATGTTTGCTCTTATAGGATTTTTTTCTTTACCTTTGAATCACAAACCTCATCAGACCAGTCATGGAGTCAGCTTTCATTTTCTTTAATTTGCCTATGCACTATGATAAAGTAATTTCTTAAAGTTTCAAGTAAATAATTCTTTTTTTAATCCTAGGTTTCTATCATTAATATTGGTTTTTCATAAATTTTATGAACTATAGGTTTCTTAGTGGGAACTTACAACAAATTTAGACACATTTGCTCAAATATCCATCTTATTCAAAAGCTGAAGACTATTTAAAAGTAATGGAAATGAGAACCTAATATTTAAAAATATTATATACAGCTAAAACTTTATTCAGAAGTAAACCCATACATGTAAATACTTTCAGAATTAAAGAAAGAAAGAAATTATGGAGCCAAATATTCTACTCAATAAGTTAAGAAAAAACAAAAACAAACCAGTTTAAAATGAAAAATTAAAATGATATAGCAGAAAAAGATGAATTATAAAACAGAATCTTAAATCATAGTTATAAAAAAGTTTGAAATTGAAATAGAAACAAATTAATAAGTCAACTTGAGAGTCAAATCTTTGTAAAGCAAAAAGAAAAGAGAATAATAAAATAGACAATTTCTCTCACAACTCTAGTTTAAAAGAAGGAAAACATACAAAAATTGTAAGTCAAAGTGTATATAAAGTAGGAGTGAGGGTAATTAAAATTATAGAAATTACATACAACTTTATACCACTCCAGATGAAAATTTCAAATGGATGGTTTGTAGGAAAGAAAAAAACTAATTATTTCTTTTATTTTAGTGAAAAATTGCTTCATATCACTAATCAACAAAAAATACAAGTCAAAATCATAATGAGATAATCACCTCATACCTTGTAGGATGGCTACTATCAAAAAATAAAAATATGACAAGTCTTGGTGAGGATGCAGAGAAACTGGAATTCTTATACACTGTTGGTGGGAATGTAAACTATGCAGCCATTAAGAAAAACAGTGTGGAGTTTCCTTAAACATTTTTAAATAAAACTGCCATACGATCTAGCAATGTCACCTCCAACTATATATCCAAAAGAATAAAAATCAGGATCCTGAATAGATAACTTCACTTTCATGTTCACTGTAGCACTATTCGCAATAGCCAAGCTATGGAAACAATTCAAGTGTTCATTGACAGATTAGTGAATAAAGAAAATGTGGTTTATATATATTAAATGAAATATTATACAGTCTTAAAAAAGAAGGAAATACTTCCATTTGTGATAAAACAGATGATTCTGGAGGACATTATGCTAGGTGAAAAAAACTAGTCTCAAAAGGACAAATACTGTATGATTTCCCTTACATGAGGCATCTAAAATAGTCAAATTGTTAGAAGCAGAGAGTAGAAGAGTGGTTACTGGGGGTAAAGAAAAAAGAAAAGGAAAATGTTAAATGGGTATAAAGTTTTAGTTTTGCAAGATGAATAAATTCTGGAAAACTATAAGTTATTAAAATAGGTCTAAGATGTAGAAACTGAATAGTAATAAATCATAAGAATTAGAAAATATATCTCACCATTATACATAAAGGATAAGGCCAGATCAATTAAAAATGTATATGTAAAATATAAAGCTATAATATAAAAAGGATAAATAGGAAGGGTGTAGTTCTTAAATAAAACTCACCAGACCAAGCCACTGGTTTTTTAAGCCATTAATTAAGAGTGATTGATTATATCAAAATTAAGGATTTCTGTTTGTGGATATGCACAAAATTAGACAGAGATAACTTATTGGGAAGAGACTATGAGAAACAGATAATACCAAAATATAGTTAAAAGCCATGATGGATAAGACTAAATGGTTTTACACATAATAATAAGAATTGTAAAAGGAGAAAATGAGGGAAAGGCGATATTCAGAGATAATGTCAAGAAAGGTCTGAGCCCTTGGCTGCCTGGATGGCTCAGTCAGTTGAGCATCTGACTCTTGATTTTGGCTCAGATCATGATCCCAGCATTGTGGGATCAAGCCCCAACTTGGGCTCCACAAGGCTGCTTAAGATTCTCTTTCTCCATCTGCCACTCTCTACCACTCATGCTCCTTCTCTCAAATGAAAGAAAGAAAGAAGGAAAGAAAGCAAAAAGAATGAATGAGAGAAAGAAAGAGAATGAGAGAAAGAAAGACATAGAAATGTCTGAACCTTAACATTGAAGAGATACAGTCAGTACTAGGCAGGAATAGTAAAAATATGGGTTAAGTTGGTCAAGGCACAAACTTTTAGTTATAAGATAAATAAGTCCTGGGGATGTAATATACATCATGCCAACTATTGTTAACAATACTATATTGTGTATTTAAAAGATACTATGGGAATAAATCTTAAAAGGTTTCATCATAAGGAAAAAAAGTAATTATATATGATGATAAATGATAACTTATTCCAATGATGATTTTATAATATATACATAAATTGAGTCATTACTTTGTATACTTAAAATTAATACAGTATTATATGTCAATGATATCTCAATGTAAAAGTTTATTTATTTGTGTATTTTTAAAAAAACAAAACCCCAAAATTTTCATGTAGTCTCATTGTGGTGAAATTGCAGAATATCAAGGATACAGAGAAAATCTTAAAAGCAACCATAGAAAAACAAAATCTCCCACATAGCAACAAGTAGACTAGTAACAAGTAGATTTTTTGGGGGCAATAGTAGATGTCTGAGGCCAATGGAATAATATTTTCAGAGCACAGAGAATATCTGTCATATCAAGTATTAATCAAGAATGCATACAGAATTTCTTTAAAAACTAAAAAAGTTTGTTATTCATAAACATTTATTGAAAGAACTATTTACAGATGTAATTTTAAGTCAGCCTACTATTTGGGAACAAGAGAACTAATAAAGCTTAGTTTATTCCAGAAATAGAAGAAGGAAAAAATATGGTAAATTGAAAAGAAAATAGTGTGGTAGAAACAAGCAGAAACATATGTGTAATCAAAACAAATGCACATGGAACAAACTCATAAATCAAAAGGCATACTTGAAATTGAGAAAAACAAAACAAAATCTAGGTATTTAATATTTCTATTATTTATAATAATGTAAATCAATAATGAAATTTATCACATGTTCTAGGTGGGAGTTTTAAATTCTGCAAACATGTAATTTTCTTCTTATTGATTTATAAATTTCATGAAATTCCAACAATATATGTTTGATTGAGAAAGTTATCTAGAAATGGAGAAGCCCAAGAACTGGCAAGACAATTCTAGGAAATATACCACTGAAAATTATAAAAATGTATGAATAAACTAAGTCTCTTAAAAATAACCTTGAAGTTTTAAAAAGCTATAGAAATATAAGTATAATATAATTGAGAGAAATTTTTAAAATAACAAGAAATGTTAAATATATATGCATATTTGCATATTTATGCATTATGTAATAAATAGATACATAGACTGAAGGAATATACAACAAATTTGTTTAATAACTTGTTTAAAAAAAAGTTTATTGTCAGGTTGGTTTCCATATAATACCCAGTGCTTATCCCAACAAGTGCCCTCCTTCATGTCCATCACCCCCCTTCCTTTCTTCTACACCCCCATCAATCCTCAGTTTACTCTCTGTTTAAGAACAACAAATTCATTCTTGTTTTCTTTGAGGGAAGAGAAAGGAGAATAGGCTTCGCTGAGGATCAAATAGAATCCAACTTTGTATTATTTATGTTATTATATTTAAATAAAATTTTATTTAGTTTTAATTAACTAAATAAAGTTATTTTTAAAAAATAACTAGAAAATATGACAAATATTTTATGTTCATTCTGTGTGTATGTGGATTGTGAAATACTATTTTTGCTTTTTCATTAACATTTTACTAATTAAAAATGGAACATATGAAAAATAAACAAAAACACTATTAGTACTGTTGTAGAGGGTGAGTTTGGTGGAAATATCTGTCATTGACAGATCAAGGTGACAAAAATTAAATAAGACAAATATTTTGATCATGTTATTATTAATGTTGATTACATATGTGTGTATGTATAATATTCATGAAATATTTATAAAAATTAATCACATAAGTCACAAATTGCATCTTAATTTATCTTCAAGAGTGAAAATTGTACAGGTCACAGTCCCTGACATCAATAGAATCAAATAATAATTTAGTTAGAAGTGTTTAAATACAACAAAACAAAAGGACATCAATAGAAATAGCTCTTTCAATAAAAAGTTATTCTAATATTTTTGACTCAATGAGGAAATCCAAATTACATTTATAGGTTTTTAAATATAAATGAAAACACAAAGATCAAAAGATATTTGAGGAAAGCCTGCAGCATGATAGAAAAAACAAGAAAATAAAATGGAAAAACTGTCTCTAGAGAAAACAAATAAATTAGGGAAAAGAAAAAAACTTCAAAAAGAAGGCTCCAATTATTAACCTCAGAAAAATCCAAGACTATATTGCATGCAGAAAACTAGTACTGTCGGTCGTCTATGGGAAAGGCAAACTCAATAAGAGAAAAAACTCTCAAAAATTAAATGATTACTTATTTGATAATGAGTTTAAAAAATTAATGATAATCCATTAATGATAATGGATTTAAAAAGTAATGTAATATATGAAAAATAAGGTTAAAAAACTTAAATAGAATGTGTAATAAAAAGGCAAGCATAAAAACATATAGAAAAGGATAAAAGACACAGAGGGTGTTTGGAGAGTCCAATATCCAATTACTAGATCATCCAAAAAGAGAGGACAGAGAAGAGCTAGAAAGAACAGTATTAAATTATAAATATAAATAAGTTATAAATATAAAAGTATAATTTCCTAGAACTGAAGGAAAAATTTTCAAGTGTTAACAAGATAAATGAATAAAAGATTCAAATTTGACATATCCATGCGAAGTATTAGAAAATCAAGCATAAAAATGAGAGCCTAAAATTTCCAAAGGGAACCAAAAATAATCTACAAAAGAATGAGGATCCAACTGAAGTCACATTTCTCAGAAATGCTGGATGCTATGAAACAAAGGAGCAAATGCCTTCATGTAGCTGAGGAAAAGCAATTTTCATCCTCAACTCTCCCTAGTCATACTATCAATCGAGTGTGAGAACAAGATAAAAATGTTTTATGATATGCAAGTGCTCAGATATTGTCTTTTTCAGACTTTATTTTTTTAAGAGGATGCATTCCATCAAAATAAGAGAATGAAGTAAAACGTGAGGTCAGTGAACAATGAGGAAAGTGTTGTTCTATCTGTGGCTTCCAAATCCACATTGGAGAGCTGGGAGGACAAAGGTCTCTGGGGATAAAACAAAACAATTTAGAATGTGGTGGAAAATAAACTCTCATGGAGAGCTTGGGATTACTTTATATGACAAAGTACACAGACAAAGGCAAGCAGAGATTCTACTACTACAAAACACACAAAAGGAAACTATACAAGGAAGGCATAATCCAGGGAGGCAGCCATCTAAGTTGTGGCATAATTTGTGTCATTCAGTAGAGTGTAGACAAAAATAATAAATATGAACTTGGCCCAAGACTATTCTTTTATGGTCCAGTGGCCTGACAAAACTGTTTTAAAGAACAGCTGAAAATGTATCCAGTCATTAGAATGTTGTTACTGTGTACTGGTTTCAATTATAGAAGCTTATAAACAGCTTATAGTCAACTCATGAAAAAACTTAGATTAGAGAAGAAAATAAAAATGTTACAAAAAATGACAATGGAAAAGCTATGATAAAGCTGATACCATTTGGGATTTGGTAAAGCGATAGAAGAGGAATAATGATAATGTTCTTATTATACAAAGAGATTAGTTAAAAGTTGTATACATTGTTAGTTGGAAAAGAAGTGATGGTTTAAGAATGTTACTATAAGTGAAAATTGAAAACAATGGTATAATTCTGGTGAGGAAAGAGGGAGTGATAGAAGTATGTTAACTCTTTGTCTATCAAAACAAGAAGTCAATAGATAATATCTAAATTATTTGAATGCTGAAATAGAGGTTCATCAATTTTATTTAGAGATAGATTATCAATAGAGAAATTAAAACAAAATTGGTTAACATGGCTATCAGTAGTTAGTGACATATGAGTGGTGATATTACATCATAAGTTGGTTAATTTTCCTTACAGATCCTACAGAACTCTTTTATGTAACCTTGTGCGTATGTTACTCTGAAAAATACCTGCAACTCAAAGTTTATGTAGAATAAAATGAAACAAAAATAACTATATAAGGAATATTTAGAATGTGGTCAAAAGTGAATTTAGAGATAAATTAATAGTCTTAAAGGCTATTAGTAAATAAGAAAGAAAATAAATGAAATAAGTATTCAGTGCAAGTTAGAAAAACATGACTAAGAAGACCAGAAAAGAGGCCACAATAAGGATACAATAAAAAATAACAAATTAGAAAAAAAGGAAATTACAATGATTGTAATGTATCTCACACTATTTTAAATATTTTATACATTTTAACCTCTTTAGTCTTCATAACAATTTATGAGGGAGTTCTTAGTGTTTCCCTCACTCTCAGATAAGGAAATTGAGATATAGATAGATAATGTGCCCAGAGTTACCTAGTAAGCAACAGAATGAGGATTCAAACTATTGGTGTGCTGGTAAATGCTTGGCAATGCTTAACAAACAGCTCTTCTCCCCACTCTTCCTTCTGCCTCTCTCCAAAAGTCCCTGAGTTGTAGTGTCTGCAAGTACTCCCACCATGATCAATTTCAAGCTACCAATAAATCAACACTGTGAGTGGAATTGGAAGGAGATGCACACAATTTGCTTTTATGAGCCCATTTGAGCAGGCTCCAGCACATCACTGATTCAAATCCAGGCAATCTGACCCCGGAGGATTAAACTGAAACCAATAGCGATGGCTTTCTAAGCGCATTCCCATTAATATTAATTCTAAGAGCAATATTCTGTCATTTTTAGATTACCAGCATTACTGTAATAACACACTATTAACTAATGCAATGAAACAAGTAGCTACATAGCTACCAAAGTGATAAAAATGGCATTTGATCTTTTTTATTATTTAAGTATATATTTCAAATGGAAGCCAGTGTAATAATGCAGGAAAATGAATAAAAATAATTCTTAGAAGTCAGACAACTACTATCATTTCCAGATGATAGGATTATGTACCCAGAAAACCTAAGTGACTCAGAGGAAATCTACTAAAAAACTTAGCAACCTGTAAAATTTCAAATTATAAAATGAATTTTTAAAAATCAGTTAGTTTCTCGTTGTAGAAGCAATAACACATAAGAAAATATAATTTAGAGAAGTGTCTGTTCATATCTTCTGTCCATTTCTTCACTGGGTTGTTTGACCTAGCAATAGCACTGCTAGGAATTTACCCAAGGGATACAGAAATGCTGAGGCATAGGAGCACATGTACCCCAATGTTCATATCAGCACTCTCCACAATAGCTAAAACATGGAAAGAGCTTAAGTGTCCATCAACAGATGAATGGATCAAGATGTGGTTTATCTATACCATGGAATACTACATGGCAATGAGAAACAATGAAATCTGGCCATGTGTAGCAACATGGATGGACCTTGAGGGTGTTATGCTGAGCGAAATAAGTCAGGCAGAGAAGGACAAATATCATATGTTTGCACGTATAGGAGGATTAGGAGGAACTTAACTGAGGACCATGGGGGAGAAGAAGGGGGAAATGGTGGGGGAAGGGGAGAGAGGCAAACCATGAGAGACTCTTGAATGCTGAGAAACAAACTGAGGACTGATGGATGTCAGGGGAAAGGGGGAGATGGGCATGGAGGAGGGCACCTGTGGGGATAAGCACTGGGTGTTACATGGAAACTATTTGTAAAAAAAAAAACAACAAACCTTAAGGCTCTGAAAAAAAAAAAAATAAACAGCATTTGGAACAGAAAACAGAAAAAAAAAAGAAAATGTAATTTAAAAGTTTCTTTTCAAAATAAATTGCAAACATGAAATATCTAAGAATAGATTGAGGAATTAATCAGTATTGATATGAACATAAAACTTTACTGAATAAATGGACTTATACAAAGTTCTTGAATGTACAGATACTAATAGAAAAAGTCAATTTTCTCAAATTGACTTATAAATTTGTTACAACTTGATTTTAAAGTTAATCTAAAAAGTGTGAGTACAGCCAAGAAAATTTTTGAAATTTAAAAAAAAGAAGAATTATGATTAGGAATTATACTGCCAGATATGAAAATACATTTTAAAGTCATGGTAATTAGAAATCTGGTACTGTTACATAATTAGATAGCACAGCAGAATAGATTAGAATGCCTTAAAATATTGCCAATTACATGCCAATTTTAGTCTATGATAAAAGTAGCATTTAAACCAGGAAGAGAAAGATGGGAGTGTGACTGAACAGATGCATTTATCTTCTCTCCCTATAGAATCTTTCTGAAATATCATTAGGAAGATCTTTTAAAAGCATAGAACTATAGGTACAAATAAATGGATCAGAAAAGAAGACAAAAACAGATGACTCATGATAAATTTTTGAAAAAGAGAGAGCAAATGAAGGAATAAAAACTAACTCAGCAAGGGAAGGAAGCTGTAATCTAGGTGCCTGCAGAGAGTGACCCTGAAATGAAATAAAATGAAGTCTAGGCACAGTGGATGGTACATAGTCTGAAAACAGAAGGATTGAGGGAGGTCTGTATCCTTAATCATGGGTCCTCTCCAACACCCTTCCCATAACAATAGCCAGCAATTTACCTACTTCAGGCTGAATAAAATAAGATTCTTTTCTTGGAAATTGAGAAGGGGTCCCTATGTCAGTTACATTTAGGCTAAAAAGCTATCTTCATGTCTGATCACTCTAAAGTGAAGTCTACCAATTTAAAAGTTTATTTTTTCTCCTCCTTCCCCTGGAAAAGCTCCAACCATATTTGTGGAATCTTTCTCTTAATAGATATGACACACTACGGATTACAAGAAAATTAAACAAAATCTCTAACTTGAAAGAGAAAGGCCAAAGCAAACAGAAAACAAATAAAAGCTTCAAAAAAAAAAAAAAAAAAAAAAAAAAAAGACTCACCCACCTCCCATAATTTGTATCCTCAGAAGGATAAGAGAAGAAATTGTATCCATGAAATAATAACAGGATAATATATATAAAGAACAACACCAAGAAAGAACTCGTAGAAACTATAAGAACCAGGAAAATAACAACAAATCAATAATAGTGTTGAAAGACAAAGTTAAGGAAGAGTTTTTAGAAAGTGCAACATACACACACAAAAAACATATAGGGAATGGATACAAGTACAGAAAATACAGTTTCAAAGATCTATCTAGGAAGAAACACCACTGAGCTAATGAGTTCCCGAAAAAGAGAACAGATAATGTAGAAAGGAATAAATTATTAAATAATGTATAAAAGAAAATGTCCCAGTACTGAAAATCTAAGTTTACAGATAGATTAAAAGGGTCCACTGATTACCAGCAACCTATGACTCTTCTGGTCATTAATAATAATTGGCTGCTGATGGCCACATGGCCTCTATTACCTTGGGGAACCATCATCATCAAGACCATTAAAGTGCCCAACACTGTGACTATTTTTTCTACCATTAGCACTGCTCTGCAGAAGACAGCTGCTACTGGGTTCTTAGAGATGCTGGTGTCCCTCTCAGTGGCAGATTCCTAATGGACTTGATAAATGGTGTCCTCAGCACCTTTCTTCAGTCTTTTGTTAATCTTCTGGTCTTTAACAACATATCTACTGCAATACATTCACTTCCTTCAGCCTCTATATTCCTTTCTCTGTCACCTGCCAGAACAACTCAGATATTTTTGTATCACTGGACACTGGCCATCACTTTTTCCAGATGTCTAAAGGCCATCCTAGCAGTAAGTCTGCCATATTTCCTGTAGTCCTTACCAGAGTGACATAGTCCATGTCTCAGGAAAAGTCCTCAAAGCCAGTGAATTGTTGCTAAACTAGAGATAACAGTGTATGTACAAGGCCCTAAAGTATGAATGCAGAATCACGAAACTGTAAATTGCATAGTTGGTTGGACCATAACATTCAAAGAAATTTGGAGAGTTATAATGGTCTGGGATGACACTGGAAGGATGAACAAGGACCTGGTTATAAATGGCCTTTCAAAACCCAATAAAGAGTTTTAATTTTATCCTCAAACAATGGTGAGTTGTGAAAGGCTTTAAGCAAGGGGAAATTGATCATATTTGTGTTTTAGAAGGATCACTTTGGCTGTAGCACAAACAATAGATTATAAAAGAACAAATGGGATCCATTCACAATCTACTGCAGGAATTCAGGTTAAGAGGTGATGGTGACCTGAGGTAGCATGGTGGCAACTGGGTAAGAAAGCTGAAACTAAGTCAACAGAAAGTTAGGGGAGACTTAATAGAATGAAAGAATCTAGGATTAACTGGATATGGGACATGCAGGAAAAAAAATGGATTAATCACAGATGGTGCCCATGATTCTTGCTTGGGATCTGGTAGAAGGTGTTGTCAGTCACTCCAATAGAGAATGTAGGACAGGAAATTTTGGAGAAACATAATGGGATTTGAACAATATCAATGCAGAAGTATTCAGTAGGAATTTAAATATATGGGTCTGAACTTGGGAGTGAGATTTAGTCTTGAGAAACAGGAGTGGTCATCGTAGCTATGGAGTAGACCAATTGCATAGGTAAGGTATACCAAGTATGATTACAAGCAGGGCCCAGAATAGAACAATTCATTTATGGTCACATGATATTTTGCTGTAGATTTATGCAACAAATTTATGTTACCTTTTTGTCAGGCCTTTTTTCTAAAAAGTAAGCTTTTTAACTTACAAATCATCTTTCTGTGAACAGTTACTCATAAATCTGTCTTTAAATTTCAAAATTTTTTTTAAGACAGCAGAGGTGGAGGAATTACTAGAATGTTGTCCCACTTTAGAAACGGTGAGGTACATAGGAAGCCAGTTGATTACTTAAAGGATTTTTATGAACAAAGTAGGGTGTGGTAAGTTTGGGAAAAGATCCTGATTGATCAATTCTTTCTAGGGAAAATGTAGCTGTGAAAAACCTAATATTTTCTGTTTACTAGGAGAAAGGTGGACCTCTTTAGAGTGTCAGATGTTAGAAGTTACTAGAGGAGTATTTGGGGCCAACAGACAGAAACAAGCCCTTGAAAGCATACTCATGAGAAACTTATGAAGAGGAAACTGAGACTTCTCTCCCCAGCTTTTCCACAGAAGAAAGTAGTTAGTGTTGAGTTTGAGATTAGGAACACGAAGGACTACCCAATGAGAAATACTTCTTTTGTTCTTTCTTCTTGGTCATAGTCATCTTTCCTTTCTTCTGTGCTCAGGTCTCAGACACACTTTGGGTAAGGCTGCTCTTTTTTCTTTCTTTGTTGCTGTGTCCCTTCAAGACAGGAGGGAAGGTATATGAGCTTCAGAATCACAAAGACCTGAGGATAGGACCAGTTCTTCCACTTATTTGACAGTGTTCCAATTATTCATTGCTGCAAAACAAATCACCTCATGAAACTGCAATTTGGGCAGAGTTTGGCAGGGACAGCTTGTCTCTGCTTCATTTAGAATCAGCTGGCATGGCTCAAAGACTGGAGGCTGGAGTCTTCTAAAGCAGGGTATCTCTACTTTAGTACTATTAACCTTGTGGGTTGGATATTCTTTGTTGAAAGGGACTGGGATTTGTAGCATGTTTAGCAGTATTCTGGGCCTCTACCCATTGGATGCCTGTAGTACTCTCTCTCTAGTTCTAACAACCAAATATGTCAAATGTCTCCTCCCTGGGGATGGAGGGGAGGCAATATTACCCACAGATGAGAACCAAGGTGAAGCTTGCTTGTTCACATCTGTGGTAGTTGATGTTGGCTATTGCCTAAGACTTTAGTGGCGAGTAACATATAGGCTGTAATACACACACATGGTCCCTCCAAAACGATATGTTTCCTCACAATGTGGCATCTGAGTTCCAAGGATAAGCATCAAGGGTAAGTGGGAATGAGGAGCATAGAAGGCCATATTGCTTTTTGTGACATAGCTCTGGATATCCTGAAACTTCACTTCTGTCACATTTATTCATCTAGGCAGACACAAAGACCATTCTCACTTTCAAGGGGAGAGGAAATAGATTTCACTTTTTGATGGGAACACTGTAAATGACTTATATATAATTGTTGGTTATTATATATTTGTGGATCTATATGCTTTCTAATTCTACTAGTATTATTTTGCTAGTAACTTAATTAAAGCATTTACTCTAAACTTCCCTGAGGCTTTCTCTAGGGGGTTCAAAGAAGAACTAGATATTCTCCTAAAAGGCCACTTAGGGTTCAGAACAAGAGAATGGATGGTGTTAGCAGCAGAAGAATTCCTAAGTGAATCTGTGTGCAGCAAATTGCAGGATCAGATACTCAGGGAAAATAACAACAACAACAACAACAACAACAAGTGAAAATGTTTGTCTTGGGCTGCATGAATGCAGTTGATTTTCAACAAGATCGAATTCATATAATTCAAGGTACACCTTGTTCCAAAAAGAAAGCACAGCTTTCCTGGGGCTACTCAATCTTTATCAGGTTTTTTTCTTCCACAAAAGGCTGTTCTTGCTGAGCAACTTCATTGCCTTCTGGGAAAAGATGTTCTATAACATTGTCCTAACCAACCAGAGGATGCTTTCTGGAATAGTAAGTAGTTACTGATGTCTGAGTTGGCAAATTATGATAAAGACAAGCCACTTTCTTGACACTTTGCTTCAAGTTACCATGTTGGAGCTGGGTTCAGTCACAAAATTTGAGATGGTCAAAATATAATTGTTTATAATTTAAGATCAAATCACTTAGATAAAAGTACGAAGGGGAAAACTGAGCAAATAAAGTGGAGCCTTGCTATTTAGAGAGGAGACTCCGGCAACAAGATCCTGGCAGTAGGGGTCAGGAGCAAGAGGGTCTTGCTCTTGGTTTCAAGAAGATTTTTCAATTCAATAGGATTCTCAACATCCCACCAAATAATCCCATCCTGGGACTCTAACACATAGAAATTTATTTCCAAATGAAGAAAATTAAAAACTCTGTCTCTAAAAAATATATATTGCAACATTATAGTGAAACATGATAACAAGGTAAAAGTATAGCAAGAGGGGAATTACTATGTAAAGAGGCATATTTGCTGGATGGAATATTTTACATTATTAAAATAATGTTTATTAAAAACAAAGAAAATGTTTGGACCTGATGACATCTAAAATTACATGAATATTATAATTTCTTCATTCCAAGATTTAAAAAAATTACACAACAAACATAGGTATATAATTGCATTATAAAAGTTCAAATACATGTATATTATGTTATCATTAAATTTCAAAAGACTATACAAGAAAACTTTATGATTTTTTCTAATCTTACTCTTGATTCCAGATGTAATCATTATCAGTACCTTCATGCATTTCTCTTCTCACCTTCTATACATTTCCATGTGTCATTTTTTTCATAATGAAGATATATTAAACCTATATTTCTAAAACATGCTTTTATTAGCAGATGATGTGTTGGAAATCTTTTCCATAACTGACATTGCTATTATTAACAATATGTCATATTATTAAACATCTATTGTTACCAGTATTAACATGTCATAACTTATTTAACCATTCCTCTATTGATGCAGATTTAGATGGTATCTGTCTTTCAACTCTGCAAACAATGATTCAATGAGCACTGTTACCCATATATCTTTGTACATGTATGTGAATATTTCGTAGGGTGATACTTCAAAAATAGAATTTTAATAGTTACTGCCAAATATCTCCTCCAATGTCCTTTTTCCAATATACACTCCAGCAAGTGGAACACAGAAGTGCCTATATCCAAAAGAATACTTTTAATCTTTGATTTTTTGCCAATGAATAATGTCTCATTGTTTTAATTTCAATTTTCCTGATTATCAGTGAAGCATACTTAATGTTCACTTCCATTTCTTTTATGAATCGCTTGCTTGCATCTTTATGGACATTATTATTTCAACCAGGAAAAAGATAATGAAATGATGAAAAGAAATACATAAAGATATTCTTAGTAGTTGTATTAGGGAGTAGAATTATAAGTGATATTTTCATCTTCTGTAATGTAGAAAATTTTGATATGCTTATATTAAAAGTTTGTTGTTGTTGTTGTTGTTTTTAATGAAAGCAAAAGTCACAAATTCTCTGATTATTCTTTAGTTACTTCTACTCCTTCAAAAGCCTCTTTGAGACTGTTTACTAAAAAGAAGTCTATACTCCATGGGGAAAAAGTCAGAATAGTTTGCTCACTATTTGGAGCTGTATGCTTTTTTATAAGCTTGAAAAAGTAATACTGACTGTTGGTTCTGAACCTTCTGCTGTGGTGGATCTCAGATTTTGTTGTGTCATCTCCACTGAAAATTTGGCACCAGCATGCTTTGCCTACCCATGCTTTCAGCTGGTAAAATCACATAAATTAATCACAAAAGAAACAGCAGAATCAAGTGTTAAGAATGATCTCATAAAGAATATGTTTATGAGGGGAAATGATTTATTATTCCTTTAATTTGTCATTTGTTCCTTGTCCATGCTATATAAAATGTATTTGAGAACTGCAGCAGCTTTGTTTGGTGCTCTTGAGCTAGGTCTGATATTGAAGAATGTAAAGGAACGAACCACATGCTAACTTCAAGTCTCTGTATTGATTTTAATCTTTCCTTATTGATCTGGGCTCATATAGGAGGCCAGAAGGATGCTACAAGCATTTCTGGGGACAGCTGGCACATAGCTTGAGAATAGGGAGAGGACTAAATTGGGGACCTCGGTTATCAGACTGTTTGCAGGGATCTAGACACGAAGTGAGAAAAGAAAAACTCAAAATTGAATTAAATGAGGAAGATTCAACACTTGGAGTTGGGCTTTGGCATTGAATTAACTTGGGTTGAAATCCTGACTTGGTCTTTTTGTAGTTGTGAGATTTTGGGCAAGTAACATCTATTTTAGCCTCAGATTTTTTCCAACATAAAATGGGGGTAAGAATACAATTAGCCCACTAGAATTCTTGTCAGTATTAAATGAATGTATGTAAAGTGCTTGGTACAGCACATAGCATAAAAATACTGCTCAATAGTGACTTTTTAATTTAATTTAATTAATTTATTTTTAAGTTTCATAAAGCCAGAGTCGGGTGGGACCCAATCATGGAGACTGGCATTGGAGTTTGGATTTCATGCCATTAAGGGCTTGAGAGAGGAAGTCTTGTCCTATATTATTTCCTTTATTCCATGTTTGTTCCTTGATTCTTGCTTATTCCTCCAATTCCTCTAGGATTTAGAATCAGTGCAGGCTCACTTGAGAATGAAATTTTAAACTTTTTGGCTTATGCCTGTTTAAATCCCTGTAGTTTAATGACAAAATTGGCTTCATATCTTATAGTGAAGATAAAGTGGCCATTGGGGTTCTCTAGAGTAGGGTAGGGAGCCAGGCAGGAAAGTACTGACAGCAGTTGGTCCTAGAGGCATTTTGAAGGAGAAAAAGGAATCTTACTGATAGCTCAGAGGTAACAGTGCAGGAGGGAAGAGAGTCAGGGATGTATAAATATGTTCTAATCTTAAAGGGTTGGAGTAGTAGAGACCAGCATTCTCACCATAGCATTCCTCATACATTCAGCCATTCATAGGACTGGACTAGCAGTCAAAGCAAGTCTTCATCTCATGCAATGATCAGTAGCCATTGATTTTTACAAATTATCTTGAACACAAACTGCTTTCAGAAAAAGGCTATATGTTTTATCACAAACTGATTTCATAGAAAGGTTCCCTAGAAATACCTTTTGATTGTACAAGATTTCAATGAGTCAAATTTATTTTTTTTAATGTTTATTCATTTTTTGAGAGACCGCGTGTGAGTGGGGGATGGGCAGAGAGAGGGGAGACACAGAATCCAAAGCAGGCTCCAGGCTCTGAGCTGTCAGCACAGAGCTTGATGGGTGGGGGGCTCAAACCTGAGAACTGCAAGATCATGACCTGAGCAGAAGTTGGTCACCTAACAGACAGAGCCACTCAGGCACCCCCAAATTTGTGAGACAAGTCATGTGCTGTACCTATTGATAAAAATAACACATTGCAGTTCACATTCTAAAGTTATCTGTTATGATATTGATAGGCACTCTACTAAGAATTTTACATGCCTTACTGCATATAAAAGGTTAACAACCTTGTTCCCATTTTATAGAGGAAAATTAAAGTTTAGAGAAATGAGATTACCTGTAGCTGCTAGGGAACAGAGAAAGAAAATCCAGACTATTAACTTTGTACCTGGAGCATGTATTTTTTAACCTGGGTCATAAGATTTCACAGCCAAGTGACAGTGGTTCCTTCAAACCACAGACTGTATCTTTCTGGAATGTCAATTTTACTAGTGTTAAAAAGAAAACCACAGGCCTAAAATGGGTCACTTATGTTAAGACTCCCATATCAGCAAACCAACACTTAAAACCTAACCTAACTGTCATTTCAACCAGTCCAGAAATGTGACCTTTAACTAGCCAAACTGGAATTTCCCTGTAGGAATTTTTTCATTTGTAAGTTTGAGTTCTGCTTTCTTTGTGTTGAGCTTCTAATCTAATTGGCTTTCTAGTCCAGGGCTGTGCAAAGCAGCTTGAGCTGGAAGACAGTTTCACCTAAAACCCAAGCCCCTAGTCCTTGGTTCCATCTACAATTCCCAGTTGTTGGGAATCCCTTTCCCCAGATCTAGTCTGCAGTTCCCATTCACTGGAGTTTTCTGGGTTAGTCCACACTGGGGTTTGCTGGTAGTGTGCACAGACTTCTCTTGGTTAGTTGACAGTGATATTTTTGGTTACTGCTGGTATTTTGAGGTATGCATATTTGTTTGTCTTGTTTTGTGTGAATAAAGGCTATTGTTAATGGGGATCTCAGAGGCCAAAGAGCTGCAAAAATTGATGGGAGCATTTAAGAACTTTCAGAGCACTCACCACCTAACTCAGATTCCTGTGTTAGGATAAGTTGGTCATGGAATGGGTCAGAGTGACACTAGGTCGCCCGCCAGCCTCAAGAAAACGTTCATGCAACAAGGTACACTGGTTGTACAATCCCTGAACCAGAGGCACATCCATTTTAGGTTTTAGCTTGGCTGTGTGATACCCAAAGTCTAAGCTAATGGGATCCTTAAATTCTAAAGTTAAGCACATTGCCTTCCAGCACACTTCTTATTTATGTCTAAAAACTATGGTCCTGGAAGTTGTGAATATTTACAAAAATGGCAAAATTTTGCTGAAAACAGTCTAGAATTACAATAGCCATTATGGGGAATTTCCAATTAGATACCATTGTTCATTTGAGAAGGGCACTTGAAAGTAAGGGTTCCAAAATTAAACAAATAGAATAGGATACCTATTTTAATTGGTATGTAGAAGCTTCCAAAAGGCTTCAAGATTCTAAAATAGCTTCATTAAAAGACTCATTAGAAAAGGTTAATGAAAAATTAAAGAGGTAGCTAAAACAAAAGACAATAGGACTGACTCCTAATAGGACGTGACTCCTACTGCTCCTCTCTATCCTTCTTTACCTAAGTGAATACTTAGGTTTTACTAATTGTCCATCTGAACCACATTTCTATTTTGAAGAGACTATTAAACAGCTACCTTTTAAAATAAAACTATGCAAGTTTGCAATGAGCCCCTTCAGATATTTCACCCCTTGGTAAAATGCTGAACAAAGAACTATAGTTACAGCATTTCCAAAACCTACAGAGAAACCCCAAATGTTTCTGGAAGAATTTACAGTCAGTGTCAGTGCCAATGACCGACCCCACGCTTCCAGATTTATATCAGCTTGTGCACAAGTTGGTAGGACCTGGGGAGGCCCAAAAATGGATGCAAGAAACAAAATAAGTAAAACCCAAGGATGATAATCAAGACCCTCAAACAGGAAGGGCTTGCAAAATAACAACTTTCTTTTTACAAGCCATTCCTAGAGTCTTCTCTGCCCATGCTCATTGCTCTACATACACAAACAAACAAAGGAAAGAGGAATCTGTGGCTGACTTGAAAGCCCATTTGGAAGCCCTCCTCCTGAAGTATTCTAGAGTCCATATAATAAACAAGGGCACCCCACTTGCTCTTGCTGTCCTATTGTAAATGGATTATCTTCTGAGATTAGTAGGTTATTAAAAAGACAGAAAATAGGATGAAAGTCCATCAACCTGACTAACTCATGATAATAGTTGAATATTTTGAAGTAACTTTGGGCCAAGATCATAAACAAAGGACTGCCAGACTAATGGCCTTACAGCTACAACAGTACCAGGGCCAGAGACCTCAAATAGCACCTGGGCCTCCTACTACATTCCACCAAGGGCCCAATATCAAAAAGGTGGCCCAGAGGCTGATGTCTCAATTGTAATCAATTGGGGCACTGGAGAAAAAGTTGTCCACAGAGATCCTATACAAATTCCTTAACATTCAGTTGACTGCACCCAAGGAAAGACTCCTTTATGAGCCCCTCCTAAAACTCGTAGAGCTTTAAGGGGCTCTCGTAAACTACTACCCTTAAACAGCCAAAGAAAAAACTAAAATTAAAACTAATGGAAACCCTTGCCAAATTCTTTTAATTTTTAAAATTTTTTTTATTTAAAAAATTTTTTTTAATGTTTTATTTATTTCTGAGAGAGAGAGAGACAGCATGAGCAGGGGAGGGTCATAGAGGGAGGGAAACACAGAATCTAAAACAAGCTCCAGGCTCTGAGCTGGCTGTCAGCACAGAGCATGATGTGAGGATTGAACCCACAAACTGTGAGATCATGACCTGAGCCAAAGTCGGATGCTCAACCAACTGAGCCACCCAGGCACCCCAACCCTTGCCAAATTCTGGCAAATATTGGGGCTACTAAAGTTTCTAGTTTATTTATTTATTAAATAAATTTTTTATGTTTATTTTTGAGAGAGAGAGGGAGAGTAAGTGAGTTGAGAAGCAGTAGAGAGAGAAGGAGACACAGAATCTGAAGCAGGCTCCAGGCTCTGATCTGTTAGCACAGAGCCTGACAGGGGGCTCAAACCCATGAACTGTGAGATCATGACCTGAGCGGAAGTTGGTCAGTTAACTGACTGAGCCAACCAAGTGCCCCTAAAGTTTCTACTTTAAACCCCACTTTCATAAGACAACAAATCCCTTGGAGTAGAAAGGCTTCCATGGTGTGTGGGGAGAGGGTAGCTAATAAAATTCAGAGAGAATTTCTATCTCAACCATGACAAATGACTTTGGGACCTTTTATTGGAAAACATTTCTTTTTGTTCTGTGATACAGCTCCAATCAATCTATTAGGTAGAGATTTCCTTTTTAAATTGAAAGAGTTAATATGTTTTGCTTCCAATAGAGACCTACCTTAGAGTTTCCTGTCTTTCATATAGAAGGGGAATAATTTCAACAAAAGTTCCATAATTTAGTTGAGGTGCCCAAAAATCTGTGGCTACTTCCAGTATTGACATTAGAAGAAAAAGCTGCAGAGCCTATAAGAATTCAGACAGATGTGACAAAACCTCTTCCTAACTTGCTTCAATATCCATTAAAGCCTGAGGCCATTGAATACCTCATACCAATAATAGAAGACCTAATCACCCAGGGGTTAGTCATTCCCTATACTAGCCCCTGTAACATACAGATCTTACCAGTCCAGAAACCAAATAGGAGGGGATGGTGATTTGTTGAAGACTTAAGAGCTATCAAGAGAGTTATTCCCAGGGCGCCTGGGTGGCTCAGTCAGTTGAGTGTCTGACTCTTGATCTCAGCTTAGGTCATTATCTCAAGGTTCATGGAACTGAACCCTGTGGAACTGCACTGACAGCATGCAGCCTGCTTGGGATTTGCTCTCCTCTCTCTACCTTTTCCCTGTTCATGCACTCTCTCTCTCTCAAAATAACTAAATGAACAATAAAAAAAAATAGTTATTCCTCATTTCCCAGCTATTCGAAGAATGAACCTCCTTTTGTCACAAGACCCTCCAGACTCAGATGGTTCACTGCTGTAGGCTTTTGTTCAGCCATTTTCAGCACCCTTATTGATCCCAACAGTCAATATCTATTTGCCTTTACAATAAAAAAAGCTATCCTGGACAGTTATGCCTCAAGGGTTTCACTGAGGCTCCTTCTTATTTCTGCCAAGCACTCCACCAATATTTAAGTACTCTCCAATTCTCTGGGAAATCAACCCATTTACAATGTATGGTCAATCTATTGCTGTGCCCAGTTACCAAAGAAATGTCCATAAAGGATTCTTTTTGTTTGTTACAATGATTAGCTAAAAAAGATATAAAGTATCTAAAGAAAAGTTATAATTATCTTTGGACACTGTTCATTACCTAGGTTATAATCTAAGTGCTGAAGGAGTCCAGCTATCTCCAAAAAGAATTAAGCTAATCCAGGAATTTCCTAGGCTCACAATGAAGCAACAAATTCATGGATTTCTAAATGTAACTAGCTAATTCAGACAATGGATTCCCTATTTTTCTCCACTTGTTTCTCCACATTGTAAATTTACTAAAATTTCAGTCTCCAAGTCTCTGGAAAGATAAATATGATCAGGCCTTAAAAGACTAAAACAAGTACTGCAAAAGTGACCTGTCCTACCTAACTATTCAGAAACACTTCACCTTATTTGTACATAAAAAGGACAATGAAGCCCCGAGAATGCTCATGCAAGAACATGGCAATAAACATAGGCATATTGTCTAGTATAGTATATAACTTGATTATACTGCTTGTGCGTATCTGAACTACCTTAAGGCTATACCCACAGCTGCAAAGTTAATAAAAACCTCAGAAGATCTAACCTTAGAAAATGATATTTATTTGAAAACTCCACGCACTGTCCAAAGTCTTCTTAACTCTGAATTGACTCAACATTTCTCTGCAAGCAGACAAATCTCTTATGAGATCCTTCTGCTTTCACCACATAATCTATATCTTAAGCGATGCAATGTTCCTAATCCTGCCATTTTACCACTGCTGCCTGATGAAGGTGAGCCCCATCACCTCCCATTTCATGACACTACATTCTTATTTATGACTTTGACTAATTCCAATCTAATGTTGTTTGTTAATGGGTCATACTACAAAAATGAAAAAGGGAATTTCCAGGCTGATTATGCTGTTATCATCTAATATGAGCTCTTTGAGAGGTAAGATCTCCCACAAACTAAATCAGTCCCAAAAGCAGAGCTCCTGGTCCTTATCAGAATATGCCAGTTATCAAAAGAGTAAATTGTTAATATCTGTACTGATAGCTGATAGGCTTTGGGGCCATCCATGCTTTTGGAATGTTATAGAAACAAATGAGTTTTCTTATATCCACTGGGACCCCGATCCACAGTAAGCAACAAGTAAATGACCTTCTTGTTGCTATTTTCTTACCTTCTGAAACTGCTGTTATCAAAACTGAAGGTCACACTATAAACACTAAACATGAGTATCACAGAAATGCCCTGCCTGACTCTCATGTAAAGGCAGCAGCAAAAGAATCTGCAAAAGTTATGGCACCTGTGGGTGAAGTCCATTCTGCTTATACAAAATATGACCTTTTGTTGCCAGGCTTTTGCCATCCTGATGTCCTTGTGACATGGCGACAGTATGTTACCAAATCAGAGAAATAAAATGGGGCAAATAATGGTTGTAAATTCAGTAAACATTCAGGGCTATAGGAAATCCAAGATGGACACTTGGTTCTTCCTGGATCCCTGACAAACCCCATTTTTTTTTTTTTCACATTCCTTCACCCACTGTGGTATGTTTAAGATGACTCAAATTATAAATAAACAGTGGCAGGGAGAAATATAAAATTGTAAAAACTGTTTACCATTAATGTCTGACCTGTCTCACGTCCATAATCCTAGAAAAACTATTTTTGTTCCCAGAGGCCTTAAACCGCTTTCCTGGGGATCCTCTGAACAACTGCATCTGGCCTTCATTCAATTGCTACCTGGTACTGGTTATCAATATGTTCTAGTTGTTATATACATGCTTTCGGTGGGTTGAAGTCTTCCTTTACCACAAAGCTGATGCCCAAACAGAGGCAAAGGAAGGGTTAGAAAATGGGTTTCCCACTTGCAGTACATCTTCCATAATCTCAAGTGTTGAGGCATACACTCCACTGGGCAAATCGTATAAGCATTAAATAAGACCTTACTAACCTCTTGAAATTATCACTATCTTTATCACCCTCAATCATCAGGCAAGGTTGGGAACCATGAGTCTGAACACTGAGCACTTAGAATACTGAGAATTATCTTGCTTATAGTAATTGTAATAATCTCCCTGGAGTGCTATGTCCTCTCAAAAGCTTTAAATGCCGCTGTTAACGACCAAGCAAATGATCATCCCTAAACCCAGAATATCAAAAAGAAATGAAGTGGATGATCAGCTCAAAAATTGTGAACCTGTAGTCCTGGCCTGTTAATATCACACAAAGGATCAACAAAATTTCACAAAAGCTGTGAGAACTATAGAGCAGTAGCTGGGAGTGGCACTAATACCTTAAATTTTTACCACACTTCTCAGTTAAGCTAAGAGTCTGATTAAAATGGGGGAATTGTTAAAAAATAAAACCACAGGCTCAAAATGGAGTCACTTATGTTAAGGTCCTATGTCAGTAAACAAAAACTTAATAACTAACTTAAGCGTAGTTTCCACCTCTAACCCCAACTCCCAGAAATGTGACCTTTAACCAGCCAAACTGAAGTTGCATGATCAACAGTAGCAGGTGAGTAATCCATGGATAGGTTCTTACCATATCTCTTAAGGGGGTGACCTTGACTTCAACAATGTATCCATTGCTAATAATTTCTTTTTTTCTACTCCCTCTTTAGTTTAAAAACCTTCCATTTTGTACAGCTCCTTGGGACTCCTTTCTATATGCTAGACAGGATGAATCCCAATTCAGAATTATTTAATTAAGTCAAGTTGATCTTTTAAATTACTCAGTTGAATTTTTGTTCTTTAATACTAAACTCTTTAATTAAAGACATTTCATACTAAATAAGCATGCATGGAATGTCTAGTTTATTATCTTGGAGGATGTTAACTCTGAGATCCCCACTTGCCCACTCTATCAAGATGTCCAGACTTTTCTAATGGCTCTTCTTATATGTTCAAGGATCCCAAGGGTGCTTCACTCAGGTTCACAGGGTGAGTCCTGTCTGCTCCAACCCTTCACTGGTTGACGCAGATCTCAGATAGTATTTCTTGTGGGTGGAGGACAACACAAGCATGGCCCTGGAGACTGAATCTCTAAGAACTTGGCCTCCTCTATGCAGCTGCTGTTGCCCAGCCTTAGCATAGATGTTTAGTGCAGCTGCTTTCTGTCTATCTGTCTGTCTCTCTGAGCCAACTGCTTCTTCAGCCTGACACTCTATAGATGCTCTGTTTGCTCTGTATGCCCTCACTTGCTCTAGATTAAGGAAAGAGGTACTACTCTATTCTTCCATACGGATTCTTCCAAGCACTCCCAGGTTCTTCTCTGCATCCAGGGTCTTTAGTCTTCTGTAAAAGAAAACTTTGATCTCTCTCCAGGCATGTAACATCTCATCTCCAGACTGGCATGTGCTTATGGGCTGCTTGTGTCCCCCAACTAGAGTTTATGCAGGTCTTCCACAAGTAACTGGCATGATCTGCTTTACCATTTTACAGTATAAATACAGATGCACTTCACAAATAAGTGCACTTTTTGTTTTTCAAATTAATTATTTATGTTCTTTATCCTTCCTCTGATGCATTTAAGAACTCCAGGGCCTACTCTGTCTGTGAGGATTAGTTCCTTCTCAAAATGCCAAACAAAGAAAAATAGACAGTCCAATTAATCAGCTAGCACAATTGGTTTGCACACCACCAATCATGTTCCTATGGGACCCTAATCTTGTTCAGGCACAATGACATCCTTGTTGGCAGAGAGTGCGATGGTGTCCCACACTTGGCTTCCAAATTTACCACTGTTTTCGGCAGCCAGCCATTGCTCCCCAAAACATGATTCCATCCTTGGCAGATAAATCTGGACAAGCTCTCAAGCTTCAGCCAAGTGCAGTGCTGAAACCAACTTTTCCCCACAAATTTATGGACCCAGTGTACCTCCCTTTTTCCTCTTGGTAACTTACCCTTGGATAACAGTGCCTTTGGTAAGCTCCCCAAACAGCAGACCTGTGTTAGGACTACCCTAATTCAACAAAGGTTTTTTATAAATAGTTTTGAACTTTAAAACCAGAAAGGGCTCCTTGGCTCTTCAGAAAATCTTTTAAATCCTTATTCAATGTGTCTCATAAAGTTGTGCATATTGAGGTATATTTAGTGACAAGGAAACTGTATTAAGTATCCGTCACCACTGATCCCCAGGAGAAATGTGCTAATTCACACTAGGTGTCCCTATCTAAGGACAGCTTTAAGTTCTGAATGCCAAAGGGACAGAGTTTTACTTCATAATTTCTGTCTCCCTACTTCATGATCTAGCAACCTGTTCAGTATAATAGACAGTAATAGCATCCTTTTTTTTCCAGGAAAAATCTTATACCTAAACTCTATTATTCCTAAATTCAGAGTATATCTATTTTATCTGTAGTTACCTGATTATTCACAGATATCTTACAAATTATAGATCAAGTCATTTTTACATATAAGACAAGAAATGGCAAAGATATTTAAGTTTGAGGTGAGCAGTCATGGCATTTAGGGATACTTTAAAGGAAAAATCACCAACTACTTTAGGGTCCCTAAAGTGTAAAGGCATTGCTAGATCATGAGTTTGATATTAGACCTTAAGAAATACTATCAGGTCCAAAGTTTTAAATTTTCATGTCACATAATATGTATTAATAAAAGTATACAGCATTACCTCTCCATATATGTGGTTAGTGTAATCTGTACTCTTATAAATGTATAAGACTATCAGACCATATAAAGAAATCAAACTGAAACAAATTCAACCAGTAAAAATTCATTAATGGTTCTATCACAATAATACATCCATATACAAGGAGTTTTTGTCAAAATATGGTAACTAAACTATATTGGTGGTTGATATGATACTGCATAAGCCTAATAGAGCAATTTTAAGGTAACTGCCTATGTTGAATGACTGATTGAAAAATAAAAGTTTCCTCTGAACAAAAATGTTGATGAGCATAAGAACACAAAATAGAAAAATCCTACTCAAGGAAGATTATGAGAGAATATTATAATATGTTTCCAATTTTCCAACATGACAAAATGGGTAGATTTGAAGAATAAAACTTGCTTCTTCTCTCACCACCTTCAGTTCTAGAGACCATTCAGTGATTGACTCACACTGGTGGCATATGAGCCAAATGCTGCCAATTGACACATTTTCTGTCAGCACAGTACTGTAAACATTTTCAGCAAATTGCCAAAATTTTAAAAATTGTGAGATTAAAAAAATAAATTTCCAAGTTTCTTGAAGAAGACATTGGCAACAATCATGTGTGGCATATGAGTCCCCATCAGGACCACCACTCTGCATGATTCAAGGAGATGTTAACTGCATGGATTCTCAGTAAATGATGGTCCTTAGAGTTGTACAGCATTTTGGTCTTCAACTCCTTGTCTAGCTTGAGTCATTCATGTATGTTACCCACATAACCCATATTTAAGGATCCTATACACCATAAACTGTGTACAGACAATCACTATTACTCTTCTACTCTTCTTCTTCCTAGGAAATCATCAATGTCTAAGTAGAGTTCATGCAGGGGAACAAAAGGGATCAGAGCCAGTGAGTCACTACAGAGATGCTTCAGTGTTGGTCAAAATAACAAGCATGGATATCCATTGGCAAGGAAAGGATGGTTACTAGAAAGCCTCAAATAAGAATGGGTCCAGAAAGCAAACAGGGAGGGATCTTTTTGTACCATAGGCAGGTGAGAAATTACCACTGCTGTGTAGCACAGCCTTTACAGGAAAATATCTGAATTCCAGGAAGTCTGTCTGTACATGGAGAGAACTAGCTGGCAATAGGACTAGGTGAAGGGGGAAATCTCAAATTCTGAGACACAATGCAGATCCTTATGGAAGTTGGGAATCAAGCAGGCAACTCAAGTTGAGGTTTAGCTGCTGGTATTGCTGTGTGTGCTGGAAACACTGTCATATTTCAGAGTGACATCAAATCAAAGTCTAGTGCTGAGCTCCCCAACTGGAAATCTTGGTTCATTGAATTATATGCCTAATTAGGAATGGGATTGGTCAAATCCAGGACTGAAGGTCACAAACACACAGAGCCTCAGATGGTGATTAAGTGTCCTGAGCCATGGGGGCTGAACTGTAAGATATGAAGTCTGACTTTATTAAAGTCAGACTAAGAGTAAAGTGCTGATGACTTTAAATGCCCTGATAAATTGTTAGAGAAGAATGGCCAATATTCTCTAATTCAATTTAGAGAATTGAATTGTGTCTTATTACTTAACACATTTCTTCATGTCCACATTGAGTCAGTCTTCCGGACTTAAATATAGAACCATGTGTTAAGAGTTTTCAAAAGTGTTTTGAATCTTTCCAATTCAAAGTTAATGATCCTTCCTCATTAGGCAAACAGGGGTATGTTCTAGATGCCATACTGTCTGTACACATGCTTTGCCAGATAATAGGGAGCTAACTCCAGTGCCATACAAATGTGGTTAGATAATGGAGCAGCATTGCAGTAAATTTCTGGCCAACTGAGAAGGTTGTTTCTGGGCAAATGCACGGTACAATCCTAGTCATAGCTCCTTCCATTTGGTACTGATTTTCTAAGGGTTCAGCAAAGTGACAAAATGAATGAGACAATGATTCTTTCTGTGGCAATCTAACTACTTAAGAAAAGTCAAAGTTACTTTTGTACTCATCCCTGTGATATTTCAGGACATGGCATGACTAACTAGAATAACTGGAAAGCCTAAGAGAGGCCAGGTCCTAAAACTAGAGTTAACCATGAATGTGAAGCAGAGATGGACAAAACAGCTCTAAATTCTATCTAATTGATTATTCATGTATAATAAAAAAATATCAGTGGCAACTATCATTACTCTCAGTTATTACTGACCACACACTAAATATACACTAATACTCTATACCCCATTTAAGCAGCAATGACTTCAGATTATCTATTTGGAGAGTTTGTTAGGTAGCAATCTGGTTATAGGCTGATAGGGAAGGTTAGTTTTGTCCTAAAGCTTCATTCACATAATAAGAGCACCATTTAAAAAATTTTTGTTCAAAAGCATTTTCCAAAGTTGGAAATGAGGGAAAAAAGTTGGACAACATATGTGTGTGTATATATACATATATATACATATATATATATGTATATATATGTATATATGTATTTTTTCCTTTTTTTTTTTTTTTACTGTCTTATGAAGAGATTTTTTAACAGATCCATTCAAGAATATTTAGGAGAAGGTACTTTGTCCAGATTTAGTGAAGATACATGTTACATGTTGATTTGTAGGTTTTTATCTGATAGGAATAAAAATAATCATTGTCCAGGTGCAAAGATAAAACTTAGGGATATAATTTATTGCCTTGTAGGCATTATGTATCTATTAGAAAATTCATTTCATTATTTTGTGTGACTGACTACATAACTCTCCATTTTCAGATTCTCCTTTTTGTACCACCTTACTATTTTGCTGGTTATCTGATTAATTACTAAATTAAATAAAATAGTTGACAATATTCATTCTATATTTGCATATATGTTGTGTTCTTAACTTTTGGGGAATGGTGACAGATAGGCTGTAGTATGACCATTGTTGCTATTGCTGGGACCAAGCAACATCTGCTGAGTTTGCAATCTGGCTGAATACTCCTGAAACTGCCATAGATTCTCCTGCAGCCCAGGGTTGACAGCTACTGCTGCTGGATGCACCACCAGAAAGAAAAAAAAATAATAGCTCTCCCTTGCTCCTAACTTCTCAGCCCTTTTGTTCAAGGTCACCAAAGGAATTTGTCAAAAGAGTCTAGAAGCTGTAGACTTCTTGCTAACTATGATTTTGGGAAAAGCATGGAGAACGTTTGCTGTAGTATCATTAAGAGGAAGAAATGGAGATGAGAGTGAAAAGGAAAATAACTGGCACAAGGGAAAATTAAACACAGATGGAAGGTGGCACTAAAAATACCCCATACATGATCTCTAAAGTAATAAATCCCATTTAACAAGAAATGTGGATGAAGAGAAGTTAACTCACTGAAGATCACACAGCTGTTAGGTGGTAAAACTGGGATTTGGACATGGGCTTCACTCTACCATTGATAATTTACTCATTATGTTACATTGCTTCCCTTTTAAGGTGGAGGACAAACACAAGTAGCTGGCAGTGCAATATGGCAGTAAGTATTTAGAAGATTAAAGAACTTATAGAGCCAGGGTGATGGGGATCCAGAAACTAGCAATATTTGGAAATTAGAGCAAGCAGGTAAATTGTTCCCATCCTTCAGTCTGAAAATCAGATTCCAATTCCAAGCCTTAGAAAACTTAGGAGGAAATGAATGGAGAGTGGGGGAAATGAGGTATAAATTTCTAAATAGAGATGCAGATCCAGAACAAGCCAAGAGTTTTTTATTGGGTGGGTCATAGGATCAAGGTTTTAACAGCGTACAAGTTAAAAGATCCAGTTAACTATTTGAAGTCCACGTAAAAAAATTTTCAGGGGATATCATATTTGCATCCTAGATGCTTTTCCCCCTTCCTGTCATTGTTCTGTAGTGATTAAGGATGAGATAAACTCAGATGACTGTTTGTTCTTCAAAAGAATTGGAACTAAAGGTCTTCTCATCACTTGTCTGATTTCTGCTAGTATAAGAGGAACTCTGAAAGAATGTTCTTAAATTAAAATACAAAAGAATGTTGGCAGAACCATTTTTGAAATTCAACCTAAGAGAACACTTATCAAAGAGATCTCTTATCACTTATTTATCATTCACTCACTCGTTAATTCATCTAAAAACATAAATTAACCACTGAACTAACTCTTGGGAATACAAAGATGAATCAAATTAATTCCTTGCCTTCAAAGTGCTTACTGTCCAGAGAAGGGTAAAATAGGTATAGACAGCTTTCTGCAATATGAAGCAGAATTAAATAAATAAACAAATAAAGAATTCCAGGAGAAGAAACCATAGTGTCTCAAATTCTCACTAAGGGGTGGCAGGGGTTTATGGAAGAGGCTGTTTTGTGGTGGCTCTTAAGACAGGGTCATACTATTTATATGAAATTTGTGTTCTGTTTAAAATTTTTTTAATATTATGAGGACACCAGCAAATGTGAATATACCTTCTCTGCTTACCTGCTGTTTTGTGCTTTTAAATTTATATCCCTGTCCAACACCCAACATACTCACACAGATACACATGTTTGTATTTGGACTTGAAATATCGAATAAGGGTAAGTTGAAGAGAGATGAAGAGATGATGGAGATGACCAGATGTCTTGTACTTTTTGCTTCATACAATATTATTTTGATGGATATTTTTAGGACAAGTATGAACTACCTTTATATTAAATTATCTGTTTTTCTTTTTCTTTTTTTAACTTAAATTTTAGTTAGTTAAAATAAAGTGCAATGTTTGTTTCAGGAGTAGACTGATCATCACTTATATACAACACCCTGTACTCATCATATCTAGTGCCCTCCTTAATTCCCATCACCCATCTAGCTCATCTCCCTCCATCAATCTTCAGTTTGTTCTCCATCATTAAGAGTCTCTTGTGGTTCATTTCCATCTATTTTCTCCCCTCCCCTTCTCATATGTTCATCTCTTTTGTTTCTTAAATTCCACATATGAGAGAAATCATATGGCATTTGTCTTTCTATGATTGACTTATTTCACTTAGCATAATACATTCTAGCTCTGGACCCACAACTATATGGCCAACTAATCTTCAGTAAAGTGGGAAAGCATATCCAATGGGAAAAAGACAGTCTCTTCAACAAATGGTGCTAAGAAAACTGGATGGTGACATGCAGAAGAATGAAACTAGACCACTTTCTTATACCATACTCAAAAATAAATTCAAAATGGATGAAAGACAGGAAATGGATGTGAGACAGGAAACCATCAAAATTCTAGATGAAAATATAGGCACCAATCTCTTTGACCTCACCTGCAGCAACTTTTTACTAGACACATTGCTGAAGGCAAGAGAAAGAAAAGCAAACATAACTTTATCAAGATAAAAAGCTTCTGCACAGCAAAGGAAACAATCAATAAAACTTAAAGGCAACCTACAGAATGGGAGAAGATATTTGCAAATGACATATCTGATAAACACCATGTTGAGTATAAGTTCTTTATAGACCTTAGGTACTATCAAATAACCCAGTTAAGAAATAGTCAGAACAGGGGCGCCTGAGTGGCTCAGTCAGTTAAGCGTCCGACTTCGACTCAGGTCATGAACTGGGTTCAAGCCCTGCTTCAGGCTCTGTGCTGACAGGTAGCTCAGAGCCTGGAGCCTGTCTTTGAATTCTGTATCTCTCTCTTTGACCCTTCCATGCTCTCTCTCTCTCTCTCTCTCTCTCTTTCTAAAATAAATAAAACATTAAGGAAAAAAAAATAGTCAGGAGATATGAATAGACACTTTCCCAAAGAAGACATCCAGATGACTAGCAGAAAAGATGAAAAGATATTCATCAGGGACATACAAATCAAAACCACAAAGAGATACCACTTCACACCTATCAGAATGGCTGAAATTAACATGAGAAATAACAACTTTTGGTGAAGATGCAGAAAAAGGGGAAGCCTTTTGCACTGTTGGTGGGGATGAAAAATGGTGCAACCACTGTGAGCAGTATGGATATTCCTCAGAAAACTAAAACTAGAACTACCCTATGATCCAGCAATTGCACTATTAGGTATTGATCCAAAGCATACAAAAATACAGATTCGAAGGGGTACATGCGCCTCAATGTTTATAGCAGTATTATCAATAATAGCCAAGTTATGGAGAAAGCCCAAATGTCCATCGATTTTGGATGGATAAGGATGGATAAGAATGGATAAGGAAGATGTGGTATATAGTACACACACACACACACACACACACACACACACACACACACACACACACTGGAATATTATTCAGTCATCAAAAATAACGAAATCTTGCCATTTGCAATGGTGTGGATGGAACTAGAATGTATAATAAATTATCTTTCTTTAAAAAATTTTTTTAATGTTTGTTTACTTTTGAGAGACAGAGACAGAGCATAAGAGGTGGAAGGGCAGAGAGAGAGGAAAACACAGAATCTGAATCAGGCTCCAGACTCTGAGCTGTCAGCACAGAGCCAGATGTGGGGCTCGAACCCACGAGCAGTGAGATCATGACCTGAGCTGAAGTCGGACTTAACCGACTGAGCCACTCAGGCACACCAATAAATTATCTTTCTAAATAATAGCTCCCCTTTTTGAATCCAGAACACTACAATTCTTACATGGAGAGCATGGCAAGACTAGGGGCTGAGGAAAGGAAATGGCAGATAGTATATATTTTTGGAGCAAAAAGTTATGGAACTTGAGGTTATGTTGGGTCCTGAATGCTTGAGTACTCAAAAGCTTTTGGCTGAAAACAATAGAAAACTACTTAATCTGGATTAAGCATGGAGGGAATTTATTATCCAAAGTAATTGAAAAGTCCAGGGGAGGTGTCTTTTTCTGGCACACCTGAATACAGGTGCTTAAACATTAACTTCGAAAATATTTTTCTCTTCATTTCTTGCCTCCGCTTTTCTCTAGCTGGGCTTATTTTCAGGCATGAAAATGAAATGGACAGCCACAAGCAATACCCTATTGGGTTAGGAACTCCTGTAGAAAGAAAGCTTTTCATTCCCCCCAATTCTATCTAGCAAACGTCCCACAACCAGCTGTCTTTGGCCTGACTTCTGCCATGTCCCCTTCTGTGATGAATCACTGGTTCTAGGAACTCCGAGGGCTATGATTTGCTATGTCTACTTCATTTTCCCACCTCTAGAGCATCCTCCTGTGATAATTGGAAAGGAGAAAAAGTTTGAGGGATATGCTCAAGGCTGTTATCAGAAAAAGGGGAAATGGATTATGGGCAGGAAAATACTAACAGAAAAGTCATGCTAAGGGATTTGCATATGTGAGGACCGAGGGCATAAAATCTTTTTTAAGCCCTTAGCATGAGTGAGAAATGAGAGGATCCAGCTAATGACACCAACTACAGTGTGTGGAAACAACTGGCTGTCTGCGTGAGTAACAAAAATGACCTCAGAGATCACAGTAGATGATGAATTACTCATAAGAAAACACCTCTCTGGCTGTTTTTAAGAGAGTGAAAAGAATCCATATTGCAAGATACAAATGAGTAATCTCAAAGTAGCTAACTTTCTCATGTGGAGATCCTTAATTATTGGGAAAAGAAGAAGAAATGTACCCAGTTGTGCGTGCAGATGACCCAAAGATCCACTATCATTAAAACATGTAACTCTTTTTTCTTTAAATTAATTGGTATGTGCTCTGTTTGTCTATGAGCAGCAACTTATCTTCCTAGAATTTTGTTTCTAGTTCCTTCTCCTTCCCCTTCTCCACCCCACCCCTATTATTGAGTCACTAACACAATATAGTTTTGTTGTATAAGGTAGAGGCTTGTTATGTGAGTGTATGCTCCCATTTGTCATCTGCCTTATTGTGAATTTTGAGCTCATGTCTTTATCACCTTGGTTTCAGATTTATAGTTTCTTCTCGGTTTCCTAATGTTGGTTTCAGTACTGGAAGCCTCTTTATTGTAGGGGGCTAAGAACTGTGTATCTGCAAAAGCATTTCTCATTAGTGACTGTGCCAAAAACAAGTCTGAAAGCCTGAAATGCACCACACATGATTATGGGATAGAATCTGGCCTCATCTATTGCCTCACCTTACCCAATGCCATCACTACTATCTCATCAGATAAGATGATGGTTCATTCACAATTGGTGTAATTTTACTACTCATCACAGTTTAGGACATACAAAATATCGACTGTTACCTAAATTAATTATAGGGGGATGAATACACCATGCTCACACTTTTAAATTCTTCATTGACATGATTTTCTTTCTAGATACTTGTTGTAGAGGGGAAGTGGGATAGAATGACATGAGCTTCAAGAATCCTTTCATCATTTCTAACACTGAAATTCCAGTGTAAATATGATTCTATGAGTTCATATTAAAAATCTAGCTTCACTTATTCCTCAGTGAAAATCTATAATACCTCCTTGCCACAACTAAGGTGTTAACTGTTTTTTTTTTGAAAATATACCACAGAATGCTTACTGGAGTATCATGAATAATTAAAAATAAAGTAAATTTGTCAAAATAAATGAACATATTTTGCTTTGTGAGTTATTATCCTTTACATATTTCTATATGATGAGTTGTAAAATAATATGCAGTAATGCTCCTTGTTATTAATTATAAATGGTAAGTGGATGCCATCCAACATTTTATATCCTATTAGTTTTGACCTCAGTTGTGGTTCCAACTTTGCTTTTGGACAAGTTTTAACTTCTCTGAGCCTCAGTTTCCCTTTGCAAAAATACTGTAGCTGTTATTAATTCCTCAGCAGATATGGCAGGATATTCTGAAGATTTATCACAGAAATGCAGACTAGATAATTTTGCTAAAGTATAAACCACATATAATTTTAAATTATAAAGTATATGCAGCTATAGGATATGGTTGAATGCAGGACAAAAACTCTTTAAGGGAAAATGTTTGGTCTACTTTGTTTATAACACTGCCTGATACTCAATAAATATTGGTAAATGAATGAATTAATAACTATTCCTGAACTACCTAACACTGGGCCCATATTATGGATTAAATTGGGTCCCTAAAAATGATATGTTGAAGTACGAAATGTGGGACCTCAAAATGGAACTTTATTTGGAAATAAAGTCTTTGTAGATATGATCAAGTTAAGATAAGGTTGGACCCTGATCAACTGATCAACTGGCTAGTGTCCTAATAACAAGAGGGAAATTTGGATTCAGAAACAAGGATACCATAAGAAGACAGATGCAAAGATTAGAGTGATGCATTCATAAGTCAGTGACTGCTAACAACTACCATGGGCTAGAAGAGTCAGAGAAGTGTTCTCCCCTTGAGCCTTCAGAGAGATCATGGTCCTGATGACACCTTAATTTCACACTTCTAGCCTGAGAAAGAACATATTTCTGTTGCTTTAAGCCACCCAGTTTGTGGTACTTCATTGGCAGCCCTAGAAAACTGATATGGCCAGGATCACAATCAATGTTGCAATGTCTGTGAAGATCTAGGGGATCACCATTTGATCTCGGTCTTCATATTTAAGAATTTTACTTTGGAGGGGCAGCCTGAGTGGCTCAGTCAGTTAAGCATCTGACTTCGGCTCAGGTCATGATCTCACAGTTTGTGAGTTCAAGCCCCACATCGGGCTCTGTGCTCACAGCTCAGAGCCTGGAGCCTGCTTCAGATTCTGTGTCTCTCTCTCTCTGCCCCTCCCCAGCTTGCACTCTTGTCTCTCTCTCTCAAAAATGAATAAATGTTAAAATTTTTTTAAAATTTTATTTTGGAGAGAAGTTGATGGACTTATATGAATGCCTGGAATAATTTATTATAATGGAAGTTTCTTTATTACTGTAAGGGAAAACAGCAATATCTAATAAGCATTAGTAGTAATTATTCTGTTTTAGACAATACAATCTTAAGCTTACATAACTGTCTAAATCTTCTTCTGTTTTCTGCCAATCACTTTCATCTAAATCATTTCTCAACATATGCTACTTAGATGTTAACAGACATTACTATACTATACTTAATATAACATAATATGACATAATATAATACAGTTAATAAATACAATTAATAATATAATATAATTAACATAACATAATATAATAATCACCAAAATATATATGGTCTATTATTGTATAAGTTGTATTTCCAGATACCTGCCTTTTCTGAGAATATTCTTCTTTGCTATTTATAACTTTCTGGCTACAGTTGATTATTTGCATAGTTTGGATCATTAACTACTACTTGTCTGTAAAGCCTAAACTTGATGTATTAATAGGCTATGGTGTAACTACATCTCAAAATCTTTAGTACGCACATAGAGATTTAAAGACTGGAGTAGCCTTCTAAGAGAGATTACTTTTGATCCACAGATTTTATGGGACAACATAAATGACTGTTGCATCTGTTATGTGGATATGATTGAATCATAAATGATTGCATTTGTTGTTAAGGCAATTAATTTTAAGCTCTATATCAACAATTCTGCAATCATCATTGAGATACAAACTTTCCCTCTTTTCTCAATGATAAAAACATGATTTTATAAACATAAAAAACCCATGATTCAGAAGTCATTCTTACGAGTTACTACCAACCTTTCAACTCAGTCTTGAAATAGAAGCACATACCTTATATTAGAATATCCCCAAAGAACAGCTTTCTCTCTGAAAAGGCACTTCTGAAGTATTATACAAATATAAAAAGTTTTCCACAGGTTCATCATAGGACAAAATTTATAGAAATCTCTTCTACCTGGATATCCAATCAATATTCAACTACATTTCAAATATGCCAGGATTTGTCGTCAATTATTCACTGTTTTAGATTTCTATAATCTCCTTACTTTCTTTGAAATGCATACTATAAATCTTGCTCTGATTTCTCTAGTTTTTGATATAACTTCTTTTATTAAAATCACTTTTCTGCCTTAGCTTTTTCCAAAAAGTAAAGAAAGTATGATGATTTGCTAAAATTAGAAGGAAGCTTTTTAAATCTCAAAATGCCTTAAGTCACACAAAGTTGTTTTTTCTTATGTGTGTAGATGCCAGTATTGTGTACTGGAATTTTATTTTTAAATTTTTGTGCATGGGATTGTCACAGGTCTGCTAAAATGTGTTAGGTTTCAATTAATTTGTCGGAAAAACAACAATCCCCATGCCAATATCAAGGCTGACCCAATTAAACTCCACCAAAAACATAGCATATTATTGTATTTTTGTCCCAATAAACATCAAATAGTGGTAAGACTTTCTTTTTTTTTCATGTTATTTTGGAGTTATCTATGTATCTATATGCCTGGAACTCTAGACCATGCATTTGTGAAAGATATTTCTTTTAAATAGGGAGCAATGACAATATCAGATATAGTGGGAAGAGTATTTTACAACTTGCTAATATGAGTTTTGGTTTACCACTTAAAATAAACACTGCCTTAACAATATTTGCTGCAATGCTATCCTTCAAAGAAACACTAGCAGCATTTATATTTTGGCAAGAGAATTATGACAAAAATGTTTGGGAAATCATTTGAACGGTGTCTCCAATATAATTTTTTACCTTTTGTTTTATCTAATCAATGCTGAAATAAATGAACTTCTGCTTCATTTCCTCATTGTTTGAATCATATCAATAGATCAAAGAAATTAGAGATGTTTTGATTAAACTATTATTTTGCCTGAAAAACATAATATTCCTGGTAAATTTTTTTAAAAAAAATATTGGAATTTAGCAAACTGGATTTTAAAAACTAATGGACTTTGGATACAGAAAAAAAACTCAACTCATTTGATCACAAAAGTAATAGTGAAAGATATATTATGGAGATGTATTTTTGTAAGACTTTTTTTGTTTTGCTTATAAGAACTTTTCCATTAAATTAATTGTCTATCCTTAAGTCACCTCTGTTTTATCATTTCTGTTGCTTTCCTATAGTATATGACTATATATTCAAAATGTACACTGCTTAAAGGTTATAAGCATAGTAAACACAAACGCAAAATTTATCACATCTAGCTCCTAATTGTTAACCTGATTTTACAAGTATACATTCCCAGTAACAGGTGGAGGAGTATTCTTCAGGGATTTTGAGGAATACTCTCCAATTCTTCATTCTAGCATATCCTACGTCAAAATCCATTTATCCTTTATGTTGCCTTTTTACCTGGTGTTCCTTGATTGTCAGTCTGCCCCATTTGACCTTTTCTTATCTTTATAAAGCCTCCCAGACTTAAATATGTTTAAGTAACTTGCCTAACGTCACAAAGCCTAGTAAGTGTTGACACCAGTATGACTAATACCTAACCTCTTACTCTTTCTACTATTTCAAAAACTACTCCAGCAAGAGTGATTCCACATACACTAGCGTTTGTTGGCTGTTAAAAGTAAATATGTTATAATAGTACTTCTCAAACTTTCATGTATGCACAAATAAGGTAGGAATCTTTTTAAACCACATATTCTGATTCAGGGGATCTGGGTGGGACTCGAGCTTCTGAATTTCTCATGAGCTTCCAGGGGATGCTAATGTTGCCATACTTTTAGTAGGAAGGCCTTGTAAGACCTAACAGGGGTTGGATGTTGTTAGTTGGTCTATTATCAAATTTTGTTCGCTACTTTTCCTACAAACACTCCACAGTTTTTAGTGTATGTTATCTTATTTGCTGTTAAATATTTAAAAATGATGATCACAATGAGTCAAACATTTTGGATTTGTTGTTACTATAAAATAAATGAGACTCAAATAAATTAATTCAGTATTATTAGCCAATTTGTCAGTTCCTTCTGTCTTTTTATTCTTTTGCAATGGAAGTAGTGAAGACATCACTAATAAAATAATAAAATGAATTGAGTATTATCTACTTCAATAGGTCATTTTCTCAAGAGGGACAGTGGTGACCAAGTGGACAATTGTGAACATGTGCTCTCTCTTGCCCCAACACATTTATCCAGATGAAAACAGGTACAAGGAATATGAGTAGCCTTGAAGGAGATGCAGATCATCATAGGGGAGACAGAAGAGCATGAAGGTAGGGAAAGGGCTACTCTCAAAGAAGCATAGGGTGAGAGCAGGTAAAGGTTGGGGGGAAGTGCTTTAAGAGCCAGACAAACCTGAGTTGGAATGATAGCTTACTATTTACTGGACACATGACTTTGGGCAAGTCATTTATCACAGCCAAACTTAGTTTTCTAATCAGTAAACATTTACCTTACAGTGTTGTTAACATTAAAACAATAATGGATGTAAAAAGGCCAGATACATTATAGGCAAGTCACAAATTGATATTCTTTCGCTCTATCTGTCTGAAGGTGAGCTGCTAAGTGTTGATTTTATGACACAGCCTTAAGGGGGTTTCCCCAGCTTTTTATTTTGTGCCCCCCTTCCTGGAGTTTCTGTCTAGTTGTCCCCAGCAGCAAAAGTTATATTAAAGTGGGGTCCAGAGGGATTGATCCAATTATAGATAAGTCACTCTCATGGTATCTGGGTTATCCAATGTCCCACTTACATTTACACATACATTATGATACTCTGGGTCATAAATATTTCACCAACTAATGCACTTGTGACTAGGCCCATCCTATAGCCATTAAATCAAGTCTTTTTGGTTTGGTCAAAAAGCATTACTTGACATACTTTGTGCAAAATAAATTTTACATTTGTTTACAGTGTAGAGAGAAGCCATAATGAGTAAGTAAAAATCTGAAAGTAATGAATTCCATTTTTTAAAAGTAGATCCTTTGGTGAATTTCTTTTAGCATTTGACATTTAGAATCTATAGTAATATTTAGTGTTAGCAAGGTTTCTCAGCACCAACCTCTGCTTTCTCAAATCTATGGTAACTGAAGGTAGTCCTTCAGAGTTCTTTTGGATGCCATTGTAACTGATAAGCAGTGGGGCACAAAGAGAGTGGAGGTAAGAAGTTGGTCTAGGAGTCATCAGTATGCTCATTAACATAGCAAAGTGATTTGAGATTTCTGATAGGTACTATTTGGGAAGATAATGGATGCTTTTTGGCTTCTGGATTAATGGGTTTGAAGTAGCATAACCTTTCTCGGGAGATATATCCAGTTCTATGTGTAGAAGGCACCAGGATCCATTAGAGCTTATTGTCTGTGAATAAAGCATGTGTTTCTGGGTATCCAATAGCCTAGTAAATACAAGCACTTAAAAAAAAATCCTACCTCTAATTCATTGATTTCTCCACTTCCTTTATATCCATATTCCCTACCTTCCTTCTTCTCCATGATTATCTAGTTTGAATTCCACAGCCCAATACCACTATTAGTCCCTCTTCAATCACCTCTCTCTGACCAAATCCCACCCTGAATGAATGAATCCATCATTCATCTTTGCTGAGCCTTCACCAAAACAGCTAAGTAGATGGCAGAGCAAAATGACACACTCAGACAGACTTACATTGTTCATTCCCTTCATCTGAGTCCTTGACACTGCCCAGAAATCTGTTTTTACAATAAGCTTGATCATCTATTCATAGCAACTAGCAGATCATAACTTTTCTCTTCTTCTTTGACCTCTCCTCCTCTCCTCCTGCCATGGCCATTTTCTGCTAATGACATTGCCTAAGACATCCTAAAGAAAATAGAAGTTATCAGATACAAGCTTCCTTATGTTCACCAAATCTACAATGTATTTTCCTCTTCCATTCCTATTCCCTTTTTCCTGGATGGTCCCTCTTATGGGCTGAATTGTGTCCTTCCAAAATTCTTATTTTGAAGTCCTAGCCCCCAGTACTTAGAATGTGACTATATTTGGATGGGCCCCCATACAATATAACTGGTGTCCTTTCAAGAAGAGATTAGGATACAGATCAAGGAGTGCCCATGTGAGAACACAGTGAGAAGGCAGCCATTTGCAAGCCAACGAGCAAGACCTTAGGAGAAACCAAACATACTGATACCTTGATCATGGACTTCTAGTCTCCAGAGCTGTGAGAAAATAAATTTCTGTTGTTTCAACTACCCAGTCTATGGTATTTTGTTTTGAAAGCCCTAGCAAACTAATATAGCCACATTTAAGACCCAGATTAAATGTTTCTTTCTCAAAGGGAAAGACATCCCAATCTAAATTAAGCTTCACTATTAAATTTTGAACATACTGTATTTTTCTTCAATGCATTTATCACAATTGACAATGATATATTGATTTGTTTACTGTGTATCTTCCTTAATAGATTTTAAGATCTTGGGTAAAGGGTAGGACTGGTGGCAGCATCAAGGGATGGTAAGATGGTTATCCCCTCTCTGTTATCTCCTTATGCTTATTTGATATAAGTAATTAGAATTTTATTAGTACTATGTCAAGTGTTGTGCAGAAAGAAAAGACTCAAGACAAGTTTCTTGCCTTAATTTCAACCAGTTTTTACTTATACGTCTCTTTTACACAGAAATTGTAAACCAGATTCATGTCTATAATTCACTGCTATATTCCTAGTACCTAGCACTGTACCTGGTATACAACCCTTGATCAATAAATCTTTTTGGAAGGGAGGGAGGGAGGGAGGGAGGGAGGGAGGGAGGAGGAAGGAAGGAAGGAAGGAAGGAAGGAAGGAAGGAAGGAAGGAAGGAAGGAAGGGAAGGAAATAGTTGTGACTGTAAGGAAAACCAATTACCTACCAATAGAGACATCAGATATAGCTGCTGTGAAGTGAGTAGACAACTTTCCATTTAGGAGTTTCCATTTAGGGTTCCATTTTTTTAATGTTTGTTTATTTTTGAGAGAGAGAGAGAGACAGAATATGAGCAGGAGAGGGGGCAGAGAGAAGATACAGAATCTGAAGCAGGCTCTAGGTTCTGAGCTGTCAGCACAGAGCCTGATGTGGGGCTTGAGCCCACAAAATGTGAGATCATGACCTGAGCCTAAGTTGTATGCTTAACTGATGGAGTGACCCAGGCTCCCCTAGGACCCCATTTTTAGCATGGAGTCTACGAATAGGATATCAGCAGATCTATTAAATTCCTGTGATTACAGATTCACTGAGGGATCTGGAGTTTCATTAGGTAGCTGGGTTGCCTGGTTCTTCCTACTGTTTTTACATCTGACTATATTATAATTTATTAAGCACTGTGATGACTTATTTTATATGTCAACTTGACTGGGCCATGGGATGTCTAGATATTTGGTTGAAACATTATTCTGGGTGTGTCTGTAAGGCTATTTGTGGTTGAGATTAATATTTAAGTTGGTAGAATGAGTAAGGCAGATGGCATTCTCCAATGCGGTTGGGCATCACCCAATTCATCTAGGGTCTGGAGAGAACAAAAAGGTAGAGTAAGAGAAAACTTGCTGTCTCTGACTGTTGTCAAGCTGGGACATTAGTTTTCCTCTAGTCTCTAGCTTGCTGACTATGAGCCTTGGACTTCTCAGCTTCCATAAGTGTATAAGCCAATTCCTTACAATGAATCTCATTGTATATATCTCTAAATCTATATTTACCTATATATCTATATATTATTATTACATAAATATTTTATGAATAAAATATTCCTTCTGTTTTTCTGGAGAACCGAGACTAATACAGGCACTTAGCAGATATTTATGGACTCTTATAAATGAAAAGAGAAATTAGAAACCATTTTACTCTTCAAACCAATTAAATATGATAGTCATTTGAGTGAGTTCTTATAATTTGAAATAGATTGTATAAAGTCTGTGTTTGTCAATGCAACAATGGTTCTTGGGAATTTTATGTGGAATGTTCCATGTATGCATTTCCATGTTTCTCCATAGTGAAGTTCCCAGATTTTTATCAGTTCCTTTTTAACTTTTTTATTATGAAAAAATTTAAATATATACAAATATAGAGATAACAGTATTTTAAACCCCCATGTGCCCATCACCCAATTCAACAGTTATTAACTCATTACCAATCTTATTTTATCCTCCTCACCCTGATTATTTTGAAACAAATCCCAGACATCATATCATTTCATGAAAAAATGCCAAACAGCTAATTTACAAATACATTTTTAGAACACAATCCTCTACTGATTTGAGGATTGCCTGTTTTTCCATCTTGAGTTGAATAATTTATTAATTTTCTATTCTCTTTTTCTTATGGACATCCTTCTGTGTATGGTAAAGAAATGAATCACTCTGCCAACTACTTTAGCCACATTATTTTATTTTGGTAGACTATTCTGAGTAAAGAGTAAAACTTTGCTTCTGTTATGAAATATGTGACTTTGGGCAAGATTTTAGTTATCTTTGTCTCAGTTTCTTCGTCTGTAAAATAAGAAAACACTTGAGGAGTGTCTGTGACCTGGCACTCATTGTAATAATAATATTGGCTATTATTATTATTTAATGTGAGAACTGGGGCTACACTAATGCAGGTGAAAGTGATGACTCATGAGTTCTTGTAGTAACTCCAATAGCCGAGTACATAGCAGGTGCTCAGAAAATGCCACCAAGAAGCAAAGAAGTCACCTTTTCCTCTTTCCATCTTAGAGAATGCCAGGTGTCCTCGTGTACCCTTATAATACCTTTCTCCTGTGTCAAGGGGATAACAGTGCAGATTGATCCTCTCTCTAATGGTGCGCAGAGTCTCAGCTTACGCCTGGTGATAAATAATGAAACAAGCTAACAGATCCTGCCTGCAGTCAATTATCACAATTCTATGTTCCTTAGTCTTCCAAGGGGCCCTCAGTAGGGACTTATGTAGCTATAGAAATGAGAGAAAAATGGAGAAATAAAAAAAAAAACAAAACAATTCCATCTGTCAAAATGGTGATGGATGCTGTCCAAACCTGTGAACAAAACCTGAAGTGTTAATTCTATGCACTGCTGATGCCTTTAATTATGCAACTTTGACAGATGGAAAGATCGTTATGCAGTTTTTATTTAAGAAGCTCATGCAACTGTAATTTTTGTGCCAAGGGTAATCAGTCACATTAAAGAATTTGCCAGAAAGTAAACTCTACCTTATTTATAGCTTACTAGGTCCTAATTATGCTTCATAAGTGGACAGTCATATAATAAGATGGACACAAAATATACATGACTGCAAATTACTACATGGCAGTTACATGTCAGCACAGGCAATCATTTCAAACCACATAATACTTCCCTGTGAATATGCACTAAACAGACTCTAGATCATACCTTGCTGAGGCAAAATTCCAAAGATCTAAAATGTTTTTCCTTAGTCTTAGCTTTAGAAGGGCCTTCAGAAAGTTACAGAACAATCACTGTTTGCCTTATATATATTCCTCTTAGTCTAATTGCAAGGATTTTCGTCAGACCTTTCTGCTAGTTTCCTGAAGTGCTTTTAGTGTCACCTGCATTGCTGTGTCTCATGTAACCCAGAAATACATCTTAGGATAATTTTAGTTTCTTTCCTCTGTATCCCTGCCTCAGTGAAATTATATTCCACTCATCTCCTCCTCAATCTCCTTATCATGCATGGCCTTTTTCTAAAGAGGAGACCTAGAAATCCAGAACCAGAACATCTTGGATGTATAATCTGTGTGACTACCAAGCTGTTAAAGCTATCCTTTTCATTCCATGGCTAAAGTCTAAGGCTTCATTATCATCAAGTTATTGTAGTTCCTAAGGAGGCTGCAGCCTCCTTAGTCCTCTGTCTCCTGACTTAACCTTCATACTCTTGAAAGCTGATCTTAAAGCACAATTCTTACACATTTCCCCTGCTCAATACCCTTCAATGGAACACTTGGCTCTAGAATAAAGCTTAAAGCATAGCATGCAAGCTCTTCATGATCTGGTCCCAGACAATCTTTCTACACTTTTCCTTCTGCTTATCAGTGCATACTGTCTGCTATATCTGTATCAGACAGGTACCATTCTCTGATTTCTCTCTTCTAAGCTTCTATTCCTTTTATCTACCTTAAACACTTTTACAAATCATCTTTGCCTCTTTGAATCCTAGACTTCTTTTCCAGCTGAGGGAAGAGAACTTCTCCAATGTGTTCACTCTCAGTGCAGTTTCAAACACTGGCCATGTATATGGACATTACACTCTTTGGCATTTGGAATATTCTAAATTGCTATTCTTCATTTTTATACTTCAAGTTTTTTCTTTTCTATGTAGTTTGTTATATTTTTAATTGCAGAAACCATATATCCATATATTTTAAATAATATATTATAAACTAAATTATAAGCTACTAGAGTTTGCTAAATTATAGGATACTAGAGTTTGGGACTCTGATATAAAATAGTATAACATAAGAATGTGAGAATTAGCCAATAACAGATTAAAACTCTGATCCTGGTACTTGCTAGCTATGTGCTACTGGATCAGGTACCTAAACTCTGTGAACCTCTGTTCCTTCATCTATAAAAAGAGAGGTAACAGTCTTTTATCTCAGAGCTGTTGTAAGAGATAAATGGTAAGCTGTTGTAGGATGTAAATGGTATAATAAATTAAATGTGCCCAGTAAATTATAGCTATTAGGATATTAAATTTATCTTGTATGTTCGATGCTGAACACAGTGACTGGCATCTAGTTGGCATTTAATAAACACTGCTTGAACTAAACTGCATTTATGTTAACAGCATTTATATCAGTCTACCACCACTCCTGATAGTCGATAAATAATCTTTCCAACTTAGTTGAGTTTCTTAAAATCAAGGATAAGGTCTGTTTTAAACTTGTCAATGTAAAAAAACTCATATAAACTCATAATTTATTAATAAAATAAAAGTATCTTCAGTTATGAACATGTGGATATCAGTTATGAACATGTGGATATCAGTTATGAACATGTGGATATCAGTTGGATGTAGACTTTTATGTGTTTAATTAAGTTATGGAAAAGCTTCTTGACAACCCAGTTCAGATGTACCTGCCAACATTGTGAATTGAATACAATAGAAACAAGTGTCACCTAAAGTTCACTAAAAGAAATAGTTGGCCAAGAGAAAAGAAAGTATTAAAAAAGAATGGGGAGAAGGAAAATATCTTCAGAAGTTGGGGAGGGAAGTTGGTATAATGGAGACAGCAAAGACTAAAGATAAATGTTTAAGTTCAATTTTTTACCCATTCATTTTAGATTGCCATTTGTAAATTGAGGAGGTTGAAATAGACCAGAATTTCACAAACTTCAGTCATTTATAAACCACCCCAAAGATTTTTGCCATATCTGATGCCATGTGAGCTGTTATTCATGTAATATTTTCTTTAAATTGACTCACTTTTACTTTATTCAAATAAATTTATTATAAAAGGAAATGACATGTCACTGCCATAAAGAGAAAACTAGAATCAGATTATGTAAATAGAAAATTACTGTGAAATTAACAAAAACAGAGTTATCTTATAAAAATATATTAGATAAAGTTTCCAGTAAAAGATTTGAGCATGAATCTGAACTTATTTTGATAAAAAAGGAAACTATCAATGTTAGTTAGATGTTAAAGAAAAATAGCACAAAAATAAGATACCCTCTTTTATGTAGCTCAAATATATTGAAAGAATATTCAAAAAGAAATGGCTTCCTCACTGGGTCACTCACTGTTAGTGATTACCATGCACCTATTCCTTTGCACTCGGCATGTTATAGACTATTGGCTACGTTCCTCACATTCAATCCATCACTACTTAACATGTAGTGAACAAAGGAAGAAATGAAAAGTTTGTACCAAAGTTTATAACCTAGTGTACAGTATGACAAAATACTTATGGTTACATAATAGTTTTGTTTTCTATTTATAATTTCATCTGACAATTTTAAACTCTTGATGTGTCTGCAGAATCTGAATAATCTCAGTATTCAGTTGGGCAACCATCACAATACCTACCTTTGGAGGTTGCTTCCCTCTACAAACCAACAAAATATTTATCTCACTAGATAACTGGTGGATAAGAACAAATAGGTATCAACTCTGGAACCAATATGAGTAAGTTCAGATTCAAACTCATCACTTTCTAGGGCCTGTGGCCTTGAGCAAAATTATTTAATTGCATTTATTTCTTGAGTTATGTTGGGAGAGGTCATTGATATGATGTGACTGTTGACTGCCTGTAAGGTGGACCCTGGCAACTGAAGGTTCCTCACTCCTTCCCCTATCCTTGAAATGTGGGTTCCACTTGCCTTCCCTGCTCCCAGATGCTGCCCCAAGGACACAGCCTTGAGATAGTGATGTTGTACTCAGACTATCTGGATGGTATATGTGACTGAACCCAAGTAAGGCCACTATATAAACTTAGAAGACTTGGTGGGTAGGTACAGAGATCTAATCTTGTGGCCTCCCAAGACAAGCCTTATACATAAGTTCTCTTGTTTATTTATTTTTTAATTTTTTATGTTTATTTATTTTTGAGCCAGAGCAAGAGAAAGAGTGCAAGTGGGGGAGGGGCAGACAGAGGGAGACACAGAATCTGACTGAAGCAGACTCCAGGCTCTGAGCTGTCAGCACAGAGCCCAACTTGGAGCTTGAACTCACAAGCCGTGAGATCATGACCTGAGCCAAAGTTGGACACTTAACTGACTGAGTCACTCAGGCATCCCATCGTACAAGTTCCCTTGCTTATTAAATGGATCACCTACCAATCTGGAATAGCCTGCCTTTTTCTTCCGTCTCTCTCTGGAATCTATGTCTGGGGGCTAGTTTCAGATTTCACCTGGGAAGTCCCCAAGGAGCTTGTGAATCAACAAGATGGCCGACATATGAAGTTCCTGAACTCCCCTCTTCTACCAACTCTACAACTCTACATGAAACAATTCCTTTTGTAAGAAATCCAGAAACTGAATGACTCTTACAGTTTGAGTGAATGAGCACATGAAAATGGGCCACTGCAAGCCACTAATATATCCCTGGAAGGAGCTTGTACACACATCTGTACCCTAGCTTTTCAGCTGCTTTCCCTGGGACAAGTCTCTAATTTGCCTTGTTCCAATAGCCAATGGGACTTCCATTCAAGAGGCTCACAGGATTGTAGCAAAGAAGCATTTCTTTTTTTTTTTTTTTAATGTTTATTTATCTTTGAGAGAGAGAGAGAGCACGAGCAGGGGAAGGGCAGAGAGAGAGGGAGACACAGAATATGAAGCAGGCCCCAGGCTCTGAGCTGTCAGCACAGAGCCTAACATGGGGCTCGAACCCATGAACCATGAGATCATGACCTGAGCCAAAGTCACATGCTTAACTGATTGACCTATCCAGGTGCCCCAAGAAGCATTTCTAAACTGGCTATCCCTCCAGGGCTCAGTGCAGAGGAAACAGGCAAAAATGTTTGGCTCTCATAATTTCCCTGAAAGAGGTCTACTTGCATACTTAAAAGCTGCTGCCTGAGGGTCAGACTTCTAATTTAACATATATCTAGGACTAACAGAGATTCTCCCCAGGGACCATGAAAAGTGTCAGATTCCCTTCTGTCTTTTCCATCTAGCCTAACCCAAGTCACCAGTATCTCTCTGGAAAGAGTTTATACAAATGTCTGGCACACCAGCTTTTATGACTGCTATCTGAGGGGTGAGCCCCCAGATTGCATTCAACAGTCTCACAGAACTGTAGCAAAGAAATTCTTAAAGGCTCAGAAACACCTCCTTTCCCCATGGCTATATACCTGGGCCTAGAGCAGGGGGAGCTGGCAAAAATGCCCACCTCCCAGTTTCTACAAGGAAGAGGCCTAACTACATAGTTTCCCAGCTGCTGCCTAAGGGTCAGCTTCCAAACAGCCTACACTTAAGTGCTAACTGCAATTCTTCCCTTTGGGACATTGATGAGTCTTGACATACCATCAACTACTGGTAGCCACTAAGGGCAAAGAAGGCATCTTGGACCATCACAAATATGTATAGAACATTCCATCAAACACCAGCAAAGACACATTCTTCTCAAGTATCCACGGCCAAGTTTGAAATCAGTGTAATGCATCTAGCTTTGCTCTTCTTTCTCAGGATTACTTTGGCTATTCAGAGTCTTTTGTGGTTTCATACAAATTTTATGATAGTTTTTTTCTGTCTTTGAAAAATGCCATTGTAATTTTGATTGGTATATGCTGAATATTCTAAAAAGCTAATTTCATAGAAATAGAGAATATAATGTTGGTTTCCAGTGGGTGTAGGGAGGGGAAATGGGGTGATAGAGGTCACAGGGTACAAATCTTCAGTTTTAAAAATATGTTCTGAGGATCTAATGTACAGCATAGTGACTATAGTTAATAATACAGTATTGTACACTTGAAAAAGATCTTAAGCATTCTTATGACACATATAAAAAGAGTTCATTATGTTAACTATGAGGTGATGGATATGTGAATTATCTGGATTTTGGTAATCATCCTACTATGTATATCAAATTATCATGCTGTATATATTTTTTTTTAATTTTTTTTTTAATTTATTATTTCTAGGAGACAGAGAGAGAGACAGCGTGAGCAGGGGAGGGTCAGAGAGAGGGAGTCACAGACCGAAACAGGCTCCAGGCTCTGAGCTGGCAGTCAGCACAGAGCCCGACGCGGGGCTCAAACCCACAAACGGTGAGATCATGACCTAAGCAAAAGTCGGACGCTTAACTGACTAAGCCACCCAGGCGCCCCAATCATGCTGTATATTTTAAATACAGTCATATTTGTCAATTATTCCTCAATAAAGTTTAAAAAAATAACAAAGATGAAGGCAAATCAGATATCTGATAAGGGGTTAATAACCATAATATACAAAGAACAAATAACTCAATAGAAAAAAAATAATTCAATTAAAAAACAAGCAGAGGAACTGAATATGCATTTTCCCAAAAAGACATTTAAATGGCCAACAGGTACATGAAAAGATGATCAACATCACTGATCATCAGGGAAATGCAAATCTAAATCACAATGAGATATCACTTCATAGCTGGTAAATGGCTATTATCAAAAAGAAAAGAAACAAGTGTTGGCAAGGATATAGAGGAAGGGGAACACGTATGCACTGTCAGTAGGAATGTAAATTGGTGCAGCAACTACAGAAAACAGAATGGAGTGACCTCAAAAAGTTAAAAATAGAACTCGTATATGACCCAGCAATTCTACTTCTGGGTATTCATCCAAAGGATACTGAGGAGATATCTGCTTTCTCATGTTCACTGAAGCATTATTCACAATAGCCAAGGTATAGAAATAACCTACATGTCTGTCAATGAATGAATGGATAAGGATGTGGTATATGTAGAGAATGGAATATCATTCAGCCATGAGAAAGAAGGAAATCCTGCCATTTACAACATGTAGGACCTAGACCACTACCACTAATGGTAATGGCCTACAACTTATGCTAAGTGAAATAAGTCAGACAGAGACAGACAAATACTATATAGTTTCACTTATATGTGGAATCCAAAAACAAAACAAAACAAAACAAACAAAAACAGAAACATACTCAAAAATACAAAGAACAAACTGGTGGTTGCCACAGGGGAGGAGAGTGGGAGGGATAGGCAAAATAAGTAAAGGGGCTTAAGAGGTGCCAACTTCCAGTTATAAAACAAATAAGTCAAGGTGACAGAAAGTACAGCATAGGGAATACAGTCAATAATACTGTAATAGTGTTGTATGGTGACAGATGGTAACTACACTTATGGTGAGCATTGCAAAATGTATATAAATGTCAAATCGCTATGTTGTACACTTGAAACTAAAATAAGATTACATGTTAACTATTCTTCAACTTACAAAAATAGTACAAGTCATAAAAAGCCTGGGGAAGAGGGTAGGGAAAGCAGTTTAATTTTAGTTTAGGGCATTATGCTAAGTGAAATAAGTTAGAGAAGAGCAAACACTCTATGATATCACTAAATCTAAACAAGCCAAAATTATAGACACGGAAAATAGAATGGTGGTATTCAGGGGATAAGAGTATGGAGGGAAAGGGAATACACTGGTCAAAGAATAAAAACTTCCAGTTATAAGATGAATAAGTTCTAGGGATCTAACGCACAACATAAAGATTATAGTTAACAATACTGTGTTATATACTTAAAAGTTGCCAAGAAAGTAGATTTTAAATGTTCTTACCACACACACACACACATACACACACACACACACACACACACACACACACACACACAAATGATAATTATGTGACAGTACAGAGGTATTAGTTGACACTATAGTGGTAATCGCTTTTGCAATATACAAGTGTATCTAACCAACATGCTGTGTACTTTAAACTTACACAGTAGTATACATCAATTACGGCTCGATAAAGCTGGAAAAGAATCTCATTTACTTTTATCATTTGAAAAATGACATTAATAAGTCTCACTTCATATGATTGTTTTAAGAATTAGAGGAGACACATGTAAGAAACTAATACCTAATTAGATTTCAGAATGGACAGCTCATCCTTATGACTGATGTGCACAATAACCTGATAAGGCAGGCAGAGTAGTTATTTCCATTCTACAGATATTGCTACTAAAGCTCAGGGAAGGTCAAAAGAGAAGATCCAATCACTAGTAGGTAGTGACTTAGATTGAAATTTAAGTCTTTTGATTTTCAGTCCAATTTTGTTTCTTCTATCTACTGTGTCTCCTTTCCACCTCACAGCACATGGAAATAGGGAACTGACCTCAAGATGAATGTGTTGAAAGATGAAGAGTTGATGTTTGTGCCTGCTTGCTCTGGTATATCTATGCACTTGAGCCAAGGAATTGGGCAACTGTGAACTAGAAGTCCCGTTGCACTGTTTGCCTAACTTACCTCTGGCATTTACTCCTGCGGGGCTTAAAGTGTAGGCAGTGTCTACTACATCTCTGTTGAGGCACATGTTTTGCCCCAAATATACTGAGCATTTGCACAGTCTACTACCTTTGTTCCTTTTGTTAACTCTTTCTGGAATATACTTTCCCATTGCATTCTTGGCCCTGTAAAATGAAACAAAAAACACTCTACAAAACAAAAACCCTAAGCTCAGATCAAATATGATTTCTTTGCTGTAGCCTGAAGAGCACACATCTGTGTCATCTTTGCATCTGTACTTACACTATCCTCACATTTGGAATGACTTTCTTTTGCATGTTAGTATTAACTTTCTGTCTGTGAGCTCCTTAAGGGGAATATTCACATGCCACTTTTGTAACCAGTATCCAGCATGTCATCTGTTAGTATACCGCATGTGTTCTACAAATGACGGTTGATATAAGTTCAATCGATTTTGTTCTTCTGAGAGACAGTAAAGAGTGAAAAAAAATGCAACTTGTCTATATATGGAATAATTAGAGACATCAACAAAAGTGTTTAGCATAACACTGGTTTACTGTGGAGTTGTTATATCGCTGCTATATCTTTGTTTGCAAATGATATAATAATATGTATATAAATTCATACATCTATTAAAACACAAATAATATAATTTCTATAGCAAGGCAGAGAACACAGATGCTTCTGCTTGAGAATTTCTTAGCATTCTGTGCTTTGCTAAGAAAATAAAAGCTATATTAAGAGTGTTAAGTTGAAATTGCCAGAGTATCCAGTATTGGAGGAAAGTGGTAAAATGTAGTTATGCAAATGAACACAGGAAACTGATCAAACTTACAGAATGAACAAAATAGAATCAACCCAAACTTGCTACTGAAAAATACCATCCAAGTTCTTGCTTTGCTCCCCTGGGTAAATTTTTTTTTGTCCCTGCAAGCTACCCTGGGACCAAGTAAGAGATAATTCATTTCAAAATGAGAAGGCCTATTTTTGGAGTACTGCCCTGAATTTTTTCTTTTGCCTATAATAATCTATTGTCCTGGATGCCAAAAATAGTGTGGGGCAGGGATTATTTAAAGCTCTTCAGCAGAAGGCAGTAATGCAGCCCGCTGAACTTCTTAGAACAAAAGAAGTTAAGTTTCAGCTAAAAGAAACTAGAGCTATCTATAGCAGTGGACCCATGTAGTGGTACCATCAGTATTTTTGTTTGCCTTTATTTTTATTTTCCTAGAACTGGAGAAGGCCCCCAAAACCAGTCAGAGTAAACATCTGACTTGATAAAATCTAACTGGTAGGCCTTAGTTGGGGAAACTCACCTCAAAAAACAAAAACAAAATAAAGAAAAACAAACAAAAAACCCAAACAATAACAACAAAACATAAGGAACCATTTTTAGTTGGATGATATTGGGGCACCAGGAAAGGCCACTGTTCTTTGTTTAACTATCTTTAAACAGGAGTCCCAATCCTTCTGGGCAACATGACTTTTTCATCAAGAGTCTCAAGAAGCTACAATGCTCTTTGACTAATAAGGGTCTATTAGTTTTCCTATTACTGCTATAAAAATTACCACAAACTTAATGGTTTAAAACAGCATAAATGTATGCTCTTAGAATTCTGGAGGTCAGAAGTCTGAGATCAGACTTACTAAGTATTGACAGAGTAGTTTCCTTTTGGAAGCACTGGAGGGAGAAATCATTGCTTGGCCTTTTCCAGCTTTTAGTAGCCACTTGCCTTTCTTAAATGGTGGCCCCTTCCCCATCTTCAAAGAAAATCACTCCAATCTCTGTGCTTATCATCATATCACCTTTTCTGCTATAGGCAAATCTTCTTCTCTTTCTCTTCTATAAGAACAATTGTGATTACATTTAGGGTCCACTTGTTTAATCTCTTCCTCTCAAAATTCACAATTTCTGAGGATTAGGATGTGAAGTCTTAGGGGGCAAAAACAGATGCTCTATGTTGAATAAATATACCCTTTCTCCAATGGTGGGTCAAAGGTACAAAAAGCCCAAAGAACATATGTGTAACTTGCTATAATATTCTGCTTAAGAGGACTTCTGCTAGAGGAATTGGTTAGGGAAGACCACTGAAAAATCAGAAATTAAAAACAGGGAGGCAGAACAACTAGCCAAAGGGTGAAACTTCTGGTATCTTAAAAGTCATCTTAGGGGAATCCAGCAGGAGAGCCTCTGAAGAACCTACCAATTCCATCTATTCAGGAGTCACCAGGTTTAATCATTAGTCAGAACCATGGACTGTGGACTTAAGGCAGCACTTGTGACGCAAGGGCAGATCCAGGTTTGCTGAGGTACTAAACAGAATTTGAGAAACTTTCTTTGAGAAAAAGAAGAAAACATCACAAATACAAAATTAGCTAGAAGACCTTGGAAGGGGCCTTTGCAAATGAAGAACTCTAAAGTTTGATTTCAGTAATTTTATGGTAATTCTGTGAAGTAAGAATTTTCTGCTCCCTTTCCCCCCTCTCTGTTTCTGTACTCTGACTCCACAAAGATCTAAGACCAAGATTAGCTAGGTAGGCCAGGAAGAAAGAAGCAGATCACCCCCACTAAAGGGCTTTGCTGAAATGGGTAGGGTAGAAAAAGATTTGTGCCTTTGTAAAAATACTAAAGTGTTGACAAACAGATTGAATTTAATATTTAATTAAAGAATTAAGAATGTACTTTTATGACTTAAAAAGACTATAGCACTGTGCATTAACTATGATCAACCAGAAGCATCATGGGTTTTGCCAGGTTTCTATTTATGGGCTAGGGAAAGCTTCTCCCACCAAGTACATTTAAAAAAATTTTTAAATGTTTATTTATTTTTGAGAGGAGGGGCGGAAGTGGGAGGGGCAATGAGAGAGGGAGACATAGAATCTGAAGCAGGCTCCAAGCTGTAAGCTGTCAGCACAGAGCCTGGTGTGGGCTGGAACTCACAAACTGTGAGATCATGACCTGAGCCAAAGTCAGAGGCTTAACCAACTGAGCCACCCAAGCACCCTCACCAAGTACATTTTAAACTGAAAACAGGAAGTAAAAAGTTGTGGTTTTGATTATATTCCATAAACTGTGCTTGTTCAGTAGACTAGTTATATAGGTTGTGATGAATTTTCCATAACTAGTATGTGCAAGCAGTTGATGTCAGCTTGTCAGGAATATTGTAGAAGAGTTTTAAGAATCTCTAGTGTGGTTCTAGTAAGTGGTCTTTAAGGTCATTCCTAGTTCTGATGGAATGGTTCTGGTTCGTCTGTACTACTCAACCATTGATAACAGAGACTTTCCAAAGAAAAGTTTTGACAAGGAGAACGAAAAGCAAGCAAAATGTCAGGAAGATGATGTTAGGTAGAAAGGAATGAATCTAGCAAATGATACAAACGGCATTTGCCCTTCTTCCAAAGGACAAAATGTTGATTCCCTTTTTAAAAACCTGAAATGCAGAATGAGAATAATAGATGGAATAGATTTGGAGTTTAAAATACTACTGTTGATTTCTGGTTTCTAGTCTGGCACAAAAGGACTTAGAAATTGCCACTCCACTCTAACAAGTAAAAACCTAAACAAACTGAAAAATAAGCACATCTTCTTAGATCCCTTAAGGAAGAAAGGTAAGATCACAGGGCAAACTACTGCCCCCAAACTGGAGAGCCAGAAAGGCAGACACAGAGAATCACAACTTAATGAAGTAAAAACCACCATGGGAACCAGTGCCAGGATAAGAAAAACCTGAAATGTAATTGATGAATTGCTGGAGGCTCAGTGTGGACAGATATGAGAGTCAAACACTCTAGAGGGATCTAGGTGGAGGGATGTGAATGGGGGGGCAAGGGGGGTGGGGAGGAGATGCTTGATGTTTTTGTGGGTTTTGCCTCTGGGGACTCAACCAGTAGGGAGAGGGGAAGGATGCCATTTAAAAATATATCTCAACATTCTATTCTTCTTAACAAGGTCAGCCCTCAAGAGAAACTAAACTCACTAAAGCCTAAACTTCTAGGATTTTATTAGAGCCTCAACTGACATTTGAGAAGGAAAATGACCATCTTCAGGCCTGTTTAGCTATACTGTCCCATCTAAGAGTAGGGAGATCTGAGAAGCATTTGTGAAGTTCATAGTCCAGAAGTGCACGTTCACCAAATGACTGAGACCTAGTCAAACTCTGTTCTTCCTCTATACCTTACCACCACATTACTAAAGGCCTATTTAGAGCAGTTCCTTTTACTCAGTACATCATGTCTGGAATACTAAAAGGCAAAACATGTTTGAAAGGACAGAGCAAGCATGAGAAGATTCAGATACAGAAGTCACGTTGGAATTATCAGACTGAGAATTTAAAACACCTATGGTTAATATAATAAGAATTCTACTGGATGAAGTGACCAGCATGCAAGAATAAATGGGCAATGCAAGTAGAGAGGTGGACATTCTAAGACAGCATCAAAAAGAAACTCTAGAAATCAAAAGCACTGTGACAGAAATGAAAAATAATTTTGATGGGCTTATCAGTGGACTGGACACCAATGAGGAAAGAATTCTGAGCTTGAGGATATATCAATAGAAATCATCAAAACTGAAAAGAAAACAAAAAAAAAAACAAAAAACTCACAACATAATATCCAATAACTGAGATAACAACAAAAGGTGTAACATATACATACTGGGAATATTATAGGGAGAAAAAAGAGAAAGGAATAGAAGCAATATTTGAAGCAATAATGACTGATAAGTTCCCTAAATAAATTTCAGACAACAAATCACAGATCCAGGAAGCTCAGAGAACACTAAGCAAGACAAATGAAAACAAACAAAAACAAAACCAAACCAAAACTATACTTGGACATATCATATCTAAAATGCAGAAAATCAAAGATAAAGAAAACATCCTAAAAGAAGCCAAGCAAGGGGAGAAACATCTTACTTATAAAGGAAAAAAGATAAGAATTACATCTAACTACTTCTCAGAAACCATGCAAGGTAAAAGACAGTGGTGCAAAACATTTAAAATGTTGATATTATAAAGCTACCAACCTAGAATTCTGTACTTTGTGAAATTATCCCTCAAAAAGAAAAAAAAATAAAGATTTTGCTGGACAAACAAAAACTGAGGGAATTTGTTGCCAATGGATCTGTCTTATAATAAATGTTAAAAGAAGTTGTTTAGAGAGAAGTAAAATAATAAGGGCTAGAAACTCAGATATACATAAAGAAAAAACAAGCATTGGAGAAGGAATACGTGAAGGTAAAGTTAAAATTTCTGTTTCTTTTTCTTAATTGATCTAATATATATAGTGACATATATATATACCAGTAATGTATTTGATTACACACACACACACACACACACACACACACACACACACACACACTTAGGTATAAATGAAATGGATGACTGTAATGACAAGGGACTGGAAGGAGGAATTGGTATTATATGTTATCAGAAGTATTTAAAAGTGGACTTAGATCAGCTGTAAATGTGTATTGCAAACTCTAGGGCAATGACTAAACAAAGTAAAAAAAAAAAAGTATAACTGATGTACTTAGAAAGGAGAGAAAACAGAATCCTAATAAAATACTCAGTTAAAACTGCAAATAGCAGAAAAAAGAGATGAAGATAAAATAAGAGAAAAGAGGGGTGCCTGGGTGTCTCAGTTGGTTAAGCATCCAACTCTTGGTTTCGGCTCAGGTGATGATTACACAATTTGGGGGTTTGGTCCCTGAGTCGGGCTCCAGGTTCCACAATGACAGTGCAGAGCCTGCTTGGGATTCTCTCTCTGCTCTTTACCCTTCCACTCCTATGTATACACAAGTGTATGCACATGTTCTCTCTCTCCCTCTCTCTGTCTGTCTTTCAAAATAAATAAACTTTTTTTAAAAAGATTAAAAAATAAGAGCAAAGTACAAGAACAAAAAATAGAAAATAGTAACAAATATAGTAGATATTAATTTATATCAATAAATATATTTATTTATTTTTATTTATTTATTTTTTTTTCATGCATGCAAAGGCAAAGGGCTTTATTACGGGCTCAAGCTTGGGCTCACAGACTTCACAGCGCCGTGGATCCGTGCTGAGAGCCCCGCAAAAGGGCAGAGTAGGGTTTTTATGGGGTTTGTGATGGGGGAGTTACAGAAGTTGTGACATGGGAACAGTGATCCAATCATAATTATTCAACATCATTGACAGCGGGTTTGGCCATACACATTGTCTAGAGTATCCGTTACTTTTGGCGGGATCCAATTACAACGTTTAGAGTACCTTTAAATTTAACCAATCACAGAGCGAGCCTAGGGTCTTGCTCAGCGACTAACGGGTTAACTTTAACATTAGGTAACAGGGTCCTATCTATAGTTTCCATCTCCAGGCCTCTCCCTTAACAATGTGGAGGGTGGTCGCTGGCCTTTCCTGATTGGGAGTTGCAAAGGTGGTTACTCCTGCCTTGGGCAATGTGTAACTACCTCATAGTTTCGGGGAAGCTGAAACTCAGGCCTTCTAGTTTAGAGGGGAAACTTAAAGCCTGTCATGGGTTCAGTTTGGTTTAGATGTTTAGACTTGTGGCCTTACATTTCCCCCTCTGTCTTGTAACTGACCCAATCCTGGGTCAGTTGTATCTCCATCACTTTGGTCTAAAGGTTGATATTGGGCCTGTAAGACCATTAGTATTTTTATTTTTTTAATGTTTTTTTTATTTATTTCTGAGAGAGAGAGACAGCGTGAGCAGGGGAGGGTAAGAGAGAGAAGGAGTCACAGACTCTGGAACAGTCTCCAGGCTCTGAGCTGGCAGTCAGCACAGAGCCCGACACAGGGCTTGAACCCACAAACCGGGAGATCATGACCTAAGCGAAAGTCGGACGCTGAACCGACTAAGCCACCCAGGCACCCCTCAATAAATAGACTTTTAATTTTATTTTTAATCTATATGTGTCTTTATATTTAAAGTGAGTTTCTTGTAATAAAATATACATGAGTATTGCTTTTTGGATCCACTGTCTTTTAACTTGGTATATTTAGGACATTCATATTCAAAGTGATAATTGATATAATTAATATATAATAGTTTGTTCAAAAGACTAAAAAAGAAAAATCACATAATCATATCAATAGATGCAGAAAAAGTATTTGACAAAATCCAACACCCATTCATGATAAAGTTCTCAGTAAACTTGCAATAGAGTAGAACTTTCCCAACTTGATAAAAATATCTACAAAAAATCCTATAGTTAACATATATTTAATGATGAGAACCTTGAAGCTTTTCCACTAACATCAGGTACAAGGTGATGATGATTTTTCTCACCATTTCTTTTTAACATTATATTGGAAGTTCTAGCTGATACAATAAGACAAGAAAAAGAAACAAAATATATCTGGATTGGAAAGGAAGAAATAAAATTGTCTTTGTTTGCAGACGACATGATCATCTATGCAGAAAATCTGAAAGAACTGACAAGGAAAATTCCTGGAAATAATAAGTGATATAGCAAAGTTGTAAGACACACAAGATAATATACAAAAATTAATCACTTTCCTGTATACTAGAAATAAACAAGTGGAATTTTATTATTTTATTTTTTTAATCCAAAACTACGAATGTGTATTCATAGTGCATTTTATTTTATAAATTATTTCCTAGCCCAATTCTCTGAAAAGGCAAAGAAGTAGTCACTGGTCCAGAGGGAATGAACATTCCCTTGTGCCCAGATTGTGGTTTCCAAAAACTATTTCTTTTTTTAATGAATATAATTTATTCCCAAATTGGCTTACATACAATACCCAGTGCTCATCCCAACAAGTGCCCTCCTGAATGCCTGTCACACATTTTCCCCTTCCAAGGCCCCCATGCATCCACCGTCAGTTTGTTCTCTGTATACAGTAGTCTAAACAAGTGGAATTTTAAATTAAAAGCATCATTTACGTTACCACCCCTTAAAATGAAATATTCAGGTATAAATCTAATAAAATATAGATCTATAAATAAATATATAAATAAAACAAGATCTATATGAAGAAAGCTACAAAACTCTGAAGAAAAAAAACAAAGAACTAAATAAATGGAGAGATATTTAGTTCATGGACAGAAAGACAATATTATCAGGATGTCAGTTCTTCTCAACTTGATCTAAAGTTCAACACAATCCCAATAAAAATCCCAGCAAATTATTTAATGGATACTGACAAACTGATTCTAAAGCCTATAGGGAAGGCAAGAGAACCAGAATAGTCAACACAATATTGAAAGAGAAAAACAAAATTGGAAGATGGACACTATCTGACTTTAAGACTTACTATAAAGCAACAGTAATCAAGATCATGTGGTGAAAGAATAAACAAATAGATCAATAGAATGAACAGTCCAGAGAACTTAAAAATAGACCTCAAAAATTCAACCAAATAACCTTTTTCAAAAGAGTAAAGGCAACAAAATGGAGCAAAGATAGTTGAAAAAACCTTCAGCAAATGGTGCTGGACAACTAGACCTCCATATACAGAAAAAGAAATGACTCTAGACACAGATCTTACTCCCTTCAAAACATTAACTCAAAATGGATCATAGAAATAAATGTAAAACATAAAACTGTAAAACTCCTAGAAAAAAAGCATAAAAAATATAGATAACCTAAGGTTGCCAATGACTTTTTAGAGATCACACCAAAGGCACAATTCATAAAAGAAAGAATTAATAAATTGGACTTCATTAAAATGAAAAATAAAGCTATAGACTGAGAGAAAATACTTGTAAAAGACACATGTGACCCAGGACAATTATCTAAACTATATGAAGAACTCTTAAAACTCAACAATATGAAACCCCCCCCCAAAAAAAAGTCATCTAAAAAATGGGCCAAGGACCCAACCAGACACCTCACTTAAAAAGATATACAGATGGAAAATAAGAATATGAAAAGATCCTTTACATATGTCATCATGAAAATATAAATTACAACAATGATGTCACTACACACCTATTAGAATGGCCCCAATCCAGAGCACTGACAACACTAAAAGCTGGCAGGAATGTGGAGCAACAAACAGGAGCTCTCTCATTCACTGCTAGTGGGAAATCAAAATGGAATAGCCACTTGGGAAGGTAGTTTGGCAGCTTTTTACAAAACTAAACATGATCTTATAATATGATTCAGCAATTGTTCCTTGCTATTTACCCAAAGTAGGTAAAAACAAGTCCACACAAAAACTTGTACTCAGATGTTTGTAGCAGGTTTTTTCATAATTGTTAAAACTTGGAAGCAACCAAGATGTCTTTCACCAGGTGAATGGATAAATAAACTGTGGCACATCAAACAATATAATATTAACCAATGCTAAAAATAAATGATCTATCAAACCATAAAAAGACATGGAAGAATTTAAATGCATATTATTAAGTGAAAGAAACCAGTCTGAAAAAGCTACGTATTGTATGATTCTAACTACATGATATTCTGTGGAAGGTAAAACCAGAGAGACAGTGAAAAGATCAGTTCTTTGTCAGAGGTTGTCCAGGGGGACGGATGAATAGGCAGAGCACAGAATATGTTTAGAGCAGTGAAACTACTCCTATATGATACAATAATGGTGGATACATGCCATTATAAATTTGTCCAAATCCATGTACAACACCAAAATGATCCCTAATATAAACTATGGACTTTGGGTCATTTTGATGTGTCAATGGAACTTCATCAATTGAAATCAATGTATCACTCTGGTGGGAGAAGCTAATAATGGAGTAGGTTATGCATGTCAGCGGGGGTAGGTGGGGGAGGTGGTTATATTAGAAATTTCTGTATCTTTTGCTTAATTTGGTGTAAAACTAAAACTGCTCTAAAAAATAAAGTCTATGAAGAAAATAATAAAAAAAATGCTACTGCCCACACTCAAACATTCACATGCCTTTGTGGGGGCCCCTGTTCAAAATATATGTTAATGTGAAAGAATACATTTACAGCCAAAACTCATTTTTAAAGCTGGTTTATCTCCAAATGTATGAGTGTTTTATTACTGTTATTATAAATGCCCTTTAATGCAAGCCTTCTCATTCATTAGCTTGGAGAGTTCCAAAGTGAAATGAAAAACAAGTTTCTTGACAAGCTTACAGACTTTAAAGCTGTTAGAGTGGGTGGAAGAAATGAGTGTTGCAAAGCTCTTACAGATATTGATAGGATTGCTTTATGCTGAAATGATGACATAAATAAACCTTCTTAAAGGATTCACTGAGTGGAAATTGCCATGTCAATTTTAGGAACTTGATAAACTTTGGAACTGTGGCACAAATAATACACTGTCCAGCAAAACTTGAGGCAATACTTTTATTGGCATGTTTACAAATTTCTAAAGCTTTACCATGACAATTTTTAAAAAGGCAAACCATAAGCTACATTTTTTGTGTGCTGATTATTGTCTATTTTAAACTGAGAAATGAATTTTCTCTTAAGAAAGTAGGAAGGAAGCTAATGTTTAATGTTTACTGTGTGTCAGGTACTTAATATAAATGATCTCATTTAATCCTGACAACAAATTGGTCAGGCCAGTATTGTTATCTTTGTTTTAGATTTAAGGAAACTAAAATGTACTGAGAATAATAGTAGCTAAGGCTTACATAACACCATGTGTTAGACAGTGTTTCAAATACTTTTCGCATATATTGATGAACTTAGGTTCTCATAACAACCTAAAGGGAAGAACCATTATTATCCCCATTGTGCAGCTGAGAAAACTGAAGCATACAGAGATCAATGACTTGTTTGAAGTAAGTAGTAGAAGCCAGGGATGCAGGTAATTTATTTCAAAGCTGACTTCTAAAATAAGCAAAAGACCTTAGAGTACGGCAATGGTGGAGTCACTTTTTCTCAGGTCTTTTAACCTTGAAATCTTTCTCATCCTTCAGAGTTCAAGTTTCTACTAAAATGAGAGTCATTATTACACCCTGACTCTTGAGGTGCTATTAGGACAAATGGTTTCCCTGAGCTGCCATGGCCATATTATTTGTAGTTCTACTTAGTAATCATTTAAGTCTGATTTAGCTGTTTTCATGTAAGCTCTTTGAAGACATAGACTAATGTATTATCTTCAAGCAACTAATCGTTATGTAGTAGTGAGTGCACAGGAAATTTTGAAATTACCAAGGGGGCTATCTATTTCCTTCTTTAAGCAACAGTGTTTTCTTTACGTTTTCTGCTAAAGGGGCAAATATACCATGAATGATATAAGGTCTTAACTGCTGTTATTATCATAGAAGATTGAATAGTTTAAGTCTTTTTTTTTTTTTAAATGTTTTATTTATTTCTAGGAGAGAGAGAGCGACAGCATGAGCAGGGGAGGGTCAGAGACAGAGGGAGTCACAGACTGAAACAGGCTCCGGGCTCTGAGCTGGCAGTCAGTACAGAGCCCGACGCGGGGCTCGAACCCACGAACCGCGAGATCGTGACCCAAGCGAAAGTTGGACGCTTAACCGACTAAGCCACCCAGGTGCCCCTGAATAGTTTAAGTCTTTTTTTTTTTTTTTATACAAATAGTTTATTGTCAAATTAGTTTCCACATAACACCCAGTGCTCATCCCCACAAGTGCCCTCCTCCATGCCCACCCCTCCTCCCCCCCACATCCACCAGTCCTCAGTTTTTGTCAGCATTCAAGAGTCTCTCATGGTTTGCCTCTCTCCCTTTCCCCACCATTTCTGCCCTTCTTCTCCCCCTTGGTCCTCTGTTAAGTTCCTCCTAATCCTCCTATATGTGCACACATATGATATTTGTCCTTCTCTGCCTGACTTATTTCGCTCAGCATAACACCCTCAAGGTCCATCCATGTTGCTACACATGGCCAGATTTCATTGTTTCTCATTGCCATGTAGTATTCCATGGTATAGATAAACCACATCTTCTTGATCCATTCATCTGTTGATGGACACTTAGGCTCTTTCCAGTTTTAGCTATTGTGGAGAGTGCTGCTATGAACATTGGGGTACATGTGCTCCTATGCATCAACATTTCTGTATCCCTTGGGTAAATTCCTAGCAGTGCTATTGCTGGGTCATAGGGGAGTTCTATTGTTAGTTTCCTGAGGAACCTCCACACTGTTTTCCAGAGGGGCTGTACCAGTTTACATTCCCACCAACAGTGTAGGAGGGTGCCCGTTTCTCCACATCCTCGCCAGCATCTAGAGTTCTCTGATTGGCTCATTTTAGCCACTCTGACTGGCGTGAGGTGGTATCTCAGTGTGGTTTTGATTTGTATTTCCCTGATGAGGAGCGATGCTGAGCATCGTTTCATGTGTCTGTTGGCCATCTGGATGTCCTCTTTGGAGAAGTGTCTGTTCATATCTTCTGCCCATTTCTTCACTGGGTTGTTTGTTTTTCAGGCGTGTAGTTTGGTGAGTTCCTTGTAGATTCTGGATATCAACCCTTTATCTGATATGTCATTTGCATGAATAGTTTAAGTCTTAATTGACAACATTCAGAAGGAAATAGCAACTAAATGACAAATTTAAACTAAGAGAAATAATGCAATATAAACTGATAGTTTAGAATATAATAAAAGTACTTTCATCTCTACATGAATGTAACTCTTTTCTTAAACTCTACTGGCCAGTGAGGGACAGAGACTATGTTCTTTGAAACATGAGTCCTTATGTGGAACCCTGAAAATAGTACTCACTGTTCACTCATAGTATGTGGTCTCTGTCACCCAGAAGACACTACTTCAGGTTCTTCAAAGCTGAGATGCAAAGCCCCTTTCCCAGGGACAGCGATATCCACCTTATGGCCCAAGTGATGCTCAGGTAGGTTGGCCTAAGCATGTGTTGCAGTGACAGCAGTATTGAACATGGAGTCATACAATCTGGGTTTAAAGCCCAGCCAGGCCACTCCCTAGTTGTGGGCTCAGGCAAGTTTATGAGCTTCAATTTCATCTGTATAATGGGTATTATAATACTAACACATTGGGTTGTCTGAAGGGGTCCCTGAGATTCTGTTTGTGAAAGTACCTGGTACATTGATCCTCTCAGTATGTGGGCAATGTGAGTTCCATACATTCCTGTAGGGATATTCTAGTGGATCCTGGCCTCCTCCAACCTGCAATGCTGCTCTGGCTGCTGGTTCCTTGGCTCTCACCACTAGCTTCCTGAGGTCTTTAATCCACTGAGTGCTGACTTCAACTCCAGGGGCCACTATAGGATCCTTGTATTTGCCTACACCCTGGTCAGAACTCTCCTTAGCACTGCTTTTGCCATTGGCTCCTGCCCAGTCTCCAACACACACCTTGCTACAGATGTCATTTTTCCTCAGACCTTCCTTGAAGGTCCTTCTAGCTGTCATCAGCACTTCTATGGAGACCTTTCAGTTTTGCCTTCCTCCAATCAGCTGACATTTTACTTCTCAGAGTCCCTCTTCAGCATCCACATAGTCCACAAACATGTACTGAGAGCCCACTGAGTCAGACACCTAACAGGTCAGACATTGGAATTACTGAGTTGTTGCCCATACGGAGCTCAGAATTTAGAAGGAAAAATAGACAGACAAACCAGTTATAACAATACAGTGTGAGGTATGTTAAGAAAGAGAGAAGTAGAGGAGTGCTTGGGTGGCTCAGTCAGTTAAGCAACCGACTTTGGCCCAGGTTGTGATTTCATAGTTAATGGGTTTGAGCCCTGCAGTCAGGCTCTGTGTTGACAGCTCAGAGCCTGGACCTTGCTTCAGATTCTGTGTCTCCCTCTCTATCTGCCCCTCCCCTGCTTGTACTATGTCTCTCAAAAATAAACATTAAAAATATTTTTTAAAAAAAGAAAGCAGCAAAGAGTAAAGATGAGTCAGGGCTCCTCTACAGACTTGCCCCTCCAATATTACAGTTTTGCAATCCCAGGGAGAGTCCTGTCTAAGGCTTTGGATGCAAAAGAACATGGTCATAGCTCCCAAAGGCTGACAATGAAAAGGCCTTGCAGGGTTGTTATTATAACTTTCCTGTGCTGTGTCCTAGGTCTGGGATCAGTGGGATATACTTATATACTCCAATGTTAGCAATCTACTTAACCCCCACACTGGAAGCAACAAACTGTATAGTGGTTTGTTTCCTTCTTTCCCTCTAATGCAGACAGGCTTCCCATGGCCCTTAGGCCCTAACACAGCACAGTCTGTAGGCCAAATTCATCTATTTATTCAGGAATACATTGACCATGTGCTATAAAAACAAGTACAGAGTGTCTCATGATTAAATAAAAATGATTCTTCTGACTATAGGACCTGAGCTTGCATTTAGTTTTACACTAGTGAAGGTGGATTTGGGCAATACTCTCAACTCTATCACTTGCTTTCCGTGCAACCAGTGGAACATTCACAAACATCATTCACAGATAATTGTGAATTGGATAATTGGTTCACAAGGGAACTGAACTCAGAACCCTGACTTCATAAGAGGTACATTCTAAGTCCCTAATATGAAGTCATCAGCTCAGAGGAGAGGTCCAATATATGGACTCAGGAACATAGCTGCTTTCATGACATGGGGCTTATGAGCCAATTCTAAGATATATACTACTATAAAGATGAGTCTGTGCATATTCATAGCAAAGTTTCCATCAATTAACAGATAAACAGAATAAACTACTGTAAAAATAAAACAAAGCATATTAACAAGAGATGACATAATTAAGAGAAAGAAAGTCTTGTAAAAAAATATTTCAAAACCTGACCTTCAAATCATGGGTTCTTGCGTGTAGAGACTGTCCATTTACCTCTGTATTCTCAGAATCTAGAAGATAGTCTTTTTTAAACATTGCTTAATAAATATTAAGTACAGGTATTCAAATGACTTGCCAAAACTGTGGAATAATAAAGCTTATGAGAAACTAATCAGTTGGAATAATATGTGCTTACAATAACATATTATAAGTCAAATGTAGATCAACATATAAATTCATCTTATAAAATATATTGTCCTTTAGACAAAATATTAAAATAAATACAAGTTAAGAACATAAAGAATGTGAACCAAGAATTATCAAAGAAGAAAGATCTAAAAATGCTTTCAGGGCACCTAGGTGGCTCAGTTGGTTAAGCGTCCAACTCTTGGTTTCAGCTCACGTCATGATCTCATGGTTCGTGAGTTTGAGACCCATGTGCGGAGCCTACTTGAGATTCTCTCTCTCTGTCTCTGTCTCTCTCTGGCCCCTTCCCTGTTCTGCATGTGCTCTCTCTCAAAATAAATAAATAAACTTAAAAAAATTTAAAAATGCTTTCAAAATTGTTGAAAATATTTTCTAGTTCAATTCTTATGTAGTTTGTAAATATAAAGACAACACAAAAATTTTAAATAGAGGATGGAAAGGAGAGCTTAAAATTTTATGAAAATATTTACTTCCATCTGTCTGCCATGAATTTATCACTCCCAAAGAGATTTTTAGTTTTCCCATGTAATCAGTAAAAAATACACATAAACTGGTCCTTCAGAATAACAACGTCCTTGAAAATTGTCATTGTTCTCTAAACCATCTATTTTCGGATTCTTAAAATACATCTAGCTACTAAACAGAACCTTTCACAAGTAAATCATACAGGTTTACTAAAATGAATTCCTTTCTTTCCCAAGAATGAAACAGTCTGTATTTAAAAGCAATATATTTTCCTTACAAAATAAAGTACTAAGAAGATTGAAAAGTAAACTGAAAGAAAACTGAAAACTTTTCAGTGAACTGAAAAGTAAACTGTAAGAAAGTCTCTTGTACGAGGCTACTTGGGGCTCCAGCAGAACACCTGCCTCGTCTTCTACATTCTGCAATAACTCTGGGCCCCCAAAGCTTAGGCACAAGTAACCCAAATTAGCCCTCCAGCCCCTATACAGGGTACCTGTCTCCACCCAGCCTTTCTTCCACTTGGCACTGCAGCAGCTGGAAGGTAACTGACATGCCTTCTGGCTGCTTTCTAACCCTTCCAATCACAGCCTACTATAGAGTGGAATAGGTAAGAGTGCTCATTTGGAGACAGACATATGTGGGCTTGGGTGCTTAGAAATGCTTAGCACACAGCACCCAAGGATGGGTTATACTTTTTTCGGAATCATAAATGAATCTGGCAGGTCCCAGCTATAACTGCGCAGAGAGTTAATTCCTTTGGTACCACATTTCTGAGAGGACAGAGCAGTTCCAATTTGCCAAGATGCTAGGACAGGAGGAGGCCAGATGGAGATGGCTTGTAGGAGGGAGGAGATGTAGGGTTGGGCTTAGATTTGAGAAATTACAAAGCCTATAATTTCATTAAAGTGTTCAAGGCATCTAGCAGTTTCCCATGTTCTTAAATCTTCTAGATGCAGAGTATCAGAAGACCTGTTAACAAAACAAAAGTGGATGCCCTCCTGCTCAGCAGTTTTTCATTGGCCCTGACAGAGGGTTGGTCAGCCTACCCTACTGGGTACTCATTGCATTCACCTGGGCAGGGGCTGACAATGAGGGTATGCCACTTTAATTCTCAGAGAAACAATATAATATTGGTGGATTTTACTAGACTCCTTTGACTTGTGGCCCCACCAACTGTGTGATCTTGGTAAAGGAATTAACCTAGCCTCAGTTTTTATTCTGTATAGTGGAGATCATTATAATAATAGTTAATTTTTATGGACAGTTTCCTATGCACCAGACATAGTGCTATTTGCTTTATGTGGATTATCTTCTTTTATTCTTCTGGCATGTCTGAGTTCTGTATTATAACCACTCTCCCATTTTTACAATTTGGGAAATGAAGCTAAGAGAAGTTTAAAATTTACTGAAGGTTACATCTACATACAATGTGATGGAGTTAAAATTCTGCCTCAGACAGGAAAGCCACATAAATGGGATGATGGCTAAAAGCACTTAGTACTTTACCTAGTGTAGAATTAGAGCCACCATTAAAATGCTAAGGCAATGCAAAGGATTCTTTTTTTTAAAATATTTTTTAATGTTTATTTTTGAGAGAGAGACAGAGACAGAGCAGGGAAGGGGCAGAGAGAGACGGAAACAGAGTCTGAAGCAGGTTCCAGGCTCTGAGCTGTCAGCACAGAGCCCGATGTGGGCCTCAAACTCATGAACTGTGAGATCATGACCTGAGCTGAAGTCAGGCACTTAACTGACTAAGCCACCAGGCACCCCAAGGATTCTTGCTAACACCAGAGTTTGCATTCTGCATCTGTCCCCTGACCCTAAATGCTGAGGAGATAGTTGGAGAGAGGCCAGTATGATGGAGCCAGCCTGCAAGAAACATGAAAGCTGACCTAGACCTTAAAGAAGTGTGTTTGGGCTTGTCAGAGCCAACTTTATGTAATACACCTGTATATGAGCTTCAGGGTGTCATGCACATTTTTGAAAAATTTCATTCACTGGCAGAGAAGTTCTGTTTCCTTACAACACAAAAGATAAATTGCCAATGAGGTCCTACTAGCGCGAAGAAAATAATTTTGAATTAATGAGTGGGTTGAGCAATTCTCAGAATTGGAATTGTTGATGTTCCTTGAATATGACAGAAAATCTCATATGAGAAGGCAAATGTCAATGAACCTGATCTATGCCTAGTGAAGAAAGGATGATCATTCCATTTCCAAAACAAAGGGAAGGAGAAAACACACCTTTACTTACAGAACTGAAAAATTACTCTTAAGAGACTACTTTGCCTTGTTTATTTATTCATTCACTCATTCAAAGAACATTGACTAAGTACCTTAAATGTGCCAAGCCCTATGGTAGCCCACTGCTCAGTTTCTATAATTCTGGAATTCTACAGAAATTCCAGTGAGAAGCATTGTGGGAAACAAAATATAAAAGAGTTAGCTTTAATCTGTTACAAAACAAGCTCCATTAGCCATTTCCAAGTCATGGTCTGAAAATTACCAATCAAATGCAATGTTAGTATGTTGGGTGAAATGCCTCCCCTGCAACAATGCTCACAGGAAATGTATATATATCACAGCAGATTTGCTGATGTAGTCTCCTATTGATGAGGGAACATGGACTGGACTGAGGACAAAATGCAAGCTAGCATATATCCACTCCAGGTGGGATGTGGGGATGTGTGTGATATTCCTCAGGCATTCCTGGCTGCCCAAGGACAAAGGAAAGGAAAACAACAACAACAACAACAACAAAAACAAATGGCCAACTGATAGAGATCACAATCATACAGGACATGGGTCTCTATCAGTTTACAAATATCTTAGTAAATTACAAGAAAAAGACAATCTTATCAATAGCCTAATCTCCTGAGACCTATAAACTCAGTTTCCTTGAGCCCCAACATCACCCCTCCTTAGTGATATGGGGAACAAAGGCAGAGGATGTGGCAGGTAAAATTAAATTTCCTCATAACCAGCAGCACATTGACATTGTTTGTTCATCCTTTGATGAAGACCTTGAGACTTACCTTAGAGCTTGTTTTGTTCTTAAATTCTCATACTTCAGTTATTGCAATCAATTTTAAAGATTAAAAAATATGTTACTAATGGTAAATTATATATCATATGTACTTTACCATCATGAAAACATACAGATGAAAAGATATCTTATGTATATTCCTATTATATAAAAGAACCATATTACATTTTTTAAAATCCAGAGAAAGTTGCAACCATAAAATGTATCATCATTCCGTTCATTCTGAGATGATGGAAATATTGAATTTTCAACTTTCTAAAAAAATGTCAATGTTTATTTATTTTTGAGAGAGAAAGAGACAGAGCACGAGCAGGGGAGGGACAGAGAGAAGGAGACACAAAATCTGAAGCAGGCTCCAGGCTTCCAGCTGTCAGCACAGAGCCCAACGCGGGGCTCAAACTCAAAAACCATGAGATTGTGACTTGAGCAAAAGTCGGAAGCTTAACCGACTGAGCCACCTAGTCGCCCCTGCATTTTCAACTTTTAAAAGACACATAAAATAAATAAACTAAAATGACAATCAAGAGCCAGGTAATCTAGAGAAGAGAATAACACCAAAAACCTAGGTTAGGATTTTTGCAACATTGAGAGCATCAAGATCTGTTAAGAGTCTGGGGTTTTAACGTCTTTGCAAATTAACAATTAGCCTGCTGGATGTATGCTGGAAGAATTCATGAGACTCCTGAGTCAGAGACAAAGGGTTGTTACAGCCACTAGCAGTAGCCAGAGTAATTACATCGCCTCCCCACTCCTGACTCCCCTGCCCCCCAACTATTCCCTGAGTCTCAGTGGCCACAGAGTCGTGCAAAGAAAGCCAGGTGATATCAGCACAGACAATGGACTGTATGGCAGGACAACAACTCTGGGCTCAGAGAATCCCAAAGGATTTTGTAATCCATTTATATAATGCCCTTTTACAATGGGCAACATTCTGCTGTACTTGGCTCTGGAGGGAAGTGTTATCTGTTTCAAGGTTGTTTGCTATAAAACATCTCTAAAAAATAATCCAGAACAAAGAGTATTTAGTGCCTCACTTAAAAGACATGCAGAAATATGAGAATGCCATGAATTGTCTCCTAACAGTACAGCTTTTATTTTGTTTGTCAGAGCTTCCTGGCTACCAAGACCAAGAGGTTCATATTCTTCCAAATAAATACACTGTTCTCCTTAAAAATGGAGCATGGTGGTTAACTGAGATAAGTTTTCCTTTCTAGCCCTAAGTTACAAAGTGAGATAAGCACTTGGAATCTTACCTAGAACATAAATGAAACAATATAATAGTGTATTTGGACTTTTACATATTATGGAGGATTTTCTCCTGTAGCCATTGTTTATACAGCTGTGGGGAAAAAAACATGGAAAAAATTTAAATCAAATCTCTATGAAGATATCTTCATGAAGACATTCTGTATTTTTAACAATGATAAAATTTTAAATGTCTGATTTCAACATGGTAATATTTATTAGGTATGTACAAATAGTCAAAGTTTTGTCCAGAACAAATCATGGACAAGAGAACAGAGTCAACTCTTTTTTGTTTGTTTTACATTTTAAGAATTCAGATGCTTGGACTTGTCTGTAATTTTGATAAGCAGATGTACCTTATTCAAAATAGTAAAAAGTAAACATCGACCATCTATTTTATCCTAGCAACTGCACTATTTACTGCACATACAGAGATGAGTAATGTACGATAACATTCAAGAAACAATCCTAAACATCTCAAATAGCTTGTGTGTCTTCCGCTCATTACCTTCACTGTCACCAATTCATGGCTTACTTCTATAGAAGAGAATAGAAGCTCATCTTGTTCAGACGCAAGCAACTGACAAGCAAATGGAGGCTTTCTTAATTGTACTGCATTTCATCACTATCATCTCTTGAGCTTTACTTTAAAGCCACTGCTCAACGTGGTAGTGAACTGAAAATCTGGATTTTTTATATTAACCAAAATGAAAGAAAATGTATTAAATTAGTCCCTCAGTCACACTAACCACATTTCTTTCGTTTCTTTAAATTTTTTTTTTTTTTTTGCTTTTCCAACATATTTCAAACGCTTAATAGCCACATGGGGCTAGTGGCTAGTGTGCTGGACAGTGCAGATGGAATATTTCCATCATTGCAGAATGTTCTATTAAGCTGAACTGTTTAGAGTACGGCTTTGCTTGATAAAGTGTAATCATTGGTTATAAACTGGATACTCTTCACAACTGGTAGTCTTAATTTTCCATAGCAACAGATTATTAAATATGTCAGACTAAAGCCCAAATTAGATAGATATACTTACATGCAGATATACAAATACATATAACAGATACACGTATAGATACAGATATGATATTTATTCTAAGAGGTACCTCCTTTCAGTTATTTTTAAGGAGAAAAAGGAGCAGTCAGTATTACCAGAATCAACTATCTGAATTTTATATGTGAGTAAGTGATAGTTTTAGTAATTCTTTGTGGCTTTTCCCCCACAATTCAAATTTTTCTGGCTGCTATATTCTCACTGGTGATTTTGTTGGAAAGTATAACATCTGTAATTACCATATTAGCTCACAGAAGAATTAGACAGGGCATGTGCTTTGTAAATGTCATTTGATATTTGCATGTAGCATTTAAATTCCTCCTAGTCTTAATGCACCACAGAGATCTTTGTATTATTTCTGAGTTGTTCCTTTTGTTAATTTTGATTCTGCTTGCAGCAGACATTATAGGAGTTAGTGGAAAAGTTAGACTTTTGTTTTATAATGCCGTTGACACTCAGTAAGCCTAATAAAAAAATGAGAATCCAAGAATTATGTGAGGAGATTTTAATCTCTGATTTACTGTGTCCTTGAATTAAATACTGGAGAAGTAGAACAGACTCCCAAAAATCTGATCCTCAGAATTCAAAGGGTGGCAAGGAATAAAATATGTATAGGCAGACATTGTGAACTGCATTACAAGTTGATTAAATATAATAATAAATACATATTTCCATGCAATCTCTTTTGAATTTCACATTTAGTTTTTATGGTTTCTATTAATGACGTTACTGGGTTGGCTAATTTCCCCAGACGAGGAAGTGGAAGTGTGCTGGGTACACGTAGTTTCACTTACATGTGTAATCTTCCTTATATTTGCATATCAACTATTTTAAAACATGGCATCATGTTTTTTTACTGGTATCTTCAATTGTCAGGTGTTCTTGAATTTTAATCATTGTCACAGGTGTTTATTTCCATGAATGGTGTTTTTTGCCTTGCAAATCTCATTTGACTTTAAATATTCTTAATTCAATTTTTAATTTTTTGAGGAACCTCCATACTGTTTTCCCCAGTGGCTGCACCAGTTTGCATTCCCACTAGCAGTGCATGAGGGTTCCTTTTTCTCCACATCCTCACCTGTGGATGTGTCTTTGATTTTAGCCATTCTAAAAAGTGTGAGGTGATATCTCGTTGTGATTTTGATTTGTGTTTCCTAGTGATGAGTGATATTGAGCATCTTTTCATGTATCTGTTGGCCATCTGTATATCTTCTTTGAAGAAATGTCTGTTCATGTCTTCTCATTTTTTAACTGGATTATTTTTGGTTTTGTCTTTTGCTTTGTTTATTTTTTGGTGTTGCATTCTATAAGTTCTTTATTATTTTGGATACTAATGCTTTTTGGATATGTCATTTTCAAATATCCGCTCTCATTTAATATGTTGTCCTTTAGTTTTATTGGTTGTTTCCTTTGCTTTGCACAAGCGTTTTATTTTGATGTAATCCCAATAGTTTCTTTTTGCTTTTCGTTCCCTTGCCTCAGGAGACACATCTAGCAAAATGTTGCTATGGTCAGTGTCAGAGAAATTACTGCCTATGTGCTCTTCCAGGATTTTTATAGTCACAGGTCTGACATTTAAGACCTTAATTTATTTTGACTTTATTATTGTGTATGGTATAAGAAAGTAATCTAGTTTCATTCTTTTGCCTGTCCAGTTTTCCGAACACCACTTGTTGGGAAATGGCAACTTTTTCACATTGCATATTATTGGCTTTTTTGTCAAAGATTAATTAATTATATAAATGTGTGGGTTTATTTCTGGGCTCTCTATTCTGTTCTATTGCTCTATGTGTCTATCTTTATGCCAATACTATACTGTTTTGATGACTACGGCTTTGTAGTACATCTTGATATCTGAGATTGTGGTATCTCCAGCCCTTTTCTTCTTTTTTGGCTATTTGTGGTCTTTTGTAGTTCCATACAAATGTTAAGATTATTTGTTCTAGTTCTATGAAAAATGTTGTTGGTATTATGATAGGGATTGCATAAAATCTATAGATTGCTTTGGGCATAGGGACATTTTAACAATATGTGTTCTTCCAATCCATGAACATGGAATATCTTTCCATTTAATTTGTGTCATCTTCGATTTCTTTCATCAATATTGTATAGTTTTCACAGTATAGTTCTTTCACCTCCTTGGTTAAATGTACTCCTAGGTATTTTATTATTTTTGGTGCAGTTGTAAATGGGATTGTTTTCTTAGCTCCCCTTTTGCTCCTTCATTATTAGATACAGAAATGCAACAGATTTTTGTATACTGATTTTGTATCCTGTGACCTTACTGGATTTACTTATCAGTCCTAGTAGTTTTTGGTGGAGTCTTTAGGGTTTCCTATATATAGTATCATGTCATATACAGATAGTGAATGTTTTACTTTTTTCTTACCAATTTAGATGTTTTTTATTCCTTTTTCTTGTCTCACTGCTGTGGCTAGGACTTCTAGTGCTGCACTGACTAAAAATGGTAAGAGTGGATATCCTTGTCTTTTTCCTAATCTTAGGGGAATAGCTCTCAGTTTTTCACCATGGAGTATGATGTTAGCAGTGGGTTTTTCATATGTTAATATGTTCATATGTGGGTCTTTATTATGTTGAGGGTTTTTATCATGACTGGATGTTGCCGTTTGTCAAATACTTTTTCTTCATCTACTGAAATGATCATATGGTTTTTATCCTTTCTCTTGTTGATATGACGTATCATGTTGTTTGATTTGTGAACATTGAACCATGCTTATATCCCAGGAATAAATCCTTCTTGACTGTGTGAATGATTTTTTTAATATATTGTTGGATTCAATTTGCTAATATTTTCTTGGGGATTTTTGCATCTATGTTCATCAGGGATATTGGCCTGGAGCTCTTATTTGTTGTAGTGTCTTTATCTGGTTTTGGAAACAGGGTAATTCTTGCCTCATAGAATGAATTTGTAAGCTTTTCTTCCTCTTTTATTTTTTGGAATATTTTGAGAAGAATAGGTATTAACTCTTCTTTTAAATGTTTGGTAGGCTTCACCTGTGAAGCCATCTGTTCCTGGACTTTTATTTGTTGGGATATTTTTGATTAGTGATTTAATCTCATTGCTGGTAATTAGTTTGTTCAAATTTTCTATTTCTTTCTGATTCTGTTTTGGGAAATTAAATGTTTCTAGCAATTTATCCATTTCTTCTAGGTTGTCCAATTTGTTGGCATTTTTCATAATTTTATAATCCTTTTAATTTCTGTGGTGTTAGTTGTCATTTCTCCTCCTTCTGATTTGTTTACTTGAGTACTCTTCCATCCATCTTTCTCTCTCTTTTGATGAAGCTGGCTAAAGGTTTATTGATTTTGTGATCTTTTCAGAGAATTAGCTCCTGGTTTCACTGGTCTGTTCTATTGTTTTGTTTTATTTTGTTTTTAGTGTCTATTTCATTTATTTCTAATCTTTATTATTTCCTTACTTTTAATGGTTTTGGGTTTACCATATGATCTAGTAATTCCACTACTGGGTATTTACCCAAAGAATACAAAAACACTAATTTGAAAAGATAACTTTATCCCTATGATTATTCTGGCATTATATACAATAACTAAATTATAGAAGCAGCCCCAGTGTCCACTGCTAGATGAATAGATAAAGAAGAGGTGGTATAAAAAAAAGAATGAAATCTTGCCCTTTTCAACAATATGGACAGATCTAGAGGGTATAATGCTAAGTGAAATAAGTCAGTCAGAGAAAGACAAATAACCATATGATTTCACTCTTATGTGGAGTTTAAGAAACAAAACTGACAAAGAAAAAAAAAAGACAAATCAAAAAAACAGTCTTTGAACTATAGAGAACAAACTGATGGTTACCAGAGGGGAGGTAGTTAGGGGGATGAATGAAACAAGGGAAAGGAATTATGAGTACACTTATCATAATGAGCACTGAGTAATATATAGAATTGTTGAAGCACTATATTGTATAACTGAAACCAATTAACATTATATGTTAACTATACTGGAATTAAAATTTAAAAATTAAAAAAAATTTTACTTATATGGATGAGTTTGTTTGTTTGCTTTTGTCACGTAAAGGACCTTGCATAGTGATCTTAGGCCAACTTTGACACTTCTTTTATTTGCAGAGTCCTTACTAGGGTTCTTAGTCATGAACTCACAGGCACATTCATCCATATATTCCCTTAAAATTAATAATTTAATGTGATATTAGAGAATGCATTAGAACTTTATAACTTCTAACTGGACTTCCTTTAAAAAGCTTATAAAAGTTTTAAAATTGTAATTCAAAACAAAATTAAAGAACAGATAGGCAAACGATTTTATTTCCTTAAAATGAATGTTCATAGTCTCCTCCACCTTCATTTCCAAATCAGGAAACTGATGAATATATATATATATATATGTATATATATATATATATACACACACACACACACACACACATATATACATATATATGTATATATATACATATAGAATCTAGAATAGAATCTAGATTAGATATATATAGAATCACATATTATATGTTATTTTATAATACAGTTATTTACTTCACTATATCCTGAATATATTTCCTATTCTATTATATCTTTCTTAAGAAATCATGGGAGTGCCTGGGTAGCTTAGTCAGTAAGTGTCTGACTCTTGATTTTGGCTTGGGTTATGATCATACGGTTCATGAGTTCAAGCCCCACATCGGGTTCCATGCTGACAGTGTGGAGCCTGCTTGGAATTCTCTCTCTCTCTCTCTCTCTCTCTCTCCCTCTCCCACTCTCTCACTCTTTCAAAATAAAATAAACTTTAAAAATTTAAAAAAAATGATGTACTGTTTTAGAATATCATTTGTCATAATTGTAAAGTCCAATGTTTGCAAGTATCATAATTTATTGAACTATGTTAATCATTGGATAATTTGGTTGTCTCTAACATAGTGACTTTATTACCAGTAAGTTTTTGATTTGCTCACTCTAGCACTTACTTACTTTTTATATTAGTACATAAAGTTTTGAAAATGATTAGAAATAGTGAAATTTTAGTATTCTTCTAATCTTATATAACAATCCACCTTAATTTTGCTCACCCAAAACATACATCCATAACTCATGTGACACAACCCTTGTGGAGTCACTTATTGTCTTAGCACTCCACTCAGGTTTTTGACCACTTGTCATGGCCTCTTTTTCTACATTCCCTCCTGCTCTCATCCTCTGTCCTCCTAAAAAATCTACCTTTATGTATTTCATTAAAAGGAAGGTATATTTAATTAATAATAACCTAATGTTTTTCTTTCTGAGGTTATTTGCATTTTAACAGGTATCAGACTCTTATATTAACAAGATGAGACTACTGAGGAATTGTATGCATCTGCAATAAGGCCAGAAAATACCCTTATAAACAAGTAATATAATGTGTTGCTTATTCTTCTTATTTTAAGGTTTTGGGAGTAAATGTGAAGGAAGAGAGAAGGAACACAATGTGCAAAAGGGTGAAAGAATATATCAAGTTCAATAAACTGCAGATATTATGATCCTAGAGTACAAAGTGTCAGGCACAGAGTAGTAGAGGATCAGATTAGAGGTGTAGGTTCGGAATGTCACAGAGATTTTGTGTGCTGTGTTAAGGAGCTGAGGTTCTATTTTCTAGACACGAGGTTCACCATCCTCCTTGCACATTAGTATTATCTAGGGAGATTTTTTGAAATACAGATGTCCAGCTCCCCATCTACATCTGTTTGAGGGAGGAACAGAGATGTTAGTTCAACCTTGGATGTGATAAATTGGGGATACCTGTGGGGCATTAAAGGTGAAGATGAAGAGATCCCCTGAGTGATTGGATATTTGAGTGTGGAGCTTTGCAGAAGTCTATGAGCTATGAATTTCTGTGGGTACAGAGAATGCATGGTGTATTAACCTAAGTTTAGGCAATGCTATACTTGAGCCCCAATAATACATCAGTTCTGTGATCTTGGAAAAGTTATTTCTCTTTGAGCCTTAGTTACCTGATTTGGAAATGAAGATGCTTGGGAGCCAAATGAGATCATAAATGAGAGAGTGCTTTGTAAAGTTTTATGTAGCCATAGTAGTCTTATTATCTTTAACAACTCATATGTATATAATGCAGAAGAAAATATCAGACCTGGATAAATATTTCTGTCTTCAGGACTCATTTGCCATTCTCTACCCAGGCGATCTTAGGCACGTGACATCACTCCTTACACTTCAACATTCATAAAGTGAAAGCTAGACAACATCAGTGGTTGCTCAATGGAGCATTAGCATTTTTCAATGACATATATCAGGGGCTCTCAAGAGATGGAAAAGTGTGACATGGGGAAACTACAGCAGTCTTAATTTTAGCTAGCTTATTATATATTAGACTTTTTGTAAGGTTCCTTAAAAGAAAATGTTCTAAAGCTAAAAACAGTAAAGTCTAAACACTTCTGAGTTAAATGATCTCAAGAAAACCTTCCTTCTGGAACATCTTATGGTTCTACAGTTTTCTAAATGATCTCCCCTCTTCAAATCCCTGCCCTCTCCACAAGGATGTTTGAAGGAATATTTATGAAAAGGCTCCCAAAGCTATAAGATGATTTTCTAAAGTTGTTTAATGACCATATACAGAAACCAAGTGATATCACATCACCCCCACATCTGTATTCTGTCAACTCATTGAATTTTTTTTCTTCATGTTTTATGTGGAAATATTATAGATCAGGGATAGCAAATTTTCATCATATGCCAACTCTAGGGACTACATAGACTCTGATGATCTGGTGTCTCTGTTTGCATTTGGGGTCCCTGGGAAAGAATGCTTGATCAATTATTAATTTCTACCATAACCGTAGAAAGAACACAGGCACATGTACTGATTTTTTTCATTCCTCTCAGAAGCAAGTATTAGTTTCCAGTATGGCTAGCATAGCTTGATTCTCATATATGCCTCCAACTTTTACATTTACATAAGGGGTTCAAGGCCTGTGGGGAAGCTAAATATCACAGAGAAGATCTCTCCTGCGGTACCAAGGGCATTCTGTCTTAGTACAAAAAAAGCTGTGTTAAAGAGAACTTGTGTAAGTTGTGTAAGGGAACTTCCTTGACCTTATAAAGGGCAACATCTTGGTGGTGAAAGGTTTACCCCTAAGATCAGGAAGAAGGCAAGGATGTCTGATCTCACCACTGGCATTCAACCAGTGTGAAAGCAAGATAAAGTTTCTGAAAAAGGAATTTTATACAGAATACGTAAATAATTCTTACCACTCAATATCAAGAAGATACAGCCCAATCAAACAATGGGCTAAAGATCATAATAGATATTTTATCAAAGAAATGGATGGCAAACAGGCACATGAAAATATGCTCAATATCATTATTCAGTAGTGAAAGGCAAATAAAAACTGCAATACATACCTCTACACATCCACCAGAATGGCTAAAATAAAAAAAGATTGGCTATATAGAATGTTAGTGAAGATGTGAAGCAACTGGAACTTTCATATGCTGCTGGTGGGAATGGTATAACACCTTAGAAGACAATTTGGCCATTTCTTAAAAAGTTAAACACGTACCTACCATATGATTCAAATATTTCACCCAGTCCTAGGTATTTACCTAAGAAAAACAAAAGCAAGTCTGACTCAAAGACTTGTATACAAAGACTTGTATATGCTCATGGCTGCTTTATTTTTAATAGCCAAAAGCTAGAAATATCCCAAATATCTACCATCACCAGCTGCACACTAGGTAAATGAATAACAAATTGTGGTACATTCCAGAATACAATATTTTTCAGCAATAAGAGGGTACAATATTGATATATACATAAACAGATATAGATCTCAAAATAAATTTTTTGAGGTGAAAGAAACCAAACAAAATATAGATACTATGTAACTATTCATAATAATTCTAGAAAATGCAAATGAACCATCCAGGCACCCAACACCATTTTATTAAAATTAATATAAAATTGATTCAACTAGGCGCCTGGGTGGCTTAGTTGGTTAAGCGTCCCACTTTCGCTTAGGTCATGATCTTGCGGTTCGTGGGTTCGAGCCCCGCATCGGGCTCTGTGCTGACTGCCAGCTCAGAGCCTGGAGCCTGTTTCAGTCTGTGATTCCCTCTCTCTCTGACCCTCCCCTGCTCACACTGTCTCTCTCTCTCTCTCTCCCAGAAATAAATAAAAACATTAAAAAAAATTGATTCAATTCTTCTATCCCTTCAGGAAGTAGTAAACCCATGCCCTTTCTCCACCACCCTATCTTTGGAATGATGTTTATTAACTGGTGTTCTCATGTACACCAGAAGGTCTCATTTTCTATTCTTGCTGAACGCCAAGGCTTACTGTTATCTCATCACGAGTGATTATTCCATATGCTCTGCCTTATACAAAACAGGAAGGGGCAAAAACTTTTCCTTGATTTCCTCAAAATCATGTCAATTATTTGTGTAGATGACTGCTGCACAATGTAAAAGGGAAAAAAAAGGCAGGGGGGAGGGGAACTAAGACATTAGTGTAGGATAAAGGAAAAAAACAAAAAGCATTCCACCATTGGAACATAAAAGCCTAGAATCCTTTTTTTTTTTTTAAATAGTAAGAGGCAGTATGAAGTTTTTAATTCAAATCTTTGAAATTCACTGCTAGTTTTATTTTAATTTTATTTAAAAAAAATTTTTTTTAATGTTTATTTCTAGGAGAGAGGGAGACAGCATGAGCAGGGGAGAGTCAGAGAGAGAGGGAGTCACAGACTGAAACAGGCTCCAGGCTCTGAGCTGGCACTCAGCACCGAGCCCGACGCGGGGCTCGAACCCACAAACCGCGAGATCATGACCTAAGCGAAAGTCGGACGCTTAACCGACGAAGCCACCCAGGCGCCCCTCACTGCTAGTTTTAAATTGAATATAACTAACTAGAAATCAGTAACTATATGATGTAAATTTTATTTAAAAAAAATCTGGTTGAAAGATTTATATATTTGACCATACATTTTAATAAATGTAAATAAGCATTATTTATTGACTGCCTGATCTGTACAGCAAATCTTTAAGAAGATGCCATTGACCTAGACTTTAATGTATGAATAACATTTACTAAGTTTAGAGCCATGGGCATTCCAGGAGGAGGAGCATGTAAGCAAAAACACAAATGTGTCAACTTTTATTGCATCAGAAGGACACAATATCACCATGACTGGGTAGAATATACTTCCTATAATGAAAAGCCAAGGAGTCACTACTGCAATGAAACAAGTGATAGAACAATTCATTTAAGTTAAAATAAGAACTTCTTTTTTATTTTTTTTTATAAATTGTTTTAAATTGTTTTATTTATTTCTGAGAGAGAGAGAGTGAGAGGGGAGGGTCAGAGAGAAAGGGAGATACAGAATCTGAAACAGGCTCCAGGCTCTGAGCTGTCAGCACAGAGCCCTACACGGGGTCTTGAACCCACGAACCAGGAGATCATGACCTGAGCCGAAGTGAGATGCTTAACCGACTGAGATACCCAGGCGACTCTAACATAAATACTTCTTAAGAGTTCTGATAGAGTGGATAAATTTTTCTTTTTTGTTTTTTAGGGTAACTAGAGAGACTTGGGAAGAGGATTCAACATTGAGGCAAGTTGCTAACAAAGATATGTACAAACAAATCTAAATAAATTTACAGGTCCATCCTGTGATATGACTAATACTATTGTCTAATAAAACATCCAGAACACATTCTTCTCTCTATATATTAGTATTTATTATTTCTTTTATATATGCATGTATGTTACTGGTCAAGCAACTCCAAATACCTGGATCATCTATCAAGACTTAGTACACAAGGAGATAAATAATATCCTCGTGTAGTCTAGTGCCCATTCCAACAAAGAATGCATTCACCATAGCCCCTAAATCTCAGCCTCCCTTTCTATTCTCCTTAAATTCAAAGACCTTATTTAGCCAGATTCTGAAGCTAGAAGAAGTCCAGGGAATTTTATTCCTAGCAACTCACCTTAGTGCTTGTAATCCCCCTTATTTTAAGTAATATGCTAATATTTCAATATTGATATTTTCGAAATAATAGTTTTCTACAAATGATGTAGCCACAGTGTACACAATATTAGCAATTCATTATGTTTCATTTAGATTTCATGAGTCTTTTACATCAAATCCTAACAAGACACAAAATATATTCTGAAAAGTATTGGATTCTACCTTTTGATATTTTAAGAGTGTATTCCTTTCTCTGATGAATTCAAATGCTGTACTTTCTTGGCCTAACCTCTATCTCAAACTGTCAAGATGATAACCATCTGTTTGATTCATAATTGCTCTTTTTATTATGTTTGATACACTTTTAATTGTTTCTATTGATTTATTCTTTCTAGCAACTGTATGTGGTGATCAGAATATTTAATATGTGACTTTCCTGCTTTGTCTTCAAGGAGATGGTATAAGTCGCATTCAAATATATATTTTAAAAAGCCATTATTAAGACAATATAATGAACTTTTGTGCATGAAAAAAATATAAAGTTTTAGTAAGTTGGCTCTTGCCCCCATAAAGAAACTTTAACAATAAGATTTAAAATAGATAGTAATATAAAAAACAAACATATAAATAAAAACAACTTGAGCAATCAATATAAAAAAACAAAAATATGATGACCATAAAACGTTTCCATGGTAAGTTCAGAAAATTAGAGACCAGTTTGCTGAATTAAACAAACTTTCTAAGGTAATTATGTTTTCTACTTGGATTGTCCCATCCATCACTCTCCTTTTTTCTCCCTTTCTTAGCCAGGAAAGGAAAAGCAGTGGATTTCTGCAGAGATTCTTAAACATTGTGAACATTGCCCAATAAGCTTTTTAGAAGCTTTTTAGATCACCATCAGATCACGGTAGGATTTGGAAACAGATTTCTACAAATTTTGTCTAGTTGCCAATTACGGCAAAATAAACAGGACACTTTTCTATCTTTCTCAACTATACACCTAAGTTTTTATACCAGAAAAATGTATCCTATACTAAGTTCTTTTCTAAAACCTTTTGTATTTTCCTGAAACCCAATAATGTTCTTTCCCCTCCCACCATAACACCCCATTGCTGTGTGACTGTCTCTTTTAATCCCCCAATACAGCTGTGCCAATAAGACTTTTCATGGAGGGAGGCCATGGAGTACTCTCAAACAATCAACTTTCCTACAGACTGATCTGCTCCTCCAATTTTGCACCCAGATGCCCAAAGCACCCACCTGAGCAGACATATCCTATGTCCTCACATGAGAGAGATAAATGAACTCTTTAGAAGGCAATATGAATTTTAAGATTGAAAGTGAGGAAGAAAATCAAACTTTTTTAGAGGACTCAATCTTTTTAAGAGGACTAAAAAAAAAAATTGTATGTATGCTTACCTGTTGGCAGTCAGCAATGCTTTCTCTCTCTTTGCCAGTGAAATTAATCTCAAAGCTTGTGTGAACTGTGCCTGACTTCAGAACACCAACTCCTTCTGCTACTGCCTGATAGCATCACCATTCAAAGATTCTTCTGGCTTTGTGCTGTGGACATTTACATCCTATGAAAATGGTTGAATAGTTTTATTTTGTGAAGGTTAGATTAATCTAATGATAGTATGTTCTCATATTTCATGCATGTAAAACTGAAATCGGACATGATTAAGAGAAGCCCTTTGTCCCCATTTACCCTTTGTATCATATATCAGGTGCAGATATCTCAGGATGAGGGAATCTACATTTTAAGTCATTTTGGATGTTTAAATAAGCCCTGAGTTAACATTAAGGTTGGATGAGTCAACTAGAACTTCAGAATTGGCCGGACTTACTTTGGAGCTAGGACTTGCAGCTGGCAACTGGGCAGTGATTCAGGAAATAGTTGCTGCTAAGAGAAAAAAAAAAAAAAGTATGAGACTTACATGTCTATAATCAGCTTCTAACCTCTTTAAAAACAGCCTTCAACCCTTTTGGTGGTTTCTTCTCCCATTAAAAGGGAGAAGTTAATTTTATTTATTTATTTATTTATTTATTTATTTTTTAACTTTGTAAAATTGTTTATTTTTTTTTTCTGAGTATCTTTCACAGCATTTTATTTATTTATTTATTTATTTATTTATTTTTATTTTTTATTTTTTTACAAATAGATTATTGTCAAATTAGTTTCCACATAACACTCAGTGCTCATCCCCACAAGTGTCCTCCTCCATGCCCATCGTCCCCTCCCCCCACATCCATCAGTCCTCAGTTTTCTCAGCATTCAAGAGTCTCTCATGGTTTGCCTCTCTCCCTTTCCCCCACCATTTCCCCCTTCTTCTCCCCCTTGTTCCTCTGTCAAGTTCCTCCTAATCCTCCTATACGTGCAAACATATGATATTTGTCCTGGGAGAAGTTAATTTTAATCTGGATGTTAATTTTAATCTAATTTCATCTGGACACAAATGTGGGGGGAATAAAGGGCAAAGCAGATGAGTAGCAGAGGGATTTTATCTGAACTTCAATCATTCATTGGTGCCTCTGGCTGAAAATACCAGAGAAATGAAAGTGACAGAAGTAGCTAAAAGCAAATTTAAGAAGAGATATTGGAATGCTCAAATCTAATGACAGTTATTAGAGGAAGGAGAAACTCAGAAATTAGTAAATGTAGTCTAAAAAGGAGAAGTTGGTAGAAGAAGAAGGGGAAGAGAGGAGAAGGGGAACACGGAGAGAGGAGAAGGGGAGAGAAACACGGGAAAAAGGTATAGATTGAATTATAGATTAGAGCTAGGTCCTCAGCCTAAGCTCAGTTTTGCTGTCATAAATGACCCCAACATCTCAGTATGGTACAGTAACGTTTCTTTCTCTTATGCTACATGTCTATCACAGATTAACTGCCAATGGACAGTTCACTGTCTTCACTTAGGGCTAACTGACGAAGAGGACTTCATGGAGGTTTCAGAGGGGACACAGCATGACAATAGCACAAGACATAAGCTTAGAAGAACACATTTCACCTCTGTTCACCTTTAATTTGTCAAAGCAAGTCACATGGCCAAACCTGATATCAATCGGGTGGGCATGTATTTTTTAACAATATTTAATTATCTAACACTATGTAACTAAAAATGTTTTGACCTTCATAACAAGTAAATATAGATGCCACCTCCACCTTCTCAGGTGGTATTGGTTGGGGTATTTTGCAGAATGTTCTACAGTTTGGGTTTTTCTGATGTTCTTCTCATAAAGAGACTGGAGTTATGGGTTTGGGAGAGGGAAGAAATATCACAGAGGAAAAGTGTCATTGTTATCACATGAAACCAAGGGTATTTGTTATTAACATGACTCATCATTGTTGATGTTGACCTTGGTGGGGGAGATATTTGTCAGATTTTTCCACTATAAAGTCCTCTGTGTTTCCTCTTTTCTGCATGTACTCTTTGGATGGAGAAAGAAACCACCAGAAGGAAACCACTATGCACAGCCCAAAACTTAAGGAATGGAGGTTTATGTTCCACCTCCTTGAAGATCTTTCCACCTTTTCATAGGTGAGGATTCTGAGGTTTAAAGAGTTTAAGACCAAATTGACATAGTTATTAAGCGGCATCAAGATTGAAAGCCACATCTGTCTGAATTAATAAAAAAAAACCTATTTTTTATTCAGCACTACACAAAAAGAAGCAGAAGAATAGGGAAATGGTTAGAAAAACAGAAGGATATATATGAGTTGTTTCAAGGAAGCATGTTGGAAGGCACGGCCCCTTGATACTAAAGACATTCAGATAACAATTCCTTAACTTGCTAACCACTAGCACTGGGACTGGGACTGGAAACTTATGTTCCTTGATGTTTATAACTCATCTTATTATTGTGCTGACATGGCCTACTAATAATCTGTCTTTCTATAAATATACCCTGACTCCATTCCAATCACTAAGCCACTTTTTGAAAGGGAAACCAAGTCCTTGGAGCATTGTATGTGTGTAGGGGGTTGGGGGTAGGAGATAAAAGTGATTTTTATCTTTACTTCTTATGCCCAAGAGATAGCTTCTAAGCTTCTAAATGGTTGGGGGGTTTTTTGTATTTTTTTTTTTTTTAAACAGAGTTATAATGCTAGATCTGCCTAATAGAGAGAAGGCATGTTTCTGTCACAGAAATAATTTTTGGACAAATGAAAAACTGTCACTGAGGCTGAGAAGCAGAGCAATAGGATATCAGAGGTGGGTGAAAATTCTTATGAGGTTTTTCCTTTTTATGATAGAGTCATGATTAAATGTTCACATTTTAATTTATGTGTCAGGTTCCATACCCAGTTTCTTTTGAAGTGTCATTGACAATGCACTTCAAAGACAAAAACAACCATGCCATAGTACTGAATTGTGTTTTCTGAACTAGGATCAAATCTCTCTTCTTACAAAAGAACTTAGTTACAGAGAGTGTATAAAGATAAAACAGAATTTGGGGACATTCTATACATTTTATATGATGAAAAGTCTTCTTATCAATTTTCATAAATAGAATAGAGAGTACTTGGTGCTTGAGTCACATGTGTATATCATATATTGAATTGTAATCATATGGTACCTTTGTGTATGATTAGTTGAAATATTCTAATGTGCTGTAATTTCTAAGGAGACTGGCTAACAAGGAAGTCAAGTAATTTACCCTCTTTTTTTCTCTCTTTTATTTAATGTTTATTTATCTTTGAAAGAGAGAAAGAGAGAGAGAGGGAGACACAGAATCTGACCCAGCCTCCAGGCTCTGAGCTGTCAGCACAAAGCCCGATGTGGGGCTAGAATTCACAAACCATGAGGCCATGACCTGAGCTGAAATCTTGACACTTAACCAACTGAGCCACTCAGACACTTCTATTACTATAGAGACATTTATACTTTCAGAAATAATTTTCATCTTCAATTCCCAAGATTATTTGAACTTTCTGAGATTGTTACGTAATCCTATACAAGTATTGAGATTTTAGGGCAGGGACTGTTTCATTTATTACTGTGTCCCAGCATTTGGTACATTCTAGAATACTTTAGATATTATAAAAAAAAAAATTTATGTCTTTATTTTATTTTGAGAGACAGAGACAGAGAGTGAGTGGGGGAGGGGCAGAGAGAGAGAGGGAGACAGAATCTGGAGCAGGCTTCAGGCTCTGAGCTAGCTGTCAGCACAGAGCCCGATGAGGGGCTGGAATCCACAGACTGGGAGATCATGACCTGAGCCAAAGTCGGACACTTAACTGACTGAGCCACCCAGGCACCCCTAGAATACTTTATATACTTAATGTTTGCTAAATGAATACTGAATACATGTTTTCAAGAGAAAAGTATTGTGTCAATTTAAGATAGTCATAAAATATACAACTACATCTAAAATGACAGGCTGTGTCTAAAGTCTGGGATCATTAATTTCCCTCAGATCAGAATAAAGCTTATTTTTATGAGACTGAAGTGGTACAGGGTGAGATGCTCCAAAATATGCCATTTTGGAATAAAGATTACTTCAAGTTAAAAGTAATAAATACTCAACAGATGCAGGAAAAGCTCTCTGCCTCCCCCATAACTGCCTAAATTTACATTGGAAAGCAGAGCCTGCAACAGGAAGAGAGCTAGTAGCAGAGACTCTCCCTTACTTAAAGAACCTATTTGCATAGGTTTTTCCAAACATTTCCCTGTACCTTCTTGCTAATGAGATTTTTCCCCTTTGTGTACTCAGACCCTCCCCCTCACCTTAGTTCAAGTGAGCTTCCTGTTGCCTCACTGTCTTTGGAACCTCTTGTTTTTCTTTTGATAAGTAAATAGATTATATTTTCTTTATACTAAATGACAAAATTGACTAAAACTAATACTTAATGCCAGTGAGAGTCTTATTCTACTGCTGGTGTGAGAGTATTTTTCTAAATGTTTATTTATTTTTGAGAGAGAAAGAGAAACAGAGCATGAACAGGGAAGGGGCAAAGAGAGAGGGAGACACAGAATCTGAAGCATTCTCCAAGCTCTGAGCTGTCAGCACAGAGCCCAACATGAGGCTCAAATCTAGGAACCCTGAGATCATGACCTGAGCCAAAGTCCTATGTTTAACTTACTGAGTCACCAAGGTGCCCCTGGTGTGAGAGTATTTTGATAAAACTTTTCTGGAAAATAATTGGAATATATAAAATTGGCTTAAAGAGTTGATACCCTTGTTGTTTTAAACAAAGTACTTCTACTTCTAGATATTTATCTAAAACAAATCATCAGAGATTTTGTCAGACATTAACATCTGAAGATATAAAGATATGTTACATAATAATACTGACAAGTTTGAATAAAACATAAATGGTTAATAATACAGGATTGCCTAAATGAGTTAGGAAATATTCATTCCATAGCATATTAGCTACCACTCAAAATGAAGTATCTATACATGCTGAAGGGAGGGTGTTGAATCCTAGTTTTTCCACTTTCAAGTTCTATGACCTTGAACAAGTGTCATTTAATTTAACTTGATTGTGCTCTGATCAAAGTTATACATGATCATAATTTTGAGAATCAAATTGTACAGGATAATTACAGACAAATATAACTCAACCTTTTTCCAAGTTTTGTTTCTTAGAGGTAGCCACTTTCAGCTCTTTTAACTGATCTTTTGGATATTTACCTCCATACTTTCACCACTCTAAAAGCAAAGAAAGAAACAAACAAGCTTAATTTTTCATTTTAAGTCATTATCTATTGACTTCCTACTACAGAAACTTAATTTATCTCTCCTGCACTGCCTCTATCTCCAGCATACACATATACCCTTACTCTTACCCTTATATCCCAATAGAGTTTTATCATAATTTTGATTATGTCACTACAGTATGTATAGTATTATGACCACATAAACATAAGCCTTAATAAATTATATTGGGTATTATTATTACTTTCACTTTTTTTTATTTGAGAGAGAGTGTGTGTTTGTGTGTGACTGGGGAAGAGAGGCAGAGTGAGAGAGAGAGAGAGAGAGAGAGAGAATCTTAAGTAGGCTATGGTGTGCCTGATATGGAGCTCCATCCCAGGACCCTGGGATCATGACCTGAGCTGAAATCAAGAGTCTGAAGCTCAACTGACCAAGCCACACAGACATCCCTAATTTCACTTTTTAAATTTTTTTTAATGTTTATTATTGAGAGACAGAAAGAGACAAAGCGTGAGCTGGGGAGAGGCAGAGAGAGAGGGAGACACAGAATCCAAAGCAGGCTCCAGGCTCCAAGCTGTTAGTACAAAGCCCGAAGCAGGGCTTGGACTCACAAACCATGAGATCATGACCTGAGCTGAAGTCAGACACTTAATAGACTGAGCCACCCAGGTGTCCCTAATTTCACTTTTCTAAACAAGTTTTGGCTTTTCTAAATTGTTTGTAATTTTTTTTATTTTTGGGTTGTTGTTGTTTATTCTTAGTTTCTTATGCATTTGCAATTCTTTCATTCACAAACATATCCTCATTTATGCAATTTGTTTTCAATACACACATATACATTAAGCATCAATTTCATCCTCCTAAAGAAAGTCTTCCACAAGCCTTCTGTTTTCCTACATCTGGACTACCTAAAGTTTAGCTATTATTTTGGGCCCTCCTTTCACCATAAGCCTGGAAATTCATCTTTTGCATGAGGTTTCCTTTTTTCCTGTATTCTATGTCTACCTCTCTCTTACTTTTATTCTTTATTTTGTCAGAGCACTGATCCCTAAGAAGTTGCTCACCAAAGGTAAAACTTTTAAGAGTGTGCATGTGTGGGGCACCTGGGTGGCTCAGTTGGTTAACTGTCCAACCTAGGTCATGATCTTGCCATTACAAGTTCGAGCCCCATTATCAGGCTCTGTGCTGACAGCTCTAAGCCTGGAGCCTGTTTCAGATTCTGTGTCTCCCTCTCTTCTCTCTCTGCCCTTACCCCCCTCATGCTCTCTCTCTCAAAAATAAGTAAACATTAAAAATTTTTTTATAAAAAGGCTGTGCATGCCTGAAATTAAAAAAAAAATCAATCATATTTAACTAATACTTGGCTAGGAATAGAATGGTAGACAAGAAATCACATACCCTCAGAATTATGAAGGCTTTGATATATTGTCTTTTAGCTTCTAGAGTTGCAAATATGAGACTCATTAACAAAGGCTAACATTTTATCAGCACTATGTGTCACACTTTTATACTTATTGATGTTTATTATCTCATGTTATCCTCACAACAAATGTTTGAAAACTGAGACAGAGGGTTTCAGTAACTTTCCCAGAGTTTTAGGGCTAATAAATCTGGGATTAGAATCCTGGTGATACAACTGGAAAGCTCCTGCTTTACCAACAAATTGATAAGTGACACTTTCAACAAAACATGAACTTTTCATTTTTGCTATTACTTTTGTTATTTTTCATTCAGTCCTGAAATTTCACAATGCTATGTCTTGTGGTGGGTCTTTTTTCATTCATTATCATGAACACACAGTGAGCCACTTCAATCTGGAAATGCTGTACTTCAGTGCTGAAGAATGTTCTTGAATTGTTTCTGTATTAGTTTCCTCCCTTCCATTTTCTCTCTTCTCTGTTTCTAGATTTCATGGACTGGTCCCCCTAATTTTCCTGTACTCTGCCTGTTCTAGTTTCTATAGCTTATCTTCTTGCTTTACTTTGTGTAACATTCCTCCAACTTTATCTTCCATTTAAAAAAAAAATTCTATATTATATATTAATATCCATGAACTCTTCTTTGTGTTCTCTGAATGTACTTCTTTAAAGCATTTGGGTTTATTTTTCACTCATATATTATCTCATAGACATATCTCATAATATTCATATTCACATCAATCAGAATATTTGGAGTTTTTAAAACAGTTTCATCCAAGCTGCTGTTCTTATTTTCACTTGGATTTTACCTGTGTAGTACTTGGTGACCACAGACTATTTATTTGTATTAGAAATGTGACCGGAAGCTTTGTGCAGGTGGGTGGAGCTTGTTGATTAGACATCTGTGTAGTAAAATGGCTGGGCTGTTTCATTAGAGAATTTTTGACATAAGTATCTTTCAGTTTTTCCCTTGGGCTAAGCTGATTCCTAGAGATAAGTATTCATCTCCTGCCCAGATGGCAAGGGTCTGGCTGCCAGGAATTTGGAAAGCCAGTAAGTGAAGAGAGCCTCAGTGTACCTATAGAATCCACCTTCCCTTCTTGTAACATAGCGCTCACCCTTCAATGTAGTGGTGTCTCCCATTTGAGGAATCCCCCATCTTACCCCTTTCCTGGACTAAACATTCAGGGAGGGATTAGGAGAGAAGAAGCAGCAGGTAACTCCATGTATGGAGCAGGGTTCCAGGTCTGGAGCTTGAAATGCTGCTTCAACATTGTCACCCATTTCTCCAGTTTTTAGCCACATCTTCTCTTCTTGTCATCTCTCCTGAATTTTGGGGTCAATTACAAAAGGTAAATTAAACTGCTTTGCAAATTTTCTCACTGCCAGTTAGGATTCAGCTTTCTTGAATTTATGCAATAAACTATACTTTTCCATCTGCCTTTTACTGCCTTTGTACTTTAGTCATGGTATAAATAAGCATTTTCAAAAACCCCTCGTTCTGTCATTTTAGTAGGGTTTGAGGAGGTGACAAAGGCAAAAAAATGTGTGCGCATGTGCGTGTGTGTTGGGGGGAGGACAGTAAATCTGACATTCTTAAATAGTACTTTCTGCTTAAGTGCTTTAAGCTTCAGTTTTCTCATGTGAAAATTAAGACAATAATACCTCTTGGGATTGATAAGAATGTTAAAAGGCATTAAATGAGAGAAATGAACATAAAATATTTGGACTAATGTCTTTCACATAGCAAGTTGGTCATTATTACTACACACTAACATTGTATCTTAAGAATAGACACTCCACATCCTCGCCAGCATCTAGAGTTCTCTGATTTGCTCATTTTAGCCACTCTGACTAGCGTGAGGTGGTATTTCAGTGTGGTTTTGATTTGTATTTCCCTGATGAGGAGGGATGCTGAGCATTGTTTCATGTGTCTGTTGGCCATCTGGATATCCTCTTTGGAGAAGTGTCTGTTCTACATTGTTGGTGGGAATGTAAACTGGTACAGCCCTTCTGGAAAACAGTGTGGAGGTTCCTCAGGAAATTAACAATAGAACTCCCCTATGACCCAGCAATAGCACTGTTAGGAATTTACCCAAGGGATACAGAAATGCTGAGGCATAGGAGCACATGTACCCCAATGTTCATAGCAGCACTCTCCACAACAGCTAAAACATGGAAAGAGCCTAAGTGTCCATCAACAGATGAATGGATCAAGAAGATGTGGTTTATCTATACCATGGAATACTACATGGCAATGAGAAACAATGAAATCTGGCCATGTGTAGCAACATGGATGGACCTTGAAGGTGTTATGCTGAGCGAAATAAGTCAGGCAGAGAAGGACAAATATCATATGTTTGCATGTATAGGAGGATTAGGAGGAACTTAACTGAGGAACCAAGGGGAGAAGAAGGGGGGAAATGGTGGGGGAAAGGGAGAGAGGCAAACCATGAGAGACTCTTGAATGCTGACAAAAACTGAGGACTGATGGATGGGGGGGAGGGGGATGGGCATGGAGGAGGACACTTGTGGGGATGAGCACTGAGTGTTATGTGGAAACTAATTTGACAATATACTATTTGTAAAAAAATAAAAAAAAAAGAATAGGAATTATATAATTTGTATTTATGCAGATGTCTCACAGAAAAAGTAACAGGGCATCCAGAAAAACTTTTGGTTGGTAGTGGATGCTCAGATTAAATCACCTACTGAGTCTTTTTTTACCCACATGTTCTCCTAATATAGACTCATTAATAATTGCAATGTTTACTTATGTCAGTATATCATAGATAAGTATGTTACATGTCATTTTATTCTTATTATAATTATCTGTACTGTGATACTAAGATATAAAAAATTATAGCTTTAATTCCAGGTAATGTGTAATTTTATAGCTGTTAGTCTTAAGAAAAGTAATTTTTAAAAAATATATAATTATATAAGAGCAGGGTGGGCAAGGCAGAGAGAGGGGGGGGAGAGAGAGGGAGGGAGGGAGAATCCTAAGCAGGCTCCCTACTGTCAGAGCAGAGCCAACTCGGGCTCTGTCCAAAATCAAAAGTCCGATGCTTAACTAACTGAGCCACCCAGGTGCCCTGAAAACTGATTGGTTTATATATGTAATACCACCATTAACATATTTGTATGGTACAACATAATAAAAAATGTGACTCCTATGCAACCTGTAGGATATATGACCTCATCCTATTCTATCCTTTATTAATACTAAACACAGATAACTAAGGAAATAGAGATTTATATATCTACCTACTATATATAATATTCTGTAATTTGACCAATCTAAAAGTATTTTCACTTACATTATTTTGTTGAATCCTCAAAATAGTCCTATTAGCTAAATAAGCAAAATAGTGCACACTTAACTTCAAATGTGTAGAGTCTGAATGACAGAGAGATCATGTGACTGATGGCCACATAGTAAGTAGTTAAGTGACCATGCCAAGACTGGAAAGCAGGTCTCTTCACTCTCAGTCCAGGATGTTTCTATTGCAAACCACTGCAGCTTCTAAGCTTCTAAAAATCAATACCACCTTGTCCTCAGAGCGATACAGAGCTTCTTATGAAGCTGACCTCATCCTGTTCTATTCTTTATTAATACTAAACACAAGATAACTAAGGAAATAGAGAGAGGTTTACATATCCACCTATTACTACCAATGTTCCCATACTGCATTTATAATGGGAGAAGACTAGCAGCTTTTGTAAATGTTAAGGCTTGGACTTTCTTGGAGTCTTCTCAGCCTTGTATATTTAAAGCTTGCATGGATATTCTCAATTTGCATACAGGGAACCTTTTCAGAAAATTTCCTTTACACATCAAAACATCATCTAATGCAGTAAGTATAGTTTTGTACATGAGTTCAAAGAACACAATTCTTTTGAAATAAAGTATATTTAAAGCTAAATCAAAAACATGAAGTTCATATATTCAGAAAAAAACTATAATGTTAATGTTAAGAGGTATTTGAAATTCTTTAAATGCCTTTTCATTCTTTTGAATATTCCAAGTCTAGCATCTCAATTTTACATGTAATCAGAACTCTTGAATTTCTTCCATGTCTACCACACAAACCAGATATGTGTAGCCTCCCAGGCTTCTACAAATATTAATTGCCTCTTTATTCTCCTTTTGCTCAGGCCAAAAACCTAAGTCTCATTTCTTGACTTCTCTCCTCAGAAAAGCACATATTAGAGAAAATATATTCTGAATTTGACCACTTCTGATAACCTCTGCTGCCATCCTTCAAATTTTGCCTAAAATCTTGCTTCAATAGTCACTTACTTGGCTTCCCTATTTCCACTCTTGCCTACCCTTCCTTTCCCTACCCCCAAGCCAATTATCCACACAGCAGCCAGAATAGTCCTATTAATACATAATTCAGACTATATCTTTCTGTTCTTCTCCAGTGGCTTCCTTAAATTTTTCCTTGGGCCTGTATGAGATCAGTCCCTGGTCCACATCTCCCCCTTTCTACCACTCCCCTTCTGCACCCACCATTCCTAGGTCACAGCAGCCTTCCTGTTCAAGATTTATGAGCCTTTCTTCCTGGCACCTATTTCCCCAAGTCTTTACAGAGTCTACTTCCTCAATTCATTCCTTTATCTGTTCAATTTCGACAAGTTTTCCTGACTCTACCCAAAATGTTACTTCTTCATCTTTCTGTTCTTGTCTGTTTCCTTGCCCTGCTTTGTTTTTCTTCACTGCACTATCACTACTTCACTTCTATTGAATGTGCATTAATTTATAATCTAGCTGTCTCCTCTAGGATGTTAGTGCCACTGAGGACAGGGACAACACCACCAGTGCTCCATCCTTAATACATACAGCAGTTCCTGCTCAATAAATATTTTCTTTCAAGTTATGAAGTAGTACTTTATAATTAGAAACAAAATGCATACATACTTTTGCTAAGCATGAACCAAAACTCCAATTATAGACTGAGAACATTCTGCAAAGTACAGCGTTGACAAAGGAAAAGAGTGAGCTGTCAGGAGAATTGAGAGGTTAAATGAAGAAAGTGGAAGCTGAGCTGAGCCTGACCTGAAACAAGGCATTATAGAGGCTAAAGGAGGAGAGAAATAATGGAAAAAGGAAAATAAGACTGCAATTAAAAATAGAAAGGTCACTGAGGCCAATTTCTGTGTTACGAGTGACTGACTTCCAGAAAGAACCAAATTCTATAACTGGCTGTGGAGAGGGGTTTGACACAGGGCACAAATTGCCAAGGTTATTAGTCTGTAATAGAGCTCTGTGGACCCTTTAATGATGATGGCAGACACTCTGTTGAAAGGTTAGCTGCAGAGGACACCTGAGATAGAAAGTGAACAGCAAAGTGCATGACATGATATAGCTTAAATCTAGTAACTGCAGAAGCAGAAGACTGAAATATTCAATGCATAGAGACTGTAAACAGAATAGGCACAGAGATAGGGTCCCAACTGTTTTCAGTGGTCACATTTACTGGAATCTGAAATGAGGTTACATCTAAAATATCCACAAAAAGAGGCTCCTGGGTGGCTCAGTCGGTTAAGCGCCCAACTTTGGCTTAGGTCATGATTTTGTGGTTCATGAGTTTGAGCCCTGTGTTGAGCCCTGTGTCGGGCTCTGTGCTGATAGCTTAGAGCTGGAGCCTGCTTCAATTCTGTGTCTCCCTCTCTCTACCCCTCCCCCACTCTCATTCTGTCTCTCAAAAATAAATAAACATTAAAAAATATTTAAGCAAAATAAAATAAAATATCCACAAAAAGAAGATATTGAAAGAGAAATGGAATTTAAAAGAAAGGAAGATAAGGGGGGAGGTGGTTCACATACATATGCATATTGAATTGACTATCCCTGGAAAAATGGTTCTGTGAGAAAACAGGAAGAAACCTGAAAATGGAATCAGAAATATTGTGCACACACACACGTGCATGCACACATACTCACTCATATGGCATGATATAGATGAACATAACTATGTGGAACCAATTTAAGATCTCTTGATAACCATTTGGCAGCACTTTGAATTCAAAGCCAGAATTCCTGGGGTCTAAAACAGGTCAGATCACAAATTAGATGAGAGATCTTATGTGAGTCATTTTACTCCTCTGAATTTAACTTTTCTCACAGGGAAAATAAAATAATATAACTACATGATTCCTAAAGTCCACTGAAACTCTTAACAATCCCTGTGATTATATCCATTGGCACTGATCTGAGGTAGGTGAAGTAAATCACAACTCTAACATTCATCACCCACCTATCCTCCATTCAGCAAACATTTTTGAGTAACTTCTATATGCAAAGTATGACTCTGGGAGTTTCACCAAGGTCCTTGCCCTTAAAGAGCTTAATATAATAGTCTTCTACCAGGGCTTATACTGTAGTTTTTAAAGGTTAATTTGTTTTCAGGACTTAGGTAAGACTTATTTGGTCAACTGATAAGTTTGTACATTTGCCAACATGCAGATTTGTATATATATATATATATATATATATATATATATATATATATGTTTGCATCTGTGTTATCTTGTGAATCATATTGGAATTTTACCCGCAAAGTTTGTTTCTGTGTGTATATATACACATAAACATGGTGATGTGGGGCTTGAACTCACAAGATTATGACCTGAGCTGAAGTTAGACACTTAACCAACTAAGCTGCCCAAGTGTGCCTCAATAAATACAGTATTTATAACTCAGTCTTACTGATGGATACACAGGACTCCAGCCCCCAATGGATTCCACACTTGGGGATAGACTAAAGGATACTATTGCTTGTGCAAGAAACTGCAAGAAGCCTCTATGTCATCAATGAGTTGAGCCTATAGGGTGGCTCATGGAGAGCAGAGCATCCTCCCAGGGAGTTAACGTGTACATTAGTTTCTTTTAAGACTCTATTCACCTCTGTCACTGATGCCCATATGTTAGAGAATGAATTCATTCCTCATTCCTTACTCATGATGTTGATGGCCTCTACTACTTGGGTCATTCTTTTTTTTTTTATTAAATATTTTTATTTATTTCTAGGAGAGAGAGAGACAGTATGAGCAGGGGAGGGTCAGAGAGAGAGGGAATCACAGACTGAAACAGGCTCCAGTCTCTGAGCTGGCAGTCAGCACAGAGCCCGACGCGGGGCTCGAACCCACGAACCGCGAGATCATGACCTAAGTGAAAGTCGGACGCTTAACCGACTAAGCCACCCAGGCGCCCCTACTTGGGTCTTTTTTAACAGTCCTCTCTTAAAAGTTGTCTTCTCATTATTCTGATATATCACATGTCCCTAGCATTCACTCAATTTTACCACAACTTTGTTTCACTTTGAAGTTTTTACTATCAGAAAAATAACTGACTTCTAAACATGTAAACAAGGCTATTTTGATTTTGGAATTCATGCCTCCTTTTTTAAGGATTGAGGAAAGACACCCAAAAGGGCCTGTGTTCTTCAACATAAAACCACCTACTGAATAAAAAAAATCTCATATTTCTTTAAGAGCCAGATAGCCATTTCCTCCTGGCCTGTTCTATAGTAATACAGACCTGTGTGGTTGTTGTTGTTTTTTTTTTTTTGAAGTTTATTTATTTTGAGAGAGAGAGAGCAAGCAGGGGAGGGGTAGAGAAAGAGGGAGAGAGAATCCCAAGCAGGCTCCTTGCTGTCAGCACAGAGCCAGACAGGGCTCAAACTCATGAACCACAAGATCATGACCTGAATTGAAGTCAAGAGTCAGACACTTAACCAAATGAGCCACCCAGGCTCCCCCATAGATGTGTGGTTTTACAGAGAAATCTAAAATTTTAAACAAAAATCATTATTATTTTCTTCACTTAAAAAACAAAAATAAATATACAAACACCAGATAATAGACAAATTACTATTTCAATATAAATTATATATTTCTTACAAAATGGTGAGAGGTGCTTAAAATACCACTCTCCAATGGCAGATATGGAAATGTATCGCTCAGCTCTGCCGTCAAAGAAGGACTTAATGTAAATGCAGGGAATGTAGTCAACTGACAGCCCCCATCCATTAGGTCTAGGTTGTACTTCCAGGTAGCTGTGGAAAAGAGCAGATTTAGAAGCTAACTAAGGACAAAGGAATTCTGGAAAGTTGAGTGGAGGAGTGAGACAAGGAGTACCAGCGATTGCCCTGAGACCAACTCTAATTGCGGCAGCTACAGTTTATCCCACTAATCTCTCTTTTCTAAGTTTCTCTTAGGAAAAGAGGTATTCCACCAGAATATCAGAGGATATGCCGCCAAAGCAAGTAGAGGAGTACACAAATGGACTGTGATAGACACAGAAATGTGCTGCCTATTCTTGTTCCAGGAATACATTTCTGCCTACTGTAAGGAAGCGGAAGATAGCAGGCAGTCCCTATTCACTTAAGAGTTTGCCTCAACTGCAGAGAACCAGGGCCTCACTTTTTGAGTGGTTGGCATCCAGTGAATGAGCAGGATGAAGGTACGGGGCCCTGTGCATTTCAGCATATTACAAATTCCTCTGATGGCCAATATTTGTTCTGGAGCTCCGACAGCTGGGCAGAGTTCCTGCCAGACCTGCATCATGATCTGAATTCTCCCCTAGCCCAGTCTTCCTCACCCCTTCCCTTTCTTGTGTAGACATTTTGCCTGTTGAACTCCCATCTCAGGACCTGCTTTTTCAGGGAACACAACATGTGGCACTCGCCCCCTCTCTCACTCACATGTAACAGTGTCTCTTACTTCACTTCCTTGACTCTTATGCGAGAGGGACAAGGAATGTTCAGGTTAGCTAACACCACAGAGATCTGATGGTCAGAGTCTGGCAGAGTAGGAAAGAGCACAAGGTAGAAATAAAATTGTATCTGTACTTTTTAGCTTTTCATCTAAGTCACCAGATACAGATACCATCATTAATGGCATGGGAGACCTTGATGGTCTGATGTATAGTATACATCATGTAAGCTTACAGACATGTAAGCTGCTTAGGGTAATAGACAAATCTTTAAGAAACTAATCGATTTTAAAATGTTCTGAGGGTACTTATTGGTTAAAAAATTGTAATGACTCCTTTAGCAAACAAAATAGTGGCCTTTTAATCTGTTTTGCAAATATAGAATTTCATATGTCAGAATAATATAAATTATATTTTTTAAAAACCTAAAATAAAGCAACTACTGTAATTAATGCTACTTAGCCAAAAATATATGTTTGAAAATATTTGAACTTCCACTTAATGTCTTCACACTGAAGATAACATTCCCTCCTCTTCTCCAACCTCTTAACCAGCTACCATTCCCATTCCTGTTCTTGATGTTTACTCTTTAATGGAACTTAGCCCTGCCCTCCCTTGGCCTGATGCACATAATTCTGGAGAGTGGCTGACAATGCTGGCTTGGCCCCAGAACCAGGACAAGCAGGAAGGGAGCCAGGCCAGTTGGTTCAGGCTGAGAACAACACAGATGGAGCACAGCTTCTTACCACCGTGGGCTTTTCCACTTTTCCACAAAAATTCCAAGTGAGGGCTGAATAGGCTGATCTTTCCATGTTTGTTTCTTTATCCACATATTGAGGTCCTTCATGGGCACAGGCTTGCTGTGAAGCTTAACTGAGATGGCAGGTCCAGCACAATGCCTGGCACACCAAAGCTGCTCCAAAAGTGGGTGTGTTCATTTATTCCAGACCTTCTAACAGGAATGTATAAAAATATGATGGATGCTCATATCTGAGCCCATGTACCAGTTACACCTAGCAGTTTAAAGGAAAGGGAATCAATCCTTGAGATCTCCTTGTGGACTGGATGTAAGCTATTTTGCTTTCACTGCTTTGCTTTAAAACAGCCCCACCAACACCCCGTCCCTCCTGATTCCAAGCTCTCCATTACAATAATTCCAAAGGGTTCCCAGTTCTGAGGGAATGGTAAAAAGTGCTCAAGTGACTGACCCTACCTATCTTAAAAAGAAAACCACAAAAACAAAGACCCTTCATAGCCTCTGATAGTTTCAATAGCACCTACTGTAATCAGATACATAAAATAAGATGTCACTCATTTGCAAAATCTAGTAGTTTTTTTTTTCCATTTATTAATTATTCAGTGTATGCCCAGCACTGGTACTTTATTTACACTCTTTCAGTTCATCTGCCTTATAAGCCTGTGAAATACAGAATGGATACTAGGGAAGTGATGTGGCTAGTATGAGTTAACACAACCAGTCTGCAGGCAATTTTCCATAAAACTAATGCAGCTTAGGCTGCTCTGTTGTTGCTGGTTGCTCTCATTCTATTTTGCTGTCTTCCTTTGTTATTTGAAGGTTTTTGTAGTGATTTGCTTTGGTTCTTTTCTCTTAATTTTTTTGTGAATCTATTACAGGTTTTTCTTTGTGGTTAGTTCAAGGCTTGCATTAAAGATTTTATACTAGTTACAACTTTCTATTTTAAGTTGATCTCAAGTTAATGTCAGTTGTACTGAAGTGTTCACAGTGGTAGTAAGGGCTGCCGGTGGTGAAGGTTTCCTTGTCTCTCTTCCCCTTGGTGAGGCATTCATGGCTGAGGGGATGCCTCCTGGTGTCAGGGTCAGGAGCACAAGTGAATGCACAGCAGCTCTGCTGGTGTCTGGGCCATGGGCACCCACACTGTGGCACCAAGACTTGGGGGCAGTAGGGTAAGAAGGGAAAGGGCATGGCACCTCTGGCCTTGATGGATGAAGGAACAGCTCCTGATGAGGCATGCAGTGGTTAAACTGTGGGCACCTTTGTCAGCTGGAGGCCTTGGTGGTGAAGTTGTAGGTGTCCATCCATGGTGGTGGCAAGAGCTTCTGGGGTGCTCAGTGATGAAGGCTGTTGAAGTTCTTCTGGCATTCTTTTCCTGTGAAGGAGGTGTTTGTGGCAAGGGGATCCCTCGAGGCCCCAAGTTGTGCCAGCCTGTGGAATGGAGGATGCAGGTGAAATGCTTCCTGTACTTTTCTATGCAGCCATCCTCAGGTTTTTGTGCTCTACTGGGTTGCCACAGTTTCTTGAGTGTACTCCAGAACTCTCCAGAGCTATTCCCATCAGTAAGTAGTTGTAAAATTGTGGGAGTTTTGGTGGGGGCACAAGGACTAGGCTCTCCTAGCCTGCCATCTTTCCAGTGTCACTTCCTCTTAATTTTTCTTAAAGTACCTAAAATTAGATCATTTCCTACAGCCAGTAAGCAGGAAAATCAGATTCAAATCCAGGTCTGTGATTTCAAAGCTACTCCTTGCTAGTTTTTTTTTTTCTCATTTGTTTATAGCTTAGTTCTGTTCCCTATCATCTCTTCCATGAGCCTCTGCTCTCTTTTTCCATTGAAACCTCTCCCCCATTGTCAGAAAACATTACTGAGTCACTCTTTTTACCTTCTCACCAAAAATGAGATAGTGATTTTTTGCTAACAATTCCTTTTCCTGATAATTCTCTCCTCTTGGAAGCAAGCCTTTCTGCCACTGTCAAAATTCTCAGAACAAGAATAGTAAGCTCCTTGCTCCCTACTACTGTCCCCAGACACAGCTAATCTCCAGAATAACCCCCTACCTTCTTGAAATAGCACTTGTCTCCAATGTTCTCTGCAGCTACATTCCTTAGTAATTTTAACCCCATTGGACTCACAGTTCCATGACCTTCTCAATACATATGGCTTTCATCTCTGCTCCATCTGAGCCACCCACAGGTATGACCACATCCTGAAACTTGGCATCCTTCATAATAACTCCATATCCCAGATCTATGAAAAGTTCCCTCCTTCTTCCCTACACTCTTTTTCATTCTTCAATTATCTTAAAGCTGCTAATTACCTTCCTAGAGAAAGGCAATAAGCTGGTTCATTTTGTTCTACAGATTTGATGCCTCAAATCTATTAAAGCTTAAAACTACTTGGCATTTTAAAAAAATCATCTATATTTATCTACCTATGATAGATAGGTCCCTCCTCAAAGATTACTGAGGGTGCCTGAGTGGCTCAGTCAGTTAAGCATCTGATTCTTGATTTCTGCTCTGGTTATGATTTCATGGTTCATGAGTTTGAGCCCCGCATCGGGCTCTGGCTGACAGCACAGAGCCTGCTTGGGATTCTCTCTCTCCCTCTTTCTCTCTCTCTCAAAAAACAACAACAACAAAAAAACCCAAAAAAACCAACATTAAAAAAGATTAGCCTAGTGGTATTAACTTTCTAAATAAAACCTTAGCACCTACTTTATAAGAAAGATTGAAAACAACTGGCTATATGGTCTTCTCTTCCTTCTAAACAGTTTGGCTTCACAAGTTCTTATTTGTCCCATCCATCTCAGAAGAGATTCTTTTTCAAGGGATCCCTTCAGGTGTGGCCCCCATCCCTTCCTGTGTCATCCCACTCTCACACCTTGCTCCATCTATTCTGTATTTTCTATTGCTCTTCTCCCTGGATATTCTCCCATTGAAGGTGTAACCTGGACTTCAAAGATGGTAATCTTTCCAGTCCTCATTAACCATCAAGCAGGGGAGACTTCAACAATGCTCCAGAGTGAGAAAGAATACAGAGACCTACCCTATCTTTAAGGTAGCCTACATTATGATTAATAATAAGAGATTATCCAAAGTTGGGATGATTATCTCCACCAATTTTTAGATTTTAGGACATACAGCTGGGTAATCAGGAAATAGTCCTAAAGCTCCTGCAGAATTTCCTAGCTGAGGAAGATTACTGGTGACTTCCCTGGAACCCAGCCAAGGTACAGAAATCCCTTTGGGGAAGAAATCAGGTGTAGAAACAGGAGTAGTACTATGCACAGGTGTCTCAGTCTTTTATACCTCCCTATATCATTTTCAAAAGTGAATAACTAGAAGGCCATTTGAGGTTCATCTAGTCCAGAGGTGAGTAATAATCCGTGGTCTATATTCTGCCCATAGCTGATCAGTCTTCTTTGGCCCACAGTGTGTTTCTCATAATTGTAGCAATAGATTAAAATCTGAAGAATTCACATACATGTCACATTTTGGTTTTTAGGAAGTATTTGGAGGTTTGACAGACCAAGACTGAAATTTCAGCATGGTAACCATTGGTTGGATCTGAGTAATGACTGCCTCATTAGATGGGGCATGTGCTTTTCTATCTACCATCACCCCTATCATTCATTCAGGATGAAGCAATATCTGAATTTCCAACTTCTGACAAAATCCAGTATCCTAATATTACAAATGATGAAGTTGGAACTCAAGGAGTTTTTGCAGTAACTCAAAAATCACATAAGCTAGTTAGAGGTAGTGTCACACCTGTTTCCTAGTGCTGTGTTCACATTCTACATTTCTTCAGAAAGCTTTTGTTACCTGACATTTTTGATGTAAAGAGCAATGGACCTAATCCTATTGGAGGTACAAAATTCAGGTAATACTTTTTGCCATTATTAGCTTTCAAACCATCCTTCTGGAATAATGCAATTCACTCAGGAAGTCTTGTCACTGAGCAGATCAATAGCTCTGACCTACTTGATTATGTAACTTGCAATTGTGTTTCCATTATAAAACTCATTACCTAGTACTGCAAAAAACAAAAACAAAAACAAAACAAAAAAATCCTCACTTATCTTTTTTAGAATCTTTTCTTAAACCACATATGCTAAAGGTTAGAGTTCCTTACCAGCTTTATAGCAAATTTTTGCCGTTTGATCAGGCAAGAAAAAAGTAAAAGGCCATAACTCTAACTCTGATTCTCTGATTCTCCAATTTATTTCCATATTAAATACCTAAATTCATATTTAGACAGCTTTATGTAAGCCATTTTTGGAATTCTTTATTTCTTTAGCAGATTTATGCATTTTATTTGTTGCTGCCATGAGAAATAAAAAGAAGGGAGATTTCTCCATTCCAAATCATGGCATAGGATTCATCTTCACCTTCCTCTCTCCTCTGCTCCCCTCCTTCTTTCCATTCTCTATGATACATTTCTCTTCCTGGCCTTTCTCTCCCTTTCCTTCTTTTTCTTTTAAAAATCCTCTTCCATCCCCTTCCCTCTTCAATCATTTATTGGCTGCTCACTGTGTACTAGTCATTATGTTAGAAAATCTAAGGTTAAAGGATACTGATAAAGAGCAAGGTCAAATGAATGAATGAACAAATAATGTAATAAATTCAATTAATGCATAAATAATTTGAGACATATCTACCAGACATTCTTAGTGTTCCATTCCTGTTCTTTCAGACCCTCTTACCATACATCAGTTTGACTTCCAAAGGCAGCACGGGTATCTTTGTTGATGGGCAGACCTCAGGCTTCCAGAACCTATTATACTTATATATACCAGAATCCTAAAGTGCCTGTATACTACAGTGGTAGGTTGTAAGTAATGACTAATCAGTACAGGCCCAGATCCTACCTTCTTGGCTAATTTTGCATAGTTTTCCAGAGTGTCCCAATGGGATAGTAATTATCAGTTACCCACAAAAGTTGACTTAATAACATATCTCTTAAAGGCTGTGATCCCTTCCATGGTTGTTTCCTTCCATATCTATATATGCTCTTTGTACCTCTCAAAAGACTGCTTGACTCAAATCCTTGTGTTAGAGTCTGCTTTGGGGAGAATCCAGACAAAGAATAACTAATGATATCCAGAACCTCTTGCCTAATGAGGAACAGACAAATAATTATAAGACTAAAGTCATATGTGAACTTAGGAGAAAACAATTCTGCCTGGCAGAGTTGGAGAAGGTGTCAATTTAGGAGGTGACAAACTCGGTTTTAAAAAATAAGCAGAGTTTGCCAAGTAGATGTGATGAGATAAAATACTAGCAGCTAACACATTTTACATCTGTTTTCCCCTTTGATTCTCAGAATGGTTTTTTTGTAAAAATTTTTCATTTTCACAAATGAGGAAACTGGGATTTGGAGAGATTAATCAAATTACATAACATTATTCTGCCTGTAAATGGCAGGGCTAAGATTTAAACACAGTACCATATGGCTCCAAAGTCATAGCTCTTCATGACAATATACTACAAAGGATAAAGGAAACAGGCTTTCAAGCAAACACCTCTGAGCTTCAATCCTCCTTTTTATTAGCTGTGGATGCTTGGGTTAAAATTAACCTCTAAATCTGTTTTCTACACTTAAATTAAAGATTACTCTGAAGAAGGTTTTTATAAATTTTAATGGAAATGTAACATGTAAAGTACCACTACAATGCTTGTCATAAGCAGGTACTCAGTAAACACAGCAGTAGTTGTTATAATGACTATATGACCATTATGGGTAGATAAAACTGTTCATGTAAAAATTTTGTGTGTGTCTGAACACCAGCCCCTCTTACCTCACAATATGGTAGTTTTAAGTGCCTATGATATACTATACATGGTAGAAAAGTGGTAAGAAATGAGGTTATAATGGAACTTTAGGACTTGGTATTTAAAAGACATGTATGTCATGCTGAAGAGATATCCTACAGCTATCAAAGCTTGAAGAGATGAAGATGGAATGTTTAGGCCTGCATTTTATGGTTAAGTTTGTATGCAGTTGTCATGTTCAGATGTGTGGGGGTATTTCTTGGTTGAGGAGTGGATAACAAGAAGTTGCTAAATATGTTAGATTGGAGAACTGTGGGTCTGGGGGCAGGAAAACCTTGTAGGAAGCTTTCAGAGTCTGCTATAGGATTTTTCCCATTTTCATTGCTCTCCAGTATTTTCAAAGTACAACAAAATTATCAATGTGAGTGAATTAAAGGACATTATGTGTGTGTGTGTTAAAGAGACAGAGAAAGTAGCTTAAAACAGTAGCCTCCCTTCCTCAGTTTGTGCTTCTCAAGTTTAATGCCTACAGACTTGCTGTGGACCCTGAAGATCTACACACTTGTGTTCCATAACAGAGAAAAGATCTTCCAGATAATACCCCTCATTTTATTCTCAGACCTCTTTCTTTGAATCTTTATATGAACTATGGATCTTTGGTCTAGCCCACTTGATTTCTAACATCTAAGCTGTCTGTGGTCTTGGCTTCGTCTGGAGAGTGTTCTGTTGAGCTTTGGTTTGCTCATCTATAAACGGTCAATAATAACCTTCCTGCTTTCCCCATAGGATTAAATGCAACCTAGCTATATGTATTATAGATCACTAGACAAACATTTGCTTAGTGAGACGAAACTGCTTTTCCACCTTAATCCAGGGAGTCTCCTTGCATTTAATAATTATTTAATTAGTCAAAAATCTAAATCACTACTCAAATCATTTTTTATGAGAGATATGCAATCCCTATTTTCCTATTTAATCTTGTTATTTAAGATTATTTTAACTTACTTTCCTATTTAAATCTGCCTATTTAAGCCTAAAAAGGATCACAAAAATTATATAATTCTACTCTACCTTAATTTCACATTATTTTTTAACATGGGTTTTAGAAAACAAGTCATCCAAAACTCTTTCTTTCTTTCAATGCACTGCCTAAAATAATAGGGGAGACTGGGAAAGGGAAATATGGGAATTTTCTGTACTATCTATACAAATTTTCTGTAAATCTAAAACTATTCTAAACAAGTTTATTTTTAAAAAGTGATGATACCAATTTGAAAAAAAAAATGTGTGCAAAATTTAGATATGGATGCTAGCTAGCCCTGTGTGTGTGTGAAAGAGAGAAAGACAGAGCGAGCAAAAGAGAGAACAAAGAAGGTAAAGAGAGGCAGGTTGGGCTTAGGTAGCCTAAAAAGGAATACTTTAAGGTGAAACTGGAAAGCAGTCCAGTTAGTTTGACTGAAGTCTAGGCTGTCAGCATTTTCTCTGAGGAAATAAATATCTAACTATGGTAGCCAACCTTCAAGATAGCCTCCAATGATCCCCATCTTCTGGTATTCACACTCTTATGTAAATCCCTCCTAAACGAAATTGAGGCTGTCTCTGTGTCCAATAGCGTATGGTGGAAATGGTAGTATGTGAATTCCAAGGCTGATTTATAAATCGTAGTACAATTTTAACATTGGTTTCTTGGATCATTCACTTGAGGGGAAGCTAGCCACTATACCATGAGTATACTCAAGCAGCTCTGTAGAAGTTTTTACAGAAAGAAGCTGAAACCCCCAGCCAACATCTAGTTTTAACCTGCAGCTATGCAAGTGAGTCTCCTTGGGTCCTCCACTTCTTTCATGTGACTGAAGCCTCAGTTGACATCTGCTTTTGTATGAGAGGCTTTAAGCACGAATGGCTCAGCTGAGCCTTTCTGAACTTCTTGATCCATAGAAACCATGAGAAAAAATAAATCATCATTATTGTTTTGAGCTACTAAGTTTGGGATTGATTTATATACCATAAAAAGTAAAATGTTAATAATTAAGTAACTAATTAATTTATTTATTTAGAAAGAAAGTTAGAGAGAGAGAGAAGAACATGAGCAGGGAAGGGAGAGAGAGAGAGAATCTTAAGCATGCTCCGTGCCCAGTATGGAGCTGGACATGGGACTCAATCTCACAACATGAGATCATGACTTGAGCCAAAATCAAGTTGGACACTTAACTGACTGAGCCACCTAGGGACCCCAAAACTGTTATTCATTGCATGCCCACTATGTCCCAAGAACTCTATTAGGTGCTTTTGTGAACATTATTTCTGGACCCAATCTTTTGGAATAGGTATACTTACATCCATTTTACAGATTAAAAAAAATTCAAAGCCAAGATAATTTAGGTTATCTATTTGAAAGCAATAAAATTTTGAGGTCATCGGACTCCAGTCCAGTGTTCTTTCCACCAAGTAAGTTTTGATTGAGGAAACAGAATGAAGAGAGGCTGAGAGGGCAGAACTGGCTAGGACACAATGGTAAAGACTTCATGAATACTCTATTTTTCTTGGGGGGCAGGGATGGGAGGAGGTAGGACTAAGAGAAAAGGAAGAAGGAATAAAGAAAAAAAATCACTATTTGAATGTGAACTGGTGAAGAGCTTTGAAGCAAAAATGGATTTACCATGTGAAGCAGCTGGGAACTAGAGCCAACTAGTAATTTACTACCAAGAACTCTTAAATGTCCAGCTCCATTTTGTGAAGGCTAGGAACACTCAAAAAAAAATGCTCTCTTGGAACATATGTGACTGGATTACAGTGGAGAGAAGGCATGCCTAACAATGAATCAGTTCCCATCTAGACTATGATGGTAGTTATAAAAGTATTTTGAATTGAATTGATAACCTCTGTTCTTAAGAAAGTTGTTCATCAAATTTGAGTTTGGTCCTAATTCAGACTTTCACTAAGAAGACTTCTGCCTTTCCTTACCAAGAATCCTTTCATGTTACTTGTACACCTCCAAGAGTTCATAAATATTCACATACACAAATTGAGTACCGATAGAGTGATATAACTGCATGCATGAGTCAACACCTTGGAATTCATTTCCATAATCTACAATTTGTAAACCAGAGAACAGTTTGATTTCTCATCTGCACAGTAGGCTTTGGAAGCATGACTGATTAACTCCTTAAGAGAATCTTGGTTTGGAACTAGTAGCAAATGTGTATCCAGTTTAAAAAAAAAAAAGAAAAAGAAAAAAGAAAAGCATAAGATTGAAAAACAAAAGCTTCTTAAATGGACAACTGCATCACAATCTATAATTGTATTTCTGGATAAAACATTTTTTAATGTTTATTTTTGAGAGAGAGAGAGAGAGACAAAGACAGAGAGACAGTACGTGCACACTTGTGTGTTTGCATGCATGTGAGCGGGTGGGGGAGGGGCAGGGGAGAACAGAACATCCAAAGCGAGCTCTGTGCTGACAGCAGAGAGCCTGATGTGGGGCATGAACTCATAAGCTGTGAGATCATGACCTGAGCCAAAGTCAGACACTTAACTGACTGGGCCACCCAGTTGTTCTGGATAAAACTTCTTTTTGATATATTATCCTCCTTTAATTAGTAAATATCTAAAGACATCAGTCCATGTGGCCATGAAAGGACATAACAGTATATATTTTTATCATTTGGAGAATTAGCCATGTGTCTTTTTAAAAAATTAATTTAACTAGAGTTGACATACAATGTTATTCTTACCTTAGTTTCAGGTGTACAACATAGTGATTCAACATCTCTACACATTATGCTGTGTTCACAATTGTAGCTACCTTTTGTCACCATACAGCTGTCTATAGGATATCATTGACTATATTCCCTATGCTGTGTCTTTTATTCCTGTGACTTATTCCTTAGCCTGTATCTCTCAATTCCCTTTGCCCATTTTGCCCATCCTCATACCCCCCTTTCTTCTGGCAACCATCAGTTTGTTCTCTGTATTTACAGAATTCTCTGCTTTTTTTTATTCACTTAAAACATGTATATATTTAATTGTTTTTAAACAGATTTTTTAATGTTTATTTATTTTTGAGAGAGAGAGCACGTGCAAGAGCAGAGGAGGGGCAGAGAAGGAGATGGGTACAGAAGGTCTGAAGCAGGCTCTGTGCTCACAGCAGGGAGCCTGATGTGGGGCTTAAACTCACAAATCATGAGATCATGACCTGAGCTGAAGTTATATGCTCAACTGGCTGAGCTACCCAGGCATCCCTGTTTTGTTTTGTTAGATTCCATATGAGTGAAGTCATATGGTATTTTTGTTTCTCAGTCTTACTTAATTCAGTATAATACCCTCCAGGTCCATTCATGTTGTCGCAAATGGCAAGATATCATTCCATTTTATGGATGTATAATATTCCTGTGTGTGTGTGTGTGTGTGTGTGTGTGTGTGTGTGTGTGTGTGTGTACCACATCTTTATTCATTCTTCTATTGGTCATGTGCCCTCATATCCTTTTTTTTTTAAGATATTGTTTTATCGATAGCTTGAAAATGAAGATCCATGACCTGATCTCAGAAGCATTTCTTTGAGAGATATTTATTTCAGTACACCATTTGGGGATAAAGATTGGAAACTGCAGAATTACTTAACATAATGATTTTTACCTCATCTTAATAACCTTCATAATATATGCCCACCGTTCTGAACTATATAACTATTTGATTTTAACTGTTAATAAAGTGGCCTAAAAAGTCATCAGTGCATCAATTTATATGGCTTAGAAAAAGCTCAGTCAGGAAGCTCTTAGTTTTCTGGGCAATTATGTGATATATATTAGTGGACAGATTTTCCCAATTGGGAATTGTTGTTAAGCTATATAAAGAGTAAAAAAAAAAAAAAAGTAAGATTATGAGTTTAAAAATACTGTTTAAAATTCTCAGCACTTTTTATGCAAAGCTTATGACAGAGCCAACAGGACCTTTAATTAATAAGCAACAACTCTAATCAGGTGTATTTGTAAAGGTAACACTAGAGAATGTGAGAGAGAAATCCCATACAGCAGAGGCCCATCATGAGAGAAACTTATTTTCCACTTAGGTAAAATCCTGATGGACAAGTGACTTTCTACCAAATAGCTCAAGGACTCAGTTTCTTCTATCTTGTGGCTCTGTAACTTCAACATATTGCTCCCAAGGTCACTGTGTTTATTTGCATCAAGCCAGAAGGGAAAGGGGCAATGGGAATCATGTATAAAGGTTTTACGGGCCAGTTCTAAAAGGATATACGTTACTTTAATCTCATTCTGTTGGTCAAAGTTTACTCACATGGCCACATCAAACTGCAAAGGAGGCTGGAAATATAGTCTACCTGAGTATCCAGCAAGAAAAGGAAAGATTTGGTGACACTGGCTGGCAATTTCTGCCACAAAAGATAAGTGCTTTATACTTTCTAATATCAATGCTGGAGTCTAAATGAATAGAAAGTTTATATTTACCAGTGTTTGGGATGAAGAAATACAAAGCCACCAGCTAATTTTTCTAAGGATTCTGATTTGTCATTGTCTGGTTCTGGGGAATTAGAATGAGACCACTTCTCAGATTTTGTATTACTATTGACAGAATTATCTACATTTCCTTATTTTTGTTTGGCTATGCCATATAATCATCAGCTCCTAATTTGTAAAGTGATTTTCATGTATCTTACTTTATCATTATTAACCTAGTAGAAACCAAGGAGTAGTGTATGAAGACAAAATTATCTCATTTGTGTTAACTGCTGAAACTCTCTCCTCAATCATAATAACACCAAAACAAGAAAACTCATTCTCCTGTCCCTCTTTTTTTAAAAACATTCTAATAGTTTTCTTTCTTTTTTGTCTCTAAATTACACTCTGAAAATCTGTGCTATAATTAAAAGAAGCAGCATTTTCTGTAATGGGAATCATGGGAGTGTTCTCAGACCAATTTGTTTCTCAGTTCAAGTTTACTGTTAAGAGCTGCCTTTGGTACAGGGACTCTCAAGGGAAATCAAGAGAACCTCAGAAACTTATTTAGGATTTCCAGGATGAGTGGAATGGGGAGGCTGTGACAAGTGGCTAAGCCACCTGCAATATGATGAGCAGCCAGAGGCCCCAAACCAGAAGCCTCTTCCTATATGTCTGCTAATTGCCCCTTCATGCACACACATGAATCTTACTTCAATTTGGTCAATCAGTGAGATAGAACTTTAAATGTTCTGTTTCATTAAGATGTTAACATTATTGTCATTAAGAAACTTCAGACCCATTATTGGAAAATAAACTAAGGAAGAAAAATATTCATTATATACTATGTCAAATAGTTCTTTGTCTAGTAAATGCCTTGAGTAACAGAAGTTTATCTTCTCAGACTACCCTGGTCATAAATATTTCCTTTTGAAAACTGCCACAGGATGTTTTGCCATAGTACTCAACTCTTAATTTTTACTTACTACACTACATTAATGATAATTAAAGAACTTCTTAAAAGGAAACACACACAACCTTATCATCTTAACAAATTTGCTATTTCCAATTTATTTTCTAATATATTTCTCATCCTTATTTAAGGATGTGCATTTAAAGTCTTGTTAGTATTTAAGGTCTTGTTAGTATTGTTGATGTTCTTGTTGATATCTTCTAACCTCTCTCTCTTTTACTTTTACCATTTAGTGTCCTACAAGAGCCTAGTTTTGAGCAGAGTAAATATTTTTGTTGACAAGTATTTATTGAGCTCCTACTATGTGCTAGGCATTGTTTCAAGTCCTGGAAGACAGCAATAACAGACATAAATACTGCCTCATGTAGCTTACATTCTAGGAGTAGGGTTGCAGAGATAGATAATAAGATGTAAAGATATAAATTAGACAGTGATAAGTGAGACTTGAATGATGAAAAAGATGCAGCTGTGTGAGGCCCCAGGGAAGAGTGGTTGGTCAAAGCAGAAAATAGCACTGCAAAAAGTGCATGTTTGGTATGCTCCAGGTGCAGAACAAAGGCTGTAGTGAAAAATAACATGAATGAAGAGACAAGAAGAGATAAAGTGAGAGAAGTCAATGGGGGACATTAGAGTCCTTGCAGATGATATTAAAGAATTTATTAAGAAGCCATAGGAAGGTATTAAGCAGAGGCATGGTAAGATCTAATTTATGCATTGATCACTGCAGGTTCCATGTGGCAGACACGGAGAAAGGCAAGAGGAGGAAAGCCTGAGTAGACAGACAAGTCTGGTCTCAAGTCAGAAATGTATTAGGGGAAGTACTGAGAAATGCTTGGCTTCTGGGTATATTTTGAAAGTAGAGGCAACAGGTTACCTTGAATTAAGTGTGTGCTATGACGAATAAAGTAGAATCAAGGAAGATTCCTAGGCATCCAACAGTGTGGTACTATTTATTGTAATAGAGATAATTTGATAATATTTATTCATTTAAACATTTATTAGATGGTTACTTTGTGTCCGATACTACGCTAGGTTTTGTGGATAGGAAGAATCCCCTAAGGAATCTTAATCTAAGTAAGAAGTTACAAGGGGTGGCATTAAGGCAGAGGGAGAAGGATGATGAGGAAATAACAAATTTAAGAAATATGTAGGAGGTGGGATTGGCAGAATATGGTGTCTGATGTTCAGAGTGGGTAAAAGATTCTGGAGTGATCGGAAATTTCGGATTTAAGTGGGTAGATGACAATGTCATTAACAAAGATGGGGAATTCATATTAAGAAATTAGTCTACAGAGAAAAGTCATTATTACATTAAAATTGGGAGCTAATGATTATCGATCACTTCTTACATACCAGGCACTGTGATTAGCACTTAATGCAAACAATCTCAATTAATTCTCAAAACACTATCGTGATAGTATTGTATCAATATTGATATACTATTATTGTCCCTGTTTTTATAGACAAATAATCTGGGAATTATAGAGGTTAAATAACTTGCTCAATGTTATTTACACATGTAGTTCAGTAGAAGAGCCAAGCCTTGAATCCATGACACCAGTGTTTGTAGATGTCAGGTTTGAGATGCCGTAGATATTTGGTTAGGGCCATTTAGTAGATTTACAAATAGACCTAGAATTTGGGACATGACCTGGAGATACAGATTTGAGAACTGTCAGCATAAAAGTGATTGATTACACATCCTGTATTGGCATCCTTCTCTTCTTTGTCTTGCCTTCTTCTATCCCTAATGTGTTACCTGAGATCAAGTTCAAAAGAATCTATTTGCACTTGAATCTTTGTCCTAGAGTCCACTTCTGAGGGAACTCAAGTCCAGACAGAACTGATTGAAAAATAAATAGAAGGTGAGGAAGAAAGAGCAATAAACCCTTTCTTAGGAGCTTGGCCATGAAAGGAAGGAAATTAATAGATAAGAAATTACAAGAGAACATAGTATTACTTTTTAAGAAGGGAAAATAACCAAGTTTATATTCTGGGAGGAAAGTTAATAGATAGGGAAACATGGAAAAGATCCTGGTTAAAAAAAATCTATTATTTTCTGTGAGGTTGAGAAAAGTTTTCTGCTCAGAAGAAGGGGTGAGAGAGAGAAAGTAGAGTGAGGTTTGGGATGATTAATAAAGGATTAGGATTTTGGTGACAATGAGTTTGAGTGTTTGCATGATTTTTGCCATCAGAGCTTGGCAATCACAGAATAGAAGTGAAGATGATGGGAATAATATGAGACCGGGTTAAAACTTCCAGAGCTGACTTATTTGAGTAACTCAAGTGTCCAGGGTAGGAACAAGTTTTCAGGTGAAAGTGCAAACAGCTCAGGCCTTTATAGCAACTCTAGTTCTTGCTGACCTATTGGTCACAGACCACTTGACTGAGACCTCAAATCCCCAACCATCCTTGCTTTGTCTTCTTAAATCCTCTTTGCCTGACAATTTCTGACCTATGACTTCTGTGATCTTCAGACTTCACGAATAGCCTTCCTGTCTTTTTTTTTTTCTTGTAAAATAAAGGAGTTATGGAGTCACTGAGTTGAAGAGTTGCTAAAGCTAGAAACATTTTTGCATACAAAGAAATGGTCCCAGAGAATTACTCACTTGCCAAGGTTATAAAACATGTTAATAGGAAAGCCAAGAGACTGCTTTTTTAATTACACCAAGGTGTCTATGGTAAAGGTAAGAACAAAGGAGCAAAAACAGAGAGGGGAATATGCAAAAGAGAGAGTGTATAAACTTTGTCCTTTTTTTAAAAAAAATGGAATTTGCATTATTTTGTTCTTAATTCCTGCTAAGTATTTTTTATTTGTACAATTTATTACTTTGATTTCCATCAGGGATTATGATACAGTGACCTAATAACTCTGGTTCTTCACCAAGATCATCATCACTTTGTCTTTCAAGGAATGACCTTCTTTCAACTAAAAAGAATGGGTGATGAAGTGGATAAGATTGCCAACGTCAGCTTAAGAGTCTGGCATTGACAACTGAGGATTCCTCCCTCTCCCTCAAGGAAACAGCCCTGAACCTGATTCTGTCCCAGGAGGCAAAGAGGGCAAGCGGTCAGGCAAGCTAATTAACTCAGATCTCTCCCTCTGGCTGTGGAAATCATTAATCATAGAACCACCACATGGCCACTGATCTTTTAATGATGATTTTAATTTGCATACTAAGCAAACAGTCTCAAAACGTTGCTTTGGATAGAATTTGTGAGCCATGCCTAGGCAGGTTATTTCAAAGTCAATTGCACTTTAATACTCTTTTCCAAAAAGTCACTCTTTCATTTTGACAACTTCATTTTGTAAATACTGTCATTGAGCTGTCATTTAGTTGGTGCTGGGTAAATTAATCCCAAGTAAGCATTTATTAGTTTTAATAAAAGGGGGAAAGATATTTTAATTTAAAATTGCTTTTAAAATTGTAATGGCTATGAAATAGTCTGGATTTCAGAATTAGAAAGGACTTTTAGATATTATCTACTCCAAGTGACTTGCAAATGAAATTAAGATCTAGCTTTGTTAAGTGACTTGCCACAGGTCATAGAGAACTGATTGGCAGAGCTGAACTGATCAAAACTCTAGTATTTTCCCCTCAAAGTATTAATGAAATTGGTCACATTAAGATACCATAGTGCTTTAAAAACAATGTATTCTTTTTTCAGAGTCAATTAAATCCTGCATAGTTGAGTGTATTTGCATTCCAAATTAGACAGCTTGGCTCACAAGCATTATTGCTGTCAAAAGCCATATCATCTCAAGCTAATTTTCTTAATTTGAAAAGCAAAATCCATTTACTTGTTTTACATTAAGTAATAATACTTGTCCTGAGGTAATGTGGCCCAAAAATTTGCAATCATGAAAAGAAACAGCTTAATTGGCACTCAGAACAGTACTTAAAAGAAACAATCATATCTCCAAGGCTTCGGAGTGTAACATATAGGGAATAAAGTATCCTACTTTAATAACAGAGGACAGGACATTTAAAGTGATTTACAATTTAACAAGTGATTTCACATCTACTCTAAGTATTATGATGTACTTAAAGATTGTTACTGTCTTCTGTAACTCAAGACACAGGGTTGTTATGTGACTTGCTGAAAGTCACAGGTAGGTGACCCTACCTAGATCACATCCTGGGCTTTAGGCCTCCTAGTTCTCAGTTCAGAGTTCTCTGGCAAAATACTAACAGCTCTGTATTAAAGTATGTGTGATATCAAAGAAATGGAAAAACATTCCATGCTCATGGATAGGAAGAATAAATATAGTTAAGATGTCATTACTACCTAAAGCACTCTACACATTCAATGCAATTCCAATCAAAATTGCACCAGCATACTTCTCAAAACTAGAACAAACTATCCAAAAATTTGTGTGGAACCACAAAAGACCCCGAATAGCCAAAGTAATACTGAAAAATAAAACCAAAACGGGAGATATCACCATCCCAGACTTCAGCCTCTACTACAAAGCTGTCATCATCAAGACAGTATGGTATTGGCACAAAAACAGACACATAGACAAATGGAACAGAATTGAGAACTCAGAAGTGGACCCAAAAGTATACAGCCAACTGATCTTTGACAAGGCAGGAAAGAATATCCAATGGAAAAAAGACAGCCTTTTTAACAGATGGTGTTGGGAGAATTGGACAGCAACATGAAGAAGAATGAAACTAGATCATTTTCTCACACCATGCACAAAAATAAACTCAAAATGGATAAAGGACCTGAACGTGAGACAGGAAACTATCAACACCCTAGAGGAGAAAGCAGGAAACAACCTCCTTGACCTCCACCGCAGCAACTTCTTACTTGACACATCCCCAAAAGCAAGGGAATCAAGAGCAAAAATAAATGATTGGGACCTCATCAAGATTAAAAGCTTTTGCACAGCAAAGGAAACAACCCACAAAACTAATAGGCAACCAACGGAATGGGAAAAGATAGTTGCCAATGACATATCAGATAAAGGGTTAATATCCAGAATCTATAAGGAACTCACCAAACTACATGTCCGGAAAACAAACAACCCAGTGAAGAAATGGGCAGAAGATATGAACAGACACTTCTCCAAAGAGGACATCCAGATGGCCAACAGACACATGAAACGATGCTCAGCATCCTCCTCATCAGGGAAATACAAATCAAAACCACACTGAGATACCACCTCACGCCAGTCAGAGTGGCTAAAAGGAGCAAATCAGAGAATTCTAGATGCTGGCGAGGATGTGGAAAAAGGGGCATCCACCTACACTGTTGGTGGGAATGCAAACTGGTGCAGCTCCTCTGGAAAACAGTGTGGAGGTTCCTCAGGAAACTAACAATAGAACTCCCCTATGACCCAGCAATAGCACTGCTAGGAATTTACCCAAGGGATACAGAAATGCTGAGGCATAGGAGCACATGACCCCAATGTTCATAGCAGCACTCTCCACAATAGCTAAAACATGGAAAGAGCCTAAGTGTCCATCCACAGATGAATGGATCAAGAAGATGTGGTTTATCTATACCATGGAATACTACATGGCAATGAGAAACAATGAAATCTGGCCATGTGTAGCAACATGGATGGACCTTGAGGGTGTTATGCTGAGCGAAATAAGTCAGGCAGAGAAGGACAAATATCATATGTGTGCACGTATAGGAGGATTAGGAGGAACTTGACAGAGGACCAAGGGGGAGAAGAAGGGCGGAAATGGTGGGGAAAGGGAGAGAGGCAAACCATGAGAGACTCTTGAATGCTGACAAAAACTGAGGACTGATGGATGTTGGGGGGGGAAGGGATGGGCATGGAGGAGGACACTTGTGGGGATGAGCACTGAGTGTTATGTGGAAACTAATTTGACAATAAACTATTTGTAAAAAAATAAATAAATAAAGGCTCTGCTTTAGAAAAAAAATAATAAAGTATGTGTGATATAATGGTCACTCTGTGTTTTGGTTGGATGCTGACTGACCAGCTGCACACACAGTGAGTGTAAAGGCCACTTGCTAAACTCCTCAACTGAAGTCTTATCTCTAAGAGATCTGGGATAGAAAGCTTTGCTCCCTACTTCATCAGAGTCCTCTTGACTCCAGTGTGAGCCCTGCAAATTCTCTGATTCACCTAACCTCCTGCTTTACCCACAACAAAACTGCCTTCATCAGGGCTACCACATCCCTCTTTGGAAAATGACTTCCGTCACACTCTGTGGGCAACATCATTGATGGCCCCAAAACATGTTAACTTAGGATGTGCAGAGGGTGAATAAAATCTTTTTAAAACAGTCACCCAGCATTAACAGATATGAAAGGATGGTGGAAACAGAAAAATGCACTTAGATGTGAAGGCTACAGCTTATGTGTCTAAAGCCTAAGAAGTTCTAGAAATAGAGAAGAGAGTTAAGGCAAGGTTTTTGACTTTAAGGCAAGGGCAGCACGCTTTCTGCCCAGGGACACTCCCATCATTATATTCCTGTTCAACGTGGCAGGTAAATTTAAAATAGTCTGCTTGTACCTTCCATTCCAGGTGAATGGGAGAAGGGAACTCATTTCAAATCTGTTATCTGGTCAACTCAAGCTAATTTCAAAGAACTTTAAACACTGACACATATTCCAATTGCTTCTATTAGTTCTCCATATTTTAAAAATTTGATCAGACTCAACCTTCTCTCTGTAACTGTACTGGTTTCATGATGGCCAAAGGGAAAAAGCAGTATAATTAAGATAATCTTTGCACTATTTAGCTGTGTTTTCATGCAGTTTTCTTTTGGTCATGGTGACCATACATTCCAGTTTGTGTCTGTTAACTTCATATAATAATCAATAATATCCTCTCTAACTCTAAAAGTGTCCCCATTTGGAACAATATGTTATTGATTACCCATAGCCATATTTTTTAAAATTGCAATTTATTTGAACATGATATTGGTTTTCCTATGTCATACCTTCAATCTGACATTTACTGAGTATTTGTTACATACAAAATAATATTTTAGAAGTTCTAATGCTGAGGTGGAAATACAATTTCTATTGCTCAAGAGTTTACTATCACAATGAAAAGATAGACAATGAAGGAACAAAACAACACTGCTATAAAGTAAAATGATATGAGTTACAACTAAATTTTCAATATTGTGCTGTGGCACAGTGAGGAAGAGAGGACCCTTAGAATTGAGGAGCTTTAATTTTTTTAAATTTTTATTTATTTTTGAAAAAAATTTTTTTAATGTTTTATTTATTTCTAGGAGAGAGAGAGAGACAGCGTGAGCAGGGGAGGGTCAGAGAGAGAGGGAGTCACAGACTGAAACAGGCTCCAGGCTCTGAGCTGGCAGTCAGCACAGAGCCCGACGCGGGGCTCGAACCCACGAACCGCGAGATCATGACCTAAGCGAAAGTCGGACGCTTAACCGACTAAGCCACCCAGGCGCCCCAATTTTTATTTATTTTTGAAAGGGAGACAGAGTGCAAGCAGGGAGGGGGCAGAGAGAGAGAGAGGGAGACACAGAATCTGAATCAGGGCTCAGTCTCTGAGATGTCCACACAGAACCCCTTTTGGGACTCAAACCCATGAACTATGAGATCATGACCTGAGCTGATGTCAGATGCTCAATCAACTAAGCCACCCAGATGCTCCTGAATTGAGGAGTTTCAAAGAAGGGCAAGACCTGAGCAGGCATTCCAGGTAGAGATAATAAGCAATAGTAACAGCAAAAAAAAAAAAAAATAATAGCAGATATAATTTATTAATACCTATTATTCCTAGAAAAGATGCAAGATGCTTTAGAGATATTTCTAGTCATGTTTAATTTAATCAAATCTAATTGAATCATAATTCCTGTTAAGTCTCATCTACATTATTGATGTTAGAATCCAAGCAGAGCATATGGCAAGAAAGTTGGGAGATCTCTTACTATGGAGGAACTTGAAAATCTGGTAGCTCAAATTTCAATCTATAGGCAACAGAAACCAACTCATGTTTAAAAAAATTTTTTTTAAGTTTTATTTATTTTGAGACAGAGATAGTGCAAGTGAGGGGTGGGGTAGAGAGCAAGGAGACAGAGAATCCCGAGCAGGCTCCATGCTGCCAGTGCAGAGTCCAATGTAGGGCTCGAACTCATATTTTGATTGTAAGTGGGAATAAGATCAGATAGCAGTAGTAGAAGGATGGTCAGAAGGCAAGGACATAGGGGATTGGTTAGGAGGCTCTGAAAATACTGCAGACATAATGAGGGATTGAAGTAGGTGAGGGACAATGGAAACTTGGGGACAAATATGAGACTAATTGCAGAAATGATGTTAAAGTGACTTTTCACAATTTAATAAGTTATGAGATTTTTCTCATTTGTTTTGAGAAATACTAAATTTCTAATTCTTAGGACTACTAGCATGTGTGGATGAATAGATTTTTGTATTTGAAATTACTCTGAAGTTTTATCCCTTTCTCCCTTCATTCATGCTTTGCCCATTATATTTTACATTACATTTAACTCACTGAACAATTTCAGTAACTCTCAGAAAAATAAGTTACTCTCTGTAAATTAGCTCCTGTTTTATTAAAATAACTTTTAAACACTGTGCAGTATCATGTAAATGAGTTGGGGGACATGTGTCAAACATGAATTTGGGAAATTCATTTCCTAGGAAATTTAAAAAGTTAAGTGCGAAGAAAAGATTACCTGGCTTTAGAGTGAATCTGTGCATAGCAAAGTGATTTTAATAATCACAATCTGCAGGAAATTCATTTTGGATGGTTTTTCTAGCTATGGTGTTAGCGAGTGCTCTCCCATTCATATTTTTTTTTCAACTAGTTCCTTGACTAAGAAGTAACCATGATATCCAGAGATCAGACCCTTGACTTAAGTCTCATTAGGAATATTTTCACATGGACTAAGCTGAAATAAGTTCAGGCTCAAAAATGACTAAATGTGAACTATATTAATGACTTTAAGTCATTAGGATGTCATTTATCCTATTGATACTAATGAAATGGAATAGAGGTAGAAATGAAATATAAAAAATGTTTTATTCCAGGAGTTTGTCTTTAACTGAAATGTTGGATTTTTCAAAATGCATACTGTGTGTTAAAATGATCAGGTACAAATACTAATTTAATTTTTTTAATGTTTATTTTTGAGAGAGAGAGAGAGAGAAAGAGAGAGAGACATACAGAGCATCAACACAGGAGAAGCAGAGAGAGAGAGGGAGACACAGAATCCAAAGCAGGCTCTAGGCTCTGAGCTGTCAGCACAGATCCTAACACGGGGCTTGAATTCACAAACCACGAGATCATGACCTGAGCCAAAGTCAGACCCTTAACCAACTGAGCCACCCAGGTACCCTGATCAGGTACAAATTTGAAGGTGACATCCAAGTTCATGCCAGTAATGCAGCCATTCATATTCTCTGCATCCAGAAAAGAAGTTTACAACTTAATATGAATTGTTAATGAAGAATGTCTCCGATTTCCCTTATTAGCTACAAACAAGATTCTAAGCACTAATAATTGATGAACCCGTTTGAATTATGGCTTCTTCTCAAATTGAAGATAGATTCCTAAATCATTTCATTTAAAAAGTAGATATCTTCTACCACGCTGTACCAAGATGTATTATTTGTTATTTCAAAGATCATTTAACATTTTCTACAAAGTTCACATTAGTTGGACCATCTTTGTAATATCATTCACCTAGAAATTCCCAAAGAACTCAATCATTTCTCATTCAGTCATGGCTAATGCTTCTCTCTTAATCCTGTCTTCTCTTTTCCTCATCAGATGTAACAAAATACTAAGCTTTTAGTGAAAAGAAAATGACTTTGTCATCTGTAATACTTTTAAAAAAAATTTTTTTTAATGGTTCATTTATTTCTAGGAGAGAGAGAGAGAGAGAGACAGCGTGAGCAGGGGAGGGTCAGAGAGAGAGGGAGTCACAGACTGAAACAGGCTCCAGGCTCTGAGCTGGCAGTCAGCACAGAGCCCGACGCGGGGCTCGAACCCACTAACCGTGAGATCATGACCTGAGCGAAAGTCGGACGCTTAACCGACTAAGCCACCCAGGCGCCCCTGTAATACTTTTGACTATTATCTTTTGATGAATAAGAATTTCAGAGGAGACTTTTTCTCTCACAAATAGTTTTTCCTATTTTCCTTTACAAAGTACCAACAACAATAGTACAATAAGAATTTATTTAAATGTTTATAATACTTTATGTTTCACAATATACTTTCATAAATATTATCTCACTTGATCCTTAAAAGAAACTTCTAACGGAATTTGGGGAGATATTACTGTTTTGCATATTTAAACTTGAGGATACTGAGACCCACTTAAAGAGCAGGTGGTGAAATGAAGATTTGCATCTTAGTCTGACTCCATGTCTTGTGTATCTGACACTGTATCCCAAGGACAATATTTGTGCCAATACCAAGAAATAACAGGAGACTGGCAAATAGGCTACAGAATTTCTCTGTCAACCAAAAGTTATACAAAAAGAAGAATCTTCTTACATTATTAGTGACTGCTGACTTGTATACTACAGCTTTGTATAGGCAACCCTGGTACTTAGTACAGACGGTAAGATCTATACCTTAGCAGGGCATAGCTTTTACCTATCAGCAGAGAACACTAGAAGCAGGGTGGCAGAATTTGGGGCCAGGTGAGCTAGGCTTATTTGTAAGGGTCCCACAGCTGGGGTGCATGTTACAGTATTTAATGAGATGGTATATGCAGAGCTTCTCCCCAGGGTTGACACGCTGCCCAAGAATTTGAGTAACTTCATAGTAAAGTATTGACCATCATGCCTAGCTCCAAACCACTACTCTTTAACTTCCAGTTCCCATTCTTCAGTTGAGCAAACCATACCCAAGTCCTCTTTCCTTTTGACTGGGGGGACCCCATTCTTAGTAACTTGGATTCCATCAGGTCATCTCTTCTGGAAAGAACTTTATAAATGCTTCCTCTTCCTATGTCAGTTATCAGCTGACAAAAATATACAGACAAGAGGAGTACATTCAGCCAGCCCAACCCACGAGCCATATCTAATGTTTAGCTCTGCTTCAATCAGGACATTCTTGATATTTAGAAGCCACAATATCAAAATATAGTATATTAAGACTCTGACATAGAAAGCAATGCATACCATTTTTCAAATTTGTACAGGATTCATAAATTTGCTTTGGAACTTGTGCCCAGATTTAAGGGATGAAGTTTATGTAGAGTAGGCAGGAGTTTGAAGGCAGTGAGAGTCAAACTTTTGCCTTTCAGAGGTTTATACAGATAAATATGGCAAAGAAATACTACTGCCTCCCCACCCCCCCAAAAAAAAAACCTCTGCCCACTTTTCTAAGAGTAATGCAAGAGCATGGTTGAAGTTTTATACTACTATAGTCATCTTCAGTTTCTAAAATTTACTATTTTGCTGAAATACTATAAAGAAATTTCAATCTATTTCCTCATCTCAATTTTGCATAGCCTGGACACTAAGATATAAAGGACTTTTGAGGCTGGAGTCCATCAACTGAGAATAGTGCTACCTCCTGACAAAGTGTGTTTGCAGCTTAGTTCAACTGTAAACTGGGGGGAGAAACATCTACTTGTCAACAAAACTCAGTGCTCTCATTTTCTTTTCTTTTTTTTTTTAATGTTTTATTTATTTCTAGGATAGAGAGACAGCGTGAGCAGGGAAGGGTCAGAGAGAGAGGGAGTCACAGACCGAAACAGGCTCCAGGCTCTGAGCTGGCAGTCAGCACAGAGCCCGACACAGGGCTCGAACCCACGAACCACGAGATCATGACCCAAGCGAAAGTCGGATGCTTAACCGACTAAGCCACCCAGGCACCCCAGTGCTCTCATTTTCTTAGTGGAGAGTTGTGGTTGGGAAGCAACTAATCCTCTGGCAATTATTCTACTCACCCCTTGCATTTGAGTCGGCAACAGGAAACTTGTGTCAATGCCAAGTATGAGTGTTATGAATCACTTCCAGGTAAAGCTGTTAAGAAGAAAGTGTACCTTCTTCATGTGAGAGGATGGTAGACCTTCGTAATGGCATAGCCCAAGTCCTTGAATCTCCTTGTAGAAGGCTGCCCTCCAAACAAGGAACATATACATCAGACAATTAGATGGGAATAGAATAACTCTATATGATGTTAAGCTACTGAAATTTGGGGGTTTGTTTATTAAACAGCTAAAGTTATCTAATTATGTATACATTTGGAAGCAATGTAACCAAAAATTGGGGAAAAAATAGCTGTGTAATGATTTCAAGGATTGTTGAATGCAATGTTAAGGATATCCCAGATTCATCAGGGAAAATTTATAGACAGGATGGAAAAGAAAAGCAAAGGAATCAAAGTTCTGAAAAAAAGACAGATAATTTGGTTTAAAAACATGTGTGAGTTGCTAAGCATGAACTTTATCTTTCCATACATCTTTACTATTGTAAAACACGATGGTGAGCAGGGCATGGACTTGACCACTAGGTTTTGTTTTTTTATCAAAGGTGTTTCACAGACATGATCTTTAACTCCAAAAGGAAAACACTTTAATTTTAAAGAGATGGCAAAAAAATAAGATTCTCTGTACAAATTTTAAAAATCTGACCTTATTTGAACTTAGCTATCATTTTTTAAGTTTATTTATTTTGAGAGAGAGAGAGTGCACATGAGTGGGGGAGGGGCAGAGAGAGGGAGAGAGAGAATCCCAAGCAGGCTCCATGCTGTCAGCACAGAGTCCAAAGTGGGGTTCCATCCCACCAACCATGAGATCATGACCTGAGCTGAAATCAAGAGTTGATGTTCAACCATCAAAGTTACCCAGGCACCTCAAACTCCGCTATTATTTAAAGTGAAGATTATCTACTACTGGGCTACATGTTAATTGATAATCTGCTTATATATGACCTAAGGTGTTTAAATAGCTACATTAGTTACTTTGGTATCCAGTAGAAGAAATTCATTTCATAGATTTCTTTCAGAAAGATAATTGCTGTTAATTTTTTTCTTTCTAGAAAAGATTAAGGCATTTCTTGTGAAGCTATGATATATAAGAAAACTCTTTCATGATGCCACTTCAAAGACCCAGTACTTTCCATAGGACAGCAATTCTTGTTCATGGTCCTGAAGAAATTCTTCTTCCTAACAACTTTACTTATGATGTAACCATTATTTTTCTCAGAGTGACCCAATACTGTCAGAACTACTTTAGTAAAAATATAGTTTTAAAATTATGGCCCCAAATTTTGCTAATAAACTGACACTTCTCAGATTTTTGCTCAACTTTAAGAATGTGTATCTTTGATTTTTCTTTCGCTTCAGTTACAATAATCTCCTGAGGCCAAATAAATGTAGACTTGTGTGCTGAATGTCAGCTGAGGTAAAGAAAGTTGCTGCTAATTCATTTCTTAAAATACTATGTATTATTTTTCACTTATTCTGGAATACTGAGTGGGCCTAAATCCTTTGTATTCATCTTGTTATTAGCTAGAATCTGAAACAAAGTTATATTACAAAGTTGAAAATAACATAGCCAGCACAGAGAATGGAATCTATGCTGTTGAAGACAATGAAAATGCACATATTAACCTGGTTATGATGATTTTCATTTTAATTTGTCTATCATCCAATTATTAACATGTTCACTTCTAATTTCAATCCTATGATTTGTTTAATAATTCTCTCATTATATTACCTATGCTTTTAGAATAGTGTTTAATATACAGTTGATTCCTGATACAGACTCCTAATAAATATGTTTAGCTTCATGAATTTTTAAAATGAAGCAGATATGTTATTCGTTTCTTGTTGATTTGCTTGAAGATTCTGAATTTTTGTAACAAGCTCAAATCAGGACCCATCCTGTGGTGATTTGATATATTCTGTTGGGAGCTGTGCTCATTCCTTTCAGGCCTGCAGGCAGAGACACCCACACGAAGAGAGCTAAGCACCCAGCAGTCCAGAGGACTCCCTGTGGGGGGTGTACAGGCCCTTCTACCTGCCACCTCCAGCTCTGCCCCTCTGCATTTCTCCTATAACTTCAACTCATTTAAAGCTAGATTATAGGGCATTGCAACCAGACAGCCACCCAGGATGTCAGTCTTTAAAAAGTGCTGAGGCAGCAAGAGGATAAATGAGAAACAGGTGCCAGTCAGGTCAGGTTTTCCACCTGCAGCTGCAGTTGACTAGCACAATGTAAACTCGTATTGCTTCTGCCAAAAGGACATACAAACAATCCTGTTTTGTGGTGCCTATCCCTTCTGTTGAATATTCTGAGGAACATGAAATCAGCAATCAGAGCTGAAATTTCTGAAGTAAAGGAGTGGCAAAGGGTTATTTAGACTGAACACATGATAATATTTTACTATCCAAATGTTAAATACTTTAATATAGTCCACAGAAAGTTTTCTGGTTAAGAAAATGAATAACCTGGATGAAAGAAAATGAGGAAATGGCTTTCTTGTTTTTTACCTTTATAAAACTAAATCTGCTTCAGTCAGTAGAAGTAAATTTAGTATGCTATCTCTTTTGGCATGGTATCTTTATTAATAGAAAATCAGGGCATCCAGGTGGCTCGGTCCATTAAGCCTCTGATTCTTGATTTTGCTCTGGTCAAGGTCTTGCAGTTTGTGAGTTTGAGCCCCACATGGGGATCTGTGCTGCAGTGCAAAGCCTATTTGGGATTCTCTCTCTCTTCCCTTCTCAGCCTCTCCACCACTTGTGCACATGCTCTCTGTCTCTCTTTCTCTCAAAACAAATGAAGTAAACTTATAAAAAAAAGAAAATCAGTTTCTCCTCACCTTTACTGAATGTGTTAAATAGGTAGTTAAATCTTGTTAATTTGAAAGAAACAATTTATTTATATATCTCAGTCCAGTCCTGAAACATTTCTGGCAATTGGATCTCTAATTTTATGGGAGTCACTACTGTGTAGACTGGACTCATTTTTTGCTCTCTGATTCCAGTCCTGCCCCTGAGAATATGCACTTTGGGGCTTGCTCATTATTATATGTACTCTCTTTTTGAACCACATGCAACAGGAGCATCAGCAAGACTATTAAACTAAAGAAATGCCTAGTGAAGGAATAACAGGAAGGGTCAAAGAAGGCAACAGTGTCCAATGACACAGAGGCCATGCCCACTCAGTATCAGCGACCTGCAGAAATTCTGATGTCCAACAAGAGGTGGTGAGGCATCTTCCCCAGTTTTTCAGGCAGAGGTGACCAAAGTGACATATGTCAATATTATTAGTGGGTTTGGCTGCAAATTAGAGAAAACTCATTTAATGTAGTTTAAACAAATAGTAGAGTGTTCTTAAATACCAACCAATATGGCATAAAATCTAGCTGCTACAGTAGTTCAGCCACTCAACAATGACATCAAGGACCTACGCTTTTCTAGCTTCATGTTCTGCTGTTCTTGCAATTCAGCTTTCATCTTCATGTCTATAGCTCATGATTATAAAATGATTGCTGCTGTTCAGACATAAACTTCACATCCAAACCAGGAAGAAGTGAAAGAGACCATGACAGAGTGTCTCTTTCATGATGAGAACAGAAGCTTTCCCAGAACTACCCAAGAGCATAATTATTCTTTTTTTAAAACCTGATTTCAGATTCCTTTTTTTTAATTTTTTTAAAATTTATTTCTGAGAGAGAGAGAGAGAGACAGTATGAGCAGGGAAGGGTCAGAGAGAGAGGGAGGTACAGAATCCGAAACAGGATCCAGGCTCTGAGCTAGCTGTCAGCACAGAGCCCAACGCGGGGCTCGAACCCACGAACCGTGAGATCATGACCTCAGCCGAAGTCGGACGCTCAACCGACTGAGCCAGCCAGGCTCACCAAGAACATAATTATTCTTGAGTCTCACTGGCCACAGAAGTGTCACATGACCTTCTCTGATTACTGGAAAACTGGGATAGCTGGGAACAGGTCAGCCATAATGGTTTAGAATAACCAACTACCCATCCCTGAGACTGAGTATATTGTCATCCTGAACGAAGGATTCTGTTAGCAAGAAAGAAAAGGAAAATTGGAGCCAGTAAGTAGTTAAAACTATCTGCCACTGCCAGGTGCTAGGGGATGAGAGGTAAAGTGGGAAGCAAAAGAAGTAAATAGTGCCCATTATCTTGTAGCTGATAAGACCTTCCTCTAAACACACACAGAAGATACCCACTAGAAGTATCATAGGGAAAAAATATGGGCAAGAGGAAAGACTTTTAGATGATTAGTGATCTTAAGACAAGATTCCTGAATATAATAGTTCTTACCATTACTGGGCCATATATTAAACTCAGGTTGTAACAAAGAAGATATAAACAAAAAACATTTTACACGACATACGAAGCTCTAATTTTATCCATGGCAGGGATAATAGTCACATATCTTCCTTTACACCACACCATTGTTCCCTCCTGAGTATTTTCAGTTTTACTTTGGTTTGAATTTTGGATCCAAAGACAACTGATAATTTTAGGGTGTTTCATAGAGTATTCATTTGGGGTATCAACAGAAAGAAAGAGGAATGATCTACTTATTCCATTTGTAAATCTGAGATAGGAAATATCCAATTTAGAGAATAAACAACACAACCAACTTTTTTTCTCCTAATATCAGTCACTATCTATAAATATTTTTTCATAACTTGAAATTAGTAACAAAAAATTAGTATTTGTGAGTTTTTAATTTTCTAGGGTAGCTGTACTTTTTCATAGCTATTTGAGGCTGCGTGTTATTAATATTAAAAGTTGTTATGAAATATGAATGTTTTGGTCATGAATAGTTGTAGTGACCAGCAAGTTTTTAGTTTTACTTTTATCTCCTGCTGAGTCAGTTTCCTGCTGCTTTGAGGTATATTAGTGGGGGCCCCTTCAAATGCAAATTTCCATGGCTTGGTCCAGGATTTATCTCTATTCATCCAGCTCTCATCTCTGTTTTATATTATGTTTGATTTAATTTTCACCTTCTTCAGATGGCTCTTTCCAGGTAACCAAAGGATATGTGCAGCTCTAGTTTATGATATCATCATAGCTCTTGATCCGAAACGAAGAAAGTCCTACTTTCTCCTAATGTCTCCATATCACATAATAGGGAAGACTTTGATTGGCCCTGTTTGGATTATGAATCCATCACTAAAAGAGAGAGATATACTAGCCTTGTTGAATGAATCTGGATATTGAGTTCAGACTTGTGGGTAAAGGGACAGGGCAGAGTTAAGCCTAACTAAACATATGAAAAGGGAACTTTCCCAAAGGAAAGAAAACATGTTAGATTAAAAACGAAGCAAAACAGGGGCAGCTGGGTTGTTCAGTTGGTAGAGCATCTGACTTCAGCTCAGGTCATGATTTCACAGTCTGTGGGTTCAAGCCCCATGTCTGTCTCTGTGCTGACAGCTCAGAGCCTGGAACCTGCTTTGCATTCTGTGCCTCCCTCTCTCTATTCTCCTCCCCAACTTGCATTCTGTCTCTCTCTCTCAAAAATTAAAAACAAACAAACAAAAAAAAAAAAAACATTTAAAATATTTTAAAAACAAAGCAAAACAATAACAGCAAAAAACCAATGACTGCTCATAGGGCAATTTAGTATTTCATGGAATCTAATACTTAAAAATATAAAGACATTGTTTATCTTTTGCCTACCTTTTTTTTAATGTTTTTTTTTTTTATTATTTATTTCTAGGAGAGAGAGAGAGAGAGAGACAGCGCGACCAGGGGAGGGTCAGAGAGAGAGGGAGTCACAGACTGAAACAGGCTCCAGGCTCTGAGCTGGCAGTCAGCACTGAGCCCGACGCGGGGCTCGAACCCACGAACCGCGAGATCATGACCTAAGCGAAAGTCGGACGCTCAACCGACTAAGCCACCCAGGCGCCCCTATCTTTTGCCTACCTTGAGTAGAATTTCTAGTACTTTGTCATGAAGTACTAGAAGAACTTTGAAGATATAAAACACTCTCACTTTTAGATCAGATGATGATGATGATGATGATGATGATGATGATGATGATGATAATGTCCATCAGCACTGAATGGCATGCTGGGCCAAGGATTATATTAAGCACATTATTTTTTTCCATGTAATCCTTAGGGCAATTATATTTTTTAAATGAGGAAATTGAGGCTTACGGAGGTTGAGTGAGTTGCTTAAAGTCATGCAACTAGCTAGTGGCAAAGATCTGGCTTTAAAGGCCTACTCATTACAATACAATTCATTATTATGAACTGGTTGAAATCTGTTCATGTTGTCTAAGATGTTCTGAAACACTCTGAAATAGTCCTATTGCTTTCAAGGGTATAAGCTAATAACTAGAAAAATGTTACTTAGCAGAAGTCTTTGATCTCCCTCTTTATTCTATAAATTTTATCTCACATTTATAATATGAAAATTTAATAAATATATGAGAATGATTGGTAACCACCATATGAATTTCTTTTCTTTAAATTAGTACTTAAAACATCTGTTTCCTTGAATAATGTAAACATTCTTGCCTACAATACAAGAAAAACCGTACCATTTTTGAAAACATATTTGTTAAACTTGAAACTCAGTCCTTGTCTACATTTTACAAATCTGAAATTAGTGGAAAGCAAATTAACATGCTTCTCTCTATCAAAGAAGCTTGAGAAATAAGCAATTTCTTCCTCTATTAGGATGTGAAGTTTCAGAAGAGTCTTGAGGGGAGATATTTGTAAAGATCCAAAATGAAATTACAAATTAGTTAGGAAGAGTTTAACATTAATCTGTAAGACATTAAGCTGTTTTTTCAGGACTTCTCTCTATCATCGTTCAACAATCAACAAATATAATTTGTTAGTTGTGTATCCTTGTTGCCGCAGAAGTTGGGAAACCAACAAGTAAAAACATGGGATTCCTGATCTAAAGCAACTAGTCTAGTCTGGGACACAGATGAATAGCCACAGAACTAAACAGAGTGTGAGGAATACCAAGCTGGGGTACAAACAATGAGCTACAGGGATCCATAGAAAATCCTCCCAAGACAACTTAAGTGATCAGGGATTGGGTTGGAAAAGCAATTAGGAAAGCTTCTGGGAGACTTGTTGCCTTAAGTGAATTGTGAAGGATGGATGTAAGCAGGATAGGACAAGAGGGGATAGAGACAGAAAGAGTTCAAAGCAGAAGAAGTAGCATGCACTAGGGCCCCATCACATAGAAGAGAGACAGATGGAAGAAGGAGTGGGGCAGAGGAGGTATTTGGAAGCCCAAAAATAGTTCACTATAATTTAAGATGGAATGTGGTAGGGAGACAAGTAGGAATTGATGGGAAAAAAGGATTTGAATTCCATCCCACCAACATATATAGCATTTTTGAACCTTGCTTGCGTTTAAGTAGATTACATATCAGTAGGTTCTACTACAAAGAAAATGTAGACAGCACAACATGTAATCCAAGAGGTAAGATTCCAAGAGGAGCCCAAGTCCAAAAAAAAGAGGACACTGATATCAAGAGGTTCTCAAAGCTATAACTGAGGACAAGAAATGAATGAAAACTAGGGGAAAAAGTTACAGAAATGAGAATGAAAAGTACAAGGAGCAGTGGGCAGAGCATTCTGACCACTTTTACTAGATAGTTCTTTGATCTATTTTGAACTATTTTTAATACTTATGAAGTCTCTGTCTTTCACTTGATAAAATGCACATAAGATAAATATACTTGGCTACCAATGTGGAGAATGGCTGGCAACTACAAGCAGAACTATAGAACCAAACATCCTTAAAGAGGAACAATGTTCTGGATAAGGCTGATAGCAGGGAAAGGCAGAGCTATTTTATTTTAGACTCATTGGATTTCTCCTATCTGACAAGAAATTTTATTAGTACCACTGGAAGGCTATTAATCTCTAATGAAGAGGTTTTATTTTTTTAAGTTTATTTATTTCTGAGAGAGAGAGACAGAATGAGCAGGGGAGGGTCAGAAAGAGAGGGAGACACAGAATCCAAAACAGGCTCCAGGCTCTGAGCTGGATGTCAGCACAGAGCCCGATGCAGGGCTCGAACCCACAAACTGAGAGATCATGACCTGAGCCAAAGTTGGAGGCCCAACCAACTGAGCCACCCAGATACCCCTAATGAAGAAGTTTTAAAGAAAGACAGAATTACATATTTTTCCACTATACTTAGAGGAACACCATACTGATACCTTCTTGACATAAACATAACTCTCATAAATAAAAAGTATTTTCTTATTTATGAGAGGTTATTGGAGAGAATCACATATTGTCAATATTATAGTTATGTCTAGAATTAGTATATTAAATTTTAAGAGGATTTTATTTATATAGAAATGTCTAACATGTAAAGAAAGAAAATATGTGAGAAAAACTGTCTGGCAAGAAGTACGTCCAGATATGTTCCATTTCATTGTTCTACTCATGTGACTTATTCCAGAAATATATTTGAGCCAGTTACAAGATATTATAGCCACTCCCTCTTGCACTGGCCCAAACCACATTTTAGTTCTTCAGCACGGTTCTGATACTCAACCCAGGCCCACCTTTATCTGAAAATACAACTGGATATGCTCCCCTTGGTTAATATCTTTGACACTCTTTCTCAGATATCATTTTGATACTTGGTCCCTGTCTTGCATACCCCACAGCTGGTGAGAGGGTAAAAAATGACCTCGATACAGCATCTATTCTGGATAAGTAAAACCTTTTCTTTCTCCCTTCCTTCCTCAAGAGGAACATTAGACAATTAGATAGGACCAAAAGTGTCTGGTTTCATCATGAGGAAGGTGAGAAGGTGGCATTGATAGAATAAATGGCTACAGGTTCTCAAAAAGATTGAGCTCACACCCAAAACATTCTTTAAAGAAACAAATTGATCTGGATTTGTATAGACTCAAGTGCTCCCATATCCTTAAAAATGACTTGTCCATATTAATTTCCCATTGGTTAAAAATAATATAGAAAGTGAGTAAGCTTCCTAATGGAAAACAAAGTTTTCATTATTCCCTTTCAAGGTACACAGATAGGGTGTGAAAAGAGTTCTTGCATAATATAAAAATACTAACCAGGGCCACCTGAGTGGCTCAGTCAGTTAAGTGTCCAACTTTGGTTCAGGCCATGATCACATGCTTCGTGGGTTTGAGCCCTGTACTGGGCTCTGTGCTGGCAGCACGGAGCCTGCTTGGGATTCTCTCTCTCTTTCTCTGTTCCTAATCCCCTCTCAAAATAAATACATAGACATAAAAAATTACTAATCATAAAAGAAAATACTGATGGATTGGGCTACATTAAAATTAAGAATCTCTGTTCATTAAATAACACCATAAAGAGAAAAAAACACAAATCACATTCTAGGAGCAGATATTTGCAAAACATGTAATCAGCAAAAGGTTAGTTTTCCGAATTCATAAAATACTCTCATAGCTTAGTAAGTAAAAGGGTAAAAGATAAAATAAAAAATGATAAAGACACATGAATAGACATTTCACTTTAAGGGATATACAAAGAACAAACAAACATATGAAAAAATGTTTAACTTCATTAGGCACCATAAAAAATGTAAACTAAAGCCAAATGAGATACCATCACACACTTTTGAGGGCTAAAATTTAAAAACTTAAAAAGTTGATATTAACATGTGTTGGTAAGGATAAAATCAAGATACATATACTTCTGATAAGAAAAGATAGATAGATAGATAGATAGATAACCACTTTGGAATGCTATTCAGTAGTATCTATAGTATATTATCAATATAAGTACACTATATAACCCAACAAGTCCACTCCTAAATATATATCCAACAGAAATACACACATATGCACACCAAAAATCATGTACAAGTATGTTTATAGCAGTGTTATTAGTAATAGCCCTAAAGTGAAAACATTCCCAAAGTTTATAAAAAATAAAGTGAATTTACAAATTGTGGTATGTAAGAGGAGTGTCTGAATGGCTCAGTCAGTTAAGAGTCTAACTCTTGATTTCAGCTCAGATCATGATCTCAAGGTTCATGAGTTCAAGCCCACCCCATATTGGATTTTCTGTTGACAGCATGGAGCCTGCTAGGGATTCTCTCTCTCCTTCTCGCTCTGTTCCTCTCCACTCACACACTCTCTTTCTTTCTCAAAAATAAATAAATAAACTTAAAAAAATAAATTGTGGTATGTTTATAACAATATGATGAAAATGGACTAATATGTTGAGAAAAAGAAAAACACAACAGACTGATCATTTTTTTAAAACCACCAAATGGGGAACAGTTATCTATGGCATTAGAAATTAGGATAATGATTGCTTTGGTATAAGGAGATGTGAGAAGATATGAGTGAGGCTTCTGGTAATATATTGTGTGTGACCTGGTGATACTTATATCAGATGTTTATTTTGTGATAATTCATCTAGCTCTTAACTTATTTGCGTTTTTTCCTGCATGTATATCATACTTCAATAAAAGTTTATTTTTAAAAGTGCATGAAAGTAGCCTGACACTCAGTTGTTATTTAAATAATTCTTTGCACTTCTGCCATCCAATGTTCACTTGCCAAATAGGGTTGTGTTTGCAGCACTGACACAACTAGAGCAGAAGAGAGGATCCCTACATAGTTTGGCTTGAGGCTAGTTGGGACTCCTTGACCTTCAGGAGGAAGGTGATGGTTAGCTGAAAATTAACATCTATATTTTAAAACCTTAACATATAAAAAGTGAAATACGGCTTAATTACATGCCTAAAGGAAGTCACACAATGGCTTAGTAAAGACATGGATGCTGAATCTTCACAAAATAAAAATTGCTTGACAGTGTTAAAATACATACAATTTTGTTGTGGCATGAAAAGTGTCACAGTTTCTCAGAACTAAGTAGATAAAAGATGTGTGTGATATCTGGGAAATAATTGGGCCCTGGTGGGAATGCACAATGGACAAGGCAATCAGTCTGCTTCATAAAATAATTTTCATGTCTCCAACGTAACATCACATAATCAGTGTTGGTTTTTTCATAGCATGTTTAACATAGCAAAAATATAAACAGATTGTTCTAGCTTACAGATGTGATGTTTAAAAGCTTAAATTTCTATCTATTTAGGGGCACCTGGGTGGCTTAGTGGGTTAAGCATCCGACTTTCGCTTAGGTCATGATCTCGCGGTTTGTGGGTTGGAGCCCCGCGTCGGGATCTGTGCTGACTGCCAGCTCAGACTCTGGAGCCTGTTTCAGTCTGTGAATCCCTCTCTCTCTGACCCTCCCCTGCTTGCGCTGTCTCTCTCTCTCTCTCTCCTAGAAAAAAAAATTTTTTTCTATCTATTTATTTAGTTAGGAAATTGTAATTATTATATAAAAGGGCTAAATTCAGTGTCTACATATCACCTTCGGGGTCAAGTCATTTCTGTCTCTCATGGAATATGAGGTTCTCATGATCTACTTCTTACAAATTTCTCCATCTTCCCATTTTCACCTCTTCCCACTCCATCCTCTCTTGACCTATTTTATACTCCAATTGTTGGTAACTACTTCTAGTTCCTGCATATTTGCTCCTCCAGACTTCCAGAATTTTTTTCTGCTTCTACATACTTTCCTTGAGTTCCTAAATTCCTGTAATAATATTGTTATCAGGAGAAAAACTGATCCCCCCATTATGCTTTTGTATATATAAATTAGAAACACAAAACAAAACCCTTTTTAAATTCAGGTAAATACTAGATAGAGCATGTCTAATTTTTTTTTTTTTTTATTTCTAGGAGAGAGAGAGACAGCGTGAGCAGGGGAGGTCAGAGAGAGAGGGAGTCACAGACTGAAACAGGCTCCAGGCTCTGAGCTGGCTGTCAGCACTGAGCCCGATGTGGGGCTCGAACCCACGAACCGCGAGATCATGACCTAAGCGAAAGTCGGATGCTTAACTGACTAAGCCACCCAGGCACCCCAGCATGCCTAATTTTTAATATAATTCTAAAATTTTAAAACTTAGAAAATATTTTCTTTTTTTAGAGAGAGAGAGAGCATAAGCAGGGAGAGGGGCAGAGAAGAAAGAGAGAATGAGAGAGCGAATCTTTTTTTAATGTTTATTTATTTATTTTTGAGAAAGATAGAGAGAGCATGAGCAGGACAGGAGCAGAATAGAGAGAGAGAGAGAATCCCAGACTTATGGGGCTCAAACTCACAGACCAAGAGATCATGCATGACCTGAGCCAATACCAAGAGTCAGACACTCAACTGACGGAGCCACACAGGCACCCCTAAAACAGAAAATATTTTAAGATCATTTCCTATTACTCTCCAGTGATTGGGTAACTAGAATTGGTCACTAAAAGGTAGACCATTTCCTAGAGAAAGGAAGAACAGGAATCATCAACTATACTTAAGGATATGGAACCAGGTAGTAGGCCAAATCCTCTTATGCCTTTCCTTAATTAAGTGTCATGGAAATACTACAGACCAGATGTTATTATCCACAAGTCGGTGATTTGTCCAAAATCAATCTAGCATGTTACAAAGTCAGATTTTGATCATAGAGCTATCAGCTTAAAAAAAAAAGTCTTGCTTATTTTATTGCAATTAAATAACACTCTAAGCAAATTAAGAGTTCATAGCCTGCTTAATGAAGAGATAAAATTATTTGTGGTGAGTCATATAATTTACGAAAAGCTTTTTATTAAACAGATTAAGTTTGCTCCCTGAATCATAATTTACTCAAACTTTTCACTGAGGGAAACCGTACCAGATAAAAATGCCTTGAAAGCAGGGACTGTGCTACAAGTGCTGTCATGAGCCCAGCCCTGGGACAGAAATGACTCAGTAAGAGCTTGATGAATTAAAGTAATTAGATAATTCAGCAGGAACTTAAATCTTTTCTAGACCAAGTTACCCCAAATTTCAAAGTAGGAAAAACTAAATAAATGAGATTTTACTCTGTTTCCTCATGCTTCCTTTTGTGAGCATGTTTTTTAACTTTGGCAATGGGTTTTACTGTCAAGAGATAAATCTCCCTTAGGATTTAGTGCACCCATTAAAAATCCTCTCTTTCAAGATCTATGAAAAATTACAACATCTTATTTTAGCAGCAAGGATTAAGGGCTATTGACTTTAGTCTCTTTTGAAACACTGTTCATTGATTTTTGTGGCCATTACTACAAACACTATCTTGTCAGGGGCATGTGGGAATGACCAAGAATTCAAAGAAACAATTCTAGATAAATGTGAGCTTTGAGAACTGCCCCTTTAAGTCAGTTTTAGATTTTGTGCTCCTTTTGATGAAGATTACTGAAATTAAATCAGAGCTAAAGGTAAGATTTGGTGGCCAAATTCTCTTCAGAAGTATTACTATCTTCATCTTTTTAGGAAAACAATGCTTTGAGGAATATTTCTAAATGGGAGAGGGGGGGAAATATGTCTTGAGCTACCACTATGAACTAAGCAATGTATATGCATTATTGCATTTGGAGTCAGAAAAACCCCTATGATGTAGGTATCCCTCTTCTCATATTGCTGAAGAAACTAAGACTCTAAACGTTAAAGCAATGTCTCACAGCTAATAAAAGTTTGAAAAGTTTTTCTGAGTTGTTTCTTTGCTTTCAGATATTCTCTGCCCTCATTCTGGCTATGCTGCATTAAAAGGAATTGCAATTCCCAGGTTCCTTTGTTGTGGCTTCTTTATATATTAGGCCAAGGGGTAAATTGGTTGGAACCTGATGGAGACTGGAAGGGCACAGAAAAGAAGAGAGGGTAGTCCACCTCCTCTTTGTTCCTTTAGCAGTAGAGATTGCTGCTTTTTGTTCTTGCTAATCTCTGAACTGTCCAACCTGATCCCTTTCCCAACTGATCCCTTTCCTTTCCTTAACTATGTAAACAACTTTCTGTATCAAGACTCTCTAGCAGGGAAAGTAAAAGAAGAAGAAGGAAAAGGGAGAAAGGGAGGGGGAGGGAAGACCTAGATTCGTTTCTCTGTTCCTGACTCATCTGGCTCATAAAGATTCAAATTTTAGTCTATTTGATTTATTTACCTAGCTCTCTATTGATTCACAATAGTATACTGCCAACAAAAGGGTGATAGTTTTTTTTAAGGATGAATGTGCGGTCACATATTAACATATGACAATAATTTCTGTCTCTGATTCTATTTCATATGTCCCCTAACCATGTCACTCTATGCATTTTTTATTGGTTTTATGTAACTGGAAACTATTATTCACACAGCTGTGTTCAAAATGTGTTTCAAAACATATTTTGAAAAAGTTAGTTACTGTGGTATGGGCTGGATTCTGGCAGAGAAGCATATGAAGCTCAAAAAGTAAGTCACCTAGCAATAAATTTTAATGTTTTATTAAGATTCATTTCCCTTTGGCCACCAGTTCTGTAATTTGTCATACTGTCAGATTGTGGAACCTGAAGCTTTTGCTACATTTTGTGAAAAAGACTCAGTGTTCTTACTTATCTGAACCACAACAGTCTAAAACTATTTTCTCCAAGTTTTAGAATGCTTTCAGGTAAGTGAAGATATTCCTTTTCCTAAGACTTATGAAATATTATAACCAATTTATTGAATGAGCTCGGCTCAGGAAGATGCCAGTGGAACCCAACCTTATTTTTCTTCTAACCATGCAGACTGGTCTCCCCCCACTGTTAGGATGTTAGGTTCCCAAGTCCCATAGCTTTTTTATTTCACTCCTATATTAAACAGACACTTCCTTTATTTTTGTATTATAAAGTCCAATCTACTCCACCTTTAATAATCATAAAATCTTACATTAATTAACTTAAAAAATATTAAATGAACACCTAGTTACCTGGTAGTACTCTGGGTTCTCCAGTTACAGCAGTAAACACATCAAACAAAACCTTACTCTCATGGGGTTCACGTTCTGGTGGGGAAGTAGCCAATACACATAATAAGTAAGCAAAATACAGACGGTGCTAGTGGCAAGTGCTAAGGAGGCTAATTTTACATAGGTTGATGAGAAGGGGGGTTTTCAAAGTTCTCAATACCTAATACACAGCTGATGACCGTACTTCCTTTTTGCCTGAGAAAACCAAAGCAATCAGAAGACAGCTTCACATGCCACCACCACTACATCTATCCATCTATCAACATCTATGTCCATATACCCTGCCTTTTCTCCTGTTAATTTGGAAGAACTATCTAGGCTCTTAAATAAATCCTACACCTCCACTTGTGCACCAGATACAATCCCCTCTTGCTTATACAAGAACTTTGTTTCAGTCATTCTCCTCTCTTTCCTGTGTCACCGACATTCTCTTGCTCAGTGGAATATAAATATCTCTCATCTTAAAAGTCCTCTTACAGTCCATTTCTGCCTCCAGCAACCACCCCATTTTCTTGTAGATGAAAACCGCTCCCCTTGTCTATACTCTCTATCCTCTATGATTCTTCTCCTGTTCTCTTTAGAGTCTGTTCAAATTGGTTTTTGCCCCTACCACTTCACTGAAATTGAAAAGTCACCAACAGTCTTCATGTTGCTAAATAAAATGGTTAGTTCTCAAAAGTCATTTTACAACTTCTTCAATACCATTTCACAAAGGCCAACAGTCTACCTCCTTGAAACACATTCTTCACCTTCTAAGACACCACGCTAGCCTGGTTTTCCTTCTCTATCTCTGGAAGCATCTGCTCAGTCTCTGTTGTTTCCTCCATATGAACCCATCATCTAAACGTTGGAAGGTCCCAGGTCTCAGTCTTTGAACTTCCCAGCTTTTCTATTTACATGTATCCCCTAGTGATCTCATCTAGCCTCATGGCTTTTGATATCACTAATATCTCGAAGACTCCCAAATCTATATCTCCAGGCTTAAACTTATTTTATTTTATTTATTTTGGGGACTTTAAAACTTTTTTCACTTTCACTTACATTTTCTCCAGATTTTTAATTGAGACACAATTAAAAAATAAAATTGTATACATTTAGGATGTATACCAGTTCTATACATATATTGTGAAACATTTACCACAATAAAGTTAGTTAACACATCCATCATTTCACATAGCAATCTTTATGTGTGTGTCCTGAGAATATTTAAGATTTACTCTTAGTAGGTTTCAAGTATACAATATAATATTATTAACTGTGGTCACCATGCTGTAGATTAGACCCCCAGAACTTATTCATTTTATAACTAAAATTTTATACCCTTTGGCTAACACCTCCCCATTTCTCCCAATCCCCAGCCACTGACAACCACTATTCTATTCTGTTTCTATAGGATTGACTTTTTTAGATTCCATATATAAGTGAGATCATACAGTATTTGCCATTCTCTGTCTGGTTTATTTCACTTAACATAATGCATACAGATTTCATCCATGTTTTCTCAAATAGCAAGACTTCCTTCTTTTATGGTTGATTAGTTTTCCATGTCACATTTTCTTCATTCATTCATCTGCTGATAGACACTTAGATTGTTACCCTATCTCTTAGTTATTCTCAATAATGCAGCAATAAACATGGGTGCCAAAATCTCTTCAAGATAATGATTTTGTTTCCTTTGGATATACATCCAGAAGTTGGATTGCTAGATCTAGTTTTTTACATTCCTAACAGTACACAAGATTCTCTTTTCTCCAAATCCTTGCCAACACTTTTTATCTCTTTCTTCTTATATATATAATAGTTATTACAATATAAACAATACAATACAATAACAGGTGTTAGGTGATATCTCATAGGGGTTTTGATTAGTGACGTTAACAACCTCTTCATGTATCTGTTCACCATCTATATGTCTTTTTTTTTGGAAAAATGTCTAATTTGGTCTTTTGCCCATTTTTTAATTGGATTGTTTGTTTTTTGCTATTGACTTTATGAGTTCTTTATATATTTTCAATATTAACCCCTTATCAGATATCAAGTTTACAAATATTTTTTCCTATTCAGTAGGTTGCCATTTCATTTTATTGATTGTTTCCTTTGCAATGCAGAAGCTTTTTAATTTGATGTAGTCCCACTTAATTTTTTATTTTTTGCCTTTGCCTTTGGAGTCACATCCAAAAAATCAAGATCAAGTCAAGGAGCTTTTTCTAAGTTTTATGGTTTCAAGTCTTCCATTCAAGTCTTTAATGCAATTTGTTTTAATTTTTGTGTATGATGTAAGATAACAGTCTAATTTCATTCTTTTGTATGTAGATACACAGTTTTCCCAATACCATTTATTAAAAAGAATTTCCTTTCCAATTATGTTCTTGGCATCCTTGTCATATGTGTAGGGTTTATTTCTGGGCTGTTTATTCTGTTCCACTGGTCTATGTGTTTGTTTTTATACTAATACCATACTGTTTGATTACTATGCTTTATAATATAGTTTGAATTCAGAAAGTGTGATACCTCCCAATTTTATTCTTCTTTCTCAAGATTACTTTGGTATCTTTTGTGGTTCCATACAAATTTAGGATTGTTTTTTTCCTATTTCTTTGAAAAATGTCATTGGAATTTTGATAGGCATTTTATTGAATCTGTAGATGGCTTCAGGTGATATAGACATTACCCAAATAATATTGGATCTTTGATCCATGAACATGGGATATTTTTCTATTTACTTGTTTCTTCTATTCCATTCATCAATATCTTATAGTTTTCATTGTAGAGATATTCTACCTCTTTGGTTAAATTTATTCCTATGTATTTTATTGTTTTTTATACTATCATAAATGGGACTGTTTTATTTATTTCTTTTTCAGATAGTACATTGGTAGTACATAAAAACAGAACTGACTTATTGTATGTTGATTTTGTATCCTGTAGCTTTACTAAATTTGTTTATTAGTTATAACAGTTTTTTTCTGTAAAGTCTTTAGAGCATTCTATATATAGATCATGTTATCTGCAGAGACAATTTGACTTCTTTGTTTCTGATTTGGATTCCTTTTATTCCTTTTTCTTACATGAATGCTCTGGCTAGGACTGCCAGTACTATACTGACTAGAAGTGGTGAGAGTGGACATCCTTCAACATTAAATTTTTGATTCATAAATCCAGCTGCCTATTCAACATCCCTACTCAAATGCCAAATGTATTTCAAAATCAACATGTTATATGGTTCCCCTTTCCATCCAAAAATGTTTGCCTTTCACCTTACCGCAGGGCTGCTTGAGGGGAGGTGAGGGTATAGCTGGTTTCTTTTCTTTCCTCAATATACTTCCTCCCCTCTCCCTAGCTCCTCTTCAGGATTAAACAAGATAGGGAGGAGAGTGAAAGTGGCAGGAAAGATCTATACTGATCATCATGTGTCTCTTGCTCTGTATTCTGAAAATTTAGTGCAATATTTCATAATAAATCTTTTAAAAAATGAATTAGGAGATAGAAGATAAAAAACAGAGGAACCAGCCAAGACATTATTTCCACAACTCATGTAAGAAATAATGGTGGCCAAAACTAAGGAATGGTAATAGGAAGAGAAAAAAAGTGGACATGATGGTAAAGTTTTCAGGAAATAAGTTAGCCAGGAGTTGATAATTGATTGCAATAAAGAGTGAATAAGTGGGAAAGGTCAGAATAATTTCAGATTCTGACTTTAGGGTCTGGGTTGGTACTGGTGGTATTGAGTTAGAGAATACATGGAATGCATACAATTTTGGAGAAAGAGTTCAATGGCTCAATTAAAGTCACATTGCAAGCTGATGTCTAATAGATATTAAGAAGAAACTGGAGAAACTATTCATGTAATTTAAGTATAGATGATAATTTAAAAACATGAGATATTTCTGGAAAGTGGCAGAACAGGAGAATGTGAGCTCATTTCATCCCACAGACACACAAAGCTAACAGACATATCAGTGCAAGTAACGCTGAAAACAACCCAAAGCCTAGTAGAACAGACTTTCCACAGTAAGTTTAGAGAAGAGGTCACATTGAAAGGGTTAGGAAGGTGGTGATGCAGTTGGGAACCAAACTCCCTGTGAGACTTAACCACAAATGAGAGAGACACCACAAGAATGGAGAAGCAATAGGACCAGACACTCCAGGCAAAGGGGACCTGCACTGGAAAGATAAGCCCCCATAATATTTGGCTTCAAATACCAGTAGGGTTTAACTTCAAGAGTTTTTACAATCAATGGGACTTAATCCAGCAGGCTTAGCTTCAGGAGAGCAGGAGGGCAATAGGAAACTGAGTCCTTGATCTTAAAGACCCAGTTTAGCAAATAACCCCACCAACATACAGCATAAAAGCAGCAGTTTGAAAAGTGCCTGGGGTACCTTGTGTAGCAACATGGATGGACCTTGAGGGTGTTATGCTGAGCGAAATAAGTCAGGCAGAGAAGGACAAATATCATATGTTTGCACGTAGGAGGATTAGGAGGAACTTAACGGAGGACCAAGGGGGAGAAGAAGGGGGGAAATGGTGGGGGAAAGGGAGAGAGGCAAACCATGAGAGACTCTTGAATGCTGACAAAAACTGAGGACTGATGGATGTGGGGGGAGGAGGGATGGGCATGGAGGAGGACACTTGTGGGGATGAGCACTGGGTGTTATGTGGAAACCAACTTGACAATAAACCATTTGTAAAAGAAAGAAAGAAAGAAAGAAAGAAAGAAGAAAGAAAGAAAGAAAGAAAGAAAGAAAGAAAGAAAGAAAGAAAGAAAGAAAGAATAAAAAGAAAGAAAATAGAGGGAAATAGAACACTTTCAAATTTATTTTATGAAGAAATAAACTAATTCATGACATAAAAAAAAAAAAAAAAAGAAAAGTGCCTGGGGTATACAAGAAGGATATTTATTTACTAAGCCCAGAACACGCTGGAGAGGCAGGAATGTTTAGAAGACTTCTCTAAGAACAAAAGAACTGGCAAGTAACACTTTTCTCCACTGTTCCCTCAACCTAAATAGCAGGACACTTGCAGGAACCAACATTAACATTCTCCACCTATCTTGCTAGCACTGTGCACCCCACCATGTTCCCTTGTGGATCTACTGCATTCAACCTGCCCCACTCAGCAGGTGTCCTTTTAAAGCCCCCACACACCCTGTAAGCAGCCCCAGCAGGGACTGGCACCACTCCAAGGTGACTCCTGCCCTGAGAAGAGGGGAAGATAACCACACACACCTCTAGTCCCAGCCAAACCTTATAGTTAGTAGCATGGAGTACTCTGCCAATCAGTGCAACTGCAGCTCTGGAAGACAGACTGGTGGTAAGAATCTGGTCTGACTGCCAGACCTATCCACCAACAAAAGCCTCTCAGAGGACAAGGCAGAGAGAGCTCCTGGCAGGTCACTGTGACTGTAGCCCCAGCAAACAGGTTGAGGGGAGCCCACAGCAGGCTCAGACTGGCCAATAGCACAGTGACCAAACCATGCCTGATGCACTCACAATAAGGAAAGTGGGCTATTGCAGCCAACTGGACTGAAGGTAAATGTGGCTCAGTCATAAAAGTAGGGTGTATTCAACCCACATAAGTGACACCTCTAAAATAACTAGGTCTGGTAAACAGGACACATTACAGGGCACCACAGGACGTCTTCTTCAAAAGACTGCTACTTTCAAAAGCAGGAGATCAGCTGATTTTCTAATACAAAGAAACAAATACAGACAGTTAGACAAAGTAAGGAGACAGAGAAAAATATCCCAAATGAAAGAACAGGATAAAATCATTGCAAAAAAAGAAAGCTAAATGAAACTGAGATAAGTAATATATGTGACAGAGAAGTCAAAGTAATGGTCATGAAGATACTCACTAGACTGGAGACTAGAGTAGATGTTCTCAGTGAGACCTTCAACAAATAGTAAGAAGATATTAAAAAGAATCAATCAGAGATGAAGAACTCAATAACTGAAATAAAAAAAATATATACTAGAGGGACTCAGTAGCAGATAAATGGAGAGAGAAGAACGGATCAGCAACTGGGAAGACACAGTAATGGAAAGTAACCAAAATGAATAGCAAAAGGAAAAAAGAATACTAAAAAATGAGAATAGGTTAAGGGAACTCAGCAACATCATCATACATGATACCATTCACATTACAGAGATCCCAGAAGGGAAAAAGAGAGAGAAGGGGGCAGAAAATTTATCTGAAGAAAGAGTAGCTGAAAACTTCCCTAATCTGGGTGAGAAAAGATACCCAGATCCAGTAGACACACAGAGCCCTCAACAAGATTAACCCAAAGAGGTCCACATCAAGACACATAGACACATAGTAATTAAAATGACAAAAAGTGGGGATAAAGAGATTTTAAAAGCATCAAAAGAAAATAGTTATACACAGAAACCCCATAAGACTGTTAAGTTGATTTTTCATCAGAAACTTTGAAGGCCAGAAGTGAGTGGTATGATATATTCAAAGTGCTGAAAGAAAAACCCTGCAAATATGAATACTCTATCCAGTAAGATCATCATTCACAGTAGAAGGAGAGGTAGCATTTCCAGACAAACAAAAGCTAAAGAGTTCATCACCATTAAACCAGGCTTACAAGAAATGTTAAGGGGAAATCTTTGAGTGGAAAGGAAAAGTCATACTCATGAGTAAAAGAATTATGAAAGAAAAAAAATACACAGATAAATACAAGCATATAATAAAATTAATAGATTAATCACATATAAAACCAGTATGGAAGTTAAAGCACAAAAGCAGTAAAATCAATTATATCTATAGAAATCAGTCAAGGGATTCACAAAACAAAAAGAAGCATAATATCATATACACCAACACGGAGCAAGAGAACCACTTACATCAATGGATAGATCATGTATGTAGAAATCAACAAGGAAACAATGGCTTTGAATGACACATTGGGTCACATGGGATTAATAGATATATAGAGAATATTTCATCCTAAGGCAGTAGAATACACATTGTTTTTGAGTGCACATGGAACATTCTATAGAACAAATCACATCCTAGGTCACAAATTAGGCCTCAACGAGTACAAAGATTGAGATCATACCATGCATACTTTCCAACCATAACACTATGAAACTTGAAGTCAACCATAAGAAAAAATTTGGGAAAACCACAAATACATGGATGTTAAAGAGTATCCTACTAAAGAATGAATGGGTCATTTAGGAAAGAGACAGAGAGAGAGAAAAAAACAAGAAACAGACCCCTATTGTAGAGAAGATAGTCATGGTTAGCAGAGGAGAGGGGAGAGGGGGAATGGATGAATAGGTGAAGGGGGTTAAGGAATGCACTTGCTGTGATTGAGTACCAGGTGATATACAGATTTGTTGAGTCAATATATTATAACCTGAATCTAATATTATACTGTGCATTAACAGGAATTATTTTTTAAAAATTAACATTTTTAAAAATGGGGAAAAGGGTTGAATCAATATTTTTTCCAAAAAAGACATACAGATGGCCAACAGATATATGAAAAGATGCTTGGCATCAATAACCATCAGGGAAATGCAAATCAAAACCACAATGAGATATTACCTCACAACACCTGTCAGAATGGCTAGAATCAAAAAGAGAAGAAATAACAAATGTTGGTGAGGATGTGGGGAAAAGGAACCCTTGTGCACTACTGGTGGGAGTGTAAATTGGTGCAGCCTTTGTGGAAAACAGTACAGAGGTTTCTCAAGAAATTAAAAATGGAATTACCATATGATCTAGTAATTCCTTTACTGAATATTTACCCAAGGAAAATTAAGACACAAATTTGAAAAGATATATGCACCTTATGTTCATTTCAGCATTCATTATAATAGTCAATCAGGTCATGATCTTATAGTACATGAGTTTAAGCCCTGCATCAGGTTCTATGTTTCTAATTTAGAAGCCTAGTTTAGATCCTCTGTCTCTGTCTTTCAGCTTCCCTCTCTCTGTCAAAAATAAATAAATGTTTAAAAAATTTTGGGGGGATGCCTGGGTGGCTCAGTTGGTTAAGCGTCCGACTTTGGCTCTGGTCAGGATCTCACGGTTCGTGGGTTCACGCCCCGCATGAGGCTCTGTGCTGACACCTAGAGCAAAGCCTGGAGCCTGTTTTGGATTCTGTGTCTCCATCTCTCTCTGACCCTCCCCTGCTCATGCTGTCTCTATCTCTCTCTCAAAAAATAAAATAAAACATTAAAATTTTTTAAAAAATTTTAAATTATAACAGCCAAATTATGGAAGCAACCAAAGTGTCCACTGATAGATGGATAAAGAAGATGTGATATAAATATGTATGTATATGAAATATATATAGGAATATTTATTACTCAGCCATAAAAAAGAATGAAATATTGCTATTTTCAACAGCATAGATGGATCTAAAAAGTATAAAGGTAAATGAAATAAGTCAATCAGAGAAAGAGAAATCTCATATGATTTCATTCATATGCAGAATTTAAGACATAAAACAAATGAATAAACCAAAAAGAGAAAAGATTAACAACAACAACAACAACAACAAAACAGACTCTTAAATACAGAAAAGAAACTGGTGGTTGCCAGAGGGCAGATGGGTAGGAGGAGGGACAACATAGATAAAGTGGATTAAGAATACTCTTTTCTTGATAAGCACTGAGTAACGTATAGAATTGTTGATTCATTATATTGTAGACCTGAAACTAATATCACTGTATGTTAATTATCTTAAATTAAAAAAAGAAAGATATATGAGAGTATGTAGCTATGATAAAATTGGTCTGCACAATAATATGGCTGGAGATAATAATATAATAATATGGTTTTTGCATTGAAACAAACAGGACTATTACATATAGTGTGCCTCTGTTTCTCACTCCTGATGAAAAAAACAGACTTGAAATAAAAATATGCACTACTCTCATAACATTATCTTTATAGATCTGGGGGAAAGGAAATGGACTAATTGGTATAATATTTTGTTATAGAAGTGAATATGATGGGTGGCCTGCCTATGATTACAACCTTTTAACATTTACATGAGGTTTCTTGCCTTTCTGCAGTTCAAACCCTTGTATAAACCTAACATCTTCTCCTAATAAATCCCACCCACTCCAACCTCATTTCACCACAATTCACTTCCAAAGAAAATGGGATGTATTTAGGGCACTCATTGAGTAGCAGCAAAAGTAAGGCCAGTGTGTCTTCCTGACGACAGCAGTTTTGGGGACTTTAGAGCCAGTGGAGCCAAAGGGAAGCTGAGCTGGAGAGTTTTGCATTGGGAATCATTATCAAAATTGTGAGCTCAATTCAGATTACAAAATTTTTATTACTGTGATGTTACAAAAATCCAAAAAGAACACAGCTGCATTCTCAGATGACAGGTGGATCTTCCAATTTCTGGCTGAAGACACTTCAATTTTGTGGTAATAAATTGTGCAAATTTGGTATGGACATCAGTATAATGGGATACATGTGGAACCCTACTAGGTTATTATTACAGTGACTTTTTTTCTGGTAGTAAGACTTACTTTATGATAAAAATTTAGCAGCGTATGGAGAACCCACCCAGCCACCCCTACCCCTGCCATAGGGAACACTCTCCACAAAAAATCTTTCTGGAATTTGATTAGCTTAGTTTACTGAAAGTTTAGTTTTTAGTTTAATGGTAAACAACAACAGCATTAAAACCTCCCTGCCTGTATTTCCAGTTTTAACTCTTTACTTACCTTCTTCAAAGTCATAGCTCAGCCAAGGCATTCTGCTTACTGCCTCTGACCCTGGGTTGCATTTTCCTTACCTTTTTCTGTCTTCTCTCCTCTTTCAAGCCCTTTGAGATCCAGGTTAACATCATTACTCTTCTTCTATAAAACCTTACTCAATCTCTATAGTTTGAAGTGATTCTCACTCTTCTGAATTCCTATAACAAATAGAGTAAAATTATGGAAAATTGTTGTAAATCATAACACTTAATAAATGTTTGATATATTATTATAACACTTGTATCTCATAATTCTACTGGACAATTTTTTCCTGTTTATGAATTTTTACGCATCTTTTGTTTCATGAGACCCCCAAGATACTCTCAGGTTCAATGATTTACTCACAGAATTCAGAAAAGCTCTTATGTTCATAATTGCAATTTATCACAGTGAAAGGATACATATTAAAATCAGCAAAAGCAAAAGATGCATAGGACAGAGCCCAGAAGAAACCAGGAGCAAGCTTTCAGTTGCCCTCTCCTATTACGGTTGCACAGACAGCACTTAATTCTTCCAGGAACAATGTGTAACAATATCTGAGATGTATTATCAGCCAGAAATGCTCACTAGAACCTTGGTGTCCTAGGTTTTTATTGGGAGTCAGTCATGTAGCAACTCCATGCTTAGCCTCGCCCACCTACGAGAGGTCAAACTAATACAGCATGGCTGAGGAAAGATAAAAATGTCATTCACCATAAATTTCACTGTCAGCATAAGCCATCTGCTGTGGTCCAAGTTCTCATGTATACAAAGATACTCTTTTCAGGCATGATATTCCAAGGGCTCAGAGTTTGTCTCCCAGGAGCTAGTCAAGAGTCAGTCCTTCTGGGATGTCCAGGATTTGAGCACACCAAGTTCACTGAGTTAGTGCTCTACTATGCATTTCATTTGGTGATATTCAGCTGTCTAACCATATTTGATGATTCTTCAGTGTCAGCACAGAGCAGAATCAAAATTCTCTCCTTTGTATTTAGTTGTTACTCAATAAATATTTGAATTTTTGAGTCATTATACATCTTCTATTCATTACTTCATATACCAAATATATTGCTCAGCTTTTGTTATAGCTTTCCTCTGCAGAGCAACATAAAGAATGTCAGTTCTTGGCCAAACTCTCCTCTTTATCACAATGACATATTTCTATAGATATTTCATCTAAGTTTATGCAACTAGAGCAACAGCTAGAATGACATTTTTCAGTAGGAAATGGGAACATGGAATGTGTACAGTGCCCATTTGCATTATAAAACTAGAATAAATAAATGTGAAACCTGAATTGTTTCTATGAGGTCTGATAGGTTCTTCATCTACTTAAAATAAAGGACTTATGTTTAAAGTTGCATTTTGGTTTTTTTTTTTTGTTTGTTTTGTTTTAAATGTTTATTTGTTTATTTTGAGGGGGGGAGGTACTGAGAGAGAATTCCATGCTGTCAGTGTAGAGCCTGACATGGGGCTCAAACTCAAGAACCAGGAGATCATGATCTGCGCCAAGATCTCAAGAGGTGGATGCTTAACTGACTGAGCCACCCAGGTGGCCCAATATTTTTTAAATAAGTATAAAAAGACTAGAATGCCGAGATTTCATGTAAATAAATACGATTTAGCTAAGAATATTATCATTAAAGAATATCAAACTAGCTTCAAAGCTAGAGTGTATGGGGTGAGAGGCAAAATAATGTCATAATAAGAGTATGTGACTAGATATCAAGACTCCTGCTATGACAAGGACAACATTATCTGTTTACCACACTTTTAGGATATCCATATTTCCCATCTGTCCTGGCAGTTAAGTTGAGGTCATCTGATTAATTCTCTTGGGTGAAATCTAACATGTCACTTTCAGTCCCAGGCAGCTAAAAGTGAGTGGAGACTAAGTATTCCAGAAGATGGGAATGCTTGATCTCTCTTAGACTTTATACAAGAGGAAACAAATGTTTGTTGTATTGAAGCCATTGAGATTTCAGGCCATTTGTAACTGCAGCCAAACTTAGCCTGACCTAGCTACTATAATACCTAGACCATAAAAACAACGCTGCAACTAGCAATACATTTGACCTTTGAACAATATGGGGGTTAGAGGTGTCAACCCTTCTACAATTGAAAATCCACAAATAATTTTTGACTCCCCCAAAACTTAACTACTAACAGTAGTTAACAGTCTACTCCTGACCAGAAGCCTTGCCTCTAACATAAACAGTTGGTTACATATTTTGCATGTTATATGTATTATATACTATATTCTTACAGTAAAGTAAGCTAAAGGAAAGGAAACGTTATTAAGAAAACCATAAGAAAGAGAAAAGACATTTACAGTACTATACTATATCCAAAAAGAAAAAAAGTCCACTATGAATTAATCCATGTATTTCAAACCCCTGTTTAAGGGTCAACCATGTAACCAAAGGCAAGAGGCTTCAACTCTTCAGCTTCTAGTTTCCTGGAGTATAAAATGCATATGTTACTTCTCTCTAAAGCTCCTCTTAATTAAAAATGGTGATATAATTGGTTAAAAACAGGGGCCTGGTAGATTAAATTACTGACAGTGTCACTTAACTGTTTGCAATGTTCATCTCATTTGTCTTTTTCAATAAAATGAAGATATTAATACAGATAATTAAAATTTTTTTAATGTTTATTTATTTTTGAGAGACAGACAGATCATGAGCAGGAGAGGGGCAGAGAGAGAGGAAGACACAGAATCTGAAGCAGGCTCCAGACTCAGCTGTCAGCACAGAGCCCGATGCAGTGCTCTAACCCATGAATGGTGAGATCATGACCTCAGCCAAAGTCAGATGCTTAACTAACTGAGCCACCCAGGTGCCCCCAGATCATTTTTAAATTGCACATAGAACGTACTAGCCTGGCACATAGAAAGAGTTCTAAAAGTCAACAATATATACTCATACCCATAACAATAATAAGCACATTGTTTAAGAAAGTTTACAAATCAACATAAATTTTGTTTTCTAAACATCCTTGACTCAACAATGACATTGTTAATAGCATTAAGTGCCTTTTATATCCAGCATTCTTAAACTTCTTCCTAACAGCAAAAGATAACAAAGTTAGCCTCTCCATTATTGTCTTGTAGTCATGTTAATGATACCAAAAAATGAGAAAACTTGGTTCACTCTAGTTCATGGAACTCTTACAGCATGAGACAAAAGTAATTTCATTCTGTTGGGGTGCTCCAGTGTCAGAACCTGCTTTGATGATAAAGAAAAATAACAAACTTTTTCCCCAGAGCACTATTCCCAAATATGAGACTTGGGGGCATTTTGAATTTCCTTGAATATATCTAAAAATGCCTCATTTCTATCTGAAGGGGAAGTTCATTGTAACTTTGAAGCAAATATGTAATTATTAATGTATCAATCATCTACTGTAACTGCTTTAAAATTGTTTTAATGCTGAACAGATAGTGTACAAGATATCTGTGGTCTACTAGGCATCACTGTTCGCCCCTTTCTACATCTCCTCTGTCTCACAGGTAAGATGTCAAAACTACATTTTCCAGAACACCTAACCATCTGAGTCAGATTCTAATAATGAGAAGCACTTGGGCTAGATTTGGAAAGTAAAGAGAAGCCAGGAGTCTCCACTAGCAATGTGAGTAGATGAAGAGGCTAGCAAAGGCCTTCAGACGAAATTCCAGAGAATCATCCACTGTGAGACCCCAGATGGAATGCTTCAAGTAACATGTTTTTTTTTTTTAAATTTTTAATGTTTATTTATATTTGAGAGAGAGAGAGACAGAGAGAGAAAGAGAGAGAGGGAGAGAAGGAGACAGAATCTGAAGCAGGCTCCAGGCTGTCAACACAGAGTCCAATGTGGGACTCGAACACACATGCCATGAGATCATGACCTGAGCTGAATTCAGATGCTCATCCACTGAACCACCCAGACACCCCACAACTGTTTATCTGATTAAACTCTGACATAAAAATCTGACTGACTAATATAAATATTAGTAAAGATTTTCTTGGAACTGCTTACAACAATAGATTAAGAATAAAAAATTAAACCCTATTAAAAGATTAGAACTTTTTTTAAAGTTTATTCATTTACTATTTCAGAGACAGAGAGAGAGCACACAAGCGGAGGAGGGTCAGAGAAAGAGGGGGACAAGGAATCTGAAGCAGGCTCCAGGCTCCAAGTTGTCAGCACAGAGCCCAACACAATGTTCCAACCCACCAACCATGAGATCATGACCTGAGCTGAAGTCAGATGCTTAACTGACTGAACCACCCAGGCACCCCAAGAAGGAAAATTTTTAACCCTTTCTCTTAAAATTCATTTCAAACTATACTCAAGAAATTTTATTAGATTGTAGTTTAATTCCCTTTTAATGCTACATAATGTTCTCTTTCTTTCTTTTTAGGCCCAGTGTTATTTTTGTACTACTGTATAGGCCTTTAAAATGAAGCTGGAAATAATGAGGACCCACCAATAGAAAATTTAAATTTTCTATTATAAGGGTGCCTAGGTGGTTCAGTTGATTGAGTGTCTGACATCAGCTCAGATCATGATCTCACAGTGTGGGTTTGAGCCCTGCATCAGGTTCTGTGCTGAGAGCTCAGAGCCTGAAGCCTGCTAAAGTATCTGTCTCTCTCTCTCTCTGCCCCTCCCTGCGTGCGCTCTGTCTCTCTTTCTCAAAAGTAAATAAATATTAAATATTTGTTTACATTTTCTGTTATAACTTGTACTTGGCCTGTCTTTACAGATTCTTAAAGGTGCCTTAGAAGAGATAGAATACCAAAAGAGACTGATTTTTAAAATATTTTCCCGAGATCCCTTATATCTACAAATTAAATCAAGAAACATGTACTGAACACCTATACTGCTAGTGCTATTTAAAAGCTTAAAATTTGGTGGAGGGGGCAAGACGGCGGAGAAGTAAGGAGCTCCGTACTTGCACTCGCAACCATACATCACACAGAAAAGATCTGAAGCCATTGGAAACCTTACAAAACCTGAGAGATTAGAAGAAAAAGGATGCAGAATCCACTGAGAAAGCCTTCTAACGTGAGTGCGAACTGGGGAAGATAAAATGGGGCCGGGATCGGAGACTTCAGGGTCAGAGGCAATCCCCCTCTACCCTCTATGGGAAGTGAGGGGAAAAAGAGAGAGTCCGAAACAGAAAAACCTCCGCTCGGGGCATAGAAAGACTGTACTTGCCAAATACGTGCACGCCAGGTCCCCTCGCGCCAACTGGTCCTGGGGGCTGAGCACACAAACTGCTTTTTTGTGCTGCTCCTGGCGGCTGGACTTCACAGTAGCGGCATGCCTGCCGCCACTGTAGCTCCCGGGCGGCTGGGGCCCCTGAGAGAGCCGCGCGGACACCGAGCGTCCGCGCCCCTGGCTGCCTGGGGCTCCAGAGGGAAGGAAAAGAACTAAAAACTGGGAAATTAGCCTGTGAGTTTGTGTTTCGGGTGAAGAGCCATAGGGGGACCTGGTTTTCCTCACTCCAGTGGGCTCCGCGCACCCGGCAGGCAAGCCCCCACCCAAGTTAGCCAGCCGGACCCAGAGAAGGAAGCAGCGATTCTGACGCCACCCCCAGAGCTCGGCAGGGGGCCTGGAATTTCCCCAAGGGAGTTGCTTGGAAAGCTGTGTCTAAGGCAATTTCAGCGGGGCACGCGGACTGGGATTTGGAGATTGGAACTTGAATGGGTTGAAGAGTGCAACCAACTTCGGCTGCGCCCCCGGTATGGGGAGTTTACACACCCAAAAAAGCAAGGTGCAGCGCTTGGTTCAAGAAGGGACTGGAGCACCGCCACTCTCCTCCCCACAACCGCCAAGGCAGGACTCCCGCGTGAGGCACTGGATAACGCCACGACCATCCCTGCTTGAGAGGTGCCCTCTCCCTTTTTTATTTTTCTCCTTCTTTTTTTCTTCTTCTTTCTCTTTTCTCTCTTTTTTCCCCAGAACACTGACCTCATTAACTCTGGTCACTGGCTTGCTTAAACAATCACAACAAGTCCATTCTGTAGATGTAAAATCTACACCTACCGACATTTTCATCTCTTTCTCTCAGGAGTAATTTGACTATATAGTTTCTCCGGATAATTCCAACATCCTTCACTCACCTATCCAACCATATTCTACTCTTTAACTCTTTGAAAAAAACGTCTTATCGCTTCTGCCTGTTCATTCTATTTCCAATTTTGCCTCATGCCATCCGGTCTTCTCTCTATGCTCTTCAACCAGCATTGCATACACACGACTATTTAACTGTAGCTGGGAAATCCAGTTATATGCTTTAAACCGTTCTTTGTCCATCGGTTATCTACTTTTTTCATTTTCTTTTCCCCTTTTTGACCCTTTTATGTATTTTAAACTCCCTATTATTCGCCCTCCCTCCTCCGTCTTTTCTCTTAACTTTTTCATTTTCCCTCTCGCTTTGCATGTTAGTTGAATTAGCCAGTGCATTTGTGTGCTCCTGCTTCCTGTGTGTTTGTCTGTCTGTTTTCTTTTCAGGGCTACCTCAAGAAACAAGCCAGAGTACACAAGGTGGACAGTTCCAAATATCACTACGAATAGGAAAATAAAATAACTAAGGTACCAACAAGAGAGAGAAAGAGATACCATTCAAAAAACACTCTCTCAAAGGATAGGCCCTGGAAAGTCAAAGAGTCTTCTTGGATACAGCAGCGCTCATAGAAACAGAGAGCATAACAGGACCTTAAAACCAACAAGAGCCAGAAAGCTAATGACGAAATGAAAGAGCTCTCCTCCAAAGAAACTCCAAGAAGAAATGACAGCTAATGAACTGCTCACAACAGATATCAGCAGAATAAGTGAACAAGATTTTAGAATAATAATGGTAAAATTAATAGCTGGGCTTGAAAAAAACATAGGGGGCATCAAAGAAACTATGGCTACAGACAGAATGAAAATAAAAATAGGCATGAAGAATTAAAAAATGCAATAAATGAGATCCATAATAAATTAGAGGCCTCCAATGCACGGCTTGAAGAGGCAGAAAGGAGAATAAATGATTTAGAAGACACCATTCTAGAAAAACAAGAAGCTGACAAAAAAAGAGACAAACTGATCCAGGAACAGGAAAGAAGAATTCGAGAGCTCAGCGATACGGTCAAATGCAACAATATCCATATCATAGAAATCCCAGAAGAGGAAGAGAGATGGAAAGGTGCTGAAGGAGTCCTGGAACAAATTATAGCAGAGAACTTCCCCGACCTGGGGAAGGAAGTAATAGTGGAAATACAAAGGCTCAGAGGACTTCCCTCAGACATAACTTGAATCGATCTTCTGCACGACATATCATCGTAAAAATGCAAAATACAAGGACAAAGAGAGAATTTTGAAAGCAGTTAGGCAGAAAAGGGCCCTAACATACAAAGGGAAACCTATCAGAGTGGTGACAGACCTATCTACTGAAACTTAGCAGGCGAGAAAAGAATGACAGGAGATCTTCAATGTGATGAACAGTAAAAAAAATGCAGCCAAGAATCCTCTATCCAGCAAGCCTGTCATTCAAAATAGGAAAGATAAAAACCTTTCCAAATAAACAGAAATTGAAAGAATTTGTCACTACGAAGCCAGCCCTACAAGAAATCCTGAGGGGGATGCTCTGAAGGAAAGGTTGCAAGGAACAAAGATTCCAGAGACACCAGCACAAACATGAACCCTACAAAAGATACAAAGACTCTAAACCCACATATTTCAATAATAACACTGAATGTAAATGGGTTGAATGCTGCAATCAAAAGACATAGGGTAGCAGAATGGATTAAAAAACAAAATCCATTTATATGCTGTCTACAAGAAACTCATTTTAGATGGGAAGATACCTTCAGATTAAAAGTAAGGGGATAGAGAAATATATATCATGCTACAGGAAATCAAAAGAAAGCCGGAGTAGCTATACTTATATCAGACAAACTGGACTTTAAATTAAAGACAATCACAAGAGATGAATAAGGACACTACATAATAATTACAGGGTCCATCCATAAGGAAGAACTAACAATCATAAATGTTACGCACTGAATATGGGAGCACCTAAATATCTAAAACAATTAATCACAAACAGAAACAAGCTTATAGATAAGAATGTGCTAATAGCAGGGGACTTTAATACTCCGCTGACAGCAATGGATAGGTCAACCAGACAGAAAATCACTAAAGAAACAATGGACTTGAAAGACACATTGGACCAGATGGACCTGACGGATATATTTAGAACTTTACATCCTGAGGCCAAGGAATTTACTTTCTTCTCAAGTGCGCATGGCACATTTTCCAAGAAAGATCACATACTGGGACATAAAGCAGCCCTCAATAAATATAAACGAATAGAGATCATACCATGCACACTGTCAGATCATAATGCTTTGACACTTGAAATCATACAGGAAGAAGTCTGAAAAACTTCCAAAAACATGGAGGTTAAAGAACACCCTTATAAGAATGAATGGGCCAATCAGGCAATTAGAGATGAAATTAAAAAATATATGGAAACAAATGAAAATGAAAACACAATTCAAAATCTATGGGATGCGGCAAAGGCAGTTCTAAGAGGAAAGCATTGCTCTCCAGGCCTATTTCAAGAGATTAGAAAAAGTGCAAGCCCAAAATCTAACAGATCACCTAAGGGAACTAGAGGAAGAGCAACAAGAATGCTCTAAACCCAGTAGAAGAAGAGAAATAGTAAAAATTAGAGCAGAAATAAACAACATAGAGACCAAAGAAACAATTGAACAGATCAATGAAACCAAGAGTTGGTTTTTTGAAAAAGTAAACAAAATTGACAAGCCTCTAGCCATACCTATCCAAAAGAAAAGAGAGAGCACCCAAATAGACAAAATTATGAATGAAAATGGACTTATTACAACCAACTCCTCAGAAATACAAGCAATTATCAGGGAATACTATGAAAAATTATATGTCAACAAATTGGACAACTTAGAAAAAATGGACAAATTCAGAAACACACACTCACTACCAAAATTCACACGGGAAGAAATAGAAAATCTGAACAGACCCATAACAAGTGAAGAAATCGAATCAGTGATCAAAAATACCCCAACAAGTAAGAGCCCTGGACCTGATGGGTTCCCTGGGGAATTCTACCAGACATTTAAAACAAAATTAATCCCAATTCTTCTCAAGCTATTCCAAAAAACAGAAATCGAAGGAAAACTCCCGGACTCATTTTATGAAGCCAGCATCACTCTGATTCCCAAGCCAGACAGAGATCCAGCAAAAAAAGAGAACTACAGGCCAATATCCTTGATGAATACAGACGCAAAAATCCTCAACAAGATCCTTGCAAATCGAATCCAGCAGCACATAAAAAGAATCATCCTCCAAGATCAAGTGGGATTCATTCCTGGGTTACAGGGCTGGTTCAACATTTGCAAATCAATCAATGTGATACATCATATCAATAAAAGAAAAGATAAAAACCATATGATCCTGTCATTGGATGCAGAAAAAGCATTTGACAAAATACAGCATCGCTTCTTAATAAAGACTCTCGAGAAAGTTGGGATAGAAGGAACCTACTTAAACATCATCAAAGCCATCTATGAAAAGCCTTCAGCTAACATCATCCTCAATGGGGAAAAACTGAGAGCTGTCCCCCTGAGATCAGGAACACGACAGGGATGCCCACTCTCACCACTGTTGTTTAACATAGTGCTGGAAGTCCTAGCATCAGCCATCAGACACTAAAAGGAAATCAAAGGCATAAGAATTGGCAAAGAGGAAGTCAAAGTTTCCCTCTTCGCAGATGACATGATACTCTACATCGAAAACCCGACAGACTCCACCAGAAGCCTACTAGAACTGATCCATGAATTCAGTCAAGTTGCAGGGTACAAAATCAACGTACAGAAATCGGTTGCATTTTTATACACCAACAATGAAGCAACAGAAAGAGAAATCAAGAAACTGATCCCATTCACAATTGCACAAAAAAACATAAAATACCTCGGAATTATCCTAACCAAGGATACAAGAGATCTGTATGATGAAAACTATAGAAAACTTATGAAGGAAATTGAAGAAGACACAAAGAAATGGAAAAACATTCCATGCTCATCGATAGGAAGAATAAATATAGTTAAGATGTCATTACCACCTAAAGCACTCTCCACATTCAATGCAATTCCAATCAAAATTGCACCAGCATACTTCTCAAAACTAGAACAAACTATCCAAAAATTTGTATGGACCCACAAAAGACCCCGAATAGCCAAAGTAATCCTGAAAAATAAAACCAAAACGGGAGGGATCACCATCCCAGACTTTAGCCTCTCCTACAAAGCTGTCATCATCAAGACAGTATGGTATTGGCACAAAAACAGACACATAGACCAATGGAACAGAATCGAGAACTCAGAAGTGGACCCAAAAGTATACAGCCAACTAATCTTTGACAAAGCAGGAAAGAATATCCAATGGAAAAAAGACAGCCTTTTTAACAGATGGTGTTGGGAGAACTGGACAGCAACATGCAGAAGAATGAAACTAGATCATTTTCTCACACCATGCACAAAAATAAACTCAAAATGGATAAAGGACCTGAACGTGAGACAGGAAACTATCAACACCCTAGAGGAGAAAGCAGGAAACAACCTCCTTGACCTCCACCGCAGCAACTTCTTAACTGACACATCCCCAAAAGCAAGGGAATGAAGAGCAAAAATAAACGATTGGGACCTCATCAAGATTAAAAGCTTCTGCACAGCAAAGGAAACAACCCAGAAAATTAATAGGCAACCAACGGAATGGGAAAAGATAGTTGCAAATGACATATCAGATAAAGGGTTAATACCCAGAATCTATAAGGAACTCTCCAAACTTCACACCCGTGAATAAATGGGCAGAAGATATGAACAGACACTTCTCCAAAGAGGACATCCAGATGGCCAACAGACACATGAAACGATGCTCAGCATCCCTCTTCATCAGGGAAATACAAATCAAAACCACACTGAGATACCACCTCACGCCAGTCAGAGTGGCTAAAAGGAGCAAATCAGAGAACTCTAGATGCTGGCGAGGATGTGGAGAAACGGGCACCCTCCTACACTGTTGGTGGGAATGTAAACGGGTACAGCCCCTCTGGAAAACAGTGTGGCGGTTCCTAAGGAAATTAACAATAGAACTCCCCTATGACCCAGCAATAGCACTGCTAGGAATTTGCCCAAGGGATACAGAAATGCTGATGCATAGGAGCACATGTACCGCAATGTTCATAGCAGCACTCTCCACAATAGCTAAAACAGGGGCGCCTGGGTGGCTTAGTCGGTTAATCGTCTGACTTTTGTTTAGGTCATGATCTCGCGGTTCATGGGTCTGAGCCCCGCGTCGGGCTCTGTGCTGACTGCCAGCTCAGAGCCTGGAGCCTGTTTCAGTCTGTGACTCCCTCTCTCTCTGACCTTCCCCTGCTCACACTGTCTCTCTCTCTCTCCTAGAAAGAAATAAAACATAAAAATAAAATTAAAAAAAAAAAAAACAATAGCTAAAACATGGAAAGAGCCTAAGGGTCCATCAATGGACGATTGGATCAAGAAGATGTGGTTTGTTTATACCATGGAATACAACTGGCAATGAGAAACAATGAAATCTGGCCATGTGTAGCAACACGGATGGACCTTGAGGGTGTTATGCTGAGCGAAATAAGTCAGGCAGAGAAGGACAAATATCATATGTTTGCACGTATAGGAGGATTGGAGGAACTTAAATGAGGAACAAGGGGGAGAAGACGTGGGGAAATGGTGGGGGAAAGGGAGAGAGGCAAACCATGAGAGACACTTGAATGCTGACAAAAACTGAGGACTGATGGATGTGGGGGAAAGGGGGGTGGGCATGGAGGAGGACACTTGGGATGACCATTGGGTGTTATGTGGAAACTAATTTGACAATAAACTATGTGTAAAAAAAAATAAAAGCTTAAAATTCAACAAGAAAAATACAGGCATGCGAATGTAGAAAACAATGAAACATATTTAAATAATACTTCAAGATAATAGTAGATGAAATGTTGCAACCCATTGGAGGAGTGACTGCTCACGATATTTACCAGAACACTCAGAGAAACTGTGAAGTCTTTTCATGCACACTTTCTGTGCCTTGTTGTCATCTTTAATATCTGAATAAAAGTTCTGCTTAATATCTTGGTATACGGTCCTAGCAGAGCACATCATTCTACATGATGCAAAGCCAGGGAGGCTCACAACAGTAATTATTAGTTAATGATATGATGAACTTTTTGCCTTGGCTAAGTCTGCTCTCTTTCTCTACTTTTTTATGAAGGTACATTGTGGTATCTCTAGCTCCTGTCGAGCTGTTAATTATAGGCAAAGACCGAATAGGAAAGAAATCTCAATTATCAACACAGAAGGAAATTAATCTGTTTGCTTTAGTTTGGGTGTTAAATAATATATAAGAAACCAAGGGAAACAGCATCACCTTAAAAATATTTCAAGCTGGTGTGAGATGTAACTAGGAGAGGTCTTCAGGCTTGACAATGGGCTATATATGTCAATGACCAATTAAGTCAAGCATGTTTAAGACATAGAAACCACCTGTCTATTAAATTCTCTCTCATATTCATCTTTTAACTTTAATACTTCTATTGGGGACTTTCCACTGAGTGAGCCTGTTTATGCACAGAAATTCACTCATTAGTACACAGCAGAAACTGAGATTGATGTGCCTTGGGATTGATGCTTTGAGAACATACTCGAAACATTACAGGTCAAGAGAAAGGATTAAAAGAGAAGGTAAACAAAGGTCACAAAGCCTCCCCTGGTTATTCCAGGGAAGTAATCTGATCTTCCTTTATCCATATACTCAAGGCACTTCGTATCTATTAAATGTCCATTTGTCCTTTTTAAGGTTTAATGATATAGAGTACATTTATTCACTTATGGTAAGGACAAGCACATAAGTTCCTTGAATTTTTCTCCAGTTCTGTATTCCTCCCACCTACCAGCTCTATTGTTAAGTCAAATTCCAAAATTTCAGATTTTATGAAGGAGGGAATTTGGCTTGCTTCCAATTTTCTAGGTCTTACTATCTTAAAAATAAATAGTGAAATAGAAGATTTGCAATTCACTCTCTCCAGTTAACAGAGAACACCTCCAGGAAAGGAAAAAGAAGATGACCCTGTGAAATATCCTCCTAAACATGCTAAGGCTAATGACTCCTAGCAAACAAACTAATGATATTTGCTTAGCAATACAGTCCTCATCGATAGCAGGATATACCTGTTATAAAATTGTTTATGGTAAAAACATACCTAGAATCTATGGATTTATAGACTGCTTTATGGAAAATGTCATGTAAACTACAAAACTATCTGAGTTTAAAATGGAGATGTTTTACAACTCAAACTGCTTTTCCTCCATAATTAACTGTACACCTCACTGGAGACTTCGTATATTAATCTGAGCCCAGGGATCATCCTGATGCAGAGAAAGAAAAAAAGAAATGACCCAGTAAGGTGCCCTATTCCAGATCTCTCCCTTGCTCACCTATGTCTCCTGATTGTGTCCATGAAATCATTATTAAAACTTGTTCTTGGCCAAAATCTCTCATTCATGTGTCTGATTTTGATAACCCAATCTTTGTATTATGTCACCATCTGATCATACTGATCCCTTCTCTGATTCTAGCATCAATCCCAGCCTTGAAGAAAGTGTTCTACTTAGTTCTTGGGACTCAGTCTCTGCTCAGTATCCCAGCTCTGCTAACCTGATTTCTGTCTCCTGAAAAATCTCTTGATAAACTTGTTATAAACCTCAGAATTTGCAGGACTAAGGCCCTACAGTTTTAATGCCAGTCCCTACAAGAGATCTGAGTTTTGTTCCACAGCTGAGCACAATGACTACTGATTTTGTGTCTGTGGAAAGATGTGACTGGTTTGGCTTATGTGCTTGACTTTAAGAGTAGCACCCACTCCTGAGCTCTTGCCATCTTTTGTATCACATGTTGTAACCACAATGGATCCCTTGTATGCCAAATCATCGAGAGGACTCTGCAAAACTGTAGATACCATTTTCTGCTATCTTTTTAATAATTGTGGCTGACTTTCTTCTCACCTAGATCTCAAGAGTAATTCTAGATTCAGTCCTTCTTAATCTGCCTGTCATGACATTCTATGTGATAGGTACTGTATCTTACAATTAATTTATACTCCACTTAGTCTACGGAACACATAATATGTACTCAATAATTGCCTGTGGATAGAGAGAAGAGAAAGAACCCACATAATGACTACAGATTACTTATACTCTCTATGCTTCAGGCATATTGTGAGGAACATTACTGTATATAATTTCAAATCCTCAAAAATATCCTGAAAAAACCCCCATCATCTTAGTGATGAAGAACATGAAACTTAGGAACATCATCTTTGTCCAAGGCTTTCCAGCTAGTAGAACTGAGAAAAAGTGATAGGCCTTTCCTGGTACCTGGCCCATGACACCATAGTGGCTTCTTTTGCATTCATCATTCATTATTTGATTATCCTCCAATTTTGTCCAAGAGCTAAAGTAAAGGAAGTTTATCAACTGAGTGTTGAGAATTCAACAGAAACAAGCAAAAATCTAATTTAGGGTTTGAAGAAAGATGGCACAGGATGTCAGGGATTTAGCAGCAACAGAAGATGGAAAAACACATGACAGAAACCACTTCATATTAATTACTTTCCTACTTCATTTAAATTCCTTGCAAAGAGGTTCTCAGCATTGTTCAGATTGCTTTGTTTCCTCTTTATTGTTTTATAACACACAATGAAAAGTTCAATTTAATCATGGGCTACATAGTTTTCATTTGGAGAGTTGAAATTAGAAGTTATGTAGCTCTAGACCTATCTTTTAAAATTACTTACAATTATTTACACTGCAATTCTGTCAGTAATAGTTTTTCACACTCATATGCAGAACCTAATTCAGAGGCTCCTCAAGTGAGAAGTTCTATTTTTACATTTAACCACTGAAGAGAAAGCATACTTAGCAGAAACATCTTTTAAGATGAACATGAAAATGTAGTGATCATTAATCAAACAAGAACAGCTACTTTTTAAGGAGAATAATGTAGAAGCCAATCTGCCCCAATCCTTCTGGGGTCTTTGAGCAACCTCAATTGATTTCTCAAGTCACTATACAGTACACTTGGGCACTAGAACTTAACCTCCTGAACAACATATGTATTTCACTGCTAGGGAAATATGCATTAGGTGTTTAACAAAGGTTTCTTAACAGATGTTTGTCAACTAAACTGAAAATATCTCTGCCTCTGGAAGAGAGAATGAAAAGGGGGAATAGTGAGAGAAAAAAGGAATGTAACAAATGACCTTTTATAATTTCTCCTTTTTGTAAGCTCTTGTAGCAAGTACTAGAATTATTTTATCCAATGAACATTTATTTAATAACTAGTATGTGTTCAGAGGAGAATAGGAGATGATAAGAGAGGCATTATCTCTGTCCTTTTGAAAATTATGTCGTATTAGGATGGACAGCAAACAAATATTAAAGAGGAAAAGTTCTACACAGGAAAAGCAGAGGATCCTATGAGAGAATCTAACAAACAGACCTCACCTAACATGGAGAATATGGAAAGGCATCTATTAGAAAGTGTCTGAGGGGCGCCTGGGTGGCTTAGTCGGTTAAGTGTCCGACTTTCGCTTAGGTCATGATCTCGCGGTTCATGGGTTCGAGCCCCGCGTCGGGCTCTGTGCTGACTGCCAGCTCAGAGCCTGGAGCCTGTTTCAGTCTGTGACTCCCTCTCTCTGACCCTCCCCTGCTCACACTGTCTCTCTCTCTCTAGAAAAAAAAAAAAAACGTGTCTGAGTGGCTCGGTCAGTTAAGCATCCACCCCTTGGTTTTGGCACAGGTCATGAACTCACGGTTTGTGAGTTCAAGCCCCGTGTGGGTCTCTGCACTTTCCATGTGGAGGCTGCTTGGGATTCTCTCTCTTCCCCTCACTCTGCCCTCTCCCCTCAAAAAAATTTTTTAAAAGAAAGTAACATTTAAACTTTAAAATTAGTAGGAACCAGGGGCACCTGGGTGGCTTAGTCGGTTAAGCGTCCGACTTTCGCTTAGGTCATGATCTCGCGGTTCGTGGGTTCGAGCCCCGCGTCGGGCTCTGGGCTGACTGCCAGCTCAGAGCCTGGAGCCTGTTTCCGAGTCTGTGACTCCCTCTCTCTCTGACCGTCCCCTTCTCACGCTGTCTCTCTTTCTCCTAGAAATAAATAAAACATTTTAAAAATTTTTTTTAAAAAGTAGGAATTAGCTAGACCTCAAAATTTAGTAGGAAGGCTAAAAGAAGCTTTTTAAAAATCTAAGTAGTTTTTGAAATTGGTAAACAATTTAACTATATATCCTTAATGTAAAGAAAATAAAAATTCAACCAAATATTAAATTCTTCTTAGTAGATTTGTTTTTTATAGAAGTAGAGCAATTCTGAATCTTTTCTGTATGTTTTGTAGAAGAGAACAATTAAATAAATACATTGATGTTAGGATCCCAGGATCGCACTGCAGAAGGAAGATATAAATGGAATAGGGTAGTAAGAAAGAGCCCTACAGAATCTGGATTGAAATGGGAAATCTCAATATAAATGTATAAATGTGTGTGTGTGTGTGTGTGTGTGTGTGTGTGTGTGTGTTATAGGGGATGGACATGTATTTTCTGGCTTTCTTTGTTGAAAGGAAGCAATGAAATCCATTAGCAGGGAGCACAACAGGAAACAAGTCCCTATTTCTAAATACCTTTCCACACTAAAAGCAACCAGAGCTCCTTGGAAAATATGGAAGTGCTCAAAAATATGGGGACATAATAAGGAAAACAAGAACCACTTTAATGGAGCCCTATTAGCCACAGATAGAGCAATTTAAGCATCAAACTAAAGACAATAACTCATTGAATAAAATGCCTCCATAATGCTGATCAGATAGACAGATAAGAAGGAAGAACTTTCTTTAGATAGACTACTAGCTAATGAGTACATAAGGAACAATGGAGTTAGAAATTAGCATTTTTATATCAATAATATATGTAAAAACTTCATTCAGACAAAATTAAAAACTGCTAAATATAAAGCATTTGAATATATAGCTACTGAAAAGAGTAAAAATCGGCACAGGATCTTGCATCTGGTGGAATTTATGTATATTTGTAAATATAAAAATATGTATTTGTAGAATTGAAAGTTATCTGTCAAAAGAAAAGCCTCCAAAAGAAGCCCTTGGTTTTCATTCATGAACTAACACAGAAGGAATGTGCCTGTCTTCACATGACACACTTCGGTGTAATCCCAATTGCCAAGTACCAAGCATGACCATTTGTTCTGTTACACAATATAGGCAGAGAGCCCAGGGCCTCTGAGCTTTTCAAGGGCTTACACAACACTGGAGACATGAAAACTATGTATGCATCAGTTTCAAATTTGAAAAGGAACAAGTCTAAATGTATAAATATTTAATTAAATATTAAAATAAACTATAACATTCAACTTCATTCTTAAAATTCACAAATATTGTCTTTATATTAGAAAGGAATTTTTAGGTTAGATTTTTACTTCATTAATAGTTCCCTACTATATAAAATTATTGTGAAGAAATAAAAACTGATTTAAGTTAAATAAATTATTTAAAACTTACTGTCTTCTACCACTTTCTGGAGGGTTTCCTTACATATAATGATAGTATCAATTAAGACAGGTGAAGTAGCATGGATGAATGAACATTTCATTTAAGCACAGCTAAATCAGTAGAGAATGCAATGTCTTTAGTAGCCAAGAGTTTCCCAAGCATGCAGGCCCCAATATAACCCCCAATTTTAATATACTATCCAAAATTCTTATCCTTATCTGTTGCTACATAAAGTCCCTCCAAAAACCCATGATCTCCAGATTGGAGTAAGAGGTTCATGTGGTTCCACCTCTAATTATTAATTTTGTTATTTTCATGGAGGGAATTTCTTGTTATAATAACATTACGATGATACAGGGCTTAGTTACCAAGGTAGTGAGAAGTGTCATTGTGTAGCTTATTAGTTAAACCTTTTCCTCCATTTCACCAAAATCCAACTGGGTTCTTTGTTCCGCCTTCCTGTGATGGCAAAAACATTGCAGTTTTCAGTGTCCTTCTTATTTTCTGTGTTATTAACAGATTTTTATTTTATCTGGTACTCACAGATATTTCTAACCTTTACACTTTTTCTTGAATTTACTAATGCATTTAATTTTACCTATGATGCCCTGATATCCTTTCCTTCTTCAATGTAATAAATACTGCTTTTGAACAATTTTGCCATTCAAGCATGGTAAAATAATTTCAAAATCAAAATGTGTAATGTTTTTCAAATCTTACTGGTAAAATTATATTTGATAATGGTATGTGAGTGTACAGTGATATTTTGATATAATGTAGGTTTGGGCTTCTAAGTAAGAGTGTCTAGGGCCTATGAAGGTCTTTATATGGCCCTGAAGATAAGAAGTGAGCTAGAGAGTTCATACAGTTATTCAACAATTAGTTGAGAGTCTATTACATTTCACAAACTCTGTTAGGTGCCAAGGGGCATAAAAATAACTATAAAGTACTACTTATGTCTCTTAGGAGCTAACAACATAGCTGGGGAGTATGGAAGTGACTAATAGTTCACAGATCTTTATTGTCATTCCTTAGTACATCATCAAGCTATTATCAGTGTTTCCATACATTTAGATGGACCATGGGACTGAGTCTGTCTGTCTAAAGGGATGTGAGCAGCAGTGATGCATGAATTTCTCAAATTTAGCTATGTACCAAAAACTTAGTATGATCATTGTAACCCTGCATGGTTCTAAGGCTTAGCAGGTTGCCAAGCTGTACGTTATGCTGGTTCTCCTCTTTCACTTTCCCCCAGTAGGGGGTCTCACCATTCTTACCCAGATCCTGCTTGTTGCAATACGAGGACCAGAGCAGAGACAAATTAAACATTTTGTAAGATGATGTCCTAAGGACAAAATAAAAAATTTTCAAATGAAACTTCATAGCACCTTCAAAAAGCTGTTAAAATTCCTGTCCAAAATTAATTATCATAACCATTGGCCACTAAAACCTAAGGTAAATATCCTTACTCTCTCTTTTTTCTCTTAAACTACTGACTCCATGTGGAGTGCCCAATGAAGGTATCAGAAGCCCTAGGGGATAGATAGTTGTTTCACTAAACACAATCAGCCTGGCTCTCTGAATTATTGCATGGAGCAGAGGCCCTCTCACCAATGTCTATACATTGTAAAATGAGCAAGAATTAAACTTTGGTTGTTTATACCAAAATCAGAGGTACTTTGTTATATAGCATATCCTGAATAGTAATACAGTAAGAGTTTAAATCTCTGTTCTACCACTTACTACATGATCTCAGATAAATTATTTATGCCTTAATTTTCTTTTTACTTTTCTTTTTTTTTTTTTTTATTTCTAGGAGAGAGAGACAGCGTGAGCAGGGGAGGGTCAGAGAGAGAGGGAATCACAGACTCTGAAACAGGCTCCAGGCTCTGAGCTGGCAGTCAGCACAGAGCCCGACGTGGGGCTCGAACCACGAACTGTGAGATCATGACTTAAGCGAAAGTTGGACGCTGAACCGACTAAGCCACCCAGGCGCCACGCCTTAATTTTCTTATCTTTAAAGTGACAATAATGATAATGGTCTTCTCCACAGAACTGGTATATGGCTTCAATAAAATAATATACATCAATACTAACACTAACTGCACATGGCTATAATATAAAATATATCTGAATTTTAAAAAAATCCTGTCCACAAGAGGTCAGCATCTAGTATAGTCCTATAGTTGGTAATAATCAATAAAACATCATTACTCCTATATCTTGATTTAATATTATATCTAAGTCTTTGAAGTTCTCTGTAATCTTTTAATCTCAGAGCAAGTCAACAAAAGCTGAAATAATCTGTTTTCATAAACAACTCAATTTATTTTAAATCTGTAATTTTGCAACTTTTTGTAGAGCTGGTATATTGTATTATTTTTCTTCCTGGTGACATTGTGATTTTAAGTGAAGAAGTGTAGTGGAATGACATTTTTTACGATTTTTGCTTTTCTAGATAATAATATGGTAGGCATAGACACATCAATATTAGAATGTGCTTAAATTATGATGAAAAAATTTTAATGATCTCTTTGCTTCTTTTAATCCATCCTTCACCCTGCTTTCTTGATCTTTAAAAAGGGAGACTCGGGGACGGGGCAAGATGGCGGAGAAGTAAGGAGCTCCGTACTTGCACTCGCGCCCATACATCACACAGAAAAGATCTGAAGCCATTGGAAACCTTACAAAACCTGAGAGACTGGGAGAAAAAGGACACAGAATCCACTGAGAAGCCTTCTAACGTGAGTGCGAACCGGGAAGATAAAATCGGGCCGGGATCGGAGACTCCAGGGTGGGAGGCGATCCCCTCTACCCTCTACGGGGAGTGAGAGGAGAAAAGGAGAGAGTCCAAAACAGAAAAACCTTGCTCGGGGGAATAAACCTCCGCTCGGTGCATAGAAAGACCGTACTTGCCAAATACCTGCACACCAGGTCCCCTCCCGCCAACTGGTCCAGGGGGAGGCTGAGCACACAAACTGCTTCTTTGTGCCGCTCCTGGAGGTTGGATTTCAGAGGGGCTGCGCGGCTGCCGCCATTGTAGCTCCAGGGCGGCTGGGACCCCTGAAAGAGCCACGCTGACACCGGGCGTCCGCGCTCCTGGCTGGCTGGAACTCGAGAGGGAAGGCAAAGAGCTAAAAACTGGGAAATTTGCCTGTGAGTTCGTGTTTCGGGTGACGAGCCATAGAGGGACCCGGTTTTCCTCACTCCAGCGGGCTCAGGCTGCGGACCCGGCAGGCAAGCCCCCGCGCATGCGCGCCAGCCGACCCAGAGAAGGAAGCAGCGATTCTGACTCCGCCCCCAGAGCTCAGCAGGAGCCTGGAATAGCCCGAGGGGGTTGTCTGGGAAGCTGTGCCTAAGGCAACTTCAGCGGGGCGCGGACTGGGATTTGGAGATTGGAACTGGCCTGGGTTGAAGAGTGCAACCAACTTGGCTGCGTCCCCGGAACGGGAGTTGACACGCCAAAAAAAAAGAGCTGCAGGGGGTTCAAGAAGGGACTGGAGCACCCACTCTCCTCCCCACAACCGCCAAGGCAGAACCCCCGCCTGAGGCATCGGATCACGCCACGCCCATCCCTGCCTGAGAGGTGCCCTCCCTTTTTTTCTCTTTCTTTTTTTTTTTTTTTTTTTTTCCTTTTTTTCTTCTTTCTTTTTTTCCCTTTCTTTCTCTTCTTTTTTCTTCTTCTTTCTCTTTTCTCGCTTTTCCCCAAAACACTGACCTGATTAACTCTGGTCGCCAGCTTGCTTAAACAATCACAACAAGTCCATTCTGTAAATGTAAATTCTACACCTACCACCTTTTCAGCTATTTCTCTCAGGAGTAATTAGACTATATAGTTTCTCTGGATAATTCCAGCATCCTTCTCTCACCTATCCAACCATATTCTACCCTTTACCTCTTTGAAAAAGCTTCTTATCCCTTCTGCCTGTTCATTCTATTTCCAAATCTGCCCCGCCCTGCCTTCTCTCTTTTTCTCTATGCTCTTCAACCAGCACTGCATACACATGGCTATTTAACTGTAGCTGGGAAATCCAGGTATATGCTTTAAACCGTTCTTTGTCCATCGGTTTTCTTCTTTTTCCTTTTCTTTTCCCTTTTTGACCCTTTTATGTATTTTATGCTCCTATTATTCGCCCTCCCTCCTCCGTCTTTTCTCTTAACTTTTCGTTTTCCCTCTCGCTTTGCATGTTAGTTGAATTAGCCTGTGCGTTTGTGTGCTCCTGCTCCCTGTGTGTTTGTCTGTCTGTTTTCTTTTCCAGGGCTACCTCAAGAAACAAGCTAGAGTACACAAGGTGAAGAGTCCCAAATATCACTACGAATAGGAAAATAAAATAACTAAGGTCCCAACAAGAGAGACCGAGGGATACCATTCAAAAAAACAATCTCTGAAAGGATAGGCCCTGGAAAGTCAAAGAGTCTTCTTGGATATAGCAGCGCTCATAGAAACAGAGAGCATAACAGGTCTTTAAAACCAACAAGAGCGGAAAGCTAACTAAAATGACGAAAAAAGAGCTCTCCCCCAAAGAAACTCCAAGAAGAAATGACAGCTAATGAACTGCTCAAAACAGATATCAGCAGCATAACTGAACAAGATTTTAGAATAATAATGGTAAAATTAATAGCAGGGCTTGAAAAAACATAGGGGACATCAAAGAAACTATGGCTACAGACAGAATGGAAAATAAAAATAGGCATGAAGAATTAAAAAATGCGATAAATGAGATACATAATAAATTAGAGGCCTCCAATGCATGGCTTGAAGAGGCAGAAAGGAGAATAAGTGATTTAGAAGACACCATTATAGAAAAACAAGAAGCTGACAAAAAAGAGACAAACTGATCCAGGAACAGGAAAGAAGAATTCGAGAGCTCAGCGACACAGTCAAACGCAACAATATCCGTATCATAGGAATCCCAGAAGAGGAAGAGAGAGGGAAAGGTGCTGAAGGAGTCCTGGAACAAATTATAGCAGAGAACTTCCCGACCTGGGGAAGGAAGTAAATGTGGAAATACAAGAGGCTCAGAGGACTCTCTCAGACGTAACTTGAATCGATCTTCTGCACGACATATCATCGTAAAAATGGCAAAATACAAGGACAAAGAGAGAATTTTGAAAGCAGCTAGGGAGAAAGGGCCCTCACATACAAAGGGAAACCATCAGAGTGGTGACAGACCTATCTACTGAAACGTGGCAGGCCAGAAAGGAATGGCAAGAGATCTTCAATGTGATGAACAGTAAAAATATGCAGCCAAGAATCCTCTATCCAGCAAGCCTGTCATTCAAAATAGAAGGAGAGATAAAAACCTTTCCAAACAAACAGAAATTGAAAGAATTTGTCACCATGAAGCCAGCCCTACAAGAAATCCTGAGGGGGATGCTCTGAAGGAAAGGTTGCAAGGAACAAAGATTCCAGAGACACCACCACAAACATGAACCCTACAAAAGATACAAAGACTCTAAACCCACATATTTCAATAATAACACTGAATGTAAATGGGCTGAATGCTCCAATCAAAGACATAGGGTAGCAGAATGGATAAAAAAACAAAATCCATCTATATGCTGTCTACAAGAAACTCATTTTAGACGGGAAGATACCTTCAGATTAAAAGTAAGGGATGGAGAAATATATATCATGCTACAGGAAATCAAAAGAAAGCCAGAGTAGCGATACTTATATCAGACAAATTGGACTTTAAATTAAAGACAATCACAAGAGATGAAGAAGGCACTACATAATAATTACAGGGTCCATCCATCAGGAAGAACTAACAATCATAAATGTCTACGCACCGAATATGGAAGCACCTAAATATCTAAACCAATTAATCACAAACAGAAACAAGCTTATAGATAAGAATGTGCTAATAGCAGGGGACTTTAATACTCCGCTTACAGCAATGGATAGGTCAACCAGACAGAAAATCACAAAAGAAATAATGGACTTGAAAGACACATTGGACCAGATGGACCTGACGGATATATTTACAACTTTACATCCTGAGGCCAGGGAATTTACTTTCTTCTCAAGTGCGCATGGCACATTCTACAAGATAGATCACATACTGGGACATAAAGCAGCCCTCAATAAATATAAAAGAATAGAGATCATACCATGCACACTGTCAGATCACAATGCTTCGAAACTTGAAATCAATTACAGGAAGAAGTCTGGAAAACCTCCAAAAACATGGAGGTTAAAGAACACCCTTCTAAAGAATGAATGGGCCAATCAGGCAATTAGAGATGAAATTAAAAAATATATGCAAACAAATGAAAATGAAAAACACAACAATTCAAAATCTATGGGATGCGGCAAAGGCAGTCCTAAGAGGAAAGTACATTGCTCTCCAGGCCTATTTCAAGAGATTAGGAAAAGCGCAAGTCCAAAATCTAACAGCTCACCTAAAGGAACTAGAGGCAGAGCAACAAGAACACCCCAAACCCAGTAAAGAAGAGAAATAGTAAAAAATTAGAGCAGAAATAAACAACATAGAGACCAAAGAAACAATTGAACAGATCAATGAAACCAAGAGTTGGTTTTTTGAAAAAGTAAACAAAATTGACAAGCCTCTAGCCATACCTATCCAAAAGAAAAGAGAGAGCACCCAAATAGACAAAATTATGAATGAAAATGGACTTATTACAACCAACTCCTCAGAAATACAAGCAATTATCAGGGACTACTATGAAAAATTATATGCCAACAAATTGGACAACTTAGATGAAATGGACAAATTCCTAAACACACACTCACTACCAAAATTCACACGGGAAGAAATAGAAAACCTGAACAGACCCATAACGAGTGAAGAAATTGAATCAGTGATCAAAAATCTCCCAGCAAATAAGAGCCCTGGATCTGATGGCTTCCCTGGGGAATTCTACCAGACATTTAAAACAGAATTAATCCCAATTCTTCTCAAGCCATTCCAAAAAATAGAAAGCGAAGGAAAACTCCCGGACTCATTTTATGAAGCCAGCATCACTCGGATTCCCAAGCCAGACAGAGATCCAGCAAAAAAAGAGAACTACAGGCCAATATCCTTGATGAATACGGATGCAAAAATTCTCAAAAAGATCCTTGCAAATCGAATCCAGCAGCACATAAAAAGAATCATCCACCAAGATCAAGTGGGATTCATTCCTGGGTTACAGAGCTGGTTCAATATTCGCAAATCAATCAACGTGATACATCATATCAATAAAAGAAAAGATAAAAACCATATGATCCTGTCAATAGATGCAGAAAAAGCATTTGACAAAATACAGCATCCCTTCTTAATAAAGACTCTCGAGAAAGTTGGGATAGAAGGAACCTACTTAAATATCATCAAAGCCATCTATGAGAAGCCTTCAGCTAACATCATCCTCAATGGAGAAAAACTGAGAGCTTTCCCCCTGAGATCAGGAGCACGACAGGGATGTCCACTCTCACCACTGTTGTTTAACATAGTGCTGGAAGTCCTAGCATCAGCCATCAGACAACAACAGGAAATCAAAGGCCTCAGAATTGGCAAAGAGGAAGTCAAACTTTCACTCTTCACAGACGACATGATACTCTACATAGAAAACCCGACAGACTCCACCAGAAGCCTACTAGAACTGATCCAAGAATTCAGCCAAGTTGCAGGGTACAAAATCAATGTACAGAAATCGGTTGCATTTTTATACACCAACAATGAAGCAACAGAAAATCAAGAAACTGCTCCCATTCACAATTGCACAAAAAAACATAAAATACCTCGGAATAAACCTAACCAAGGATACAAGAGATCTGTATGATGAAAACTATAGAAAACTTATGAAGGAAATTGAAGAAGACACAAAGAAATGGAAAAACATTCCATGCTCATGGATAGGAAGAATAAATATAGTTAAGATGTCATTACTACCTAAGGCACTCTCCACATTCAATGCAATTCCAATCAAAATTGCACCAGCATACTTCTCAAAACTAGAACAAACTATCCAAAAATTTGTGTGGAACCACAAAAGACCCTTAATAGCCAAAGTAATCCTGAAAAATAAAACCAAAACGGGAGGGATCACCATCCCAGACTTTAGCCTCTCCTACAAAGCTGTCATCATCAAGACAGTATGGTATTGGCACAAAAACAGACACATAGACCAATGGAACAGAATCGAGAACTCAGAAGTGGACCCAAAAGTGTACAGCCAACTAATCTTTGACAAAGCAGGAAAGAATATCCAATGGACAAAAGACAGCCTTTTTAACAGATGGTGTTGGGAGAACTGGACAGCAACATGCAGAAGAATGAAACTAGATCATTTTCTCACACCATGCACAAAGATAAACTCAAAATGGATAAAGGACCTGAATGTGAGACAGGAAACTATCAACACCCTAGAGGAGAAAGCAGGAAACAACCTCCTTGACCTCCACTGCAGCAACTTCTTAACTGACACTTCCCCAAAAGCAAGGGAATCAAGAGCAAAAATAAACGATTGGGACCTCATCAAGATTAAACGCTTCTGCACAGCAAAGGAAACAACCCAGAAAATTAATAGGCAACCAACGGAATGGGAAAAGATAGTTGCAAATGACATATCAGATAAAGGGTTGATATCCAGAATCTACAAGGAACTCACCAAACTACACGCCCGAGAAACAAACAACCCAGTGAAGAAATGGGCAGAAGATATGAACAGACACTTCTCCAAAGTGGACATCCAGATGGCCAACAGACACATGAAACGATGCTCAGCATCCCTCTTCATCAGGGAAATACAAATCAAAACCACACTGAGATACCACTTCACGCCAGTCAGAGTGGCTAAAAGGAGCAAATCAGAGAACTCTAGATACTGGCGAGGATGTGGAGAAACGGGCACCCTCCTACACTGTTGGTGGGAATGTAAACGGGTACAGCCCCTCTGGAAAACAGTGTGGCGGTTCCTCAGGAAACTAACAATAGAACTCCCTTATGACCCAGGAATAGCACTGCTAGGAATTTGCCCAAGGGATACAGAAGTGCTGAGGCATAGGAGCACATGTACCGCAATGTTCATAGCAGCACTCTCCACAATAGCTAAAACATGGAAAGAGCTTAAGTGTCCATCCACAGATGAATGGATCAAGAAGATGTGGTTTATCTATACCATGGAATACTACATGGCAATGAGAAACAATGAAATCTGGCCATGTGTAGCAACATGGATGGACCTTGAGGGTGTTGTGCTGAGCGAAATAAGTCAGGCAGAGAAGGACAAATATCATATGTGTGCACATATAGGAGGATTAGGAGGAACTTAATGGAGGAACAAGGGGGAGAAGAAGGGAGGAAATGGTGGGGGAAAGGGAGAGAGGCAAACCATGAGAGACTCTTGAATGCTGACAAAAACTGAGGACTGATGGATGTGGGGGGAGGGAGGGACGGGCATGGAGGAGGACACTTGTGGGGATGAGCACTGGGTGTTATGTGGAAACTAATTTGACAATAAACTATTAGTAAAAAAAGATAAATAAAAATAAAAATAAAAAGGGGAGTCTCCTTGGAATCATTATTATACTATACAGTAACTAATTTGTATTTAAATAAAATTTTAAAAAATAAAAATGAAAAGGTAAGTCTGATAATGTGATTCCCCTGTTCAATCTTTCCCTCCTTAGGCATAAAGTCTCCATGTAGGGAGATGCCAAAAAAAGAAAAAAGGTCATGAATCAGCTTCTTCTTTTTTTGATTAAAATTTTTTTTAATTTTTTTTTTATTTCTAGGAGAGAGAGAGAGACAGCATGAGCAGGGGAGGGTCAGAGACAGAGAGGGTGTCACAGACTGAAACAGGCTCCAGGCTCTGAGCTGGCAGTCAGCACAGAGCCCGACGCGGGGTTCAAACCCACGAACCGCGAGATCATGACTCAAGCGAAATTCGGACGCTTAACCGACTAAGCCACCCAGGCGCCCCTTTTTGATTAAAATTTTTAAAAAACTTTTATCTATTTTTGAGAGAGAGACAGACAGACCATGAGCAGGGGAGGGGCAGAGAGAGAGGGACACACAGAATCCAAAGTAGGTACCAAGGTCTGAGTGGTCAGCACACAGCCTAACATGGGGCTCATACTCATGAACTGCGAGATCATGACCTTAGCTGAAGTCAGATGCTGAACCAACGGAGTCACCCAGGCACCTCATGAATCATCTTCTTCTACTTCATATTTTTGTATAAGGCCTTTCTGGGTTTAAACATACGAGTATGCCCCAGCCTCAAAGGATAATTTACTTTCAAAGCTATAAACAGAGCTGTTTGCATCTGAGAGAAGTCTGTCACAGCAATCTGAGGTGTGACATATTTTTCCTGAGAGTGGTGTTCCTTCAGGGGAATAAAAATATATTATTTGTGAGAATTAAGAACACATCAGTCTCTCCTCGAATAGGAAGCTATAGGTTGGCATCTTTTGGGGAAAGGTAGGGGGAAACTGCATGTTCCCTGAAATATAAAGTGTATTAATGATAGGAAATATATGTTCCTTGGATGGTTCTTAAAGCTCTTAATTATGTAATAGAGCTTATTCAGAAGACATGTGACTGAACAAGTAATAGCTGTATTTTCCATTCTAATATAATAAGAATATATCCAATAAGTTCTGCAGTTTAGAAACATTATGTATATTATTTCATGAGAAACACTGTCCATCAACATAACTCAATGACATCTTTCCTCATCATTGCCATTATAATTATCTATCAAGTGGTGCATATTAAAAATACAATTGTTCCTTAAAGAGGCCAGTCTACAAGAACAAGATATAGACATACACAATTTCATGTATTTTAAACAAACACTGGACAACCAAATCAGTTTATGCCAACAGTTGCAAAAATATATGATTCCCTGATTTTTTCAAACCATGCAGGTAACATACTAGAAGTCTAACAAGTAGATAGAATTCTATGAAAAAGGACTCCTCAGGAGAATGAAATGCAACATGTCCCAATTTTCAAGAGAGAATAATTCTCTCCTTCAGTAAAAATATTGAAACTCTTTAAAATACTAATTCTCGGGGCGCCTGGGTGGCTTAGTCGGTTAAGCGTCCGACTTTCGCTTAGGTCATGATCTCGCGGTTCGTGGGTTCGAGCCCCGCGTCGGGCTCTGTGCTGACTGCCAGCTCAGAGCCTGGAGCCTGTTTCAGTCTGTGACTCCCTCTCTGACCCTCCCCTGCTCACGCTGTCTCTCTCTCTCTCTCCTAGAAATAAATAAAACATTTTTAAAAAAATACTAATTCTCTCACTGTTTTTCAAATAGTGGGTATATAGGATTAATTCAATAAATATCCAAGGTCCTTTGCACATCTAGTAAAAAATTCATAATTATCTGTACTTTATTTAATGTTCAATTTATTAAAATCATGTATCTGATAAACAAAATTCTGGAAACTAATTTTTCTTGAACATTTAAACACTGATCGCAATTTGATTGTTTTTGTACAAAATTGCAGTTATAATTTGGAAAAACTGATTCTTTTGAGTATGTCAAAACACACATAGATGTAATAATTATAAACTGTGTTACTAAGTATACAATTAAACTTATTCTAAAAGATCAATACCATGGGTCTTATTCATTTCTTCACTTTATGTTTTTAGAATTCCTATTGTACTTATTGTAATAACTTCCCAGAGTTTTGGCCTATTTTGACACCGTCCCAGGTTTGCTATAGTTTTTCCAGAATAGTCAAGAGTACAAGTTTTTGATGGATTGTGTATTGTTTAAGTTAAGGTACTTGATTCCTTCTGTCAAGATGTTTCAAATCTAAACTTTTAAAATCCATACCTTTCACATAGGTTTTACTTTTGTGCAATTTGGTGTCTTCCTAAAAGGGTTTTACTAAAAAAATTTTATTGTAAAAATTTCTCACAAAAATGTAGCAAGTACAGCAACCTGTCACATACCCACCCCCTACCTTCAACATCCATCAGTATCTTGCTACAATTATTTTATTTGTTCCCTCCCTCTTTTTCTTGAATATTTTATTTTTTAAGTTTATTTTATGTTTTTCTTTTATATTTGAGAGAAAGAGACACAGAGCATAAGCAGGGGAGGGGCAGAGAAATGGAGACAGACTATGAAGCAGGCTCCAGGCTCCGAGCTGTCAGCACAGAGCCCGATGTGGGGTTCAAACTCACGAACCATGCATGAACTCATGATCTGAATGGAAGTCGGACGCTCAACCAACTGAGCCACCCAGGCGCCCCTCTTTTTCTTGAAGATTTTAAAGCAAATTCAAGATATCATGTCATTTCCCCCTTAACTACTTCAATATGCATCTAAGATGGGAATAGGGTAATATCACCTCAATGTTATCATCACAGCTAACAAAATAAAAATTTTTTGCTATGATCAATTCCCAGCCCACATTCAAATTATCTTATTTTACTTTATTAAGTTTATTCAAATAAGTATCTGAACAAATCTACTCACTATATTTGTCAGGTCTTTTAAATTGCTTTTAAGTCTCTTCGAACCTAGAGTAGTATCTTTTTAATTTTCTATTACTCTATTTTCTTGGAGAAGCCAGTGAGTTGTCCTCTAGAAAATCTGCAACATGTATGTGATTAATTGCTTCCTTGTTCATAGAACTGATTGGTTCCTTATCTTCAGGTATTTATTTCCTGTAGATTAAAAAATGGTGCTAAAGGCTTTATTTGATTCACATTCAATATCTGGGGGAAGAGGCTTAAGACTACTACGTAGAAGTTACTGTCTCCTTAACATCCAGAGGCACATTAGTCATCTCACTTTTAATAGTGCTGAGATTAATTAGCACTATTGATGAGACTGATTTCCTTCATTGTAAAGTCCTCTATCAACATTTCACCTAACGGTTCTAGCTTTTATTAATGATCACTGCCTAATTTATTTCATTAGTGTTTGCAAAATGGCGATTCTATAATTCTCTGATCCTTCTGTATTGATTAGCTAGAATATTCTAACTTCCTTTATTCACAGACCTATGCAGTTAACTGAAATAAAATTTATAAAGAGAGTCAGGATAAATGCTTAACTCTTTCTTTTTAATTGCCAATATTTAAAGTATTGTGTTGATGTCCTGACAACATCCAGTGGTTTCCAATGAGCTTGGTGTGTTTCTTTTCTTCATTCCTCCTTCTTCTCCTTTTTGTACCATTAGAAACACAGCTTTCTTTCTTTCTTTATTTTTTCTTTTTTTTTTTTTTTTTACATTTAATGTGATATAACCATGTGCAGTCTTAACTTTGGCTCAAAGGAATCTCTTTGCATTGCCTCCTGTTTCCTTTATGACCCCATTAGTCAGTCTTTGTTAGCACCTTTGCTTTCTGGCACAACGATATCTTGTAGACTCATCTTAAAATTTCCCACCCCCAATGGAATTGGCCATTTTCCCCAAGGAGCTCTGATTCCTTTTAGTAGACAAATTTCAATACTACAATTTAGGCATTCTATATGCTCATTGCTCCTGGGTTGTCATACTTCCATGCCTTTTCAGTGGACACAGTTGGGAAATATTTATTTTTTACAAAAGGAGAAAAAAATGTCATGAGTTCTGCCTAATATTTCCAACTGAAGTTTAAAGTCATAACTTTACAAAACATAATTTTACCTTCACATAACTTTAGTTAACACCATTGTTCTTTCTCAATCTCTCTCTCTCTGAAAATCTTGATTCCTAACAAGATAAACATAATTACTTGTTTTTCCCTATAATACACACTTAAAAGTATATGCATATATCTAAAACAACATCATTGATACTATCACCAACAATAAAAATTTAACTATGGATTAAGATTTCTTTGTATTTCAGAGTCTACAGTCAAAATGCTCCATTTCAGGTTAGTACAATAATTTTTTTTTTCTGGATGGTTATGTTATAAGATTCACTTTAAAATTATCACTTGGCAAGATTTACTATAACGCGTTGTCCTGTCCTAGGATATTGCTTTATATTGTTAACATTATTAAAGTTTTAAATATTTAGCATTATTATTTTTATTAGTAGGGCCATCTGAGGTTGTATCTTCCAAGAGATGGGTATTGTGTGAACCTTAGCCATTAGTTGTCTTTTTTAGTGCACGAGACTAATTTATTATCTTGAACACACAGTTAAGGCCTGTTCCTTCTTGGTTACTATGTGTGATCACTGCTCCCAGATCACAGCTCAATTCTCTTCCTGACTGGTTATCATGTGTGACCACCAGTACTGATCAGTCCTTCATGTAATTGCTACTTTTACCAGGATTCTACTCATAGTTTCCTGTGTTTATTTGGAGTCAAGTACCTATCTATGCTTCCTTAGCATGTGTACATCAAGTAGAAGTAACAAGAGGGGCACCTGGGTGGCTTAGTCACTTAAGCGATAGACTTCAGCTCAGGTCATGATCTTACAGTTCATGGGTTCAAGCCCCACGCTGGGCTCTGTGCTGATAGCTCAGAGCCTGGAGCCTGCTTCAGATTCTTTGTCTCCCCCCCCCCCTCTCTCTGCCCTTCCCGCTTGCACTCTCTCTCTCTCACTCTCAAAAATAAAAATTGAAAAAGTGGAAGTAACAACATACCCCAATATATTAGTATTCCCTTATTTTTTAAACAATAAAGAATTAAATATGCCCTATTCCATTCACTCTTCCTTTTTTAATTACAACTATGTTTTATATACTTTGTATTATTGTGAACTCATGGCCTGATACAGATTCAACTTATTTCAATTGAACACAATTATCATCATTGTTTTGATGCTTATATTATCACAACTTGTCCTTTTAACACTGCCACAATATCCTTTAAAATGTCCTTGTTTTCTAGCAACAACAATTTTTTTTCCCTATCTTTCTAAATAGTTCCTGACTTAAGACCTGGAATAAGCTATCTTACAGTCTTGTTTCTTTTTAGATGAGAATAATAATTGCATAAGATACAGTATCTGCCCCACCCTTTCCCCTTGGCTTTACATTTAGTTATCATGAGTACCACTTCTGAAATACTAGCATTCTGCTATTCCAGGCCTAAGGGCTATTTCTTGTGGCTGCATTCTACTTTCTGATTGGTAGGCTGGAAATGCTGGGAATTGATACCACATGGGAGCAGCCCTCAACAATGATTCATGAAAGCTGGATATAAATACTCCAATTCACTCATCCACAGGTGGCATAATACTGAGGCTTGAGTTTCACATTAATTCCCAGACTTCCAAGTTACCAGTAACCATAACATGCAAAGGTATGTCTTCTATCAGCCTCATTCCCTTCCCTATCTCATTTTTTGATTCCTCTCTTTGCACTGGAATCTTTGCCTCAGTGTCTGCTTCTGGAGCAAGCTAGATTACATATTAGAGATCAAAACCTGGCACCAGAGCAGTGATGTTGGACAAAAAAGTCCTGTGCTGACGCTGCAGTGACAGAGCTAAAAACTACAAGTCCTTCCTCACTGACTAACCATGAAATTATTTTCCAGGTCAAACTATTATGTTGCTGGACTCTATCTTCCTTACAGGATGTGAGTTCACTGATTGATAAGACTTTCTTCTACTTTAACAAAGAGCTGTTAATAAATGTCTGATGATGGTAATGTGATGATAGTGACAGAGATAAGATCTATGTTCTAAAAAACTGAACTTTTTCAAATAATTCATTTAAATTCAACTAACATTTATGACAGATTTATGTGTCAACCACTAGGCTAAGAGAGCTAGGAACACAAATGTCCAAAAGCTGACATTAGTAAATAAGTTAAACATTCGTTCAGAAAGTTGAAAAATTAAAAAGGCCATGTTTTGACATTTATAATCCTATAAAGTCACATTTTCACACAAAAAAGGTTCTTTTGTATTAAAAAAATACAATGACTATATGAGACAAAGACAGTGATATTATTTTTTTTTCCATACTTAGGGATGAGTTGTGGTATAGGACCTTCTTGCCCTGCCTCAAATCTTTTAAAAATCCTCAATAATAGAAAAAAAATTATACAAGATCTTAAAGTGAAATCATAACCAACATCAATACATGTTAAGCTTTTCCAAAAATTCTCCTAGCATGTCTAAAAATTTAAATCCTATCAAATGTGTCTTCTCTACTTGAGGGTTATATATTTTAAAGACTGCTGAGAAGCAAGTTTTAAATTTAAACTGGGCTGAATTGTATGGTATAGAGGGAAACTGTAAACTCAACACTGAGGTATGTAAAAAATGTATTTGTGGGATGCCTGGGTAGCTCAGTCAGTTAGGTGTCTGACTTCGGCTCAGGTCATGATCTCATGGTTCTTGACTTCTAGCCCCATATCGGGCTCTATGCTGACAGCAGCCTGGAGCCTACTTCGGATTCTGTGTCTCCCTTTCTCTCTGTCCCTCCCCCTGCTCACATTCTCTCTGTCTCTCAAAAATGAATAAACATTTACAAAATGTATTTGTGCTTATTATTTAATTACAAGAAAAAAGTGTACACATTTATTTTGTTTTCAGTCAGTATAGAATTATATAACCATACATAATTCACTTAAAAATATTCAAAATGAAATGTCAGTATAGGAGAGGATCCTGGTTTCCCTATTCTAGTCTTAAACTTCTTTTCGTATTTACAGTTAATTCTTCTAATTTCTGGAATATTCTGTGGTGCTTATTTTTCAGAGAAACATCACTTGCTGCTGAAATACTTTGACTCTTGCCTATTTTCTATTCCCAAGAGATACTCTTCTTACTGTATTGCCCATGTCATTTCAGTACTTTGGGAAATAATACGTGCTAGTAACAATTTAGCACTTTAAGATAAAATTTTAAGATAAAATTTAGTATTTTATCTTCCCTCCCCCAAGATGATGCTTAAACACATCAGTTTAAATAAATTAACGTTTGACTGATGTATTTGGCAGTAGCAACAAATTCATATGCCAATCCATGGACTGATTTCACCAGAAAATCCTTGTGTTTTCATGATGGTAGTCAGCATTAAAAAGTGGTAAGATCTTGCTTTTGTTTTTGTTGTTCTCATTTTTCACAGTGACATTCATGGGCCTATATCTAGTGTCTTGGTAAATACATGAGTTTGATATATATTCAATACAGAAATGTAGAAATCAAGGAAGCATAGAGAAGACATTTTACTATTTAGCAGGATTTTGAGTAACCATGCCTCATTTTTAAATATTTATTCTTTTTCCCCTGGCATTATTTTTTTTTCTTTCTAAAAAAGGCTTATTTATTTATTTTGAGAGAGAGAGTGCAAGCAGGGTACGAGCAGAGAGAGAGAGGGAGACACAGAGTCCAAAGCAGTCTGCAGGATTCAAGCTATCAGCACAGAGCCCATCCTGGGGCTTGAACTCAGGAACTGTAAATCATGAATTGAGCTGAAGTTGGACGTTTAAATGACTGAGCCACCCCAGTGTCCCATTACATCTTTTTTAATTTAATAGAATTTATTTTTTAGAGAAGTTTTATGCTCACATCAAAACTGGGTGGAAGGTACAGACATTTCTCATTTACTCTCTGCCCCTAAACATGCATAACCTCCCACAATATCTACATCTTCTATCAGAGTGGTACATTTTGTTACAAGTAATAAACCTACACTGACACATCATTATAATCACCCAGATTCCATATTTTACATTAGAGTTCACTCTTAGTGTTGTATACTCCATGAGTTTGATCAAATTTATAATGCCATTTTTAGAATTTCATATCATTGGAATCATACAGTGTGTAGTCTTTCCAGATTGGCTTCTTACATGTAGTAATATGCATTTAAGTTTACTTCATGTCTTTTTATGGTTTAGTGGCTCATTATTTTTAGCATTGAATAATATTTCATTGTATGTATGGAATTTACTTATAAATGGCCATCTTGATTGCTTCCAAGTTTTTGGCAATTATGAAGAAAGCTGCTATAAAAACATCTGAATATAGGTTTTTGTGTGAATATGTTTTCAACTCCTTTGGATAAATATCCAAGGAGTGTGACTGCAAGATCATATGGTAAGAATATGTTAGTTTTGAAGAAACTGCCAAACAACTTCCAAAGTGGCTGAAACATTTTGCATTTCCACCAACAATGAATGACAGTCCCTGTTACTCCAGTAAATATTCCCTGCCAGTATTTGTTGTCATCATTGTTGTGAATTTTGGCCATATTCTAATAGGTGTGTGATGGTATCTTGCTGTTGTTTTAATTTGTATTTCCAAATGACATAGAATGTGGAGCATCTTTTCATATTATTATTTGCCATTTGTGTATCTTCTTGGTAATTAAAATCTTTGGCCCTTTTTTCATCAGGACGTTTTCTTATTGTTGAGCTTTAAGAGTTCTTTGTATATTTTAATTTTTTAAAAAATTTCTGAGAGAGAGAGACAGCATGAGCAAGGCAGGGTCAGAGAGAGAAGGAGACACAGAATCTGAAGCAGGATCTAGGCTCTGAGCTAGCTGTCAGCACACAGCCCGATGTGACGCTTGAACCCACAAACCATGAGATCATGACCTGAGCCGAAGTCGGATGCTTAAACCAACTGAGCCACCCAGGCGCCCCTGTATATTTTAGATAATAGCCCTTTATTAGATGTGTTTCACAAATATTTCCTCTGGGCTGTTTCTTGTCTTATTATTCTCTTCATAATGTCTTTTGCAGAGCAGAAATTTAATGATATCCAACTTATCGATTGTTTCTTTCATTATACCTTTAGTGCTGTCATTTGACTAAAGTCATTACCAAACCCAAGATCTGAGACTTTTCCTATATTATCTTCTAAGAGCTTTATAGTTTTGTGTTTTATATGTAGGTCCATGGTCCATTTTGAACTAATTTTTGTGAAGATTGTAATGTCAGTGTCCAGAGGCATTTCTTTTGCATATGGATATCCAGTTGTTTCAGCACCATTTGTTGAAAAGACCACTTCTGTTCCATTTTATTGTCTTTACTCCTTTGTCAAAGATCAGTTGATCTTTGTGATCTACTTCTGAGCTCTCTAGTCTGTTCTAATGATTTATTTCTCTGTTCTTTCACCAGTACCACCCTATCTGGACTACTGTAGCTTTCTAGTATTTAGAAATGAAGTGGTATCAGTATTTCAACTTTGTGCTTCTCTTTCAATATTATGTTGGTTACTCTGGGTCTTTTTCATCTCCATTTAAATTTAAGAATCAGTTTGTTGACCCCTAGAAAATAACTTAATAAGGTTTTGACTGGGATTGTGTTGAATTTATAGACCAAGTTGGAGAGAACTGAAATTTTGGCAAAATTGAGTCTTCCTTTCCATGAATATGGAATATTTCTCCATTTATGTAATTGTTTCTGATTTCTTTCATCAGTTTATAGTATTTTTCATATATATCTTATACATATTTTGTTAGACCTAAGTAATTCATTTTGAGGGTGCTAATGTAAATGGTATTGTGTTTTTAATTTCAAGTTCTATGTAGGAAATTTTGTTCATTGCTGGTACACAGGGAAGAATAGGCTTTTGTGTATTAACCTTGTATCCCACAACCTTGCTTTAATTGTTTATTAGCTCAAGGAAGGGTTTTTGTTTGGTTGGTTGGTTTTTTGTTCATTTGTTTGTTTGTTTGTTTTTATCTGTGAGCAGTGATAGTTTTACTCTTCCTTCCCAAACTATAGCCTTTTATTTCTTTTTCTCATCTTATTGCATTGACTCGGAATTTCTCATTACTTCTTCTATCCCATTTCCTTTCTAAAGATCAATTTGATGAGAAGATGACTGGAATTATTTAGGCTGTTGGGTTTTTAATTTTTTTAATGTTTATTTATTTTTGAGAAAGAGAGACAGAGCATGAGTGGGGGAGGGGCAGAAAGAGAAGGAGATACAGAATCCAAAACAGGCTCCAGGTTCTGAGCTGTCAGCACAGAGCCCAATCCGGGGTCTGAACCCATGAACTGCAAGATCATGACCTGAGCTGAAGTCAGACACTCAACTCACTGAGTCACCCTGGTGCCCCTATTTAGGGTTTTGATATAAGAGAAGGAAAATCTAAAATTTCATTTCAAATCTGAAAATTTTCTGAAGTTCTTATTCTCCAAAAATATTTCTAAGATCATAATAAATAGAAACTTGAACTGAGACCTAGTTATGGTACAAATTAGAGTAAATATACGGGTCCCAGACATGAGTCTACTGAATATTACCATGAATCTAGAACTTCAAGGATAGTAAAAATATAGTCTGCAGGCTGTCACTTCTCCATTCTGAACTGCTGGTAGACATTGCTAATCAAACTTATCACTCTTGCCTGTTAGGCAAGGCTTCTTGCACAATGTTTCCAGATGCACCATCCCTGCCTAGCTCATGGCTGGTTCATGGAATAAAATTATTTATCATCCATGAAGTGCAATATAAATAGTTTTTAAATAAACTGCTGCTTAACTCTCGTGAAATACCTCACCAAGAATAAGATGAAATGTGGAAGAGTTATAAAAGTAGTGCATCTTTTTCTCCTGGGTTCTAAAATTGTCCAGATAGTCGCAGCTGTTGCAAAAAAAAAAAGAAAAGTGGAGTTTCTTTCATCCTAATGATGATAATAACTGAAAATAACCCCAATCCCAAAATGGTAACAGCAACAAATCAACTGTTTAAGAAATGTACATATTTACTAACAACCAATTGTAATGACCATGTATCTATGCTAATGACCATAGGTAATATTGTCTCAGGCCAAGTTTAAATCATTGAGCACTGCAAGATGCACAGCATCATTAATCATCAGGGAAATGCAAATCAAAACTACAATGAGATATCACCTCACACCTGTCAGAATGGGTGGAATAAAAAAGACGAGACATGAGTGTTGGTCAGAATATGGAAAAAAAGTAATCTCCTGCACTGTTGGTGAGAATGGAAATTGGTGCAGCCACTGTGGAAAACAGGAGAGGTTCTTTAAAAAATTAACAATAGAAATACCATATGAACCAGTAATTCCACTAGTGTGTATTTACCCAAAGAAAATTAAAACACTAATTCAAGAGGATATGCATTCTATGTTTACTGCAGCATTATTTACAATAGCCAAGATAGGAAAACATCTGAAGTCCATCTATAGATGAATGGATAAAGAAAACATGGTATATAGAGACAATGAAATATCACTCAGCCATAAAAGAAAGAATGATATCTTGGCATTTGTGACAATAGGATAAACCTAGAGGGTATTATAATAAGTAAAATAAACCTGACAGAATAAGACAAATACCACATGATTTCACCTATATGTAGAATCTTAAAAAATAAATAAATAAACAAACAAAAGGGAGAAATTGACCCATAAGTACAGAGAACTGCTGGTTCCCAGAGGAGAGCGGGGTGGCAGAATGGGAAAAATGGGTAAAGGAGAGTAGGAGATACAGGCATCCAATTATGATTTATAAATCCATCACAGGGATAAAAGGTATAGCAGAAGGAATAGTCAATGGTATTATAATAGCATTGGATGGTGACAGACGGTAGCTACATTTATGGTGAGCACAGCATAATGGATAAGTTGTCAAATCACTACATTGTATACGTGAAACTAATGTAACATTATATGTCAACTACACTTCAATAAAAAGTATCTTAATAAATAAATTCAATAAATCTCTGGGCACTGTAGAACACTCTGAGCAGAGCTAGAGTGATGTTCCCATTTTTCTTCTCAGGTTTCTATGGAAACACCTTTTGAGGTGGACTTTGCCAAAAGAGGATATTTTAAAGTAAAATGATAACAAGTGCTATTTATCTGTGCAAAACAAAAATTCTTGATAGATTTCTGAGCCCAGGCTAAAATGTGATTTCATTATTTGTCTTTCAAGACAACCAAATCATAGAACCAACACTATTTAGGGTTTATGTGTGTGCATGTGAGAAGAAAATTATGCATCACTCTTCAGTTCAGGAAATGTATTATTTATTGTTACACCTATGAAAATACTCTATATTTTCATGCAAAATCTCAGACAATACACAATTTAAGGCATGGAAAACTTCACAAATGCTGATAAAACTTTCAATTCAATTAAGTTTTAACGGTTCATTTCATGTAAACTCTGTCTTTAATTTAAAAAAACAAGGGGGTGAAGGAGAGGATTAAAATTGGTGATGGGCATGGAGGAGGGCACTTGTTGGGATGAGCACTGGGTATTATATGGAAACCAACTTGACAATAAACTGTATTAACACACACACACACAACACACACAAAACTCACATATGCCCATAGATGTCTATCCCAGGTATAAAATAAGGTCTTCTTATAAGGGTATAAACTGAGCGCCTATGTAAAGTAGGCTCGTATTCTTAAAAAAAAAAAAGCATTTTCATGTTTTTTTTTTTTGAGAGATAGAGCATAAGCAGGGAAGAAACAGACAGAGGGGGAGACACAGAAACAGGCTCCAAGGCTCTGAGATGTCAGCACAGAGCCAGAGGTGGGGTTCGAACTTATGAGCGCTTAGCTTAAATCAGATGCTTAACTGAGTGAGCCACCCAGGTGCCCCCAAAATACCACTTTCAGAATAAAGTGTTCATATTTACTCAAAATTTTACTTCCTAGAATTTAAAAAATGAAGAAGTCTATGTCTGTTATGCATGGCATTTATATATTCTTAGTTATTAATCATTTCCAGTATCAGCTTTGGTCTCTTCTCCCTAAAGAGATCTTATTGGTCAGTCTACAAGTAGCATATCTCTACCCTTCTGATCATTTTAGTTTTCTGATCATTTTTCTTGAGGTCCTTTGACTAGACTTGTTTATAATATCCCAGATGCAAGTGGACAACTGCTTTATCCTAGAATTAGGGCAACTAATTTGTTGTTGTTAAGAAAACAAAAGTAGAGTGTGCGGTAAGAGACACATTATTATATATCTCCATTATTACGTCTAACATTGAAAATGTCTAAAAGTGGCCAATCAAGAATAGCATAATAAATTCATTATTTAAATGTATTAAAGTAACACTAGAGAAACACCAATAGATGCACAGAAGATGGCTACCTTTTAAGCAGGATCATAAAGAAGGGAAGAGTTTAGTCAAGAACATCTATTATAAGCTTTTTAGTACTAATGTACTTTTTACACTATGTACACATGTTGTTTTACTAATAATTGGTTTTTTTTTAATTGGAATAATAAAAATAGGGGAGGAAACTCATCTGCTATCTTTTGGCCCACATAAACAGATATGTTAGGATATATATCAACTGACCAGGATATTCAATTCATAAATAACATGGGTCAAATGCAAAATGGATATTTACATTGTCCTCCTATCAGTTACTTTTTATCTCTTAATTTGAAAATATTGACTAAGACAAGTTTTCTCAAGAAAAAAACCTTACTATATTTTTTCTATGCAGAAAAATATTCACCTATTCCTCCTCTGGATTTTTCTCAAGCCATCTATCTATAGATAGATACAAACCTGACATAGATAGAGTCCAATCCTATAGTAACTCATTTTCAAAAATCCATTTGCTTCCTCAGAATCTCCAAAGAATTAGGCTTAATTTCACCTTATGACTATATTTATTTGAAGGTGTATATAAAATATTCCTCCCAATTGGCCATACATCTTTAACTCTTTTAAACTAATCCTCACTAAAATACCCTTCCATCTTGCTCCATGAGGCATAGCTGTCTTTCCTTAATCATTTTTGATCAGTAAGGGTGCTTACTCTTCTCATTTGCCAGGATGATGTCATGCCTCACCGGTTTGCCCCCTTCTCAGGCAGGTCTTGTCTGACCCTGGCACACTTCTGTGCACCCTCTGTGCCCCGAGCACTGACCTACACAGCTCCTGTGACAATGTCTTCAGTCTTCTGCTGAGGACCGTGACTTTGGATAATGTAAACTGTCACCCGTCCATTGTAACTTCACAGTAGGTAGCAAAAAAGAATCAAAATAAATTAACCTCAGCCTCTATGTCCTATAGTACATTGTCCAGAAATTGTTCCTAATTCTTTCTTTTCATAAAATTTAAAAACAGCATGACACCAGCAGAGCGAACCACTTCACCTTTATCCCCATGGCTAAAAATACATCTCCTAAATGTAGGTTTAAAACTGAGAAAATATACTTTCTTTCAACTGGGATGGCTGAAATTTTTAAGACACACAATAACTAGTTCTGAAAGTTACAGGCTTCAAACATGAGATGAGAGGTCAAAGTCCTTCATAAAATAATATTTTGTTACAGAAAAAGTCTGGTCTCAAAAATGTAATATATGAAAAGTCAGATTTACAAAACAAATTAGGTACTTTTTATAATACAACAGACTTTAATTATCTGAAAATCTTTATGTTAAAATTATTTGGAAAACGAGTTCCCACACATTTAAGATTTTTCTCTTCATAAATCATTGACTATTTGACTTCTTTGACCAAGAGGGGGAAAAAAGGGACTATTTGAAGCATTGCTAATTAAAGGCATTTTAAAAAATCCCAAATGGCCATAATTAAATTTACACACACAAGTTATTCAACATACAAGTTATCGTAAAAAGCATAGGTCAGAGACTTGTCCAAAAGTAAGTAACTAGTCCTTTTTTCTTGCCCCTCTTCTTTCTTTCTTTTCCTTTTCTTGTTTTTTTTTTAATTTTTGTTTTTGTTTACTTTTTTGAGACAACATATAAAACTTCAGGGATATAACATAAAAATCTGGACTCTTGGCTTCTCCTCAGAAAAACTCGAGGATCTAGCAACTCACATTTCCTCTGGCAACAAACAGCTAGAGTTGAATAGCTGAGTCATCTTTCATGTGAGGCATGAACACCCCAAGTCCTAGAGGCCACCTTCATATACTACTGCAGGCCAAATCCAACCAAATCCACTCATTTAAATTACCTGTTTAATGTCTATAGTCATTTATTTGATTTTGTGAACACTAGTTTCCCAAATAAGCTCATTAGTTAGTTGTGGTACTCCTAAAAGATGATCTTAGTTACAAGAAGTCTTAATAGTTATAAGAAGCCCTATTTAATGGCTGGTTTTCATCAATAAAATACTTTTATATTTAAGTTAATAGTGACAGAAATAGAGCTCTTAGCTGAAGTAAGAACAAAGTTTAAAAAATTGAAATTTTGTATAACTCACTGAAAACAGTATTTTTCCTTGTTTTACTACTAATCTGATATACTGTGTATTAGTCTTCTCAGACTGCTGTAAGACATTACCATAAACTTGGTGTCTTAAAAGAACAGAGATTTTTCTCACAGTTCTGGAGACTAAAAGTCTGAAGTAAAAAAGCTGGCAGGGCTGTGTTCTCTGGAAAGTTCTACAGGAGAAACCTTCCTTTCCTCCTTCAAGTCCTGGTGTTCCTGGTTTGCGGCAGCAGAACTCCAGTCTCTGACTTCATGTTTACATGCTCTTCCCTTCACTGTGTCCTTTCTCTTATAAGGACACTAGTCATTGGATTTAGGACAAAATTAATCCATATCATGTAGCCTTGAGATCCTTAACTTGATTACACCTGCAAAGACCCTATTTCCAAATAGGGTCACATCTATTAGGTATTGTGAGAGGGATGAAGGGGTTACAGTGTGGACATTTCTTTTTTAAGGGACACAATTCACTCACTACATACCAAATTTTCACAGATTCAAATAAATCTATGACCCATTTGGTTTAAGTATTTACAATCTAGTCCCTTTCCAATTTAAATTCACCTTTTTAATAATATCAGGCTATAAATATAAAGTTTTCCTTTCATTGCAAAACTAGGATCTCCTGAATTATAATTAATTGCATCTAATAAGCCAGTTCTAAGCCACAAGACCAAATGGAAGTAAAGGAAGCCTTACAATTTAAGCCACAGGTTTTACAGAGTAGTTAACTAGTTTTTTTCTCTTTGACCAGCGTTTCTCAACATTGGTGTATAGCCCCTGCAATGGATGCTGGAACAGGCTAATGTAACTTTGATTTTTATGAGAACCAACTGTTAACCTTCAGGAATATTGATAGCTAGTAGTAACTTGAAATTGGCAATAGTAGGAGCATTTGCACCACAAAATTTGGCAAACACTACAAATCAAAGGCCCTCTTCCCCCAAGAGCCTGTTATTAACAGTTACCAGCACACCACAGCTTACACATTATCAAGTGGTCCAAAGGTGGTTTGGCAGTTTTAGGAGAAAAAGCAATTATTTATAGTTTTGCCCACCTACATTTCATAATTGTAAAATGGAAGGTTAGTTATTATCATCTCCCAAATATTGTTGCTTCTTAACCATCATTATTTCCTCACATGATGTTTAGGAGCATCAAGGATCACTACAGTCAAAGTTAACAAGGTGAATTAGTCTCAGGTAGTGAATTTTCACATCATTTGCATAAAGCAGGCATTTTAAATTATCATAGTGTTGTGTTGTATCTACAAAAATATATCAATGACTCACAGTAATTCAGAAAAGTATAAAAGTAATAACAGAAAGGGTAAAGAAAGGCTTCAGTTCAGAAGATCATCATATATCTATCACAGTATTCCTGTGCAAGTGTGGAAATTAAATGCTTGTTGTTCTATGAGCATAATGATTACTTGCAAATAAGAAACATAACTACAAATATCTAAAAAGTAGACTTTGTTGGCCAAGAGATCTAGTCACCTATCCCTCAACATATTATCTGCTATGAGACCATCAGAAATAATGAGGTAAAGAAATTCTCTCATTTTCAAACACAGCACAGTGACCTTTCTAGTACACCAATTACATTTTACCAGAATGAATGCATAATAATGTTTCCAGCATGAAACTGATTAACTTTATTAGCAACTTTTGTTAACTTTGTTAATTAACTTGGTTAATCAATTTAGGGAGATGTGACCAAAACCACAGAGGCATCCTTCATAGGTGTACTGCTCCTAGGAAAAAGGGATAGATTTTCTGTTATTACTGAGAGGCTTGCTAAATTGGCTACAAAGTCAATAACTACCACATTCACAGGAAAAGCAGAATGAACTCTACATAAACTCCTCTATCAAGTGACACTATTAGATGTCATTTAATATCAGTTACAAACAATGTGGAGATGCAAATGCTGTGACATTTTCATTGAAAGAAAATGTGCACTTACAACTGATAGTGCAAGGTGTGTGTGTGTGTGTGTGTGTGTGTGTGTGTGTGTGTGTATGTGTACAAGAAACAGGAGTATTGCTGGACAAATAAATTGCATCCAAATGCCAGGCTACACTCTACCTTATTCATATAGAGCTGTTGGTGTTCACCAAGCTACCTCCAAATCTTAACTCAGTATTGAAAGAAATGATTCAAATTTCAAACATGGTTTAATTGATTCAACAACCTTTTATTGTATCTGACAGGCACTGACTTGTGGGACTGGTAATAAGTCACTGACAAAGCAGATAAGATAATCTGCATCATTTTGGTGTGTGTCCTGGTTGGGGGGAGGACAAACGACAAACCAAATAATTAAGTGAATTCAATAGTTGATATTTGATAGTTTTGTTCTACATTGAAGCGATGATATCATGTAGTTCGACTTAATATTTTAGAAAATGATAAACACCATAGGTATAAATAAAGCAGTACATGGGGAAAAGGAGTTTTGTAAGGAGGTGGGGGTTAAGTTAAGGGCACTGGGAAGTGTGGGAAGGATGCATTGGTATGACTTCCTCAGTGAACTCTACAGAGAAACTGACAGAAATAACAGGGATACTTTCCCTACTAAATAATGCTGACTGTTGAGAAAACACATGAGGCTTTGCAAAGATGAGCAAGATAAAAGCATTTCTTCATGGATTCATACCAGGAAAGAGGGTTTCTAGTATTTCAAGTGACTTGTTTAAGCTATGTGCCTCAAAGATAAATTCTATATCTTGAACCCTGAAATTATCACCTTATGGCCAAAACACAAAATTTTGATACCGATACAGAGAATATCAGGATTTCTTAAGAAGACCAAGTTGTGCAACAAGCAATTTGAGTGCCAAAAGGTCAGTGCTGGCCAGAGAAAGAAATTGGGCTTATTTGCAATCCAAATGGAAATCCTGCAACAGAATATGGGTTGTACTTTCAAAGGTAAGCACTACCTAAAGAGCAGATTGGAAAACTATTCTATATATATCTCAAGTTGAAGCTTTTAGGATTAATATACGTTAACTTTGCCCACTTAGCATCTTTCAGAATACTCAAAGTAGACTTCAGTGGAAAATTTCTTCACATTTTGGGATCTGTATGCAGCCTGAAAATCTGAAACTATATGACAGTGCCAACAAACACTTGCTGCCATTTCCAAGAGCCTATAATTATGATGAAAGAATTTCTAATTTAATAAAAATAAAGATAAAATAAAGGAACCACCTGCATATAGAAAATGACCTATTGTTATAACCTTTATACTGAATAAATGTATCCAAGTAAAATGTTACAATCAGCATCATCCACCTCACAGATATGATAAAGGAAGCAGAATAATGGCTGGTCATGTACCAAAGTCTAAGCATTTAACTAGCTGCATGGCTTTGAACAATTTACTTAACTTTTCCATGACTCAATTTCTATCTGGGAATTATCATAATAATGCCAATCTTATAAGAGTTAGTGTGATTATCATATGGGTCAATATATGTAAAAAAAAAAAAAAAAGGAGTGCCTGATATACAGTAAAGTACCTTCATGCTTGGTTTTGCAATAAAGACTATATAAGTAATAAGATTTCCCAGGTTGTTGTGACGACATAATGGATTTGGAGACACAACAATGAATGAGAAGTACTGTATATACAAAAAACTATTATGGATTGAAAACTATACACATCATTCAGTCTGGTACATCAACATCTTTCTAAAACCTAAGGTGATCAGTTAAGCCTAAAGAAAATAAAGGATCAAGAACAGTTTTCTGTTTTATGTCCTTTCCCTTTTACCCTCATTAATCCTTCTCATTTGCTTAACAAGCAATCTCCTTTTCTGTGTCCCTGAATGTTTATAAACTCCAAACTTGCAAAGTCTAAGTTTAGACTGTTTTTATTAAGTGCTCATTTAGATCTTTATTGTTTTCCTTACAAGGTCATGCCAATCCATTAAAATCTGTCATTGCTTTTATTTAGTCATACATTTCTGGGAGCTTTTGCTTTAGTTAACAAATCTCAGGCATGGAATGCAGTGCTGTGTAGGGGAGAGAACAATAGAATCAAGCAATCTTGGCCTGAACTCTGGTTATTGAACTTTAGATCCAAGTGGAAATGAGGAAGTCACTGAAGGCTCTAAAGCTTCCTTTTCCATATCAAGAAAAACAATGATAATCATTTTGAAAAACAAATATGAAAACACTTTGTAAATTGAAAATACTAGACAGAGATTCAGGGATACATTCAGGTTTAGAAAAAGCCTCTAAGAAAAAATACAGCATACAAAAACAAAATTAGATGCAGAAGTAAATATTAATTTAGAATGAGAAAATAAGTCACAACAAATTATAAATGTCAATGCTGACAAATACCACAAACATGATGAAATCCAGCAATATAGCATATTTTTATTAACTGCCTGGCATATAGTTAGGATAGGCTTTTCCTACATTTTTGGCTGCATACTCTATAATAAACACCTCTTGAATATGATAATGGTTTTTTAATATAATTATTCTATAGTGACTAAGAAAAAAAAATCAGACCTTCCTCTGACATGATTGATTGGAATCTTTATAAGTGACTTAGAATGTTTTTTTTAAGCTTTATAACTTGTTTTTGGTCATGTCATGTATATTTTTTTGAGTTATTGTCTTATTTGGAAAAACCTCTGTCAAGTGTCTTTCGTATGAGCTTTTCATATTTTCTTATCTAGGGACTTACCTAACATATTCATTGACTTAGTGATACCCATTAATCTGTTTGTCCTAGAATTATAATCTTCATCAGTTTCAGTAGTAATATTAAATAAAAACATTAAAATATTTCTCCAAGGTGTCCATATGATGTATTCTTTTCATTAGTTGGATTATTGAATAATCCAAAAGCCTAATTCATTGTTTCTACTCAAATGTATCCTTGAGATAATTTCTACAGTGGGATGTCTAGCAATAACTTTATTATAGAAGAAAGTAACTGCTAATCACATAAACGTATTCTACAAAACTCAAACTAAATGTGTTCTCAACACAACGTCCCTTTAGTTGGAACCCAAAAATTACCCTGGCCACTCCAATGCTTTCTGATACTAGAAGTGTGGCAGAAAAGTCAGAGTAAAAAGAGAGCAGTTTTGATCAATCAAAATATCTCATCTTCGAAAAATTTACCAAACTTCTGACCTTGTTAACACAGTTACACAGGGGGCTTGGACCCTCCCCAAGATTTTAGAAAGCTCCTATGCAGGTAAACATAAGCTTCATTAGCTTCATAGAAAATCTGTCTCTGAAGTTTTAACTCATCTAAGTTTTAACTCATTCAACTTATTTTCACTAGAAAAATAACCATCCTCACCTTATTGCTCTCCACAGTCTTGGCAGCAATTAATACAAATAGGATCTGAATAAATGTTTGGCAGATGAACAAAATAGGCTGCACTGTGGCTAATACAATTAATGAGAATTCAATTAGCCATGTGGTAATAACAATATAGAAAGATTTTCAATATACTAAATAAGGCAATTTAATATAATGGCAAAGCCTGAACTGTGAAGTCAGGATTCCTAGCTCCATTATATAAAAGCTATGCGCATCTACCTTTTTTGTGCCTTGTTTTCCTCCTCTAAAATAAAGATAACAGTAACACTATGTAGTGTTATAAGAATTCAGTGGCATTAACACATATAAAATGCTGACACATAGTAAGCATTTGGTAAGTATAGCTATTGCATAAACAAAATACAATTCAAAAGGCCAAAATACAATTAATACCTGGGATAATCAAAATATGTAAACCAGTGACATGAAAAGTAATGAAATCCAGGGGTGAAATACATGAAATGAAAAATGTCATATGAAAAAAATGTCCCTTATATTTAGAGCAGGGAGCAAATCTGGTTCTGTGAACTCTACAAAGCAGCCCAGTCTGCTGGAGAGCACCTCTCAGATACTGCAGCACCAGACTTTCTTCAATCTGTCCTGCTACTTGGCAAAAGATGCTGGAAAAAATTATTAGTACTTAAGTCAAACATTTCTCCATCTTTATTATCCTCTTCAGATTTTATATCACAGAGAAGCATTTGAATTAGTCAAGAACTCCTAAGGGAACCCTTCTCCTAAGTGACTGGCTAAGACTTATCAAGCAGGGCTGAGTGACTGGGCAGGCTAGATTAAAATGAAAGAAGTATGTCATTTCTAGGGCTTCTCAGAATCCTGTATGACCAAACTAACATGAAGTCACAGGACCAGAAGAAATGCAAAAAATTCGGCATCCAAAACAACATCTCTCAATATTTTCCTTTGCAAAATAAAGATGAGAAACCTTTTAAAGGTATTTATGTGTGATAGACTAGCAAGGATAGAATCTTAAATTTTATGAAGCCCTATAGTTTGTCATTGTGCTAACCCAAACAATATTTAAAAACTGTAACATTATTTGCTCCCCAAATTATAATTCTCTGATCTGCAAAAGAAATTGAAGCAAGTCCCTGGTTATCTTTTTATTATTGTTACTGTTGCGAATTTCCTTAAAAGCACGCCTCTTAATGTTAGTGCCTTCTCTGAGATAAAAATCCCTGAGTGCCACTTCAGACTTGATGTTTTCTATTAGAGCTTATAAAAAGAACATCTACCTTCCACTTGAATTATTACTTCAGTGAAGCCTGTTAATGTAAATTATGGGACTCTTTGGAGCCATATAGATATGCTAAGTACTATTTAGCTGCACAAAGAATATGAGCCATTCTATAGGAACTGATCATTTAAAATAATTTTGTCATGTATGGTTTTGAATTTCTTATTGGTGTCATGCCCCTATAATGAAAATTAGTGTACCAATTCTGGGTATTTTAGTTGTATTCAGGGGAATACTGAAAAAGCAACATTTTAAAATAATTCTCACAGATAGTCTTCATATCTCAACACTAAGGAAAACTTGAATATAGGAACAAAAACTTTAAGGTTGCTTCTTTGGAATTGAAAACCATAAACACTAATTTTTACTAGCACACTATAAATTAAGTTCATCCTTAATATAACTGACCTTTTTCTTTAAATTCAAAAAAAATTAAATTGTGGTAAACTATATACAATAAAGTTAGCCATTTTAATCATTTTAAAGTATATAATTCATGCCATTAATGACATTCACAGAGGTGGGTAACTGTGACCATAATTTCTAAAACATTTTCCATCTCCCAAAACAGAAACTTTGTAACCATTAAGTAATAACTCTTCATTCTTTCTCTCTTCTCCAACCCCCTGATAACCTCTAACCTACCTTCTGTCTCAAAGAATTTACCTACTTAGAATATCACATAAGTGAAATCATACAATATTTGTCCTTTAATCTATTTCACAAAGCATGTTTTCAAGGTTCATCCACATCATAGCATATATAAGAACTTCACCCCTTTTTATGGATAAGTAATATTCTGCTCCCTGTACTACCACAGTTTTTAATTCATTCATCTGTTGATGGACATTTGAGGTGTGTCAGCATTTGGACATTTGGCTATTGTGAACAAGAATGCAATAAACAGTAGCACACATGTATCTAGTTAAGTCCTTGCTTTAAATTCCTTGCATTATGTACCTAGAAGTACATTTGAGTCATATGGTAATTCTGCTTAACTTGAGGGGAAAAAAACCACCAAATTATTTTCCACAGGGGCTGTAGCGTTTTACATTTCCATTATATGGAAGCATTGTATGAGGGTTCCAATTTTTCCACATTGTTATAGCCATTCTAGAAAGTGTGAAGTGGTACCTCATAGTGGTTTTGATTTGGATTTCCCTAATGACCAATGAAATTGAGCATCTTTTCCTGTGTTTATTGGCCATTTATATGTCTTCTTTGGAGAAATGTCTCTTCAAATCTTTTGTCCATTTTTTAATTAAATTTTTTGTCCTTTTATAGATAAATTCTGATAATTTGTTATATATTTGGGGCTATTAAGTTCTTATGATATATGTAATTTGTAAATATTTTCTCTCATTCTGTATGTTGTCTTTTTACTTTCTTGATAATGTAACTTTGCCTTTTAAACTACAGCATTTAAATTTTTCTCTTTGAGATGAAAAAGGATATGAAAGTATTTAAAATACTAATGATAGCAGTTATTGAAATTTGTCACAAAAGTAATATATATTTCTCTCTACTGATTCATTATTCTTAATGTAGAATATATTAATTAACCTTGTTTCTTATATGTATAAAGGAAAGTGATTTTAATTAGAGCCATTTCTAAAACATAGAGTTTTTTAGTGTAAAAACGGATGACAGTAGAGGAAAAACCAAACATATGTTTCATTTATAGAATACTTTTCTCACCTATGCCTGAAGAATCATTTACTTTATTGGAGTTAGGTAGTAGTGATTAGAAGAAGATCTATTATATTGGAAGAGGGAATTATATAAGGTTTATTGGAAAGAGAATATTTTAAATCAGCAGATTTAAGGGTATATGCATAGGTTCATAATATATTTAATATATAACATATTATAACATAATATATAGGTTCACATATATTGTTGGAAAAGAAAAAAGACAAATTGAGAGTATCTTTATTCTTGCGACCACAGAAGTTAGATGAACCAAGAACACAGTTGGAATTTACTTAAATGCACACAGTATATAACTGAGAACAAAATGTGCAAGTTCTACTCCTGGTTGTTGTTTTGTTTTGTTTTGTTTTGTTTTTGTTTTTGTTTGCTAAGAAAACTCCTCATTAATAATGTTATAAATGAGAAAAGTCGTAAGCACTTGCAGTCTATAGGAAGCAGGAATGGAGCTAGCTCCGTATCAGAAGAGGGACTGGGGAGGAGTTTAAAGAAAGACAAAAGATAGGACCAAAGAAGAGACCCTTGATTGAAGATAAAAGATATTATATTGAGTCTGTGTGCTAAACAGCTTCATCATTATTAGAAAATCTTCAGTAAAATCTTTTTGCAAGCATGGAAAAAAGAATTAACCATGAAGTATTATAAATTACATTAGGAAAACAGAGAGCTGATTAAGAGTTATGAAAGCCTTCAATATTATTCTAGAATCAGAGTCTCTTCCTAGTTTGTTTTGAGAAGGCAGAAATACAACCAAATTTGATAGAATCCCTGATACCTAGAGATTTCAATCATCCCCAAAGGCAGAAATGTAACCAGATTTGATAGAATCACTGTTATCTGGAGCTTTCAATCATCCCCAAATGCAATGTACCTCCTAAAAGTGCACAGTATGACGGTATCCTAATAGCATTGAACAATAAATGTTACAGAACCTGAAAATTTGCCACAGCATTTAAACTTGAAGTGTTTTCTAAAGAATAACGTTTAAAATGTTCTTGGGGCATCAGGCTGGCTTAATCAAAGGAGCATGAGACTCTTGATCTCAGGGTTGTGTGTTCGGGCCCCACATCAGGTGTAGAGATTACTAAAAATAAAAATAAATAAACTTTAAAATGTTCTTTTCTATATCACATAAAGAAATAATTCCTCTTAAATAACTAACTCTCTAAAATATATATAAGGCATCTGTCAAATTATGCTCTAGCTAAAGATAGGATAAGAAATATTAAATATCTAGCATTTTATTCTTTGGGGGTCCTGACAGCAAAAAAGCATATACTCGTGGTAAAACTCTTTTCATGGTCAAAAAATATAGCTAACTCAAAGATAGTGGAAGGAGGATATTATTGATACCAGCAGGTTCTGAACCCAGCTAAGCTAGTCAAATTATTTGTTACATGTATGTGTGTATGTAGGTAGCATGGGTGCATGCCATCTTAAATAATCAATCCTAAAATATCCTAGAATACATGAGTTTTTGAGTCATGTTCTGTAAGAGGAAGAATATTTTTACAGAGTTGTGTTCTTACCAATAAAACAAAGGATGAACTTAGAAACTAAATTAAAATGCCATGACTCTATGTATATGTGTGTGCATGTGGCTTTGTGATTAAATACTGCCATTCTTCCCACTATATCACTGCAGTATGTACATAGCCCCAGCACTCATTTTGTGTTTACCGAATATCATTGCTTAATGTTGCTGCTCTCAGATGATGGAAAAAGATGATATAAACTGTGAGCAGTCGATCAGTGTCTCCTACCCTTTGAAAGGTAGTGAGACTAGTTCTGAGACAAGAAGCTGATTTTTGCAAAATGTATCTCTAGGTGTCACATTTCTCATTTTGACTTGGAAGAGTCAGTCAAGATTAAAGACACTCTAGTGCTGGAAAAGAAACATCTGATGACACTTTGAGAGAAAGACTAGTTAAGAACACTCTAGAGTAGGTCATCCTCTATGGAGAGAGAAGAGGATAGGTTTATGAGCAAGGTTATTAAATTATACATTAACAGCTCTATGTCTTTCCCTTGTGTTTTCCCATGTGTTTGGTAAATATACTTTTAAATTTTACTTTCTGATCTATACAAGAAGGCAAACTCCATGTGAATAGGGATGTTTGTTTGCTTTGTTGACTGCTATGGTCCCCTAGGCTCAGAACAGTGTCAGGGGGATGCCTGACAATTAACAAATATTTTATAAGAATTGCTGGATTCATGTTACTAAAAAATTAGGGAAATATTCTATAGTCATACTTTGATCCATATTTTAGGGAAACAAATTCTTAAGACCAGAGGTGATGACAGCACTACTGGTGAAAAATCTACAAGAAAAAATTAAATCTGGGGAGAAGAAATTATGACTGTAAGATACAGCTATTCCTACCTCTGTGGGGATGTTCTTCAATTGCCAGTCTAGAAAAATCTGGCTTTGATATGATAAGCCAGCTTTGTGTTGGGAGGCAAGGTGAGGACAGCAAGTGCGTGAAACCCTACAGCTGCATTATATAAGCATAATCAATAGTACAGGTCAGATATAAAGGGATCAATCCAACAAGAGAATACAACAATTGAAAATATCTGTGTACCTAACATAGAATCACATATATATATATATAAAGCAAATATTACCAGACATAAAGGGAAAGAGATAGTAATACAGTAATAGTAAGGGACTTTAACATCTCTCTTACATCCATGGATAGATAAATCATAAAGACAGAAAATCAACAAGGAAATAGTGGCTTTGAATGACACATTAAACCAGATGGACTTAACAGATATATACAGAACATTCCATCACCAAACAGCAGAATATTCATTCTTTCAAGTGCATATAGAACATTCTCCAGGACAGAGTGCATATTAAGACACAAAACAAGTCTCAATAAATTTACCAATAAATTATATCAGGTACCTTTTCTGATCTCAATGATATGAAATTAGAAAACAATTAGAAGGGAAAAAAAAAACAGGAAAAAACACAAACATGTGGAAGCTAAACAACATACTACTACACAATCAATAGGTCAATGAAGAAATTAAAAAACTTTTTAAATACCTTGACACAAATAAAAATGGAAACACAATAGTTCAATCTTTGGGACACAGCAAAAGCAGTTTTAAGAGGGAATTTTATAGTGATACAGGCCTATCTCAGGAAACAAGAAAAATCTTAAATAAACAATCTAAACTTACACATTAAAGAATTAGAAAAATAAGAAGATACAATGTCCAAAGTTTGTATAAGGCAGGAGTTGATAAAGATTAGAGCAGAAATAAATGAAAGAAAGAAAGAAAGAAAGAAAGAAAGAAAGAAAGAAAGAAAGAAAGAAAGAAACAGAAGAAGGGAGAGAAGAAGGGAGGGGGAGAAAAGATCATGAAACCAAGAGCTGGTTCTTTGAAAAAATAAACAAAATTGATAAGCCTTTAGCCAGATTCATCAAGAGAAAGAGAGAGAGTATTAAAATAAAATAAAAAATGAAAGAGGAGAAATTACAACCAACACCACGGAAATACAAAGAATTATAGAAAAAATTACAGCCAACAAATTGGACAACACAGAAATGGATAAGTTACCAGAACTATACAATCTTCCAGGACTGAATTAGAAAGAAGTAGAAAATCTAAACAGACTAATTAGTAGTAATGAAATCGAATCAGTAATCAAAAAACTCTCACAAATAAGTCTAAGACCACGTCAGTTCTACTGATTATATAAAGAAGTGTTAAGACCTATCCTTCCCAAACTATTCCAAAAAGCTGAAGAAGAAGAAAGTCTTCCAAATTCATTCTATGAGTCCAGCATTACCCTGATATCAAAATCAGACAAAGACACTATAAAACAAGAGAGACAGACGGACAGAAAATTACAGGCTGATATCACTTATAAACATATCTTCAAAAACCCTCAACAAAATATCAGCAAACTGAATTCAACAATATATTAAAAGGATCATTCACCACAATCAAGTGAGATTTACCCCAGGAATACATGGGTGGTTTAATATTTGCAAATCAATGAAATGCACTATATTAACAAAAGGAAGGATAAAAGTTGTATATCATCTCAATAGATGCAGAAAAGCACTTGAGAAAATTCAACATTTATTCATGATAAACTCTAACATACATCAACAGAATAAAGGCTATATAAAATTCACAACTGACATAGTTCTTAATAATGGAAAGCTGAAAGCTTTTCTTCCAAGTTTAAGAACGAGAAAAGAGTGTCCACTTTCACCACTTTTATTCAACATAGTACTAGAAGTGCTAGCAACAGCAGTCAGTCAATAAAAAGCAATAAAGTCATCCAAATTGATAAGAAAGAAGTACAATTGGTGCTACCTGCAGATGACACAAAACTATATAGAAAACTTTAAACAATATCCCAAAAATCTTCCAGAATAAATGAATTCAATAAAGTTGCAGGATACAAAATTAATATACAAACCTGTTGTATTTTTATATACTAATAATAAAATAGCAGGAGGAGAAATTAAGAAAACAAGCTCATTTACAATTGCATCAAAAATAATAAAACATCTAGGAATAAATTTAACCAAGGAGGTAAAAGACCTATGCTCTGAATACTACGGTATCGATAAAAGAAACTGAATAAAACACAAATAAATGAAACAATATACCATGCTCACGGACTAGAAAAATTAATATTGTTAAAATGTCCATGGTACCCAAAGCAATCTACAATTCAATGCAATTCCTATCAAAATACCAATAGCATATTTCACAAAACTAGAACAAATAATCCTAAATTTTGTATGGAACCACAAAATACCCCAAATAGCTAAAGCAATCTTGAGAAAGAAGGACAAAGTTGGAGGTGTAACAATCCCAGATTTCAAACTATACTACAGGGCTATAGTAATCAAAACAATATTGGTACTGGCACAAAAAATTACACATAGATCAATGGAAAAGAATAGATAGTCCAGAAATAAACTTACACTTACATGATCAATTAATCTATCACAAAAGAGACAAGAATATACAATGAGTAAAGGACAGTCTTCAATAAATGGCGCTAGGAAAACTGTATAGCTACAACAAAAGAATGAAACTGAATCACTTCCTTACACCATACACAAAAATAAACTCAAAATGGATTAAAGACCTAAATGTAAGACCTGAAACCATAAAACTCCTAAAAGAAAAATTAGGCAGTGAACTCTTGGACATCTATCTTAGCAATATTTTTTCTGCCTCTGTTTTCTCAGGCAAGGGAAACAAAAGCAAAAATAAACTATTAGGATTATGTCAAACTAAAAAGCTTTTACACAGCAAAAGAAGCCATCAACAAAATGAAAAGGGAGCCTACTTACTGGGATAAAGTATTTGCAAATAATATATCTGAAAATGGAATGGGTTAATATCCAGAATATATAAATAACTTGTACAACTCAACATTAAAAAAAAATAATCCAATTAAAAATGGGCAGAGGATCCGAATACACATTTTTCCAAAGAAGACATCAGATAGACACAGACACATGAAAAGATGCTCAACATCACTAACCAACAAGGAAATACAAATCAAACATCAATGAAATATCATTTGACACCAGTCAAGATGGCTACTATAAAAAAGACAAGAAATAATAAGTATTGACAAGGGTGTGGAAAAAGGGAACCCCTATGCACTGCTGGTGCAAGTATAAATCGGTGTCATCACTATGGAAAACAGTTTGGAGATTCCTCAAAAAATTACAAGTATAGGGCACCTGGGTGGCTGTCAGTGAAGTGTCCAACTTTGGCTCAGGTCATGATCTCATGGTTCATGAGTTTGAGCCCCGTATTGGGCTCTGAACTGACAGTGTGGAGTCTGCTTGGGATTCTTTCTCTCTCCTTCTCTCTCTGACTCTCCCCCACATTCATGCTCTCTCTCCTCTCAAAATAAATAAATAAAAACTTTTAAAAAATTACAATATCATACCATATGATGCAGCAATTCCACTTTTGGGGTCTACTGAAAAAACATAAAAACACTAATTTAAAAAAAAATATGCATCCCTATGTTTACTGCTGCTTTATTTACAATAGCAAGATATGGAAGCAACCTGTGTCCATTGATAAATGAATGGACAAAGAAGATGTGGTATATATACAATGTAATATTATTCAGCCATTAAAAAATGAAACTTGTAATTTGGGACAACACGGATGGACCTAGTAGGTATTATGCTAAGTGAAATAAGTCAGACAAAAAAAGGCCATATGATTTCATTTATGTATGGAATATTAAAAAAATCAACAAATAAACTATAACAAAAACAGAAACGGTCCATAAATACAGAGAACAACCTGGTTGTTGCCAGAAGGGAAGGAATTGGGGGAATGGGAGAAATAAGTGAAGGGTACAAACTTCTAATTATAAAATAAGTCACAGGGATGAAAAGTAAATCATAGGTATATAGTCAATAATACTGTAATAACTTTGTATGGTGACAGATAGTAATTACATTTACCATAGTGAGGATTTTATAATGCATATAAATATTGCATCAATGAACTAATATCTAATATCTAACTAATATCACTGTATATCAACTATACTTCAGTTGAAAAAATTAGTACAGGAGCTTCTGCACAGCCAAGGAAACAACCCAGAAAATTAATAGGCAACCAACGGAATGGGAAAAGATAGTTGCAAATGACATATCAGATAAAGGGTTGATATCCAGAATCTACAAGTAACTCACCAAACTACACGCCCGAAACACAAACAACCCAGTGAAGAAATGGGCAGAAGATATGAACAGACACTTCTCCAAAGAGGACATCCAGATGGCCAACAGACACATGAAACGATGCTCAGCATCGCTCCTCATCAGGGAAATACAAATCAAAACCACACTGAGATACCACCTCACGCCAGTCAGAGTGGCTAAAATGAGCCAATCAGAGAACTCTAGATGCTGGCGAGGATGTGGAGAAACGGGCACCCTCCTACACTGTTGGTGGGAATGTAAACTGGTACAGCCCCTCTGGAAAACAGTGTGGAGGCTCCTAAGGAAACTAACAATAGAACTCCCCTATGACCCAGCAATAGCACTGCTAGGAATTTACCCAAGGGATACAGAAATGCTGAGGCATAGGAGCACATGTGCCCCAATGTTCATAGCAGCACTCTCCACAATAGCTAAAACATGGAAAGAGCCTAAGTGTCCATCAACAGATGAATGGATCAAGAAGATGTGGTTTATCTATACCATGGAATACTACATGGCAATGAGAAACAATGAAATCTGGCCATGTGTAGCAACATGGATGGACCTTGAGGGTGTTATGCTGAGCGAAATAAGTCAGGCAGAGAAGGACAAATATCATATGTGTGCACGTATAGGAGGATTAGGAGGAACTTAACAGAGGACCAAGGGGGAGAAGAAGGGCGGAAATGGTGGGGGAAAGGGGGAGAGGCAAACCATGAGAGACTCTTGAATGCTGACAAAAACTGAGGACTGGTGGATGTGGGGGGGAGGAGGGGTGGGCATGGAGGAGGGCACTTGTGGGGATGAGCACTGGGTGTTATGTGGAAACTAATTTGACAATAAACTATTTGTAAAAAAAAAAAAAAAAGAGACAGAGTGTGAGTGGGGGAGGTTCAGAGAATCAGAGAGAGAGGGAGACACAGAATCCAAAACAGGTTGGAGGCTCTGAGCTAATAATAATTGAATATTATTCTATCATTATTATTATTATTATCATTCTGTGGTAGAATTTCTTCATGATTCATGACAGCAATAGAGTAATATACTTATAGAAGTATACTATATTCTATCTGATAATAATACAAGAAATTGATAGATGCCTTCTTGTTAGATGAAATATTGCTGTAGAAAAAGAAAATCCTTTGAGAAAACAATTAAACACATAAGTTTATCTGAAAAAAAAAAAAGAAAGAAAAAATTAGTACAGGTCAGAAAAAGACTGGAGAGGACAGTAGGGAAGCAGTTTAACTTCAGTGTCTATTGAACTCAGGAGGCCTTAGATCTGTTTGTAGTCCTAATCTAGATCCTGGAGGGAGGTAAAGAGGCACTGTGTTAGGCCCTTCACACAGGCCCTCCCACTTAATGCCACAGTAATTCTGTCAGGATAAATGAGATGGCACTTCCCTAAAAAGAACACTGATGCTGAGAGCAATTAAGTAACTTTCTTTAGGTGGTAGAGCTGAATGATCAAGCCTGGATTCAAACTTGGATCTGCTGAATTTCATAGTTCACTTTTGTTACTCCAGGATTCAATACCTCCAGTCTGTCTAACTCCCAAATCATACACTCTTAACATTTTGACCCTTTATTGCACTGATAACAACAAAATAATTGTTTCCGCATACAAATGTGCTACTTCTGAATTATTATTTTGTGTTTGTGCGAGGAATATGGGTATGAATACCTGCACCAAGGAAACTTACTGCTCAGTCTCTGTGCTGAAGCCTACCAGGGATTCTCTCTCTCCATTCTCTCTGCCCCTCTCCTCATTTATGCATGCTCTCTCTCTCTCAAAATAAATAAATAAACACCAAAAAATTAAAAATAAAATTTTTGTATAAATTTAGAAAAAAATCCAAAAAGCCTTAGAAAAAAATCCAAAGAGATTTTTCAATGTATCTTTAAATGGCCTTTGTTAACCTGTGGAAAGTATTTTCCGTGTCCATCAAAGATTCTTTCTAGGTAGAGCAATAGCTCTTAAGGCTATATGCTTTTTCATAGGGCTATATTCTTGGGAAGTTGTTGATTAATACAAGGAAATTCTACCATGTGAATCACTAAAACAGGGAGGACTTTTTGTAAGCTTGCTGTGAATCCCTTTTTAATAGTTCAATTGTTTGATCTGTTTCTTCCTTACACATGGATCCTATCCTCTATTTTGTTTTATTTTCCTATCCTCTATCTTTATGTGCATTAATAACAATGAAAGTATCACTTTTTTAAATGTTCACTTATTTATTTTGAAAGAGTCAGAGAGAGAGCAGGGGAAGGGCAGAGAGAGAGGGAGAGAGAATTCCAAGCCAGCTCCATTCCATCAGCACAGAGCCTGATACGGGCATCGAACCCATGAACATGAGATCATGACATGAGCTGAAATCAAAAGTTGGACACTTAACCAACTGAGCCACCCAGGCACCTCTCTGAGGCACTGAATTTTAAGGATATTGAACGATAAAGCAATTGAGTATGTAATAACAATGGGATATGAGTAATTGTTGAATCTATAATAAAAACAAATTTCCAAAAAAGCTGAATTGAAGAAGCGTGTCATAATTAATACAAAGAATTTAATTTGGCTATGGATTTAACTCTTGTCCCTAATTGCTCAATACCTATGGGAATACATTTGAGGGTGGAGGATTGGTAGACATATTTATTGAAAACCTACTATGCTAGGAAATACTTTCTATATGCTAACTCATTATTCCTTACAACAGCTCTGCGAGGTAGTTACTTTTATCCTCATTTTATAGTTGAAGAAACTGAATCTTGGAGAGATTAAATTACTTGCATATTGGAATTTCATCATCAAGCAAGGTACCTTCTGAAAATAGCATATGAGTCTTTCTACGTACAATATAAATGCATAACCAGAAGTCATTTTCTAACATCTCATTCTTTCCTTTTGTCTTTTTTTCAGTCATATCATGTTGTTTTCCCTTTAAAAATTGTGAAATGTATACAGAAATGTGTATAACGTGTATAGTTTAAAGAATCATAGGGGCACCTGGGTGGCTCAGTCGCTTAAGCATCCGACTTCGGCTCAGGTCCTGATCTCACGGTTCTTGGGTTCAAGCCCCGTGTTGGGCTCTGTGCTGACAGCTAGCTCAGAGCCTGGAGACTGTTTCAGATTCTGTACCTCCCTCTCTCTTTGCCTCTCCCCTGCTGACACTGTCTCTGTCTCTCTCAGAAATAAATAAAACGTTTAAAAAAAAAGAATCATAACACAGTGAATAACCATATATCTAGACGAAGAAAAAATTTTTTACCAGTACCTCAAGAATCCTGAGCCTCTCCTTAATCCTAATTCTCTCCTTTACCTATAGAGATTACCACTATCTTCCACGTTAATAATTCTTTTATATTACTTTATCATTTTGGCACCCAAGTATGTACGCTTAAATATATTTTATTCTACTTTGAACAAATTAATCACAAGAATAAATCTGATTCTGTAGTAAAAGTCAATATTGCCACAATTAGAGCAAGGCTCCTAGGAGAAAATAAACTAAACAGAGTTTCTGGGGCATAACCAGACTTCAGCTTCACCGAAAGTTTACCAGGACCCCTGGCGAAATTTGTAGACAAGGTGAAATAGAAATGTCAAAAATATAGAGCTCATCACAGGTGGACATTGGGAAAACCTGAAGTGTATCCAGAGACAGGACAAATGAAAAAAGTTGGCTTTGTATTTTCTACCTCCACCTTTAAGAATCATACCTAAGAAAAATACTTTCATGGAGCAACTCAAGTGATCACACATGTCTTAAGTAACACTGTGGAAAAGAAAGTAGAAATTTCATCAGCACATGATCTGGACACAGTAAGTATGAAACCTTGGATATTCTGCCCTAAGTTTGGTGCTATAGTGGTATCAGAGTAGATATTTCAGTTTCTGCCTAACACAAGGGAGACAAAGTTTGGAATCTGAGTTCTAAAACTTTGAATTTTCCACTAATATCCCAGAATGACCACATTCTAGGAATACAAATTAAGGTTTAGAACTAAAATATTTGCCTTAAGATTAATGGCAAAACCAAAATAGATCCCATGAAGAAAGCATAAAGGCAAACCTCTATGCATTCAAGTTAACTGTTGTTAGAACAAACCCCAGCACTCTTCAGAGTTTGTTGTTAGAACAAACTTCAGCATCTTCATATCATATTATCAATAATACACAGTATACAATAAAAAATCTTGACATGAAAATACATTTTTATTTATTATTATTTTTTAATTTTGTAAATAAACTTTTAAAAGTGACACATAGACCAAAAAAAAAAAAATGAGTCAATAAAAAGATTCACACAAAGCCCAGAAGTTGTAATTAGCAGAGAAGGACTTTAAAACTATGAAGAATTATGTTAACACATATAAATGAAAAAACTGCTATAGTTAGAAAACTGGGGAATTTCAGGACAGATTGGAGAACTGCTTAAAAGAATGGATTAAAAATCCTAGAACTGAAAAATACAATATATAAAATAAAAAATGTATTGAAAATATTAATGACAGACTGGACACAACAGAAGAAAAGATCACTGAACTTGAACATAGTTGAATAGAAAACATCCAAACAGAGCACAAAGGAGAAAAAAAGTCTCAGTGACATGTGAGGCATTATCAGGCCATCTAAAATATAAAAAACCAGAGTTCCACAAAGCAAGAAGACTAAAAATAAGGCAGAAAAATATTTGAGAAAATATTTAAAAGATTCTAATATTTGATCAAAAAATAGCAAATCACCAAGTTAAGAGTTCAACAAATCTCAAGCAAGTACTCATCCATTCAAAGATTTATATGTCCTTGCAAAATCTTTTCTAAAAGATTTAGATGACTGTCTTATTTAACATATCTATTGTAGAGAGGTACAACAAAAATAGTTCTAAAAGTTACTGTCCAGGAAAAAAAGAACATATATTTCTTTTTGTTATATTGATCAGTCCCAACCAAAGTACTTTTGTATTTCTTGCTTTATTAGGAAATTTGGAGCTGGATATGGTGGACACTTATACCAACTAAGCTATTGCTATCTATATCCTCTTTCTAAAAGCTTTTATTCTATTTTTTAAAAATTTTCCTCCATATTACATGTATGTTTTATGTTAGAGACACTCCATAGCAGGTAGCCTTTGAAGTTAGCCAGACCTGGACAGGAATTTAATCTTTAGCCTTCTTCATTGTATGAGTCAATCCTTTTGTGTCTATATTTTCTAATCTGTAAAATAAGGGTAATATGAATACTCTTATTACCTATCTTGCAGCACTATTGGAGTATTAAATTACAAAATGCATGTAGAGCCCATATATCCTGGTACAGAATAAGATTTCAGTTAATGCAGGTTATGGTTATTGAGTCATCTCAAATAATGCTTGGAAGTAGCTGTCATATAAAACATAAATTAATGATAATAATATTCACTCCCATACAAAGCAAGTATTTATTCTCAAGATATAATAATATGGAGAATTATGAAATTACTGAGAAGTTAGCAATCCTTGTCTCTTGAATGAATATTGAAACAACATAGATCATGGCCTGAAATGATCCACTAAATTTCTGGGCAACAGGAGCAGTGTATAAAGTGATACAATGGAATAATTAACAGGATGTTAACATAAATAGGACCTTAGACATCTTTGGTTAAACCCTTCATTTTACTGCTAGGGAAATGTGCCAATTTTGTGTATTGTTTTTTTACTTTTTAAAATGTTTTATTTATTTCTGAGAGAGAGAGAGAGAGAGAGAGACAGCATGAGCCGGGGAGGGTCAGAGAGAGAGGGAGACACAGAATCTGAAACGGGCTCCAGGGTCTGAGCTGTCAGCACAGAGCCCGATGCGGGGTTCAAAGCCCCAAACCGTGAGACCATGACCTGAGCCGAAGTCAGACGCTTAACTGATTGAGCCACCCAGACGCCCCCAATTTTGTGTATTTTTAATGCACTGGATCTTAAACTTCATAACTTGTGTTACTTCCAAAAGTTCCACAGTACTTGCGAACCCTAGACCCCAGTTTCCAACTCACTAATTTTGAATAATGACTAAATCCGAAGGAAGTTGAGTATCTGCAAAATGGGAATAATAGTATCTTTGCTACCTACCTCACAAGTTGTTATGAGAATTAAACTGTGAAACATTTTAGAAAAAAAATATATGCAAAAGGGAAATTGTGATTCTGGTTATTTTTCTCTGTAGCATTTCTTTTCATCAGCAAACAAAATCCTGGTATTGATCTTTCTAGACCATGAGAGAGTTTCTATTCCATAAAATATACACTATTTACTTTGTTTTATTTTAATTTTTATTCAAATATAGTTGAATACTTGATTTCTTTTGAAAGGGAGTAAAAAGACTATCGTGGAACACATCTTTTATCTATGTTTTTTGGTTTTTTTTTTTTTTTACATTAATTTGAAACAACTACCACTTAAAGTCTGGGTGTGAGGACCAGTGCATACAATGAATACAATGTTTGACCTTTTACTAGAATAAAGGTATATTTTCTGGTACCCAGAAAGACTGGTAAATAATAATAGTTCCATTACAATAAAAAGAAACCAAACAGATAACAATGATCCCATAGTTCTGAGAGCCTTTAGTTCTCTTTCCACATATAAATGGATTGCTTCTTGATTCATATTCTATCCTTCTACCTTTCCAGTAACCTCTTATATATCCATTGAACGACACTGTGTGACATCAGAAAAAAAAGAAATGGATTAGATTACTTTCATATACTAGTATTATATGGTCAAGTGTTTGCTAACATAAACCGTCTTTTTTCCTAAGGATAAACTGATAATTTATTTATTAGATTTCAGAGATGTCCTTTATAATTCATGTCATTTCAGAGCAAAAGATATATATATATATATATATTTTTTTTTTACAAATAGTTTATTGTCAAATTAGTTTCCACATAACACTCAGTGCTCATCCCCACAAGTTTCCTCCTCCATGCCCACCCCCCCTCCCCCCCACATCCATCAGTCCTCAGTTTTTGTCAGCATTCAAGAGTCTCTCATGGTTTGCCTCTCTCCCTTTCCCCCACCATTTCCGCCCCTTCTCCCCCTTGGTCCTCTGTTAAGTTCCTCCTAATCCTCCTATACGTGCACACATATGATATTTGTCTTTCTCTGCCTGACTTATTTCGCTCAGCATAACACCCTCAAGGTCCATCCATGTTGCTACACATGGCCAGAGTTCATTGTTTCTCATTGCCATGTAGTATTCCATGGTGTAGATAAACCACATCTTCTTGATCCATTCATCTGTTGATGGACGCAAAAGATATTTTTAAAAAAGAACAAGAAATTCTGTTGAAGGTGTCTGCCTAATGTGCCTAAGGACTCCAAAACTGATAAACCAGATTGTATTTTTTAATGCCAGACCCTTAGTGCTGTTTCAAATTTAACATATACAATATTAAATTCATCATCTCTTCCTCCCCTACAAATCTGCTTTCCTATTTCTTATCTTGGAATATTACCACTATTATTGTTTTACTAATCTCTTAATGGAATTGTCTTTTTTCAGATTTACTGAGGTATAATTGACAAACAGGAACTGAATATATTAAAAACGGTAATATATATTTTCACTTCCTTTCTCTCTCCTTTTCTCTGGTGAGAACATTTTAAAAGATGTACCCTATTAGCAAATTTCAAGTGTACAACACAGAATTGTTAACTATAGTCACCTTGCCAAACATTAGATCTACAGAACTTACTCTTCCTGTGTAACTGAAACTTTGTACACTTTGACCAACACCTTCTCATTTCCCTCTCTACTCTGCCCCTGGTAACCCCATTCTATTTACTTCTGTGAATCTGACTACTTTACATATAAGTGAGATCATGCAGAATTTGTAATGTGTCCACAATAAGAATTTGTTGAATATAAGAGTAAATGAAATTTTTAAAATGCTATGAACACAAGACTAGCACTTTCATATGCATTTTAATCCCCACAAGAGCTCTGGACTATTAGTAATTCATGATCACTGCTATGGAACAGTTAGAGAGAGATGGCACTAACACATCAGTGTGAAAAAAAGTTATCTTATACCAGGTTGAAAGGCCCAGTGAATGTGTATTATGATCATGGCTCATTGAATAATCAAACTCATTACTCATGACTTATTGAGTAATTTAATATGCTAAACTGCTGTTTACTCCACTTCAGGTTTGATTTTACAAGGAAGTCTGTGTATGTGATGCAGACATATATTTTTCTTTTCTTAGTTATTAAGAGACTATTACTGACCTGAGGTAAGACTCCTTCCTCTTCCAGAACACAGATCATACTATACTGACATTACTCGTTCATTATTTAGTTTCCCTAACTGCCCTTGGTCTCTTGAGGAAAAGAATGCCATTTTCATCTTTGCACCCCGGCACTAATCACAGTGCCAGGTATTTAGTGGGCTCTAATGAAATGTTTTTTTGCGGGGGGGGGGGGGGAAGATGGGATAGAAAGGAGTGGAGGGAGGGAAGAGGGAAAGGGAAGAAAAAGAAAGCAATCATGTCTATTTACTAAAGTAAGACATGTGTTATTCCCATTTTATGGCTGAAGAAACAAAAGAAAAAAAGTGCCCAAGACTACCCATGGACTGATTAACTAGAAAATCCAAGAGAAGAGCTAAATTATCCTATGTGAGAGCCCAGGGAATATATAATCTGACATCTGGAAAGGAGCAGGAACCCATAAATTGGTATTTCCCTTCCCATTGAGATTTTATGCTGTCTGCTAAAGACGGTTGTCTAGAGAAGTTTTTTCTAATTACTCTTTGAATAAAATCAAGCTTTGCTGGGTACTCTGAAAATTTCAAAAGAAATGCCTTATCCATAGTATCTTTTAAAACTATTTTCAAGTTTTGTTGTTATTCCTCCATTCTAAAATTCTATCCTTGACTATTAATGTAGAGAACAGAATAGTCTAAAATTAATAAGCTGAAAATTATGAGAGGTCAGTGGAATATTTTCCACTAAAGCAATTTATAGGAAATGAAGCCTAAGTTATCTTTTTTCTCTATTACTCTTTTTTAACAGTTTAGAAATTTCATATTTAAATTATTGGAGAACATTGAAATTATGTTTCAATAATCCTTAGAGACCATACTTTCTTGCAAAACACATTTTCATCCCATTTTACACACCCTAGAAAAATGTTCCTTTTCTGGGTTCCCATAGTACCCTTTAATAATATATTTACTATAAGGTAATAATCCTTTAAGCAATTGATTTTTTCCACTAGTTTTTGAGCCCCGTGACAGTAGGGAAATACAGACACAATAAAATATTTGTTTGAATCAAGGTAGGTTGTATGTAAATATTTAAATTTTAAATTTTTTGATAAAATTACTTCTTTCCCATTATAACGTTTTCTCCTCTCTGACCTCCAATTTCCTCTTGTACTGTAACCCTTTTATATTATAGGCTATTAGTTCATGAGGAACATAAGTTCAAGAGTGAGTCTGCAGTGAAACCTATAACACTTGGTATGTAAGGTTTGGTCAAGTGAGAACATACCGTAATGATCTCTGTTCCAGTTCATTTGGATAAAATAAAAAAATCCCAGTTGCTCAATTTGTATAAAGTTCAAAATTAAAACAGTAAAATGTAAGTTGATGACAGCAAATAACTACTATATTTCCCAGACCAGGATCCACTAGATTTTCATTTGAGTAACTGCTTCCCAACCCTGAGATCATATAATCTTCAGGTTAGTCCTACTTCTACACTGTAAGGAACTTCATGACCCAAGCCCAGGAATTAACCACCAGCCATGTTGATTAGGTCAGGAAAGAGCTTGGAATCTCAGAAAAGGCAAACACAGCTAAGTATAGGGAGTATGTTGGGATAATAGTGAAAGCAATCTTGCACAGATTGCTAAGAGAATGGCATATACATCTGAAAATGCTGGCCTGTACTGAGGTAGGGAGGGACTTGTCTTAAAATGGAGCCAACAGTGAATAAGACAGAGACTAGTGATGACACGGAACCCCGGGATACAGTCATACATGACTCTTCAGTTATGGAAGCGAACAATTTCTTTTCTCTTGAGCTACTTAGTTTCTATAACTGCAACCTGAAGAGGTGGCTAACAAAATTATAGGTTTGTCAGAACTTATGAAATAAATTGAGTATTAAATCCATCAGCCCAAATTACTGGTCTATTGGTAAATATTATTTCACTCTTTTTTTCCTGAATATATTTCATTTATTATAAGCCTCCAAACTTACCAATGCACGTCCACCATTCATAACCCAACTCTAAAATACTACTCTTTCCAACTAGAAATAATACTTCATTTCCCTGAACTCTTAAAGAACCTTACCTCTAGGAAAAGATAAAAATACTTAAAATTTTCCAAATATTATAGAGTTGTCTTATTTGGACTAAATTACTATGCAGCCAAGTTTTGATTATCCACTTGAAATGTTCTATGAATGATAAATTGAGGAAACATTAGACTGTTTTTTTTAATGTTTATTTATTTTTGAGAGAGAGACAGAGTATGAGTTGGGGAGAGGCAGACAGAGAAGGGAAGAGAGGACCTAAAGCAGGCTCTGTGTTGACAACAGAGAGCCCCACACATGGCTTGAACTCACAAACTGCGATCACAACCTGAGCCAAAGTCCAGAGTTTAACCAACTAAGCCACTGAGGCACTCCTGGAATGTGTTCTTATTTCAATTATTTTGTATTGGAATCGCCAAAAAAAGACAGCAACAAAACATATTTAAAAACAGACTTCTGTTGGCATTTTGAATGAAATAGCTACCAATTAACTCCAACCCTTTATATTGTAGGTTTGTTTGTTTGTTTTTGCTCCTGTAGTCTCTTATACCTTTAATTCTTTAATCTCAGGTGGCAGCACCATACATTAAATCCCCAAAGGGAGAGATATTATTAAGCCTTTTGCTGGTCATTCTTCTCTGAACACAGATGAACAAATTCTTAAACCCACTTATTCATTTCATGATGATCATTAGGAGAACAAAATTAAGCCCAACTTGCATATTGAAAACAAGAACAAAACACACGCACATACACACACACAACACTCCGTTGATAATAAATATCATGGATTCACTTATGTTAAACAAAGTCCAATTTTATTCACTCTTAATATTTCTTGTAGTCCATTGTATGCTTTCTGTATTGATCCTTGTTTCAGTAACTGTTTGGTACCTTCTCTTGCTTCCTCTGTTACCTATTCTTTTGGAAAATCTACATGGGGAGTGATTATCAAAGAGCGCCTGATGTTGTTAAACCAAACCAGTGATGATTCTTCATTCACCAGTCTGATGTTAGGGCACTCATCACACACCACCTTTCGGGTCATTTGGAAGCACCCTGGGACCAGCTGGGTAGTCTGCACCTCTTGCTGGCAGTTGTACTTTCATTTGCCAGGAAACTGCCTTGCCACAGGTTTGTTTCTAACTACTTCCACAAAATTTCCTCTTTAATAATTCTTCCATAGGGACTTCTAGATCTATAATAAAATCATTTCCTCTTAGAAAATTTATCTTGTTGATAAGGGGGTCCTCCAAACATGAAATCAGAATCTCCAAAGACGTGTGAAAAAAAGTCTCCATGGGAGCCCTAATGCCCAACTTTCAATCCCTTTTCACCATAAGTATCACATTGTTTCTGCTTCTCATTGTCTGACAGAAACTCCTAAGCAGCACCTAGATCCTGGAATTTCTCCTGAGCTCTAGGATCATCAGGGTTCCAGTCAGGATGAGGCTGCAGGGCCTGTTTCCTGTGGGCCTTTTTAATATCTTTTACAGATGCACTTCGAGGCACCCCCAAGATCTTATAGAATCTTGTCTGGTGATCAAGGACCCATGGAGGTGTAGCAGAAACAGGCAGAAGGTACCCAAGTCCTGCGGGGCCATGGTTTCTCTGTGCCAGCCTCTATGCCGGTCCTTAGCCACATGCTCCTTATAGACTCCCCTGCCACCTCAGTGGACAGCTAGCTCGCCTGCTCTTCTACCGGACCTCCAAATCAAAATTTTCAAATTAAGGTTTATTTCAATCTCATTATTTTATTAGTATTTGTAATTATTCATTTTTATACTTAACAATTTTAGTTTTACATGTAACTTAAATGTAATTTCGTTGCCTATATCTGAATTCTTTTGATCTTATTTATGTGTTCATAAATAGTCTCTGACTTCCCAAAATACTCATGGGAAAGGAGTAACAAACAATGGGATGTGCATCATAGTGCCTAGCTTTTATGAAGTTCTTATTTTAGTGAACCAAGGTGGGTTGTTTTAGTATTTGGATTGTATCTACATTATACCTAGATTATCTGAAGGGTATATCTCACAATGAAAATCCCTTAGAACTGATATCATGCACATAATCTGTTTTATTATATTAATTTAGGCTCATTTCTAAAAACTCCCTACCTTAAGCCTTATATTCAAAACACACAAAACCACTTGAATTTCATAAAACATATCACGCATTTTTATGTCTTCTTGCTTTCAAACATAGTCATCCTCCTATTTGTAATGACTTTCTGTCTTTTTGTCTTATCTATCTTCCAAGATTTAATTTAACTACTATCTTCTCAATGAAAACTCCCGGATACCCCTTCACTGTCCATGGAAAAACTGATCATTCCTACTTCTCTGCTACTGTAGAATCTAACTATGTCTATTTCATTATATTCATCCCTTTTGAATTACATGTTTGACTTTCTCCTCAATCAAAATATGAGTTCTCTGATGGAAGTAGAGCAGATCCCATAGATCACTAATAAGAAATTCTTTCAGTTATAGAAAGACACAAATAACATCTCACACTAAAAGATAAAATAATAAAGAATCCTAAGATATTACTGCTAGAAAAATGGCACACTTGCAAATTTCATTCAAAGGTTGCAAAAATAGAAAATTCTCAGAATCAAAAGACATTAAAACAAAAAATGTAAAAATTTCTGTTTCATCAATTAACATAGATGGTTGAATCAGTAGATGAATGTTCTGATCCATCCACAATCAATAAGGCAGGATCCCATAAAAATAAAGAACCCATGTTTCCAAATTCCTAGTCTATGAAAAGGATTGAAGTGTTAAATTTATATTTTCTGCTTGATTTTGTATGATTCAGAAATATTCGTGTTTCCCTTTCACTGAGTAAATGCTTACAACTAGGAAGAATGGACTATTTTGTTATTTTAAAATAGTCCCTCTCATAAAATATTTCATAAAGAAACAAATATCTGGGAGTTAGAGCAATGTTTACATTTGAAAACAATAGTAAACTATACCAATAACTTGCAGTTGCTTAGTACATTATGAAGTAAGAGACACAGAACCATCATCCAATGCCATAGTTTTCTGATTATTAGGATAATCTATGGTACATTTTTCTGTCTTGTATCTAGTTGGCCATAGCATATTTCAAGAGAAAGTAGAAATGGCAGAAAGGAGATAGGAAACCATATTGTGGTTTAACATTTTTCCAGGTTTGCATACAGATTTATCTAATGGCACAAGTAATCTCAGTAAAACAGTATTTCTTTATTTGTTTATTAATTTAGACTACATAAAGTTAGGGTAACGATGAGCTGGAAACTGTCTTTTGTTTGTAAAGATAAAGGAAATGATAATATGCCTTTACAATACAAGAAGGCTTGCTCTATGTAAAGCGTAATACTAAAAACTGCCATATATCACCAAGAGCTATCACATATAACCTGTCTACTATATGCTAAATGATTTTATATACTATTTTACTTAAATCTACATGACAATCCTAGAATTTATGATTTTCTCTGTCCCCATTAACATGATTTTTTAACTTAAAATTTCAATAGATAATTTTTTAAAAAATGGTAAGTCATCAGGTAGAATACATGTCTCATAAGCACAGCAAAAACACAAAGAGATGAATAACATGAAGGAAAAGTAAAAGGCTCAGAGGACAGATTTGGACACTGAAGCATATGAAAACTCAGAATTCCAAAGAAGATAAAAAGAAAATGAGAAGGTGACAATTAAAGAAATAACAAGAAATTTCTCTGTGATAAGTAAACATTTAAGTCTACAAGATGGAGAGATTAAATATATGGTATAATTTAGGGAGAAATAGAAAACAGGAATCCGCAAATTGATACTAAAAGAATTACAGTTTAGCCAATTTCCTTGCCACCTTATCTCCTACCTCAACCTCGCTGCTATGTAACTGCCACATCTGTCATATCTATTTCCTGAATGATGGATACTGAGAGAATTCCTTTCCTTCCCCAAAATGTTCGCCCCAAACATATGACAACTTAATGCATGATACAAGTCACATTCCAATTTAGTGGGTAAACAATAGTTGACATAATGAATTCTGTTGACTGAATTGACTACTCATCTGGAAGAAGGCGAAACTAAGCTAATTTTAATATTTTATATTTAAATATAAAAAACTAAATTAAAGTATTAGAAGAAAAAGCAAAAGACAGTATACAAATTGGGATTGGGAAACATTTGGAATAAAAATAAGAAATATAGAAATCCATAAGGGACAAGATAGAAATATTTAAACACAAAAATATTAAATGTTTTTAGAGTAAAGATATTATAAATCAAAGAAAGAAGATACATAAGAAATAAAGATAAATATTAGTTACATATCTAACACTCAACGGTTAATATTAAAAAGCACTTAGAAGGGGGGGCAAGATGGCGGAGAAGTAATGAGCTCCGTACTTGCACTTGCGCCCATACATCACACAGAAAAGATCTGAAGCCATTGAAAATCTTACAAAACCTGAGAGACTGGGAGAAAAAGGACACAGAATCCACTGAGAAAGCCTTCTAACGTGAGTGCGAACCGGGGAAGGTAAAATCGGGCCGGGATCGGAGCCTCCAGGGTGGGAGGCGATCCCCCTCTACCCTCTACGGGGAGTGAGAGGGGAAAAGGAGAGAGTCCAAGACAGAAAAATCTCCGCCCGGTGCATAGAAAGACCGTACTTGCCAAATACCTGCACACCAGGTCCCCTCGCGACAACTGGTCCTGGGGGAGGCTGAGCACACAAACTGCTTCTTTGTGCCGATCCTGGAGGTTGGGTTTTAAAGCAGCGGCGGCGGCGCGCCTGCCACCATTGTAGCTCCAGGGCGGCTGGGACCCCTGAAAGAGCCGCGCAGACACCGGGCGTCCGCACTCCTGGCTGGCTGGAACTCGAGAGGGAAGGCAAAGAGCTAAAAACTGGGAAATTTGCCTGTGAGTTCGTGTTTCGGGTGACGAGCCATAGAGAGACCCGGTTTTCCTCACTCCAGCGGCGGCGCGCCTGCCGCCATTGTAGCTCCAGGGCGGCTGGGACCCCTGAAAGAGCTGCGCAGACACCGGGCGTCCACACTCCTGGATGGCTGGAACTCGAGAGGGAAGGCAAAGAGCTAAAAACTGGGAAATTTGCCTGTGAGATCGTGTTTCGGGTGATGAGCCATAGAGAGACCTGGTTTTCCTCACTCCAGCGGGCTCAGGCTACGCGGACCTGGCAGGCAAGCCCCCGCGTATGCACGCCAGCCGGACCCAGAGAAGGAAGCAGCGATCCTGACTCCGCCCCCAGAGCTCAGCAGGGAGCCTGGAATAGCCCGAGGGGGTTGTCTGGGAAGCTGTGTCTAAGGCAACTTCAGCGGGGCGCGGACTGGGATTTGGAGATTGGAACTGGCCTGGGTTGAAGAGTGCAACCAACTTCGGCTGCGTCCCCGGAACGGGGAGTTGACACGCCAAAAAAAAAAAAAAAAAGCGAGCTGCAGCGCAGGGTTCAAGAAGGGACTGGAGCACCGTCACTCTCCTCCCCACAATCGCCAAGGCAGAACCCCCGCCTGAGGCATCAGATCACGCCACGCCCATCCCTGCCTGAGAGGTGCCCTCCTCCCTTTTTTTTCCCCTTTTTTTGTTTTTTTTCCTTTTTTTTCTTCTTTCTTTTTTTTCCCTTTCTTTTCTCTTTTTTTCTTCTTCTTTCTCTTTTCTCGCTTTTTTCCCCAAAACACTGACCTGATTAACTCTGGTCGCCAGCTTGCTTAAACAATCACAACAAGTCCATTCTGTAAATGTAAATTCTACACCTACCGACTTTTTCAGCTATTTCTCTCAGGAGTAATTAGACTATATAGTTTCTCTGGATAATTCCAGCATCCTTCTCTCACCTATCCAACCATATTCTACCCTTTACCTCTTTGAAAAAAGCTTCTTATCCCTTCTGCCTGTTCATTCTATTTCCAAATCTGCCTTGTCTCGCCCTGCCTTCTCTCTTTTTCTCTATGCTCTTCAACCAGCACTGCATACACACGGCTATTTAACTGTAGCTGGGAAATCCAGGTACATACTTTAAACCGTTCTTTGTCCATCGGTTTTCTTCTTTTTTCCTTTTCTTTTCCCCTTTTTGACCCTTTTATGTATTTTATGCTCCCTATTATTCGCCCTCCCTCCTCCGTCTTTTCTATTAACTTTTTCGTTTACCCTCTCGCTTTGCATGTTAGCTGAATCAGCCTGTGCGTTTGTGTGCTCCTGCTCCCTGTGTGTTTGTCTGTCTGTTTTCTTTTCTAGGGCTACCGCAAGAAACAAGCTAGAGTACACAAGGTGAAGAGTCCCAAATATCACTACGAATAGGAAAATAAAATAACTAAGGTCCCAAGAAGAGTGACCAAGGGATACCATTCAAAAAACAATCTCTGAAAGGATAGGACCTGGAAAGTCAAAGAGTCTTCTTGGATATAGCAGTGCTCATAGAAACAGAGAGCATAACAGGTCTTTAAAAACAACAAGAGCCGGAAAGCTAACTAAAATGACGAAACGAAAGAGCTCTCCTCCAAAGAAACTCCAAGAAGAAATGACAGCTAATGAACTGCTCAAAACAGATATCAGCAGCATAAGTGAACAAGATTTTAGAATAATAATGGTAAAATTAATAGCAGGGCTTGAAAAAACATAGGGGACATCAAAGAAACTATGGCTACAGACAGAATGGAAAATAAAAATAGGCATGAAGAATTAAAAAATGCGATAAATGAGATCCATAATAAATAGAGGCCTCCAATGCATGGATTGAAGAGGCAGAAAGGAGAATAAGTGATTTAGAAGACACCATTCTAGAAAAACAAGAAGCTGACAAAAAAAGAGACAAACTGATCCAGGAACAGGAAAGAAGAATTCGAGAGCTCAGCGACACAGTCAAACGCAACAATATCCGTATCATAGGAATCGCAGAAGAGGAAGAGAGAGGGAAAGGTGCTGAAGGAGTCCTGGAACAAATTATAGCAGAGAACTTCCCTGACCTGGGGAAGGAAGTAAATGTGGAAATACAGCAGGCTCAGAGGACTTCCCTCAGACGTAACTTGAATCGATCTTCTCCACGACATATCATCGTAAAAATGGCAAAATACAAGGACAAAGAGAGAATTTTGAAAGCAGCTAGGGAGAAAAGGGCCCTCACATACAAAGGGAAACCCATCAGAGTGGTGACAGACCTATCAACTGAAACGTGGCAGGCCAGAAAGGAATGGCAGGAGAACTTCAATGTGATGAACAGTAAAAATATGCAGCCAAGAATCCTCTATCCAGCAAGCCTGTCATTCAAAATAGAAGGAGAGATAAAAACCTTTCCAAACAAACAGAAATTGAAAGAATTTGTCACCACGAAGCCAGCCCTACAAGAAATCCTGAGGGGGATGCTCTGAAGGAAAGGTTGCAAGGAAGAAAGATTCCAGAGACACCACCACAAACATGAACCCTACAAAAGATACAAAGACTCTAAACCCACATATTTCAATAATAACACTGAATATAAATGGGCTGAATGCTCCAATCAAAAGACATAGGGTAGCAGAATGGATTAAAAAACAAAATCCATCTATATGCTGTCTACAAGAAACTCATTTTAGATGGGAAGATACCTTCAGATTAAAAGTAAGGGGATGGAGAAATATATATCATGCTACAGGAAATCAAAAGAAAGCCGGAGTAGCGATACTTATATCAGACAAACTGGACTTTAAATTAAAGACAATCACAAGAGATGAAGAAGAGCACTACATAATAATTACAGGGTCCATCCATCAGGAAGAACTAACAATCATAAATGTCTACGCACCGAATATGGGAGCACCTAAATATCTAAAACAATCACAAACAGAAACAAGCTTATAGATAAGAATGTGCTAATAGCAGGGGACTTTAATACTCCGCTGACAGCAATGGATAGGTCAACCAGACAGAAAATCACTAAAGAAATAATGGGAAAGATACATTGGACCAGATGGACCTGACGGATATATTTAGAACTTTACATCCTGAGGCCAGGGAATTTACTTTCTTCTCAAGTGTGCATGGCACATTCTCCAAGATAGATCACATACTGGGACAGAAAGCAGCCCTCAATAAATATAAAAGAATAGAGATCATACCATGCACACTGTCAGATCACAATGCTTTGAAACTTGAAATCAATTACAGGAAGAAGTCTGGAAAACTTCCAAAAACATGGACGTTAAAGAACACCCTTCTAAAGAATGAATGGGCCAATCAGGCAATTAGAGATGAAATTAAAAAATATATGGAAACAAATGAAAATGAAAACACAACAATTCAAAATCTATGGGATGCGGCAAAGGCAGTCCTAAGAGGAAAGTACATTGCTCTCCAGGCCTATTTCAAGAGATTAGAAAAAGCGCAAGTCCAAAATCTAACAGCTCACCTAAAGGAACTAGAGGCAGAGCAACAAGAACGCCTTAAACCCAGTAGAAGAAGGGAAATAGTAAAAATTAGAGCAGAAATAAACAACATAGAGACCAAAGAAACAATTGAACAGATCAATGAAAACAAGAGTTGGTTTTTTTGAAAAAGTAAACAAAATTGACAAACCTCTAGCCAGATTTATCCAAAAGAAAAGAGAGAGCACCCAAATAGACAAAATTATGAATGAAAATGGACTTATTACAACCAACCCCTCAGAAATACAAGCAATTATCAGGGACTACTATGAAAAATTATATGCCAACAAATTGGACAACTTAGATGAAATGGACAAATTCCTAAACACACACTCACTACCAAAATTCACACGGGAAGAAATAGAAAACCTGAACAGACCCATAACGAGTGAAGAAATTGAATCAGTGATCAAAAATCTCCCAACAAATAAGAGCCCTGGACCTGATGGATTCCCTGGGGAATTCTACCAGACATTTAAAACAGAATTAATCCCAATTCTTCTCAAGCTATTCCAAAAAATAGAAAGCGAAGGAAAACTCCCGGACTCATTTTATGAAGCCAGCATCACACTGATTCCCAAGCCAGACAGAGATCCAGCAAAAAAAGAGAACTACAGGCCAATATCCTTGATGAATACGGATGCAAAAATTCTCAACAAGATCCTTGCAAATCGAATCCAGCAGCACATAAAAAGAATCATCCACCAAGATCAAGTGGGATTCATTCCTGGGTTACAGGGCTGGTTCAACATTCGCAAATCAATCAATGTGATACATCATATCAATAAAAGAAAAGATAAAAACCATATGATCCTGTCAATAGATGCAGAAAAAGCATTTGACAAAATACAGCATCCCTTCTTAATAAAGACTCTCGAGAAAGTTGGAATAGAAGGAACCTACTTAAACATCATCAAAGCCATCTATGAGAAGCCTTCAGCTAACATCATCCTCCACGGGGAAAAACTCAGAGCTTTCTCCCTGAGATCAGGAACACGACAGGGATGTCCACTCTCACCACTGCTGTTTAACATATTGCTGGAAGTCCTAGCATCAGCCATCAGACACCAAAAGGAAATCAAAGGCATCAGAATTGGCAAAGAGGAAGTCGAACTTTCACTCTTCGCAGATGACATGATACTCTACATAGAAAACCGACAGACTCCACCAGAAGCCTACTAGAACTGATCCAAGAATTCAGCCAAGTTGCAGGGTACAAAATCAACGTACAGAAATCGGTTGCATTTTTATACACCAACAATGAAGCAACAGAAAATCAAGAAACTGATCCCATTCACAATTGCACAAAAAACCATAAAATACCTCGGAATAAACCTAACCAAGGATACAAGAGATCTGTATGATGAAAACTATAGAAAACTTATGAAGGAAATTGAAGAAGACACAAAGAAATGGAAAAACATTCCATGCTCATGGATAGGAAGAATAAATATAGTTAAGATGTCATTACTACCTAAAGCACTCTACACATTCAATGCAATTCCAATCAAAATTGCACCAGCATACTTCTCAAAACTAGAACAAACTATCCAAAAATTTGTATGGACCCACAAAAGACCCCGAATAGCCAAAGTAATCCTGAAAAATAAAACCAAAACGGGAGGGATCACCATCCCAGACTTTAGCCTGTCCTACAAAGCTGTCATCATCAAGACAGTATGGTATTGGCACAAAAACAGACACATAGACCAATGGAACAGAATCGAGAACTCAGAAGTGGACCCAAAAGTGTACAGCCAACTAATCTTTGACAAAGCAGGAAAGAATATAGAATGGAAAAAAGACAGCCTTTTTAACAGATGGTGTTGGGAGAACTGGACAGCAACATGCAGAAGAATGAAACTAGATCATTTTCTCACACCATGCACAAAAATAAACTCAAAATGGATAAAGGACCTGAACGTGAGACAGGAAACTATCAACACCCTAGAGGAGAAAGCAGGAAACAACCTCCTTGACCTCCACTGCAGCAACTTCTTACTTGACACATCCCTAAAAGCAAGGGAATCAAGAGCAAAAATAAACTGTTGGGACCTCATCAAGATTAAAAGCTTCTGCACAGCCAAGGAAACAACCCAGAAAATTAATAGGCAACCAACGGAATGGGAAAAGATAGTTGCAAATGACATATCAGATAAAGGGTTGATATCCAGAATCTACAAGGAACTCACCAAACTACATGTCCGGAAAACAAACAACCCAGTGAAGAAATAGGCAGAAGATATGAACAGACACTTCTCCAAAGAGGACATCCAGATGGCCAACAGACACATGAAACGATGCTCAGCATCACTCCTCATCAGGGAAATACAAATCAAAACCACACTGAGATACCACCTCACGCCAGTCAGAGTGGCTAAAATGAACCAATCAGAGAACTCTAGATGCTGGCGAGGATGTGGAGAAACGGGCACCCTCCTACACTGTTGGTGGGAATGTAAACTGGTATAGCCCCTCTGGAAAACAGTGTGGAGGTTCCTCAGGAAACTAACAATAGAACTCCCCTATGACCCAGCAATAGCACTGCTAAGAATTTACCCATGGGATACAGAAATGCTGATTCATAGGAGCACATGTACCCCAATGTTCATAGCAGCACTCTCCACAATAGCTAAAACCTGGAAAGAGCCTAAGTGTCCATCAACAGATGAATGGATCAAGAAGATGTGGTTTATCTATACCATGGAATACTACATGGCAATGAGAAACAATGAAATCTGGCCATGTGTAGCAACATGGATGGACCTTGAGGGTGTTATGCTGAGCGAAATAAGTGAGGCAGAGAAGGACAAATATCATATGTGTGCACATATAGGAGGATTAGGAGGAACTTAACAGAGGACCAAGGGGGAGAAGAAGGGTGGAAATGGTGGGGGAAAGGGAGAGAGGCAAACCATGAGAGACTCTTGAATGCTGACAAAAACTGAGGACTGATGGATGTGGGGGGGAGGGGAGGTGGGCATGGAGGAGGGCACTTGTGGGGATGAGCACTGGGTGTTATGTGGAAACTAATTTGACAATAAACTAATTGTAAAAAAAAAATAAAAAATAAAGAGCACTTAAAAATTATTGTTTATGAAAGTACAAATCATTGGGTGAATGCACAAAGCATATGAGCATGTAATTCATATAATTGGTTATTAAAACTAAATACAATATCCTGCAACCAGGCTATTTAACTCTTGGCAGTCTATTCTATGTAAATATAACCTATAGTACATAGACTAGAATGTTAATTTAAGTATATGGATAGTGAGGGGAAAAACTGGAAATAGCATGACTATCTAACAATGAGAAAATGGTTAACTAGATGGGAGTACATCCACACTATCACATTTTATCTAGCTCTTAAAAAGGACAAGTTAGATTTCTATCTATTGACTAGAAGAATAATATACTATGAAGTGAGAAAAGTATACTTAAGTGTGTACAACATGATTCCATCAACAACAAATAAACATATCTACATGTTTAACAAAACTATTCTTATGTATATTTATATGCACATAGATAAAAGTTAAAGAAATACATATCAGGCTATAAAAACTGGATACCACACAGAAAAAAAAAAAGGATTTGATAAAGGTGGGAATCAGGAAGTGTATGTGTGTGTGAATTTTTGTTTTTTAGTTTGTACACCTTGGATGGTTCATCTATTTAAAATTAGCAGGTTTTACTTTTTTAACTAAGAAAAACAATAAAATAAAATGATGGAAACAGGCATTACTCTAGGCTCTGTATAGGACATTTCAAATAAACACGGGTTAAAAGCGAACTTATCTTTTTTTTTTTTTTAATTTTTTTTTTTTAATTTGTTTCTAGGAGAGAGAGAGAAAGACAGCATGAGCAGGGGGAGGGTCAGAGAGAGAGGGAGTCACAGACTCTGAAACAGGCTCCAGGCTCTGAGCTGGCAGTCAGCACAGAGCCCGACGCGGGGCTTGAACCCACGAACCGCGAGATCATGACCCAAGCGAAAGTCGGACGCTTAACCGACTAAGCCACCCAGGCGCCCCTAAAAGCGAACTTATCTTAAAAGGGAACAATCTTAAAATGTTGAATCCAATGAACAATCTATTACACAAACTTTCTGTTAAAAAGTGTCCAGATTTAAGTTAACTTTTATTTCCAAGGAAAGCTAGGACTACAGTACAGTTAGTTCCTCAAGAATACCACTGGGCTTTAGTTTCATCTATAAGTAGGTGTGGTCAAGCAAAATCTCCTTCCTCTGATGTTCTATGATTCTAGAATATATATCAACCAAAATGCAGCCTACATGCATTATGTTATTGGCAATGTGTGAGGTAATGATCATATGGACAAGATTTGATATTTACTCTCAAGAAACTCAGTCCACCAGAGGGAAAAGGAGGCAGTTAATTCTATCCATTGCAATTAAAAGTATGTTAAAAGGCATAGGAACATATGAGATTATAATTAATTCTCTTTTAAAAGGTGGCCTTCAAGGATTACCAGGAGTTTACAAGGTGAACTTCATATTTCAGGATAAAGGATGAGAATGTAAGGAGACAACAGAAGAGGATTTTCTGTACATGTCTGAGTAATGAGCAGCCCAGTATGACTACAACACAAAGTTCATGGAGAGTGTCAAAATACAAACTTGCCAATCTAGTTCATTAGAGTTTCTCATGCTAAAGAATATGAATTGTAGTTTATGCACAAGTAGTTTTCAAACTTCAATACACATAACACCTTAGGAGCGCTTACTACAATTCAGATTCTTGGAATCTAGCCCCAGAGACAGCATGACTGTCTAACAACAAAGGACTGGTTGAACTAACGGTAGTACATCCATAATACAATAGCTTATCTAGTTCTAAAAAAGAACACACTTGGGGCGCCTGGGTGGCTTAGTGGGTTAAGCGTCCGACTTTCGCTTAGGTCATGATCTCGCAGTTCGTGGGTTTGGGCCCCGCGTCGGGCTGTGTGCTGACTGCCAGCTCAGAGCCTGGAGCCTGTTTCAGTCTGTGACACCCTCTCTCTCTAACCCTCCCCTGCTCACACTGTCTCTCACTTTAGAAATAAATAAAACATTAAAAAATTTTTTTTAAAAATAAATAAATAAAAAATAAAAAAGAACACACCAAATTTCTAATAAATCTCTAATAAGTTCATCTGTTTTAGTTATTGTGGTAGTCTCTTCCTTCAACAAGAAGAAGGCAATGCAGAAAGGAAAAGAAACTAATATTTATTGGGTGATGATTAAATGTTAGATATTTTGCAAATGTTTTCATTTTTAATCTTCATTTATTTGTTTTTAAGTTCTGTGAAGTATTATTATTACTATTTTGCATGTGAGAAAATGAAGGCTCAGGTGAAGAAACTAAAAAAATTAGAAAACTAATTTGGTCCTAATCTAGGATTTGATCCCAGGACTTCTGACTCCAAGTCTAGTGATTCTCCTGGATTTGACTTTGATGAACATTAGCTGAGGGAATAAATCCAGGAAGAAAAGCAGATTGCAGGAGACAGATAATAAGCTCTGTCTTAGGAATGTAAAAATAGACATTGCTGAAAGTATTATAGAAGAGGAAATGAGTAATAAACAGTTGGAAATATAGATAGGAGAAAAGTTGGATCAGGAATGATATATTCAGGAGAAATTTTATTTTATGCTGATGAAAAGTTAAATGTTAGTCATTTAAAGTGCTAATAGAAGAGAAATAAACAATAAAAGAAAAAAGAGGGAAGAAAATAATTCTTTAAGGAAAGAACCAAAGAAAATATAGTCATATATGAAGCCAGAGTAGAAAAGATTTTTATTAAGTTTTTAAAATTTAATTCCAGTACATTAACATACAGTGTTAATTAGTTTCAGGTGTACAAGACAGTGATTCAACAATTCTATACATTAGTCAGTGCTCATCATGATAAGTGCACTCCTTAGTCCCCTTCACCTATTTCACAACTCCTTCTCACCTTCCCAACTGGTAACCATCAGTTTGTTCTCTACAGATAACTGTCTGTTTCTTGGTTTGCCTCTCTCTTTTTTCCTTTGTTCATTTGTTTTGTTTCTTTATATTTTTAATTTTTTTTAATGTTTTATTTATTTCTAGGAGAGAGAGAGAGAGACAGCATGAGCAGGGGAGGGTCAGACAGAGAGGGGGTCACAGACTCTGAAACAGGCTCCAGGCTCTGAGCTGGCAGTCAGCACAGAGCCCGACGTGGGGCTCGAACCCACGAACCGGGAGATCATGACCTGAGTGAAAGTCAGACGCTTAACCGACTAAGCCACCCGGGAGCCCCTGTTTTGTTTCTTTAAATTCCACATATGAATGAAATCATATAGTATTTGTCTTCCTCTGACTGACTTATTCATTTACCATTACATTCTCAAGAGCCATCCATCTTGCTGCAAATGGCAAATTTCCTCTTCTTTATCCACTCATCTGTTGATGGACACTTCTGCTGCTTCCATAATTTGGCTATTGTTAATGCTGCAATACATACATGAGTACATATATTCCTCTGTATTTTTTTAAGATTATTTTTGAGAGAGAAAGAGGGAGAGAGAAACAGGTGACAGAGGGGCAGAGAGAGGAGCCAGAGAATCCCCAACAGGCTCCCTGCTGTCTGGGCAGAGCCTGATGTGGTGCTTGTACTCATGAACCACAAGGTTATGACATGAGACAAAGTCAAGAGTCAGGCCCTTAACCAATCGAGCCACCCAGGTGCCCCAATGTTGTATTTTTTGGGTAAATACCCAGTAGTACAATTATTAAATCATAGGTAGTTATATTTTTAATTATTTTGAGGAAACCCCACATTGTTTTCCACATTAGCTGTACTTGTTTGCATTCCCACCAATAGTATAAGAAGGTTCCTTTTTTCCACATCCTGTCCAACACCTGTTTCTTGTGTTTTTATTTAAAGCCATTCTGACAGGTGTGAGTTGATATTTCATTGCAATCTTGATTTGAGTTTCCCTGATGATGAGTGATATTGAGCATCTTTTTATGCGTCTGTTGGCCATCTGTAAATCTTTGAAGAAATGTCTGTTCTTGTCTTCTACCCTGTTTTAATTGTATTATTTGTTTTTTGAGTATTGAGTTTTATCAGTTCTCTATATATTTTGAATATTAACACTTTATTGGATATGCCATTTACAAATATCTTCTTCCATGTAGTAGACTGTCTTTTAGTTTTGTTGACTGTTTCTTTTGCTGTGCAGCAGCTTTTTATTTTGATGTAGTCCCAACAGTTTATTTTCTGCTTTTATTTTCCTTGTCTCAGAAGACATATCTCAAAAAATGTTGCCATGGTCAATGGTAGGCAAATTACCGCCTGTGCTCTCTTACAAGATTTTTAAGATTTCATGTCTCTCTTTTAGGTCCAAAATTCATTTTGAGTTTATTTTTGTATGTGGTGTAAGAAACTGGTCCAGTGTCATTCTTTTGCATGCAGAGAAACTGTCTTTTCCCATTGTATATACTTGGCTATGTTGTCAAGGATTAATTGACCACATAGTCATAGGTTTATTTATGGGTTCTCTATTGTGTTCCATTGAACTCTGTGTCTATTGTTGTGCCAGTTCCATACTGTTTTGATTACTACAGCTTTGGAATATAACTTGAGGTCTGGAATTGTGCTATTTCTAGTGTTATTTTTCTTTTTCAAGATTCCTTTGGCTATTCAGAGTCTTGAGTGGTTCCATACAAATTTTATGATTATTCATTCTAGTTCTGTGAAAAATGGTGTTGGTATTTTGATAGGGATTACATTAAATCTGGAGATTGCTTTGGGTAGTGTAGATATTTTCACAATATTTGTTCTTCCAATCCATGAGCATGGAATGTCTTTCCATCTGTTTGCGTCATCTTTAATTTCTTTCACCAATGTTTTATAGTTTTCATGGCATAGGTTTCAACTCCTTTGTTAAGTTTGTTCCTAGGTATTTGATTATTTTTAGTACAATTATAAATGGGATTGCTCTCTTAATTTCTCTTTCGGCTGCTTCATTATTAGTGTTTAGAAATGTAAAAGTTCCCTACATTGCTTTTGTATCATGAAACTACTGAATTCATTTATAAGTTCTAGCAGTTTTTTGGTAGTCTTTAAGGTTTTCTACATATAGTATCATGTCATCCTCAAACAGTGAAAGTTTTACTTCTTCCTTACCAATTTGGATGCCTTTTCTTTCTTTTTGTTTTCTTATTGCTATGGTTAGGACTTCCAGTATTATGTTTAATAAAAGTGGTGAGCAGATATCCTTGTCTTTTACCTGATATTAGAGGGAAAGCTCTGTTTTTCCCTATTGAGTATGATTTTGGTGTGTTTCATATAAGGCATATATTTTTCATATAAAAAGGTCTGTTCTTTCTAAACCTACTTTGTTGAGGTTTTTATCATGAATGTTGTACTTTCTCAAATTCTTTTTCTGCATCTATTTAAGTGATCATAGGGTTTTTATCCTTTCTCTTATTGATGTGATGTATCATGTTGATTGATTTGTGAATATTGAACCACTCATGCAACCTAAGAATAAATCTCACTTGACTGTGGTAAATTGTTTTTTAATGTATTGTTAGATTCAGTTTGCTAGTATTTTGTTGAGGACTTTTGCATCTAGATTCATCAAATATATTGTGCTGTTGTTCTCTTTTTGTGTGATGTTTTTATCAGGTATTGGTATTAGAGTAATGCTAGCCTCATAGAATGATTTGGGAAGTTTTCCCTCCTTTTCTATTTTTTTTAATAGTTTGAGAAGAATAGATAATTAACTCTTCTTTAAATGTGTGGTAGAATTCGTCTTTGAAGCCATCTGATCCTAGACTTTTGTTTGTTGGGAATTTTTTGATTGCTGATTCAATTTCATTGCTAGTAATCAGTCTGTTCAAATTTTCTATTTCTTCCTGCTTCAGTTTTGGTAGTTAAATGTTTCGAGAAATGTCTCCATTTCTTCTAGGTTATCCAATTTTTTGGCATATAATTTTTCACAATATTCTCTTAACAACTGTTCATATTTGCAGTGTTGGCTGCTATTTCTCTTCTCTCATTTGTGATTGTGTTTGACTCCTTTTTTTTTTTAAATGAGTCTGGCTAGAGGTTTATGAAGTTCGTTGATCTTTTCAAAGAACCAACTCTTGGTTTCATCGATAAGTTCTATTGTTTTTTTTTTTTTTTTTAGTTTCAACATCATTTATTTCTGTTTTAATCTTTATTATTTCCTTCCTTCTGCTGGTTTTAGATTTTGCTTCCTGTTCTTTGTCTAGCTTCTTTAGGTGTAAGGTAATGTTTTCATTTGATTTCTTGCTTATTGAGGTAGACATGTATTGCTATAAACTTTCCTTTTAGAACTGCTTTTGCTGCACCCCAAGGATTTTGGACCATTGTGTTTTCATTTTCATTTGTCTCCATGTAATTTCTAACTTCTTCTATGATTTCCTGTTGACCCATTAATTGTTCAGTAGCATGTTTATAAACCTCCATATATTTTTGCTCTTTCCAGATTTTCACTTGTGGTTGACTTCTAGTTTCATAGCATTGTGGTCAGAAAAGTTGCATAGGTTGACTTCAATCTTGTTAAATTTGTTGAGACTTGTTTTGTGGCCACAGTAGGAAAGAGTTAGTAAAGGCGGATGTGGTTGACAATGTTATATGTTGCAAAAAAGAGAAGAAATTTAATGAAGCTACTGGATTAAATTACTACATCTTTGATGATATCTATAAGAGCAATTTCAGGCAAGCAACAGGAATATAGACCAGATTTCAATAAATCGAAGGGCATATAGGTGGGGAAGAAGGAGAGACAATAAGTTTAGAGGACTTTTTCTACTCCTGGTAATAAAGGAAAGATTGCTAAGGAAAAAAAAATGGTTTAAGGGGAAAATATAACTGAGGGAGTTTTTTTGCTGCTGTTTTTAGGATGGCAAAAACTTGCACATAATTTCAGCAGAAAAGAAAATCAGTGAAGAATATGTGTGAGAATAAGGTAGGAACAGAGGCAAAGGGAGTAAACCCTTGTTTGTGAACATCTGTTCCCCTAGGCATAAGGGAAAAAAAGGAAAGGGGAATGAAGTGATGGACAAGTTTTCCAGGGAAGGGGAGGAAATTAAGTGATCATCCTCTTATTAGTAAAAACAATCTATGCCTAAAATTACTCTAATTTTATTCAATCAGAATAAGTTTTGTCAAGAGAATTTAAAATAAAGGTATTTGTGTCCACAAACTAGAATGGAAAATGAGTAAAACTAGAAAGCATGGAGAATGGCAGGAAAAGGTTTAGTGGGAGAGGAATATGAAACCCTAAGGAAAATGGAAAGATAAGCTTTGTATATAGGAGTTAAAGACTTGTGAATACAAAGATAATAATTACTCTGACATTCAGTATGATTTTGGACCAATTTCTTAATTTCTCTACCCTTAGGAGTTTACAGCCTAATTATTAGCTTTCCCAACTATAAAACTATGGGACATGTCAAGTATTGTACAGTTAAAAGTAGAATGGTAATATTTGCCTATCTGCCTCAAGAGTAGGGTACAAGAATTAATTGTTTCAGAGTTTGTGGATGCACACGATAAATCTGAAAGGAGCAAGCGGAGAAAAATTTACAGAGAAACACTCATTATGTGAATATATTAATGGCTTTTAAAATGCATATTTTTTTCACTAACTCCATTTGTTCTTATTCACTTTTCTACTTTATTTTAGGTACTATTATTCAGTTGTCTCTGTGCTTTAAATAAAAGATCTTGTCAAACATTTTTTGCAATCTGCTTTTTCCAATTTAATTGCAGTTCGTTAGGGAAAAAACCCACTAACAAAAGAGGTTCAATGTTAAAAATTCATCAATTCAGGTTTTCATATGGAGGCCAAATTTTTCATAAATGGCCTAGAGTCATTAATAAGCAGTAATCTATTAATTTCTAGAAGGAACAAGAAATGGAAAAGTGATTTGCAGATAAACTGATTTAAAGCTAATTAGAGTTCCTGAATAGCTCAGAAACTGTCAATGAGTGCAAAGAATTTCAGTTAAATTATAATTCTTTATGGTGTTCAGTTTAAGAGAAAACTAGACCTCTTTTCATGCCTAGAACAGCCATGGCTCGTGGTCGAAAGAAGCATCTGAAGCGGATAGCAGCTCCAAAGCATTGGATGCTGGTTAAACTGACAGGTGTGTTTGCCCCTCGTCTATCCACTGGTCCCCATAAGTTGAGAGAATGTCTCCCTCTCATCATTTTCCTAAGGAACAGCCTTAAGTATGCTCTAACAGGAGATGAAGTAAAGAAGATCTGTATGCAGCCTTTTATTAAGATTGATGGCAAGGTCCGAACCAATATAAGCTACCCTGCTGGTTTTATGGATGTCACCAGCATTGACAAGACTGGGGAGAATTTCTGTCTCATCTATGACACCAAGGGTCACTTTGCTGTTTATCAGATCACACCTGAGATGACCATGTATCAGTTGTGCAAAGTGAGAAATATCATTGTGGGAATAAAAGGAATCCCTCATCTGGTGACCCATGATGCTCACACTCTCCACTATCCTGATCCCCGCATCAAAGTGAATGACACCATTCAGATTGATTTGGAGACTGGAAAGATTACTGATTTCATCAAGTTTGATACTGGTAATCTGTGTATGGTGACTGGAGGTGCTAACCTGGGAAGAATTGGTGTGATCACCAACAAAGGGAGATACCCTGGTCCTTTTGATATAGTTCATGTGAAAGATACCAATGGCAATAGCTTTGCCACCCGGCTCTCCAACATTTTTGTTATTGGCAAAGGCGAAAGTCTATGGATTTCTCTTCCCTGTGGAAAGGGCATCCACCTCACCATTGCTGAAGAGAGAGACAAGAGACTGGTGGCCAAACAGAGCAGTGGGTAAAATAGTCCCTGGATGATATGATTGGAAGTCTTCCATACATAAAGCATACGGAAAAAAGAGAGAGAGAAAAAACTAGAAATGGGAACATCAAAGGAGAGCAAGTGCCATTTAACTTATGTATGGTTTACTAAAGTTGTGTATACAGTCACTTTGTCTATGACTTGCAATGGTTTTATAACATTTTGTATGTTATTTGTAATATAAGTTTAAACAATATAGAGGCAAATCCTAAGAGGTTACATACTAGAAAAAACACTGTTTCAGGAATTTCAGAGAGAAATAATTATTTGGTGAAATGCTACTGAACTAGCAGCGTTGTGGTTATCTGATACTTTTAGCTAAAAATATTATGTGACAGCTGGGCAGGTGTTAAAAAGATTAAATCCTTGTGACAGAGGAAATAACTGACTTATCTATGCCTATGATTATTTTTGCAATAAAAACAAAGCCAATAACTAAGATGCAGCTGTGATAGTGTCTTCTAAGAAATTTTTTTTTTCCTGTAAAGCAGAAAAGTTCAATACAGAACCATTGGGAAGTACATATAATTCCATCATCAGTGTGTATATGTGATATCATGTGATAATGTACCCAATTACCAAACAGTTCATTCATTAAATATTAACTGACTGATCAAAATATAACAAACACTGTTAGAGAACGGAGACTCAGATCTGGTTACCAGACAGGGCCAATTTCTGGTGAGGCACCAAGAGATTATTAACAGTTTGTTCACTACAATGAATATCTATTTTTTAACAATACCTGAAGAAGTTAACTAGGGACTTTTTTTTTTATTTCTAGGTGACAGAGAGAGAGACAGCATGAGCAGGGGAGGGTCAGAAAGAGAGGGAGATACAGACTCTGAAATAGGCTCCAGGCTCTGAGCTGGCAGTCAGCACAGAGCCCGACGCGGGGCTCGAACCCACGAACCGCGAGACCATGACCTAAGTGAAAGTCGGATGCTTAACCGACTAAGCCACACAGGTGCTCCGAAACTTTTTAAGAATCACAAAAGAAATTGAGAAAAAATATGATAGTCTAAATATAATTATAAATTGAATTTAAATATCAACTTTTAATTATTTATATATGAATTGTAGAGTTATTCAATTCTTTTTTTTAAATGTTATTATTATTAGTTTTTTTAAATGTTTTATTTATTTCTAGGAGAGAGAGAGAGAGAGAGAGACAGCGTGAGCAGGGGAGGGTCAGAGAGAGAGGGAGTCACAGACTGAAGCAGGCTCCAGGCTCTGAGCTGGCAGTCAGCACAGAGCCTGAAGCGGGGCTCGAACCCACGAACCGCGAGATCATGACCTAAGTGAAAGTCGGACGCTTAACCGACTAAGCCACCCAGGCGCCCCTCAATTCTTAATTCTCTTATCCTTCATTCATTTCCAGGGTATTAATAAAAGCTTCTACAAATAATAGGCAATTATGAGCATCTCTTTTTTTTTCTTTTTACATTTATTTATTTATTTTGAGAGAGAGAGACAGAATAAGTGTAGGAGGGGCAGAGAAGACAGAGAGAATCCCAAACAGGCTCTGTGCTTTCAGGGCAGAGCCAGATGTAGGGCTCAATTCCAAGAACTGTAAGATCATGACCTGATCAGAAACCATGAGTTGGATGTGTAACCAACTGAGCCACTCAGTGGCCAAACAGAGTAGTGGGTAAAATGGTCCCTTGGTGACATGATCGGAAGTCTTTGTACATAATTAAAGATCAATACAACATGAAAAAAAAAGAGAGAACGCATCTTATTCAAAATTCAGGATAGCCAACAAATACTTTCCGAAGCTGACACATGCCAGGTATGTGCTGTCTCCACAGAATCATAGTATATTGTGATTTCCTGAGTTTCATGATACACCATATTTTCATGCCAGAGTCAACAATTCATTCTGTATGCTTACTGGCATAACAGTTATATGCAACTCTCTGTCTCTCTGCAAATTCTAGGTTTAGGTGATAGATATAAACATGTGTTGGCGGTGGGGGAATTGTTCATTTCTTTGTATACCTGTCCTATTTGTAAGAGCACAATAGCAGTTGTTAATTTTTTTGTCATTCCTTTTATTAATATTGCCCTTTCCTCACTCCATTTGGTCCCAGTATCCCTTATTTTAGTCCCACCTCTTTCTCCCATTCCCCTTCACCTCTCATTCCACCTCTCCACAACCATTTCCATAGATAGATTTCTGCCAGATAGGCCCTGTCACCCTGCCTCTCACAACATCCTAACAGGGAAAATCAAAGAGCCTTAGGGCTGCTTCTCAACTAAGGTCTTATTCAAGGATGACTGTTATTCTTTCATGACTGCCATGTATGAGTTACACTTAACAGCTTTAAAATACCGAATCAATTCAGTTTTATCTTAGGATGGCAATTAACTCAAACTTTTACCTTAAAATTGAAACTTTTATAATGGCCTAAAGCCCATGGCACTAAATTGAAAACCTTAAGAGCCAAAGAAGATAAAATCTGCAAATTTTGCAGATAAAATGGATTGTTGTGAAGCTGTGCCAAATGTCTATTCAATATGTGTTGCAAATTAGACGGAAGCCTATTCTAACAAACTCATACTGAGTTGTTTGGGAATAATGAAGAAAAATAAGAAAAGGAACATCTGACTTGAAATAAATGCTCTACCCAAAGTAGTCTGCTTTTTATCTTCTCCTTTTTTAAAGCATGTTTATATAGCAGGCTTTAAAATAACCCTGGAGAAATGAAATAATCACTGCCTCCAATAATGATTCTGTTGTGCAGAAAGAGAACCTCATTTACTTTGTTGAAAAGATATTCATTGAATATTTCATCAATTCTAGGGTTGTGCCATAAATATACAATGATGAAGCAGATAGAGACTATGCCTTTTGGATGAGTTCATGCTAGGAGCGTACCTGGAGACAGCACTCAACCCAGTCTTGGGAATTTGCCTACTGTTTCCTAGAGAAGATAACATCTAAGCTAAACTCTGAAAGATGAGAAGGAAATAAATTAATCCTATTCTTAAATCTTTTTAGATTCCACAACATTGAGAGTATTTCTCAGACATTTTAATATAGAGATGAGAGAGATAAATAAAATAGTTCTTTTCTATACAGTATCATTCTCATGACCAGCTAACCATCTGCCTTTCCTTCTTCCCAAAGTGGGAACAAGAAAGAAACAAAAACAAATTAAGGAAGAGTCAGAAGTTTCCTGAACAGCTTTCTAGGGGCAGGTTATAACCAATTATAGAGGGGTTCTATACACACACACACACACACACACACACACACACACACACACCATTTTAACAGTCAAATATGCAGAAATAAATTCAAGCTAAATAGTAAGCTCTGAAAGGCAAATATATGAATGAATGGTTGATCTTACAACTACAAACCTTATAAAAAAGAAAATTTTTGTTATTCGGAATTTTGACATGTACCTTCTGCTTTATTGTAGTTTCCTGAGTTACTTAAACTTATATTCAGGAAAAGGAAAGCCACATATACTAACTGATAATACATATAGCTAGCCATAGGACTATTAGTAATACGTCTTTTAGGAGTAAGTTCAGATCTTTAAATGCAGATTTTTTGCATTTAAATTTTTGCAGGCATCACCTCCACAACACCACTATGAAAAACCTCTTTGAACCTACCTAAAGAAAGTTCTACAGATAGATTAGTAACAGGGCAAAAGTACAAATAAAAGGTGATACCTAAAGAAGATGGTGTTTAAAGAAATGGATCATTCTGTTGATTAGGTAATTGTCATCCTGGATTATTTCAACAAATAGTTCATCTTGCTCCTTGACCCATAATAAGTTCATTTTGCTGACTTTATTTTTTTTAATTTATTTTGAGACAGAGCGCAAGTGGGCGGGGGGCAGAGAGAGAGAGAGAGAGAGAATTCCAAGCAGGCTCTGCACCGTCAGTGCAGGGCCTGATGCGGGGCTCAAACCCATGAAGCTGTGAGATCATGACCTGAGATGAAACCAAGAGTTGGACACCTTAACTGACTGAGCCACTCAGGGGCCCCATTTTGCTGACATTAAAACTCATTGGTCCTTCAAACATCTCAACTTCTCTACTTACTTTGAACCTATTATCACTGAATTTCTGAAAATTAATGATCCCTACATCAGAATTTCTCTCTCTGACTACCTCTTTTTCCACAAGTTCCCATGGACTCATTCTACTGACCCCAGTTGTTCTGGAGATTAAACACTGCAACCTCTGATTCTTAATTCTTCCAAATTCTTCCAGGCTACCTGAAGTGGGGAGAAATTACAAGAAGTAGCCCCTACCTACCCATGCTGACGCCTTATGGACAAACAAAAACTAACCATCTTTTTAACACTAGACTGCTATTCCCTTAATTTCCTCTATCCTTAACAATTATCAAAAGCTTTCTATGTGCCAGGCATAGTCTGGGTACATCAATGTATTAGTAAGGATAAGCTATCTATTATAACAGAAAGGCTCAAATTTCAGTAGCTTTATTTAATGAAAATTTATTTCTCATCTACATCAAAATCCAATGTAGGTCAATGTGAGGGGATGCAGATGGGCTTTACTGTAGATCATCCTTTAGAGACCAGGGCTTCTTCCTTCTAGTATCTTGGACCACTAGTAACTCCAACCATTAGGACAATTACAGAATAGTTTTATAGGAGAGGCCTGGGAGTGGAATATCTCACTTGTACCTATATTTCATTGTCCAAAAGTCTGTCACATGTCTCTACCTTAACTGAAAGAAAGGCTTGAAAATGTAAACTTGAGTGTCCCCTAAAAAGAGAAGATAAGTATGATGCACACCTAGCCAGTCTTTGCAACTAGTAGTGAACAAAACAAAGCTTCCTATTTGTACCTAGTGTGGAAAGAGGGGACAATAAAGAAAATGTACAAGGTCATATCAGATAGTGATTAGTGTTGCAGAGAAAAAAAATCTAGGGTAAGGAAATAAAGCAATATTACTGCATTTCACTGATTCTACAAAAATTATTTCATCACATTTTAACATTTCTAAAATCAGGGTGCATATTATGAAATTATCATATCATTGATTAATTGGCATTTTTTTCTTTCTTAGTATTATCCAAAGTTACAGTACATTCTACTAAAAACGGCACATAAGATATTTTGTATAGAGTTATCAGAAAAGGCTTTTCTGCAATGACAGGTCATCAAAGACCAGGATAAAGAAAGAGATCTAACCACAGTAATAGCTAGGGACAAAGAGCTCTGAGGAGAAGAAACAGCATGGGATGTTCAAGGAAGAGCAAAGATGTCATTGTGGCTAATTGGAATAGGTGAGGTAGAGAATGGAAGAAGGTGAAGCTAGAGCCAGTGACCTTCAACAAATTATCTCACTTAACATTTCACTTAACTGAGCCTGTTTTCTGAACTGTGAAGTAAAGACAATAGCATCTATCTGATATGAATGTGTAAAGTTTAAAAAACATAATGTAGTGAAGCAGAGAAACAGAAATGGCACAGGCATTTTCCACCTTGCCTTTCCCTTATTTCTACCACAAAAATGAGGACTGATTTACCAATCATTTGATCCCCTTATATTTCCTCTAATAGAGTAGTGACAATAATACATTTTGGCTTTTCTAATATAATTTTAGGCTTCATATTTTAATCTTTTAATGTAAATCCTCATCCATTCAAACACACCGCTTCCTATTAACTAACAGAAGCTATACATACAATCTTCTGGGCCGTGTTCCTCATTATAAGTTCTCAAAAGAAGGCTTTCTAAGTATCACATTCTTTCTTTTCTTCACCAAAGATTAAGCACTCATTTTTTTTTCTTTTCTCTACTATATATGTAGACTTGAGAGGAGAAGAACAAAAAGATGGTAAGGAATGGCAGATTACTAAATCTTGAAAAGCCTTTCCTGCTTTTGTCTAAACTGTATTCTCATCACCCTCAAAAAACGTTTGACTGACTTGCCACACAAATCAGTATTTAAGATTTACATTCTAAGTCATTACATATTCCGTTTATATTCTGATGGATACTCAGATTTATTTCAGACATAGATATTATACTCTGATAAAGACCATCTGATCATGATGGTCTAATAAAAGACTGATACCTTACTTAGTTCCTTTCCCATGTTCTTTTCCTATTTCCCATTTTACTTAAATTGCTCCTTTATATTTTGAAATATATTATTACTGTGTGAACTTTCCCACTAAATTGTCAAATATTTCTGTGAGATATATTTATAGAAATATTTATAAATAAAACCAATGCAGCAGAAAAAAAACAAGTTGTTAATAAATTTAAGTTTAATGATGAGGCACAAAAAATGTGAAACTCATAAAAAGAAGAAAAAGTACTGACATTTATATAGCTTGGCTTAGATTTTAGATAAAGAAGTGCAATATTATAATTTAGCAACTGGACTAAAAGAAGTCACCTAAGTTTCTGTCCTAACAACACCACAAATTAATGATTACAAAGTGAGTTTCATCACATACTTTTACCGTCTTTTAAAACATAACCCAGAGAGGTGGATATATGTACATTAGTTTTAAATAACTGATTTATTTAATCCCAAACTATTTTCATAATATGCTAAGTAGTCTAGTAGATTAGATCCCTACCTCTTACTTTAACAGGGTCAACTTCAGAAGATGTCCTTGGCAATAAAGAGAAAATTTCTTTAGAAAATATATAATATCAAGGGCAAAAGACCATTACAGGGAAAAATAATCTGGGATGGTTTAACCAGACAAAATGTAAAAACTGAGGTGGCTAAGGCTTTAAATTAAGTAATATTTCCTCCCTGCATTATTCATATCCCTTAACTCCTTGCCCCCAGTCTCCAATTCAGCAGCAGTAACACTCATTGCCTTGAAAAAGAGAAGAAAAAAGGTCTTAATTCTGGCTTTTGAACAAAATGTCTTATTTCTGGTTTTTGGAATCAGAGAACAAAAGGAAAAAATAATTATGATAAAACAATCCATAAGAATCCTAGTAAAGCTAAAGGGAAGAAAAAAAAAAAAACCTAACTAGAGAATAATAAAGTTTCCTAGGACTAGAGAAATCGTTGGAGGAAGACACGACCTAAACCCAGGTCCAGGTTAATTTAGGTGAGTCCATGGCCCGATTCCAGGGTAAAGTTTAGGGAAGCAGCAAAATGCCAAGGTTCTCCACATCTTCTGTGCTTCCCACAGAAGAGACGGCTGTATAAATCAGTCTTCAAATGGTGTCCAAGAGATTCCTTTGACACTACAGGACTCAGGAACACAGAATTTTTCATATATTCTCCAAAACAGTACAGGAATGGCCCAGAAAACCAGCTGCTTGGAAAGAAATAACAAAGGACCTAGAACTTACCATCAAGACCAAAGTCATTCCATCAAATGCTGATGAAGGCACCTAACACAAAAAAGGGCTAGATGTGGTCTTCCAATGATTTGGTCTAACAAAAGTCTCTTGGAACTTATGCTAAAAGGTATAAGTTAGTAAGAAGGAATACCACATTGGCTGAATTATGGTTCATGTTTTCATTAAATTGAATGTTTAATTCTTATTAAAAAATAAAGTTAATATTCTGGTACAATTTTGTCTTTTAGACTGAGATTTGTACCTGATAAATGGAATGAACCTGTCTGATTCTAACTTATTTCATGCACTGAATTCAGAAAAGAGCCTAAGTGAGGGTGGTACAAGACAAGTAGAGGAGTGGTGGAGCGGTGAAATGGTGGCCCTGATGTAATTCTGCAGCTCTCCCTCTGACTCAATCTCAGACTTCCTACACATGTACTTTTTTTCTTAAATAGTTTATTGTCAAGTTGGTTTCCATATAACATCCAGTGTTCATCCCAACAAGTGCCCTCCTCCAAGTCCATCACCCCCCTTCTTCTCTCCCCCACCACCATCAGCCCTCAGTTTGTTCTCAGCATTCAAGAGTCTCTTATGGTTTGCCTCCCTACCTCTCTACAACGATTTTTCCCCTTCTTCTCCCCAATGGTCCTCCATTAAGTTCCTCCTAAGCCTCCTATATGTGCAAACATATGGTAGCTGTCCTTCTCTGACTGACTTATTTCACCCAGCATAACACCTTCAAGTTCCATCGATATTGCTACACATGGCCAGATTTCATTCTTTCTCATTGCCATGTAGTATTCCATGGTATAGATAAACCACATCTTGATCCATTTGTCAGTTGATGGACACTTAGGCTCTTTCCAGGTTTTGGCTATTGTTGAGAGTGCTGCTATGAACATTGGGGTCCATGTGCCCCCATGCATCAGCACTCCTGTATCTCTTGGGTAAATTGCTAGCAGTGCTATTGCTGAGTCATAGGGGAGTTCTATTGTTAGTTTCCTGAGGAACCTCCACACTGTTTTCCAAAGGGGCTGTACCAGTTTACATTCCCACCAACAGTGTAGGAGGGTACCCATTTCTCCACATCCTCACCAGCATCTAGAGTCCTCTGATTTGCTCATTTTAGCCACTCTGACCGGCATGAGGTGGTATCTCAGTGTGGTTTTGATTTGTATTAACCTGATGATGAGGGAGGCTGAGCATCATTTCATGTGTCTGTTGGCTGTCTGGATGTCCTCTTTGGAGAAGTGTCTGTTCATGTCTTCTACCCATTTCTTCACTGGGTTGTTTGTTTCTGGGGTGTGGAGTTTGGTGAGTTCCTTATAGATTTTGGATACTAGCCCTTTATCTGATATAGCATTTGCAACTATCTTTTCCCTTTCTATCAGTTGCCTATTAGTTTTATTGATTGTTTCCTTTGCCGTGCAGAAGCTTTTTATCTTGATTAGGTCCCAATAGTTCATTTTTGTTCTTGATTCTCTTGCCTTTGGGGATGTCTACACATGTACTTTTGGGTGCAAGGCTGCAGCCAAACCTTGTCTTAAGTATTTTACAGACATTTTTTCTCTCCTCACTGCAACCTTTCCTCATTGATAGGGTAAAGATGATGAACAAAGATTTTTAAAAATACATAATTATTCAAGTCCACACAATTACTAAGTGAGGATTTTAACCTGAGTCTCCCTGGCTCTGAAACCCATACAATTTCCACCCCCTACGTGGTCTCCAATGGCAAGGTGCAGTCAATTTTCAAGGAAATGTAACTGCAGTGGGGGGAGGGAGTTGCCAGGGCAGGGAGGAATACTAGAACTATAGTTGAGAAGAATCTATTTTTTTTTTTCCATAGGAGTATATAAAAAGGGACTTCTGATTTTGTGGGTAGAATAATGCCAGGGAAGAATTTTTTTCAATTTACTCATTCATTCAACAACATGTTCAAGAACCAGTGATATGTAAGGTACAGTACTTTAAACAGTGCTACCCCCACTATAGAAGCCACTCTAGTGCCAGAACTCTACTCAAGGTACATAGTAAGAACCATGAACATTACTTCTCCCCTTATTGCTTCTGGAGACCAAAAGTGCTTTATAACACCTGGAAGGGAGCAGGGAGCATACTCACTGCTCTAAGGAATAAGAACAGTATATGTTTGTAATACATATAATATTTTACCAGTTACTTGTTTTCCAAATCTCCTATGACAAAGTTCAGTCCTTAGCATGAGTTTAAGGCCCTTCAGTATCTTCCCTGACCTCCATCCTCCAACATGCACTTCAGCTATACTGTGCTATCCTAAATCTGTTTCCATCACCTAAAATGCCCTTCCTAACCTATTTTGTGCCTAACGTATTCCTAGGAAATCTTTTAGGAACCCTCTCCTTGCTTGTGAAATCACTAACTCCTTCCTCTGAGTCCATACAGTAATTCCCTCACACTTCTACAAAAGCGTTCACCACATCATTTATGTAAAATGGGCAATAGTGTTCAGAGGTAGAATTCACAGGGGGAACAATCCATGGCAATTCAGGAGGAGAAGGTATCAGAATTTGAAAAAATGGAATGTATAAAGTAAGTGAATTCAGGGAAACACATATAGGTCAGCAAGACTTTGTGAAATAGATTAAAAGTAAAGAATAAAAAAGAGGGAGAAGCTGAAGATTACTTACAAACATATGGCCAGAAAAGTAAGGTACCCCAAGAACACTATTGGACCACATGAAGCAGTTGGAGCTGAAATTATTGGTAATAGTCATATTGGTGACAGGCAATTTTTTTGGTAATAGACATCTACACCATGCAGAAAACCACAAGAAAATAAATTCATAATCAGAGGTGGAGATACACATAGTATAGACATCTTCATCTTTTGGCAAAGGTCTAGAAAGTGGTTTGAAGGGGTTTGTGCTAAAAACAATAATGAAATCCTGAAAGATGAATTTTCGATCATATATTATAATAGAGCTCATTTCATTCTACGTATCTAAGATATTTTCTAGAAACAGTGCACAATTATTATTTTTCCATGTACATATGTTGATGTGGATAATACATCAAATATTTCTTCCAATCCATGATATCTCATCTATTCTACTTATTAACACCCTGTCTAGAAAAAACTTTAAACTAGATTTTCACTTAAGCATCTTACACCCACTATTTCTTTCCTCCTTGCAACTGGGAAGTAATGGAAGTTCATTTTCCCAATGACCTAAGTTAGGCTGGGGATTAGAAAGGTTGTGTCAGCTCACTACTTAGATTTCTCAAGGAATCAATAAATTGGCCTATGGGCAAGGTGTGAGCTGTTCTCTGCAGAGACATCAGTAACTAACTTGACCTGCACTGAAGAAAATGCAAGGAGTCTAGAATAGTGCTTGGCATAAAAAATGCAGAACCAGACTAATCCAATCCCCATGATGGGGTGTCAGAAAGGGATGGAACATTTAAGCCAGTAAATATTTGATTTATTACAGCAACAAGTTCAGAAACAGAGAGAAATTCATGGCCATGAAAGAATCTGATGACAGATGCATGAATGAATAGAACTGGAATCATCTCTGAAAAGGTAAAGTTAGGAAAGGGTAAACTTGCCCAACAGCTAGGACCAGAAGATCAATAACAAAGTTTTGGTTAAGATGAAGAGTGAATCAAAAAGGGCTAGGGAGAGAAGAAAGAAAGCTTGCAGAGATGCAATGAGTTTGCCCATTATAGCAAACTGTCCAGGCCATTTGGGTATTGGAGGTGACAGAGTAGCAGCTAACCCAGGGAAATTGGCAGTCATGCCATGTCACAAAGAGATTTTCAAGGACAAAACAACAAAAGGTCTTTCCCCCTCTCCTCCTAGCTCCTAAGAAGGAGAGTAGATATAAATATTAGTATAGTACCAATGGACAACTGAAAAATATCACCCTGTCTCGATGTCAAGGTTGTCTCCATGGGTACTGTTGTGACCCCCAGGATGATAAGTCAAAGATGATGATCGGGATCACCAGCAGCTGATCTAGGCCTTGTGTCTGGACCGCTGGACTGCCTTAAACAAGGACCAAAGATGACAAGACAGTTAAAGAGGATGAGATGCTTCAGAAGATGACATGCCTCTTTGACAAGAAACTTACCTTCATAGGAACACAGAAGAAATTTCTGAGAATTGTCAGCAAGAACAAGGGTAAAAAACAAGAAAACTGGATGAATGCAAAAGGTCTTAAGAGGTAAGAGTGAGACAAGGCTGTATTTTTATTGATCTTCTCAGAAGGAACACCCTTAAAAGAGGCTGGTTTCAAGCAAAGTATTTTAAAGTAAAAAGTTTTGAAACTCTAAATGGAATGGTTCAAAACCTTGAACTCTAAGTAGCTTTTTTTTTTAATGTGTGTGGCTTAAATCTTTTCCTTGCAGATAACAAATTCAAGCTTTTGAAACTATGAATGTACAAAAGAGGGGCAATTAGATTCACATTAATCATCAGAATTTCATTGCTTTGAAACGAAAATATAACATTTCCATTGGTAAAACTACAGTCAAAGTATTTCTGAAGATTCTTTGTAAAACAAACCAGGTAGAAAGATTAGAATTTGGTTTATGCCTCCAAGAATTTTTTAACCAGGGTATTTTTTCATTTTCAGAATGGATCTTGAAAATGATCCCAAGTATATTGAACTGAAATGATCTTGAAACAACTGGTATGTTGATTTCTTCTTACAGACTTGTGCTTTAAATCACTATTTTTTATGTGTTTGGCTTAAGTTTGTTTTTAGAAAGCTGACCCTAATTAAATAGGAATACAAAAGGTAGAAAATCTTTCTATAACATAGAAATGCAGGGCATTATATGTTTAACAATGATTACTCAAGAATTATTCTCCAAAGTGAAGTTTTGGGAGAAAATTCTTTAATGATTATTTTGCAATCTTGGCTTAGGCTGTGGAATTTGTAACTTCTAAATGAGAAGGTATTGGGACCAGAAGATGGCAGTGGAGTAGGAGAATCCTAGGCTCACGTCATCCCATAAATACAACTAGATAACTATCAAATCATCCCAAATATCCCCAGAAATTGACCTGAAGCCTGGCAGAATAAACTTCACAACTAACGGGAGAGAAGTGATCATACTGAAGAAGGGAAGAAGCATGGAGATATAGTTTAGGGAAGAAATGGATCCTGGCTGCTGTGGAAGGGAGGGAGCTGTGGTCACAGAAAAGGGTGAGACAGAGAGGAGCACACAGGGAATGACAAGGAGAATGTTTCCTCACAGCCACTGGCTTGGAAAATGAGAGGGACTGAATTTTGTGAGTTCTTTCAACCAGCTGGGCTTAAAGCCTAGATAGAGTTTTAGAGGTGAGCAGGCTTGGCTGAGATGAGTCCCAAGGGCACTACACTGCTCTTGGGTAGAAGGCAGGGAAACAACCCATGACAGACAGCGTGGAAATAGTGATCTGAAGAGTACATGGGGCACACAGTGGGGAGACTATTTGCTCTTCTTGAGTGTGTCCCTGAGAAGCAGCATTCATACAGACATCTCTCAGGGAACAAAGGAGGTGGCCGGTGCCATTTATCTTGCCTGCTTCTCAGCATAAACAGAACCACCTGTGGGAAGCAATGCAGCAAGGAAAATGGCTAACTTGTTTACACTAAGTCATACCCGACAGTGTTCTGGTTGAACTTCCTTGTCAATCACACTTCCTCAGTCCTTGTGTGGCTGGCCCTTCCTCCAGAAGACCAGCACAAACCACAGCTCATACTATGTCTTCTGATCAGAGAGTTTTGCAATACCTCAGTTCCAGTGGAGGTGGTGACAGATTTCATTTCACAAACAGAGCAGAATGTAGTAGTAAAAATTCACCACATTCAGGACAGAGACCAAACACTGCCCCACAGCAAGCATGGAAAGCCTCTGCAGATGACTGGCCTGAAGAGCAGAGCACATGCAAAGCACATATATCATACACTGGAGATACTCCTTAAGAACCAGGCATTGGGCACTACATAACCTCTTCTTCATAAGGCCATTACCTTCAGGAGCAGGAGACATAACTGGCTTGTCTAACACAGAAAGGCAGTCAGAGACTTAGACAAAATGCTACAACAGAGGAATTCATCCCAAATAAAAGAACAAACATCCAGATCCAGGAGGCACAAAGAACTCCCATCAAGACATGTTGTAAGTAAATTTGCAAGATACAGTGATAAAGAAAAATGCTTAAAAGTAGCAAGAAAAAATAAGTCATTAACTTACAAGGAAAAACCCATAAAGCTAGCAGAAGATTTTTCAACAGAAACTTGGCAAGTCAGAAGAGAGTAGCATGAAATATTCAAGTGCTAAAAGGGAAAAATCTGCAGCCAAGAATACTCTCTTCAGCAAAGTTATCTTTCAGAATAGAAGGAGAGATAAAAAGTTTCCCAGACAAATAAAAACTTAAGGAATTTGTGACCAATAAAGGAGCCTCACAAGAAATATTAAATGGTACACTTTGAGTGCAAAGGGGGACCAAAAGTGGAGTATAAAGGTATGAAACACAAAAGCAGAAAATAAATATTTCTGTAAAAATTTAGTCAAGGAACTCACAAAAAAATAAATAAAATGATATAAAATGTAATAACATATGCCTAAAATGTGGGGAGGACAGGAGAAAAGAATGATTCAAACTTAAATGACCATCAACTTAATACAGGCTGCTATATGCAGAAGAGGTTATATACAAAAATAATCATAGCTATGTATCAAAAACCACTAATAAACATGCAAGAACACAGAGAAAAAAACCCAAATATATCACTAAAGAAAATCAGCAAAACATGAAAGAAAGGCAAGAAAAGATCAGAGAAAATCTCCAGGAATAACCACAAAATAAGTAACAAAATTAATATCTATCATTAATTACTTTGCCTGTACATAGACAAAACACTCCAATCAAAAGGCACAGGGTGTCAGAGTGACAATAAAAACCATACCCATCTATATGCTACCTATGAGAGACTCATTTTAAAACTAAAGACACCTTCAGATTGAAAGTGAGTGCATGGAGAAACATTTGTCATGTACATAATGTCAACAGAAAGCCAGAGTAGAAATACTTATATTGGACAAACTAGACTTTAAAGCAAAGACCGTAACAAGAAACAAAAAAAAAGACACTATATAATAATAAAGGGGGCAAATCAACAAGAAGATATAATAATTGTAAGTATTTATGCACCCAATACGAATGTTTCCAAATATATAAAACAATTTATTATTTAGTAAACAAAAGAACTAATCAATAATAATACAAAAGTAGTAGGGGACTTTAATACCACACACATGGACAGATCATCTAAACAGAAAATCAACAAGGAAACAATGGTTTGGAATGATACACTGGACCACGTGGACTTAACAGATATGTTAGGAACATTCCATCCTTAAACATCAGACTATACAATCTTTCCAAATGCACATGGAACACTCTCCAGAATAGAGCACAGATTAGGCCACAAAATGGGCCTTCACAAATTAAGAATATTAAAGTCAAACCATGCATCTTTTCTGACCACAATGCTATGAAATTATAAGTCAAACACAAGAAAATATCAGGAAAGACCACAAATACACAGAGGTTAAATAATATACTACTAAACAATGAATGGGTCAATCAGGAAATTAAAGAAGAAATTCAAAAATACATGGGAACAAATGAAAATGAAAACACAACAGTTCAAAACCTTTAGGATGCAGCAAAAGTGGTTCTAAGAGGGAAGTGTATAGCAACACATGCATACATCAAGAAGCAAGAAAAATCTCAAATAAACAACCTAATCTTATACCTAAAGGAGGTACACAAAGAATAACAAACAAAACCCAAAGCCAGAAGAAGGAAGGAAATAATAAAGATTAGAGCAGAAATAAATGATAAAGAAAATAAGAAAGCAATAGAACATATCAATGAAATCAGGAGTTGTTTTTTTTGAAAAAATTAATAAAATTGATAAACCTCTAGCCAGGCTTATCAAAAAAGAAAAGAGAAAGAACCTAAATAAGTATAATCATAAACGAGAGGGGAGAAATAGCACCCAACACCACAGAAATACAAACAATTATAACAGAATAATATGAAAAGCTAAATGCCAACAAATTGGACAAAGTGGAAGAAATTATAAATTCTTAGAAAAATATAACCGCCCAAAACAGAATCAAGAAGAAATAGAAAACTTGAATAGACTGATAATCAGCAAGGAAATTGAATCAGAAATCTCCCAACAAACAAAACTCTAGGACCAGATGGCTTCAATGGCAAATTCTACCAAACACTTAAAGAAGAGTTAATACCTATTCTTAAACTATTCCAAAAATTGAATGGGAAAACTTCCAATTTCATTCTATGAGGCATTACCCTGATATCAAAACCTGATAAAGACACTATAAAAAAAGAGAACTACATCATCTCTGATGAACATAGATGCAAAATCCTCAACAAAATACTAGCAAACTGAATCTAACAATGCATTTTTAAAAACCATTCACCATGATCAAGTGGGATTTATTCCCAGTATGGAAGAGTGGTTCAATATTTGCAAACTACTCTATGTGATACATCACATCAAGAGCAGAAAGGATAAAAACCATATGATCATTTCAAGAGATGCAGAAAAAGCAATGAACAAAGTACCACATCCATCCAGGATAAAAACCCTCAACAAAGTAGGTTTGAGAGAACATACCTCAACACAATAAAGCCCATAAATGAAAAATCCATAACTAATATTACCCTAAATGAAGAAAGACTGAGAGTTTTTCTTCAATGGTCAGGAACAAGACAGGGATGTCCACTCTCACCACTGTTACTTAACATAGTACTGGAAGTCCTAGCCACAGCAATCAAACAACAAAAAGAAATAAAAAATATCCAAATTGTCAATGAAGAAGTAAAATTGTCACTTTTCGCAGATGACATGATACCAAATAGACAAAACCTTAAAGACTCCACCAAAAAACTGTAGGAACTGATAAATGAATTTAGTAAAATTGCAGGATACAAATCAATGTACAGAAACTTGCTGCATTTCTATACAAAAAATGAAACAGCAGAAAAAGAAATTAAGGAATCGATCCCACTTACAACTGCACCAAAAATAATAAGATACCTAGGAATATACCTAAGCAGAGTTTAAAGACATGTACTTTGAAAAGCATAAAGGACTGATGAAAGAAACTGAAGATGAAACAAAGAAATGGAAAGACAGCCCATGCTCATGGATTAGAAGAACAAATATTATTAAAATGTCTATACTACCCAAAGCAATCTCCAGATTTAATGTAATCCCCACCAAAATACCAGCAAGATTTTTCAGAGAGCAAGAACAAACAATCCTAACTTTTGTATGGAACCACAAAACACGCTGAATAGCCAAAGCAAACTTGAAAAAGAAAAGCAAAGGTGAAGGCATCACAATTCCACACTTTCAAGTTGTATTACAAAGCTGTAATCAAAACTATGGCACTGGCACAAAATTGGCCATATAGATCAATATAACAGAATAAAAAAACTAGAAATGAAACCACAATTACATGGTCAATTAATCTTTAACAAAGCAGGAAATAATATCCAATGGGAAAAAGACAACATCTTCAACAAATGGTATTGGGGAAAATGGACAGCAACATGCAAAAGAAAGAAACTGGACTACTTACTTTCTTATACCATACAGAAAAATAGGGGCACCTGGGTGGCTCGGTCAGTTAAGTAGCCAACTTTGGCTCAGGTCATGATTTCATACCTTGTGAGTTTGAGCCCTCCATCGGGCTCCACACTGGCAATGCAAAGCTTAATTGGGATTCTTGCTCTCTCCTCTCTCTCTGCCCCCACCCCCTGCCCTGCTCATGCTTTCTCTCTCTCTCTCTCAAAATAAATAAATAAAAACTTTTTTTAAAAAATGGACAGAAGACAATAATAGACATTTTTCCAAAGAAGTCATTTACATGGGCAACAGACACATGAAAAGATTCTCAACATCACTTATCATTAGGGAAATGCAAATCAAAACTACAATGAGATATCACCTCACACCTGTCCAAATGGTTAAAATCAACCACACAAGAAACAGCAGGTGCTGGCAAGGATTTGGAGAAAGGGGAACCCTTCTGCATCACTGGTGAAAATGCAAGCTGGTGTAGCCACTCTGGAAAATAGTATGGAGGTTCATCAAAAAGCTAAAATTAGAATTACCCTATGATCCAGGAGTTGCACTATGGGTATTTACCCAAAGGATACAAACATAAAAATTCTAAGGGATAATGGACCCTGGAGTTTATAGCAACATTATCTATAATACTATGAAAACAGCCCAAGTGTCCATCAATTGATGAATGGGTAAAGAAAATGTTATGTATATCCATACAAGGGAATATTACTTGGCCATTAAAAAAGAATGAAATCTTTCCATTTGTAATCACATAGATGAAGCTAGAGAGTAAAATAATAAGCAAAATAAGTCAATCAGAAAAAGACAAATACCATAGGATTTCACTCATATGTGGAATTTAAAAAACAAAACAAACGAGCAAAGTGGGGAGAAGGAGAGGCAAACCAAGAAATACACCTTAACTACAGAGAACAAACTTATGGATATCAGTAGGGAGGTGAGTGGGGGGACTGGTGAAATAAATAGGGACTAAGGAGAGCACTTGTGATGAGCACCTGACCTAGCGATGTATGGAGGTGTTGAATCACTATATTGTACACATGAAACTAATACTACACTGTATGTTAACTAACTGGAATTTAAATTAAAACTTTAAAAAAAATAAATGAGAAGGAGTACTGGCCAGTCCTCCTACCATCTCTAGTAAAATATGATCTTTAACGAGATTACAGCTACAAATTGGAAATATGGGATTTTTAAACTATTAAAAATTAAAAACCTTTAAAGCTAAAGAATGTAAAGGCAGTAGAAAAATATGGTATCATAAAATTAAATGTTAGATTTTATTTTAATTTGGGGACTTTTTAAGCTGATTTTCCAAGTTGAATAGATAAGTGTCCTTTTTTGTAGAGGAGACGGAAATAGATTCATTTGTATGGGCTTTGATTTCTAAAGGAAGTTCTATAACTTAAATAACTTATATAGCTACCTTAAATAGCATAGCCTAGATTTGCTACATACTCTATAATAGTTTTGAATACAGAGTACTCAATAAAATGTGACATTCTCTGATCAGGTTGCTTGACATCAATTAATCCTGCTCTCTAGGGAGAAAAAAGGCAACATAATAGAAAATCACATTCAAGCAAAATTATTGGATGTTTTCCAATCTGGAAATCAGTTTAACACAAACAATAAATCAACTACCACCATGGTGCTATGAGATTTGATACAGAGTGATGTGGAAGTTCACTCTGCATTGTCCAGACCCTTTAGTGAGAGGAGAGAATGGAAAGGCTACACCTGAACTCAGCTCCCCAGACTCATGACTCTCTTCTCCCAAGAAAAAAAGGTCTGAAATTTCCCATGGATTTTATGCTCTCCAGGTGCTGAGCAGCTAGATTTCACAGAAGTCTCCTGAAAATAGCTGACTACTAAATTCAGACTGTCTGGCACCCACATAGACTGTTCCCCCCACCATCGTATTTCCAAAAGACAAGATTGCTCTCATGTGTTTCCTATAAGAAGAAAGTGTCCTACTGTGGAATGTAATCCTCCTACATCTTGACCCTGGCCCAGCCTGCCTCCCTGGATGTGAGTCTGTGTGCCCCTTCATACTGGCTCTCAGATCTTAAGTTTTCCAATCAATCCTGTTCTTTAACTTAGACCAAATGATGTTGAAAATCTGACCTTACTTATCTAACAACACTTTGTATACAAAGAATGATGGCAATCTGTGATGAAGGGGTCTATTCAATAGCCACATTGTCATGGAAAGAATAGAGATTATTTCCCTGCTATCATCTGCCCAACTACAGCCGATCCTCATTATTCAGATTCCATATTTGCAAACTCACCTACTCACTGAAATTTATTTGCAACCTTAAAATCAATCTCCACAACTCTCTCATGGTCACTAATGGGCATACACAGAATGGAGAATAATTTTTGTTCACCAACACATTCCCACGTGGGGTCAAATGAAGAAACCTCTGTCTTTCAACTTTATTCATGTAAAAAACTTTTATTCTTGTGCTCTAATGATAACCTTTTTCACATTATTGTGCTTTCTCTTGGCGATGTTGCTGTTGAAAATGGCCCCCAAACATAGAGCTGAAATGCTATCTACTGTTTCTAAGTGCAAAAGGCTATGATGTGCTTTACAAAGAAAATACATGTATTAGATTAGCTTCCTTCAGGAGTGAGTTACAGTTCTGTTGGCTAAGAGTCAAACATTAACAAATCTACAAAACAGTATTTCTAGGAAAAAAATAGGATATTTGCTATTTGTATATGAGGACACTCTAGAAATGCTGAAGTAACATCTATAGTGTGCAATGAAGTTATGGAAAACATGTAAAGTGAATAAATTTGTGGATTCATCAGATGAAAACCAATTTAAAAAGCATAGTGGAGAATACCATTGTAAGACTAAAAATCAAAGAAATTTATGGTCATATTACCAAGGTCAAGAAAATGTTAAACACTTCTTAGCTAGTGCTGGCTGCTTACATATTTCAAAAGGCAATAAAGAGTGAAAAATGTTAAATTTCCAGGAAAGCAATTCATGCAGATCACAAAGCTGTAGAAGAACCTTTTAAAACACCTGGTAGGTATTATACAAAAACAGAGTTATGTGGAAGAGCAGGCTGTCAATGCCTATGAGACTGACTTGTTTTACAAGGACTTTGGCAAAAGAACCTGTATGAAGCAAATGGTGTTTCAGCTGACAAAAATGCTGTAACCAAAGGCTCATAGAAACCTAACTCTGTATTTATCATAGGAGCAATAGTTCAGCATTCACCAATTCAGTGTTTGTGACAACTTTATAGAAACATCACTACTATAAGTAAAGAGATTAGGGTTAATGCAGTCTAAATGTTTCTCATTTGAATGGAGAATTGCTGAAATGGTTAATGTTTGAGGATCAACAGAAACATGAAAGCTGCTGAGTGCAATCTGTCTTTCTGAAACAGAGGATTCCATCAACTCTGATACACACACACATATACATACACACATATACATACACATATATACACAAATATGTATCATATATATGTACACATTTGTAGGCTGATGAGGTCAAACAGAAAATACATACATATACACACATCTATATCAGTCTAAATACATACATACAACCAATGAGTCAACAAAGAAGCCAAATGAAATTTAAAAATACCTTGTGACAGATGAAGATGAAAACACAAAAATTCAAAATCTTTGGGATGCAGCAAAAACAATTCTAAAAAGGACATTTATCTCAATTCAGGCCTACCTCAAGAAAAAAGACAAATTTCAAATAATCTAACCTTATACATTAAAGACCTAGAAAAGAATAGCAAACAAAGCCCGAAGTTAGAAGAAAGGAAATAATAAAGATCAGAGCATAAATACATGAAACAGAGACTAAAACAATAGGGGATATCAGTTAAACCAAGAGATGGTTCTTTGAAACGATAAACAAAATTGATAATCCTTAGCCAGGCTCATCAAGAGAAAAAGTTTTAAATAAATAAGTCATAGGGATGAAAAACACAGCATAAAGTCAATATTTTAATAACCTTGTATGGTAACAGTAGCAACACTTATCATGTTAAGTATTTTGTAATGTATTTGTCGATTCACTATGTTGTATACTTAAAACTAATATAATATTTTATGTCAACTATACCTAAAAATTTAAAAAAATATTGTAATGTTTGCAGATGAATCTGTAGATGTTAGTGCAGAAATTTCAGGAAGTTTTTTTACTAAATGCTGCTTTTTTTCTTAGTGCAAGGGCTGTTATTTTCCTTACTAAATTAACATTTCTGTTCTTAGAATAGTGCTATGTATAAGGTTGGATTTATACTAGGCTCTATTTTGGTAAGTATATAATGACACAATGCACTATTGTGTTTCAGACTTCTTTTTCTTAAACAGGCTTTAAAGTCTTGCATAAGTATTAGCATTAAAATTATTTGAGGAGTTTGATTTTTAAAGTACCTAAATGTCAATGGAATTGGAACATTTGTCAGTCCCATAGATTCTTCGACAATTTGTCAATGTCAAACTTTGTGCATCTTATTCACAGTTGTCCCTGTCCCATTATGCTTTTAAAGATTACACTATGTTACGATGTATTCAATTCCCTGGAGCAAGAAATAAGATGGTTTCCTGTAGGTAAAGATACTTATTTTTACATTCGAAATGATCATTTTTGCCTCCTATCCTTGACATTTACTGTTTTCCATTGTAGATGTGGTGTTAAGAAATGAATCATAATTTTAGGCCTATATATAAAGTAGAATGTGGATGCAAATAGAGTTTGTTGAAACATTACTCTAAATTGTGTACTGACATTTGATAGAATTTTACTACTTTCGCATGGACTATGAATGGTCATGATAATGGCTTATCCTCAAAATATAATGATATTTCTCAGGAAAAAAAAAGAAAGAAAAAGTAATCATTCTTTTAAGTACATGTAGACAATTCTGATGCCATAATGAAGGGAGGGAGACACATAATTGGAACTGTATTATATGAAATATAATATAAGACAGAAAAAAATGATTAAACAATCTTAAAAAATATGGAGCCAGTCTCACATAACCTCTTTACTTTCTAGAGTTTCACATTGCTATACTGCTTGGTAAGTGTCTAGCAAAGGAGAGGTAAGTAGGAGGAAAACTGTTCTGTGCTAATAATATTCTGAAGTTTAGTTATCTTAATTTAAAAAAAAAGTCATGATCTTTCTATCCACTTATGTATTCATTTCTATCCCTCTCAATTAGATTGATATCCAAGGTTGAAAGGAGTTATAAAACCAAAGACTTAAAAGGCCAAAAAAAAAAAAAAAAAAAAGACAACAATGGCAATACAAAATTACACTTTATGAATCATTATTTGAGGAAAATCGCATGAAAAACTTTATGTAGTTATCCACATTGCACCATACAATCAAGTGGATGTGGCCTATATGACATCATTACTTGTTCATTTTCAGCCTGATTGATCACATCACCACTAAACATCATGCACAATGGAAAACTACTTTTAATTATTTTAACTTCTCAAGTACTTAAGTTAAAATATATTTATTAATAAAAGTAGTTTAATAAAAGAGAATATGTACTGTATATAATAATATATACAATAAGAAGCAATATGCATCCATTAGTACCGAGATTATATTACAAACATATTACATTAACAGGCCAAAATTGGATATTTTTCCACAATAATGAATTTTTTATATCTATCACTAAGAATTTTAACACATAATACTAAATAATTATTTGGTTACAGAGGAAACATAAATGAAAATTATGAACTATATAGAAAAAAATTACATCATTATATATTGAAACCTGTGGGATGCTGCCAAAGTAATACTCAGAGAGCTATTTATAAGGTAAAATATATTTATTATTACACAACTGAAAATAAATGACATAAGCTTTGATTTAATAAACATGAAAAAAACAAAGTAAACCAAATATTAAATACTCAGATTCATCACCAGATCCCCCTTCAAGGAGAGACTTTCTACTCAGGGACATATAGGAAATATGGTCAGCAGGCAGCCTCCAGCTGCCAGCCTCTTTAGGGTCCACCTCAGCTGCAAAGAGCCCTCCTTGTTTGAGGCCACATTTTCCAGGGTAGCCTACACCTGGTAACTGAGGGAAGTGGGATATAAAGACCCATTATCTTTTTCTAATCATTGAATGAATAAGTCATAGGAATAAAAGGCACAGCATAGGGAAGATAGTCAATGATATTGTAATAACTGTATGATGACAATAGCTCACTTGTAGTGAGCATAGCATAATGTATAAACTTGTTGAATCACTATGTTTTACACCTGAAACCAATGTAACACTGATATCAGCTATAGTCAAATATAAATAAATAAATTAATTAAATAAGTAAATAGGTAAGTAAGTAAATCAATAAGCAAACCGAGATTTTCTTACCTACAGAATAACTTATATAACCATAAAATCTGACTCAGGGGATAACCACTATGAGTCATGATGGTCTGAAAAAGCTTAATGGGTGTGTTTCAGTCTCAAAAATAGGCTTTGATTAGAATGAAATGGACATAGGCATCTCTAAGTCTTTGGGAGGAAGAAGTTATCTTAGAGATGATGGATGATATGTCAGATGAGAGGATATGAACAAAAGCTAAAAAAGAAACAAAAGTCTTGGTTGCACATTAATGTAAGAAAATAAAAACAATTTGAGGTTTATGAACAGGAACTGACAGGAAGGTAGCAGTTGGCAAGAGTAAACTGTCGGATGGACTCATATAAGTGGAAACATGAGGCCTAAAGGACAATACAAAGAGTTAAGGCATGAGTAATGAAAGGCTAAACCAAGAGGTGACAACGAGAGTATTTTAAGAGGTATAGGTGGATATCATTTTATTTTATTTTTTTTACAAATAGTTTATTGTGAAATTAGTTTCCACATAACACTCAGTGCTCATCCCCACAAGTGTCCTCCTCCATGCCCATCCCTCCTCCCCCTCACATCCATCAGTCCTCAGTTTTTGTCAGCATTCAAGAGTCTCTCCCTTTCCCCCACAATTTCCGCCCTTCTTCTCCCCCTTGGTCCTCTGTCAAGTTCCTCCTAATCCTCCTATACGTGCACACATATGATATTTGTCCTTCTCTGCCTGACTTATTTCGCTCAGCATAACACCCTCAAGGTCCATCCATGTTGCTACACATGGCCAGATTTCATTGTTTCTCATTGCCATGTAGTATTCCATGGTATAGATAAACCACATCTTCTTGATCCATTCATCTGTGGATGGACACTTAGGCTCTTTCCATGTTTTAGCTATTGTGGAGAGCACAGCACTTACTTATTCCTCGTGAGCTTGAACAGTCTCAGAGGCCCACAGGACTCCAGGCAGCCTTTACCAGTTGATCACAGTTGGCATGGGAATTGAATAAATTTGCCATCCTTATCCTAAATCCTATCGAAGTCCCATCTCCTTGACTAATCCCATTTACTTCACCTATACACACCACAAGCAGTTGGGGCAACTGGGCAGCTCAGTGAGTTAAGCACCTGACTTCGGCTCAGATCATGGTCTCATAGCTTGTGGGTTTGAGCCCTGCATCACACTTTGTGGTAACAGCTCAGAGGCTAGAGCCTACTTCAGATTCTCTATCTCCCCTCTCTCTCTCTATCCCTCCCCTGCTCATGCTCTCCTCTGTTTCTCAAAAGTAAATAAATGTCAAAAAATATATTTAAAAAAAAGATCAGAGTACATGTGCTCCTATGCCTCAGCATTTCTGTATCCCTTGGGTAAATTCATAGCAGCACTCTCCACAATAGCTAAAACATGGAAAGAGCCTAAGTGTCCATCCACAGATGAATGGATCAAGAAGATGTGGTTTATCTATACCATGGAATACTACATGGCAATGAGAAACAATGAAATCTGGCCATGTGAAGCAACATGGATGGACCTTGAGGGTGTTATGCTGAGCGAAATAAGTCAGGCAGAGAAGGACAAATATCATATGTTTGCATGTATAGGAGGATTAGGAGGAACTTGACGGAGGACCAAGGGGGAGAAGAAAGGCGGAAATGGTGGGGGAAAGGGAGAGAGGCAAACCATGAGAGACTCTTGAATGCTGACAAAAACTGAGGACTGATGGATGTGGGGGGGAGGGGGGGATGAGCATGGAGGAGGACACTTGTGGGGATGAGCACTGAGTGTTACGTGGAAACTAATTTGACAATAAACTATTTGTAAAAAAAAAATAAAAAAAAATAAAAAAAAGATCAGATGCAGTCATTGAGCTTCTGTTTCAATAGGGATAGGAAAATTCTATTCCTTTTTGAGGCTGAGACAAAAGCTGCTTCCATTATCCTCCACTCCCTGGGAGTTACCAGGACTCCAAGAGCCACCATAATCTTTTTTGAATCCATATATAAACCTTTTGGGTTTTCAAAGACAGCTATCATGTTTTCCTAGAATTTTCTCCTCTCCCAAGGAAATAGCTTTAGCATCTTTAGGACCTAATGTTACATATCACTTTACTCACTTTACCAAAACTCCCACCTGCCTGAAAAACATACATACCTCCACTATCATGCTTTACATGCTCAGACTGAACTAGAAAATGGAAATACTGACCCTAAACAACAGAGAAAAGCATCTATATCTAACTTATGTGCATTCCCAGCTACCAGATGCTAAAAGTTTTCCCCCAAGGACAGCAGGGAAGTAAGAATAAGTCTAAAGGGCTCCATGGGGATAAAAGGAGATGATGCAAAGCAGGAATATGTTACAGCTGTTGGAACTTCAACAGTCTAACTACTGAGTCGAACAGATGATACATTTCAGGACATTTTTCCCTTGGGCCATGTGAATTTTAGGGTTGAAGAATATAGCAGAATAAAAATAGGTTCTGAATAAAATTACAGCATATTGAAGATGAATAAATTTGGCTCTAATAGCCGAATAGAACAGGCTGCATTATCTTTTAGCCAGTTTTTACATAAAGGAAATGCTATTATCAACCCCTTCTAAGCATTTCAAAGGAAAAACTTTTACTTGATTTTTCAAGCTTCATATGAGTTAGTTTATTAGAGAAACATGAAGAATTAATCAAAACAAAAGCATTATGTTTTATATCTGAATAGATTTTAAACCTCTTAAGGGCAAGGGCTATTTTTTAAATTTCATCCAGTGATTAGAATATGAAGGATACTAAAATTATGTGCTATTAACATAAAAATAATAAATAAGTAAAAACATTTTATAAGCATGGAAAATGTCTTAAACTTTTGGTTAATTTTCATTGTCTTTATAATTGAATCTGCAGAAATAACCAAAAATTCCAAATTGTTTTTTGAAATTTGATCTATCTTCCTTGTGTATCCCAAGTTCTTGATAACCACAAGCAACTTAAACAAATCATACTGAAAAGCATTGAGGCCTTACATTTACACAAGACAAGAGGAAGGTCTTATTGCTTAATCTTCTCTTTTCATCTTTGGCTTCCCTGTCTTTGCTTGTAACTTTTTATGATCAGCAGTTTCTCTTAAATAGTGTTCTGTTACTCAGAAACCCCAACTACAACCATCTCTTTATAGGACATCATTAAGCCTTGCTTTTTTCCTTTTTCTTTATTTAGTGCTTGACCCCATTGTTTCAGTTTCCAATAAATCTTGTCACTTCAACTAATAAGAAACAATGGAGTCACACTGCCTTATATCACATATCTCATGAGAAAGAACTGCTGGCTATACATAAACTTTTAAATTCATGAGACTTCTTGAATAAGAAGTTGTCAAAATAACATTGACAGTGGTTGAGTAATTTGAAAAACTAAATTAAGATACTTGGGATGCCTGGGTAGCTCAGTCAGTTAATCTATGTAACAAGGCCTTGCTATGATAGACTACAATCTAGAGTCCACTACCATTTTCCCAAACCTTCAAACAACTTAAATAATCTATAATTAGCTAGCATTTCAAATATTGAGTAATAATATAAGGCTCTCCATATCTCATAGCTTTAAATATTGACCTCTAGTGGAGTAATTCTAGAACAGTAATAAGTCATAGGTGGGTATGTCACTCCCCAAACTCAACCCCTCAACAGTGTACCATCATAATTCTTCTAGTTATTACCTTTGTTTCACAACTGCCCCTACGTGTCTCCCACCAGAGACCTTCTTGACATTCTCCTGTGTCAGTTGCAAGGATTCAAGTAAAGAGTGTTTTAGTTCTTCATCCAAAAAAAAGCTTACGAACTTTTTCTCTGGCTATCTAATGGTCTCTATTTTAGAGTAGCAATGTATCACTCTTTATAGTATTATGTTTGGTTTGGTTTAGTTTTTTAAGATCAGTTGAAGTTTCTTGATCTTAATAATGTAATTAATTATGCTCACCTAGTTGACATTGATAAGAGCAATTACAACAGAATACTTACTGAACACTTCCTATGCACTGGTTAGCTAGACACATTACAAGCTTTGTCTCATATAATCATTTCAGCACTTTGACCTATATGCTATGAATAACTCTTGTTTTGTTTATGTGAAAACTGTTAGGTGTGTGATCTTGGGAAAATTCTTTACCTTTTTAGATTTCTCTAAAATGGGAGTAATATTAATCTCAATGAGGATTCAGTAAAATAATCCATAACTCACATAAGATGCCTGACCTACAGTAAGTGCTCCATAAATGTTAGCATTCATTGAGTAACTTGCCCCAGGTCACATAGCTAATAAGTGGTGAAGCCAGGGATCAAAGCCAGACAGTTAGCCTCCAGAGATACACTTGACTGTCTCAAACGGTATGCATAAAGCACTTATAAATAGTGGTTATTATCAAACTTGAGAAGCCGAGATTCTGAAGCATGAAAACAGATATCTCCATAGAGTACGCTTTTCCCAAATGAACTTTAAGTTTGATTCCTGGATTTATTAGTTGTAGTTTTACTATCTCCTTCAACAAATTTAAAATTCTGAAGCAGCAGTCTTATATTTATTTAACATTCATTATAAATTCTGACACATAAATGTTATCAGTGAAAATTTTAAGTCCAAGACAATATTAACAAAAAGGTATATAGACTTATAGCAAGGAAACCCATCTTTTGTCTCAACAGAGTTTCAAAGTTTTAGTAAAGAGACTAAGTATTATACAGGAAATACTGAGAAAATCTCTGATTGGCAAGTGTTCCATAAAAACGGGGATTCTAGAAGTAGAGGAAGACTTTCCAATTGGTCTTCATATAAATTGACAGTCCTTGGCTGACTATAAAAAGGCTAACAGAAGTTTAGAGACATTTCAAAAAGAAGAAGGAAAAAAATCTTTGCTTCTGTTTGGGGCATTTCCTGGAACAAGTTGAGTTGATGGTGGCTCTTATGGCAAATCATTTCTCAGTATTCCCATGTGATGTTTATTGGAAAACCCTGCGAGGAAGGTGGGCCAGACCTTCTTATTCCTCCATTGCCAGTGAAGAAATAGTAGCTTATGAATTAAGGCTTCCCAAGACCACACAGCTATTTAAGTGAAGAACCTGGACTAGAATCTAGATCTTCTCATCCCCTATTCATTGTTCTTCCCACCATGTCATGTTGATTCCATATCTCTTTTGTTTTGATCGGAACTAGTAATCCTTTATTTAATGTCGATTTAAAAATATTTTTACCACATACTAGAGAAATAATTTGACAATCATTTTTATTTCCACTGGCCATTAGAAGGGATTTAACTTTCCAAAGATGAAAACTGTGTGTAGTATTATTTAAAAGTGTCTCCTGTTGACCTCTAGAAGAAAAAATTTGCTAATCTGATCTTTTGCCTCCCTTAAATATCTCTTAAAATCATATAAAAACTGTGCAAGCACTATCCATTTTGTACATAAATGTATTTTATGCATAAGATGTATTTTTCTTATTTTAGCCTAAGATTTATTCTGTATTTCTTATTTCTTCTTTGACAGCTAAAGCTACTGAGTTAGAAGAATCTTTCTTGTAACTGGTAAAGTGGTCAGGTAAACACATAGAGACCTTTGTCCTCTACATACAAGTTCCTCTCCATTTTTGTAAAGTCTGGCCTCAAGCAATTTCTTCTTGCTCAAAAATAGCATGACACAGCAAAGAGCCCTAAGTGGATTGAGGTCATTTAGGTGCCTGAACAACAGAGCAAGTACCAGGAGACTTGCATAACTGGTTTTAATGAATACCCTAAAAATACAGTTACAGAGTTCATATTCTAAAACCTCTTGTAACTGTCAAACAATTAGTAACTGTAGAAGAAAATGCAAACTGGAACCACAACAATCTCCAGTATTTTATCCTCTTTCTTTCCCCTACCTTTCTCCTCACCAGTGTGAAGATTAATGATGCTGGCAAGTGAATTTTAAAACTTAAAGTCATCATTCCCAAGAAAAGTATATCCATTTTAATTACTAAAATTAGTGGTAATTACTATAATCCATCTTAGTAATACAAATACATTTTCTGGAAATTGCAAAGAAACTATATATTAAGATTTAAACTGAAAATCTACAGAGGAAGGCCAGTATAACCTCTAAGGGTTGTATTTTTTAACTCAATTGCTGATTTTTGAGAGAGGAATTTAGTTTATAATTTGCTATTAGCATGTATTAAAGAAAAATAAGAAGGGGGTTACAAACTAGCAAAACTATAAAGGCAAACTAACCCTTTTCTGTGATTAATGTAATCATAGTCTTGGGGAAGGGGAAAGAGAAAGGACCAATGGGTTGCCTCTTCCTGAATCAGCGCTCATTAGCTACTAAGAAAAACAAACCAGACACTGAGACCAAGATATTCCAAAGAGGGAATGTGACTACAAGTGCTCTCATTTCAAGCTAAAATTTTTATGGGCTAAAGGAAGCATAGTGAAAGATTACTGAGAAAGGTAATGGATTGTACCTTAAACATTTACCTCTATACTTTTTTCTAATTTATCATCCTTTTAAAAATTTAATCATTTAAAATCAAGTTAGTTAACATACAGTGTAGTATTGGTTTCAGGAGCAGAATCCAGTATTCATCACTCACATTTAATTTTTTTTTTTTTTTTTTTAGTCTTTATTTTGAGAGGCAGAGACAGAGAGTGATCAGGGGAGGGGCATAGAGAGAGGGAGACACAGAATCCAAAGCAGGCTCCAGGCTCTGAGCTGTCAGCACAGAGCCCAACACAGGGCTCGAACTCACAGACTGTGAGATCATGACCTAGTCTGAAGTTGGCCACTTAACTAACTGAGTCACCCAGGCGCCCCTCATCACTCACCTTTAACACCTAGTGCTCATCCCAAGAAGGGCCCATCTTAATGCTCATCATCTATTTAGCCCATCCCACCACCCACCACTCCTCAATTTGTTCTCTGTACTTAAAACTCTCTTACGGTTTGCCTCCCATTCTCTTTTTATTTTTCTTTCCCTTCTCCTATGATCATCTGCTTTGTTTAAATTCCACATATGACTGAAAGCATAAGGTATTTGTCTTTCTCTGACTGACTTGTTTCACTTAGCATAATATACTCTAGTTCCATGTTGTTGCAAATGGCAAGATTTCATTCTTTTTGATTTCTGAGTAGTATTCCATTGAATATATCTTCTTTACCCATTCATCAGTCGATGGACATATGGGCTCTTTCCATAATATAGCTATTATCGATAGTGCTGCTATAAACATTGGGGTGTCATGTCTCTTCAAATTAGAACTTTATGTATCCTTTGGATAAAGACCTAATATGCTGGAAACTATAGAAAACTTACGAAAGAAATTGAAGAAGACACAAAGAAATGGAAAAACATTCCATGCTAATGGATTGGAAGAACAAATATTGTCAAAATGTCTATTATACTACCCAAAGTAATCTATACATTCAATATAATTCCTATCAAAATACCACCGGCATTCTTCACAGAGCTAGAATAAACCATCTTCAAATTTGTATAGAACCAGAAAAGACCCCTAATAGTCACAGCATTGTTGAAAAAGAAAGCCAAAGCTGGAGGCATCACAATTTTGGACTTCAACCTGTATTACAAAGCTGTAATCATCAAGACAGTGTGCTATTGGTACAAAAATAGACACATAGATTTAAGTTACCATCTTTAAAATAGTGGTAGTTTAACATTGTTGAAGCTTACAAAAGCAAAGCTTATGTTTTAGATAAAATAAAAATACACAGAAAAATAAATCATAGAGATATAAGAAGAACACTACTGCATAGAAATCCCAGAGAATGGTTCTAGAACTTAAATCTTTCCTTTTGGAACTAACAACAGTAGCATCTATTGTTACCTTGTAGCAGTATATCGAGGTAGGAGAATAATCTTTTTAAAAAATTGTATTAACTTCTTTACATATAGAATCTAAAAATGAAGACATGATGTGACGTCTAATGAATTGTCATGACATTTTTTGGGGGGGGAGGCTGGATTAAATGATGATTTGCTTGTCTGAGGTCTCCTTTCATTTAGTTTTTTTCCCCTCAAACTTAGTTAAAGCTGAGAATATCATTGTAATAAGCTATCCTAAACTTTCAAGTATATTTATTTAGCTTAGGTAAGAACTCTACAAAGTAATTTGAGGGTCAATTGGTAAAACAGTTAATTGGATCATTAAACAACTACCTAATTTGATTGCTATAAAAGCTCAATTAACAGGAATGTGAAATGGATGATTTCATAATTTCATCCATATTGCAGCTAAACTGAACAGGCCATGTGTCCCATAGATTTATTGCTCAATGATTGGCCATTAAGACAAGAAAGAAAATGATGAATATAGGTCTCATCTGTGAAGACTGTACTATGACATTACAAGGGCTCCCAGTAATGACTAAATACACACACACACACACACACACACACACATTCTCTTTCTTCTATATTACTTTTCCCATACCACATGACTTCCAAATCACAAGTTAAGACTGAACTGTTTAAGGTCCCAAATTAGGACTAAGTTTCCAGCTTTCCACTAGTTTTTAGTTGTCCTTTCCAACAGTAAACTCAAGAACAAAGAAAAAGAAAACTACATATACCTAAGTCCTATTGTGTCAGGAATTTTCATTCATAGCATTAATCGAATCTTCACAACTACTGAACATGAAAAGTGCTGTTATTTCCACTGTCTACAAGAGGGTCTTCAGGCACAGGGAAGTTAAGGAGGCAGTCAAAAATACATGAGTATTAAGTGACAAAACTACAAGTCTCCTCCAACCACTCCCCTTCTCAAGTGGTTTTAAATTTTACCTTTAAAAAAGAATTATCTTGTTGCTGATGACATGTGATCACTGTAAAAATTAAAATTGTATAAAGAAAGTTAAAGGATCACCTCACTGCCAGTTTAGACACATACATACAAACACATATACACACCCCAAATATAACCATATGGCAGTCCTGGCAGCTTGCTCCTTCCCTGTAAGGACACAGTCCTGAATGTTCAATTATTTTAATTTTTATTGAGCTGAAGTCAAATCTGCTTACTAAGGCTATGCAGAATAAAAAAAAATTTTTTTCTTCTGTTAAAAGCTTTTCCAATACTGCGTTTGAAAATAATTCTCATGTCCCAACTTAGAATTTTCTTTTTCAGGCTTACCAGGCCCAGTTCCTTCAACTCTCTCTCATCTGATAAGGTCTCCAGCTGTATAATTATCTTGGATAATATCCTGGAATTAACAATATTCCAGATATAGTTTGATCAGCTGTAAAATACTTAACTCTCTTAATTTGGACAAAGTCATTACTTTTGTGACTGAAATCTAGGTTTGCATTTACTTTCTAGGGCATTTATAGCAAATTTTCTGTTCCTAATGAGTTTATAGCCAATTAAAATGCCTAAGTACTTTTGCCAGATCATCTCCTTTGTATATGAGAACACTGATCTGTCTTAATCTAATTGTGTATTCTCCACATTAATTCCTACCATGCTACTATTATTTGCCTATAATCCAAACTTGACAAAGACTTTAATCTTTTCTCTCATCCAGTAAATTAATTATCCCTTCCAGGTTATGTCATTTCAGACTGAATCCATTCAGCTCCTATGTCTTCAGGTCACTAATAAAAATGTCAATCAGGTTAGAACAAAGGTCATAGCCTTGCAATTTGTCACTCAAAACAACCCCTCCACCTTGATATTAATCCATTAATCAACTGCCTTTGTGCACCATGCCATGATGCAATGGACAAAAAGTCATTCAATGGTACTTTGAATTAGCCCTAAATACCTCCCATACTTCACTTAATGATTGCAGCATAAAATGTGATAAAATTACATACTGGCTGCATTCAAGATGACATGGGGCCATCATTTTTTTGTTCATTGTTACATATGTATTATAGAGTATATTATAAAAGATATCACTGGTACATAATAGATATTTTCAGGGCGCCAGTGTGTCTCAGTCGGTTGGGCGTCTGACCTTGGCTCAGGTCATAATCTCACGGTTCATGAGTTCAAGCCCCACGTCGAGCTCTGTGCTGACAGCTTGGAGCCTGGAGCCTGCTTCGAATTCTGTGTCTCCCTCTCTCTCTGTCCCTCCCCTGCTCATGCTCATGCACTCTCTCTCTCAAAAATAAACATTAAAAGAAAAAATTAAAAAGAGAAAAAAATAGGTATTTCTTTTAGAATCAAGAGAACTTTAAGTTTTAAGCAATGAATTGATTTAAAGAAAAATTTTAGGTATATAAAAATAGAAATGATGTGTGAATATGGCAAAAGAAAATTAAAGATTTAAAAAAATGACTGAAAGTAGGGAAACCCTTACTACAGAAATACAGAAAAACTTGTGGTTCTTTTTTATTTAAAAAAAATTTTTAGTCTTTTGTTTATTTCTGAGAGAAACAGCATGAGCAGGGGAGGGTCAGAAAGAGAGGGAGATACAGAATCTGAAGCAGGCTCCAGGCTCTGAGCTAGCCATCAGCACAGAGCCTGATGCGGGGCTCGAACCCATGAACCGTGTGATCATGACCTGAGCTGAAGTCGGACGCTTAACTGACTAAGCCACCCAGGCGTCCCAAACTTTTGGTTTTCAATACACAATATGCATCACCTGATCCACATAAAACCGCAATAGAGAGTACATGAGGGATATCAAATACGTACAGAATGCCTCACAGAATATATAGCCACTATTCAGTAAGCTTCAAAAAAAAAAAAAAAATAGGAAGAGTTTCACGCAATTTTACTTGTCCTAAGCAAACATTTACAGGTTCCTAGGAATCAACACCTGCCTCTAATACTCTACAAAAATAGGCAGGGTTAAAATATAACAATAGAAACGTACTTTTCAGTATTTTCCCCAAAATACCCACAAGCCCTCTAATAATCTGCTTTACAACTGTGTATGGCCTAAAGCTTGTGAATCTATGACTTCTAGTATACTTTTACACCCATTATAAAAACTAGAGATAGAGGCTATCTCTAGTCCTTTTGATACTTCCACTACCCAAAATTCCTCCAAGATAACTGGAAATAGTTCCTAAATCACAGATGGAGTTTTTTCACTACTCTAGTGTGTATTTCATTTGACCTCCAGGACTTGAATTAATGTAAACCATCTGAATACTCTCATCAGTCAGACAATAACCATTTTGTACATTCACTAACTGCTGAATAATATGTTTAAAATTGTTTCCCCTGGGAAGCTTAGAGTTTAGCAGAGAAGAAGTACATGTAAATAAATACATATTTACATACAATATGACAAGTGCTGCAACAGAAATATGTACAGAATGCTATGTGAATACAGAGGAAAAACTATCCATCTTCGCGTGGCTTTAAAAAGGTGGAGGTGTGTGAGTTGAGTTAGGTCTTAAAATTGTCCATGAATTCCCCTGAAAAAGAGGAGCATTTGCACAAAAGGATTAGGAAATCCAATATTCAAGAAATACTGAAAAGTTTGGCAAAGTTTTTGAAAAGTTTCAAAAAGCATGAAAGGAATAGATGAGATAAAAGAAAAGCTCAAAACATACTATGATGGGCTTTATGTACCATGATAAGAAGTTTAGGCTTAATCCTATAAAGTATATAAAACTAAAAAATGTTTTTAAGCATGGGAATGACAAGATTTATTTTTAGAGAAATAATTTGTGGGAGTAAATGCCGGAGACCGAAACTGCACAGGTCATCCCTGATGGCAAGGCCCAGGGAAGAGACTGCAAGGCAGTCAGAAGAACCCCTGGAAGAATTCTTCTCTACTTTGTCTGTACCTTTTACTCTCACTTCTGCTGTTAGTCTATTCTAGGGTTAATACGAAACCAGAATTGCCCAAAGTTCCTCCCTTCCTCCAAAATGGAATGTACCTAAATATCATGTCTGCCCCCTCACTCAGATGTTGTCTAATGAATATTGTAGCAATTAGCAAAACTGGAGACAGTCCACTATGCATGGAGTCTATAAGAGACCTAGAATTCATTTTCCTTGTATGGGTCTAATTGCCAGTAAGAATACATATTATCCCATAAGCAGAGACAAAAACAGGACTTAATAGTTGTGGAGGACTTTCTCGAAATAGTGTTATAGAAATATTTGCCTGTAGGGGCGCCTGGGTGGCTTAGTTGGTTAAGCGTCCGACTTTCACTTGGGTCATGATCTCACGGTTCATGGGTTCGAGCCCCGCGTCGGGCTCTGTGCTGACTGCCAGCTCAGAGCCTGGAGCCTGTTTCAGAGTCTGTGTCTCCCTCTCTCTCTGACCCTCCCCTGCTCATGCTGTCTCTCTCCTAGAAATAAATAAAACATTTAAAAAAAAAAAAAAAGAAAGAAATATTTGCCTGCTAACCTCAAGCCTGTAAGGCAACTTATGGATTGTTCTGGTCAAAGAATGAGATAGGTAAATGCAGAGACCAAATTCTAGCTGATCCACGTAAAACATTTCCATATGTCATCTATGATAAATGTTGACATTGTTCTTTCTTAGTAAGGGGTTGTGAGAGTCTGTTACCTACAACTGCAGGTACAAGTATATCCTGTTTTTGCATGTCCACTGAATTTAAACAATTAAAGGGCACTGTGATCTCATGTATTCTGGCAATATACTTCACTTATCCTTAGATACCCTGTCATATGTAGTAAAGAATATGTAAAACTTTGTTATGACTACCTGGTTAAATTTTATTGGTTGAAGTGGAAATTTTGTACCGTGAAATCGCTGTTGCCAAGAAAACTTAGAAATGTTAAGTCTATGACTGTACTCAAAAAATGTAAACTGTTTAAGCATGATTGTTTGAATCTGCTATATAAAAACCCTAAGCTGAAAAATAAATTTGAGCAGTCCACCTGAAGAGGCTGGCTCCGTGTCTTCTTTCACCGATGCCAACCATCAGTCTCCAGGCCAACCCTGGCTTGCAGAGGCTGGACCCCTGCAAGTAAAGAAGTTGTCTTCTTTACTTGATTGGGAGATGAGGGAAGGAAATGTATGCCAACAAGCAAGAAGAACTATTTTAAGGAGGCTGCTGAGATAATGCAGGAAAACAATAATGAGGGCAACAATCAAGGTGCTATCCTATTTGAGCCTTCAGTTTCTCATCAATGTGTTCTGCCAATTTAATAATCAGTTTTGATAGAAGAGGTGAAAGAAAACAGAGGACTAATTCTACTATTTCTCCATCACCTATTAATGTTAGAATTTCCCCAAGTGAGAACTATCATTTGTTTTTCTACTTTCCAAAAAATATACAAAAAATTTTAAACAATCAAAAGCCAAATCTTTTAGAATTTTCTATATGCTTCAGATTATTCTAGGCTTTTATCCTTTATGACATTATTATTACAGGTTTCTGTTACTCTTCTATTTGAATTTGGTTACACATATGCAGCAAAATTCGCTAGATGCCTTGCAGTATGTGTCTATCTCTAATTTACTAATAGAACTCCAAAATTCTAGGTAGAAACACAGTTATCTAAAGTTTGTATTTCCCAGCCTTCAATATAGGTAGGTGTGGCCATCTGACTATTTTTGGCCAAGGGAAGAGGAGCTAGTATGTTCAGCTTAAGAGTATCTTTATAGGGTAGAGACAAGTCCTTCTTCCCTTCTTCCTTCATGGTGGATGGAATGTAAGGTGATGGCTGGAACTAGAGAAGTCATACTAGAACAGGAAGTGACCTTGAGAAAGGTGTCTATATGTAAAAGAAGCACAAATAAGGCCGGGTCATAAGAACCTTATAAAATACAGATACTGTGGAAATTCTGGATTATCTACCCTCACAGTTTAACAGGAAAGAGAAATTTCTATCCTGTTTAAGCTACTCTAACTTTAAGTTCCTAGCAACCAAACCTAATCCTAAGTGATAAGGTATCCCTTTGAAATTTTAAATTTTAATTTCTTACATATTTTCTTTAAAGATCATAAACTACAAGTAGAACAATAAGTACAAACACCACTGTCACTCTTTCTCCATATCACTCAATTCTTGTGTACCATATAGGTTTACTTGGTGCCTCTCTTTCCTTCCTCACTGGAGAAATATCAAATTGTAAAGTCAACATATCATGTTGTTGTCATTACTAAGACATCATTTCTTTTAAGTTCATTGGTCAAGGGAGTCTACTTATCTTTTCTAAAAAGTCTTTGAAATCAACATCCTTAGAGAAATAGTCCTAAATGCAGACTGCCTGAGTTAAAATCTGGCTCTACTGATTACCTTTAATACTGGGCAAATTACTTAATTTTTCTAAGCCACAGTTTCTTCATCTTAAAACTGGATTAATTGTTTCTGTGAGGATTAGAGGCAATGTAAAACACTTAGTACAGTGCCTTGTATATTGTAACCATTCAATAAGTAAAGCTACCATTACTTAGCCTGACTTACATTCCCTCATTCTCTTTCTTCGGTTTTACAAATTCCAAAATGACATGGTCACTGTGATCCATGGCCTTTCACACTTTCACAATTCCAAGAAGTTATCTCCACAAGTTTTCTACAAAAAAAAATTATATTTTTAGTTTTTCATTTATTTGCCTGTCTAAGCAAATATTTATAGTTGGTGTAAATTTATCCATTATGACCACCTCAATATTATTCAGTATTGACAAAAGATTTCAGCACCCACATCTATGTATGTATGTGGTTATATTGGTGCTAATTACTTTAATTATTGAGGGTTCCTGAGAAAAAAAATAGAAGTTGACTCAATACATAAATGATATATTCACACCAAACAAGGTCTTAATGGTGTCACAGAGTAATGTATGACTAAAGGTTCTGAAGCAATTCAAATGGGGAAAAAATGGTAGCACACAATGACACAGGCATAACAAAAACAAAAGACCTATCTCTATAATCAACACTATATTCACATATTGAGTAGAGATTTGGTTTTAGCAAACCAAAACATTATCTGTCTCATTAAATTTATACTAATTGAAATTTTGCTAAATTTTCAGTTTCACTCATATTAAATTTATAAAATTTGGTTTTTCCTTGTACAAAAATTACAAACACAAATGGACTATATAAGCTTTTGTATATTTATTTTAATAAAAAATAATTTAGGGCACCTGGTGGCTAAATAGGTTGAGAGTCTGATTTCACCTCAGATCATGATCGCACAGTTTATGAGTCTGAGCCCCATGTTGGGCTCTCTGCTGACAGCTCAGAGCCTGGAGCCTGCTTCGGATTCTGTGTCTACCTCTCTCTGGCCCTTGCCCACTCACACACTCTCTCTCTCTCTCAAAACTAAATAAATATTTTAAAAAATCATTCTTAATAAAATAAAATAAAAATAATTTAAATCAGCACTATCTATAAAAATTTTCTTATCTTTAAAAAGGGACTGGAAATGTATATCTTGATTTCAGTGGTAGTTACTTGGATGAACATATATATACAAATTCACTGAACTAAACACTTAATATTTGTGTAGCTGTATCAAACCTCAGTGAAAAAGTATTAAAAAATAAAACACAAACAAACAAAAGTAGTTTGTATATTTCCTCTGTTTGAGGAAACATTGACACAGCAGATTTAAAATAGACAGATTTCACTTCCAGTTGCAATTCTATTACTTAATAGCTAGGTAAACTGGGATATACTTCTTAACCAGTATAAGTCCCATTTTGTCCACTTGTAAAATGAGGATAAAACAGATCCTTGCAATGTGTTGTAAGAGTTATAGGGACATTTTGTAGGTAAAATACCAAAAGCAGACCTAATATATAATGGTGCTTACTAAATAACAGTGATAAAATGAAGGAAGGGAGATAGCATGGCAGGGAAGGTGGGAGGGAGAGAGAGAAGTAGAAAGGAAGAGCGGGGAAAGCAAGGAAGGTTTTGCTTAACATGTACACACATGCATACATATGTACACATATAACCACATGCATGTGATTCTGAAGGTTTTAAGCAAGGTAAATAAAGAGGAAGATAAATAAAGCAGTCCTTTAGAACTACAGTGTGACAGTTTATTAAGGAAGGGTTAGAGTAGAAACCAAAGAATAGGAAGTTTACTAAAAATTCATCATAACTTTCAATAACCAAACAGTTATAAATCAGTAAATTATACGTCTTGCAGTGAGCTTTTAGAGAGCTTCAAAAACTATTCAATCTATCTGAATTTTTCTCCAAACCTCAAAAAAACATTTATTCAGTACCTGTTTTCTGTAGAACTAATAAAAAGGGTCATGATTATGCCTTTTCAGGAACATATGAGCTAAATGGATACACTAAGATCCATAAAGTGAAAAATTTACATATTCATTTTAGATTCAAGTAAAGAAATAATGGCTTTGGATCTAAAAAAGGAAAAAAAAAACCACTGTGATGATATTCATTGTCAGCACCACTGAGACGCTAGAAGGAGAGGAGGGCTGTTTCAGATAAAGTGGTCAGCAACGGTCTCTGTGGGAAGATGACATGCAAGTAGTAGAAGCAGCAGCTAGCCAAATGGATGCTTAGAGGAAGAACATTTCTATAGAAGGGAGCCAAACTCGTGTGTTCAAGGAAAAGCAAGGAGCAAAATGAGCTAAAGAAAAGGAATAGCAGAAAATGAGATCAGAGAAATAGTGAGGGAGAGATCAAAGGGAACATTTGGACCAAGATAAGAACTTTTAATTTGATTCTAAATGAGTTGAAAAACTATTGGAGAATTCTTAGCAAAGGAGTGACCTAATCTAACTTGAATTCTTCAAAGGATTACTTTGGATTCTATTTTGAGAAGAAACTGTAGGGGCAGAAGACAAAAGAATGGAGAACATTTGGCAAGGGGATTCATAAAAGCAGAAAGCATATTGGCTTTCTTCTCTTCCCCCAGTAGAAGAGCCACTAAAGAACCACTTTTACAGACTGAAAGAACCTTAGGAAAGGGGAGATGAATAAATATGTTCTTCTGGGGGTAGGGTTTTGCTGAACCTTAAAACCCAGACCATCAAAGCTATGACCACCAAGGTTGGAACTCTAAGGCAGCTGATATATGACCCCTGGCATTTGGGAATATTTCAGAACAGGGAGATGGATACTTGCCTCCCACACGAAAAGTATGAAGGTGACTAGAGCTTCCCATGATGGTGGCAAAGAGAAAGGGAGGTAAAAGGGAACAGCCTACTTGTTGTCCATTGTTAAGGCAAATGGCAATGTTGTCCATTGTCAGTTCCTGTGGGCAAATAGGAAACCACAGAAGGTAACAAGGCTGGATCTACCCCTCATAATCTAATTTTCTGCCAGGAACAGAGAAACCCAGGATAAAGAGGGAGAGGGTGTGTATCTCTAGGAGCAGGGGCTGAGGTTGGGTCATAAGAGTTCAGCCTGGATACACTGGCTGCACAGTGCTTTCTTTATTATATTAGGAGGCTGTCATAAGTAAGATTTTTCACTTTTCCCATACTCTCCCTTCTCTCACCATCTATCCTAGAAGGAACCAAAAAAAAGTAGAAAAGGAATAAAAAATAAAGAGACCTAGTGCAAGCACAGATTCTACCCCACCTTTCTTTATTTCATGAATGCTAACTCTTGCTTTGCTCCATAAGTATATTAGAAAAAAAAATAGAAAAAAATCATACCCAGGAAATTGTCTTTGGGGCCACTGCTAACTCATTTCTCATTATAATCCAACTTGCATTGTAAGAACTCAAGGTAGTTTGCATAATATTTAGAGACAACACCATAGCCAATTATGTAAGTGAGGTTTTTTTCTAAATAGAACATAGAGAAAGAAGGTCATTCCTGTCTTCAATCTAAATGTTGTTGTCTTTATTTGATCTTGACAGAAATTCATCTGTAATTGCTTGCATAAAGTATAATAATAATCTCTTTACGTCTGTGGGGAGCCAAAAAAATGAAGCTTTAGAATTTCAGCTACTTAGTACTCGTGCATAGAGAATCATATAAATAAATGACAGACAAATAAATGATATACAGAGAATAAATAAATGACAGAAGATATCAATGATTATAGTATATATTAATATAGATTTATTCATTCAGCAAGTAAATATTGAGTATTACTATGTGGTAGGCACTGAAAATTAAGTAGAGTTCTTACAATCCAATGGGATGGGTAGATATTTTAAAAGTAAACACACAAATCATTATATAATTCTAAATTCAGATGAATACTATGAAGCAAAGGACAAGATGTAGTGACAGACAACTTTACATTTGGAGGACAGGGGAAACTTTTCTGAGCTGGTACCTGAAGGATAAAAAGGAATAAGCAGATGAAGATTTGGAACAAAGCCCCTGATGTGGAATAGAGCTTGGTGTTCACCAGAAACTTATTTTGTTGTTGTTGTTTAATGTTTCAAGTTTTTATTTAAATTCTAGTTGGTTAACATAGAGCATAATATTATTTTCAGGAGTAGAAATTAGTAATTCATCACTTACATAGAACACCCAGTTCTCATCACAAGTGCCCTCCTTAATATACATCCCCCATCCACCTCCCCTCCAGCAACCCTCAGTTTCTTCTCTGTATTTAAGAGCCTCTTATAGTTTGCCTCCCTCTCTTTTTTCCTTTCCTTCAACGTTCATTTGTTTGTTTCTTAAATTCCACATGAGTGAAATTTAAACAGAGCCAATACAACAGTATAATATAAAGTTACATGGAAGTCCTAGCCTGTGTCTTAAAGACATTCAAGGCCTTTAGACCTTCCAAAGCACTTGTTTGGATTTTATTCCAACTATGAGAAAACTTTGATGGTTTTTTTTAACTTTGATGGTTTTAAACTTGAAGATCTACATTTAAAAAGATCACCTGGGCTGCAGGATGTATGGGAAAATGTCCTGAATAGGAGCCAAGGGGCACCTGGGTGGTCAGTTGGTTGAGCGTCTGACTCTTGGTTTGGGCTGAGGTTGTGATCTCATGGTTCATGACAGTGTGGAGCCCTTTTGGATTCTTTCTCTCCCTCTCTCTCTGCCCCTCCCCTGCTCAAGGTCTCTCTCTCTCTCAAAATAAATAAATGAACATAAATAAATAAACAAAATAAACAATAAACAAAAAAAGAACCAGGGATCCCTGGGTGACTCAGTCGGTTAAGCAACTGACTTAATCTCAGATCATGATCTTGCAATTCACAAGTTTGAGCCCCACATCAGGCTCTGTGCTGACAGCTCAGATCCTGCTGCCTGCTTTAGATTCTGTGTCTTCCTCTCTTTGCCCCTCCCCTGCACATGCTCTATCTCAAAATAAATAAGCATTTAAAAAATTTTTAAGAGTCAAAATAGAGAACACGGAGGGAATTACTGCAAAAGAATTAAGATGTTGGAATCTTGGATTATATAGTAGCAGTGAAGATGAGAAAAATTTCTTTCCTTCTGATTCTACATGCTTGCGAGGGACAAGTTTATGACATATTCAACCACCACTTCTATGCTGATGACTCCTGAATCTTCCTCTTTGGATGCAACTTTTTTCCTAAATTCCCAACACTTCCTGCACCCTCCCCATATCCAATTGTTTAATGGACTTTTCCTTTCAGGTAGCACAAAAGCAAATAGAATTCTTCATCTTCCCCTCAAAACTTGTTGCCTTCTCATTATTTTCCCCAAAACTTGGAATCAAAACTTTGGCATCAACTCTGATGCCTCCTTTCTATACAATTCCCATATCCAGGATAGTGAAGCATTAACGTTATGTGTTCTGGAGTCAGCATACTTAAGCCAATGGATTGGAATAGTGTCACTGACATTTGCCCAGTATATGATTGTCATTGCTATGTTCGGATCGCATATTATGTTTCAGAAATTCTTTTTAATTTCAACTTCTGCATGCTCTGTAATGTGCAGGAATCCAAACTGACCATACCAGCAGGTACAATCTATCCAAACTAAGTAAACATAACAACATGGAATCAGAAAATAGATATCTGATCCTCCCTAGTTACGCTGAAAGGAAAAATACTGTTTCCTAAGTTGACTACAGTTTTCTTGATGAATAATATGCAAACTCCCACAGTCCTTACACTGAAAAAGAGGTATATACATAGTGGGCTATGGTGGCTCTAGAGGAAGAGGACCCATTTTGTGGTTTTGGTTTCTCAAAAAAACTAAAAAACCAACCTAGCTAGAGTTGACAGAGCTGAAGTTTTAGAAAAGACTGTCTTGGTAGTTATAAGAAAGTGAAAACCGGTGAGATCACCAAGGAAGAGAACTTTGAGTAAGAAGAACTGATGATTGGGGCACTTGGGTGGCTCAGTTGGTTAACTGTCCAACTCTTGGTTTCAGCTTAGGTCATGATCTTGCTGTTCGTGACATGGAGCCCCATGTTGGGCTCTGCAATGACAGCATAGAACCTGCTTGGGATTCTCTCTTTGCCACTGCCCTGCTCATGCTTTCTCTCTCTCTCTCTCTCTCTCTCTCTCTCTCAAAATAAATAAACTTAAAAAAAAGAAAAACCAGTGATTAAAGAGAGCACCTGCACGTAGTGGGAAGGAGAAGGAATCAGAACCTATGAAGGATTCAGAAAAGCAGAGGTCAGACCGAATGTTAATGATTTTCCCTTTGCCCCTTCTAGATCCATTCTCTACCTGCTCTGTGGTGAGAGAAGAAGATAACAACTTCAAGCTTTCTTGTACTGTTCCTTTCAGCTGGGTACAGTCAATGGTATGTGCAACAGCAAAGATAAGAGTTAAGAGAGGTTGGGTATTTATTCCTTCCACAATGTTTCCATGGGCTAGACTGTGACCCTCAACTAAAGACCATAGCTCCTGCTAGCAACAGGCCACTGTTACTACGCCCAGATTTCCATATTTTCACTTGTATTTTCCCTACATCTTGACCCTATACTTTTATAAATTATCACCTTATTAAACTCTACACAAATTATCCAATTTGCATGTTATGTTTGTTTCTTGCCAGGATCCTTTCTGAGAAGAGGTAAAGAAATAGAATTAGAATCCATGACAATAATCTTTAAAAAAAAAAAAAAAGGAAGATTACTGAGTTAAATGTTTAAAAAGCCAGCTGTTCTTTTGTTGAATGTAGAATAGAAGGTCTCCAATGGGTATCCTCACCCCCATCCCAGCTTCTTTCCAGGAGTTGATTAAATGGTATATATACCATTTGAGCTGACTCCAAGGAAATAAGCAAATTCCTAATGACAGGTTTCATTTGACCTAGATCATCTCAGGAAAGAGTCCTACTAATGTCTAAAGTTATTGGGGGCTGAGGAGTGAAGTATAAGAGTGGAAAAAAAAAAAAAAACCCACCACGGAGCCAACTTTCTTTTATTATTTTGAGAGACAGGAAATTTTCAAGCTCAGCAAGCCTCCCATTCTGCAGTGAACCTAATTAAAGTAAACAGAATTTTAAAATGAACCAAATCCAATTAGGCAGTGGGAGCTAACATTTCTCCTCAGTTATTATGTAAGGTCACATTTCATAGTTGTATGCTAGACACCTTCCCCTTTATTCAACTTGTCTTCTCATCCACTGCCCTTCCCAGGGTGCCTAAGAACAAAGACCCTGAACCCCAAAGACCCTAATGAATGGTCTGAGCCAAACCAGCCTCCTTGCTTCATCCCTCTTGTTTGTGAACAAATAGATGATATACCAAATGAGCAACTCACAACACGAAGGTGAAGAACAGCGAAGGTGGCAGTTGAAGACAAAGACACAAAGGGAGAAAGTCATGAATTTTTAAAATACTAATTCTGTAGCCAGAGTTAATACTCCTTTACAGTTTATAAATTTATGATCTGACTCCTGAGAGCACTCTACCATCTGAAAATGGAGAATTGCCACTATTTTCATAAAAAAAGAAAGGGTTCCTGCCTATAATGTCATGAATAACCTAAAGAAAGTTGGAGGTTTTGAGGGTGGGGGTAAAGAAGATCAGATTGCCTCATCCGGGCAAATGAAATATGCTTTATTTATTATATAAATGCTGCTAATGATAATATCTGGTAAAACTAGTATAATTCAAACACTGATAGTATAATGTAAGTCAGTCTAAAAGGAGGGTGAAAATTTTTAAGAAAAGGAGTTTTTAAAAAATAACACACTGTATTCATAGGATGCATCTGAATTCTTGGAACTCTATATTTGTTTGTTAGATAATCAATATATAATTATTATGTACATATAATATTAACACATCTCTTTCAGAATTAGATTTAATAAAAATATAGAATTGAATATAAAAGCAAACTAAACTTCATAAATATATATAAAACTTTATCTTCCAAATACTTCTTTTTTACGTCCATTTAGAAGTATGTATCATGTACAAATTACTTAAAGCAGAGTCTAAATTTACCACTCAGTAAAAATGGAAATAATTAAAAGGTGAACAGAAGTAAGTTAACTATTTGGAAATTAAGATTCATGCTTCTAAATAACCTTTAGATCAAAGAAGAAATTGAAACCGAAAGTTTCTAGAAAGCATAGAAAGATGAACTCTTCATATCATTTATTTATTTGGCCAATGAACATTCGCTGAGCACCTGAAATGGCAAAGAAAGCACTCTGCCTGGAATGTAGAGATGTGAAGACAAATTTGACAGTCCTTCTCCAACGTGAGTCAATCATAGACTACAGTGGAAATATATGCTAATGACTGTGAGATTCCAGAAGAAAGAATTATGAATTCCAAATGCTCTGAATACAAAAGAAAAACAAGTTGTATTTAAACAATCAGTTCCTACTAGCATTACCTAACACCAACATCAGACAAAGACATAAGAAAACTACAGACCAATATCCCTTATAAACATGAGATACAAAACCCCTCAATAAATTCTTAGTAATATTGAGTCCAACAATCTACAAAAAGAATTACCACTACAATCAAGGGAACATACCTCTGATATGTAATGCTGGTTCAACATCTGAAACTCAATTAATGCAAGCCATCACATCAACATACAAAAGAAGATAATTCATATGATTATATCAATGAAAAAAATAGCACTTGACAAAATCTATTTTTTAATGTTTTTTAAAATCTATTTCTGAGAGACAGAGAGAGAGAGAGAGAGAGAGGAGCACGGGAGGATCAGAGAAAGAGGGAGACACAGGATCTGAAGCAGGCTCCAGGTCCTGAGCTAGCTGTCAGCATAGAGCCTGAGGTGGGCTTGAACCCACAGACCATGAGATCATGACCTGGGCCAAAGCTGGATGCTCAACCAACTGAGCCACCCAGGTGCCCCAGTACTTGACAAAATCTAACATGCACTTATGATACAAAAATCTCGAAAATAAAAATAGAGTGGAACTTTATTAACTTAAGAAATATCACCTACCAAAAACTTGCAGGAAACATTATATTAATGGTAAGAAACTAAGAGCTTAATGATTGGGAGCAAGGCAAGGATGTCCACTTTGACCATACCTAAAAATCTAAACAGATACCTCACCTAAATACATACAGATGTCAAGTAAACATACTAAAATATGTTTAGCATCATATATCCCTAGGGAATTGCAACCTAAAACAAAATAAGAATTAACTACATACCTTTTTTTTGAGAATTCACTATATATCTTTTTTTTTTGAGAATTCACTACATATCTATTAGAATGACCAAAATACAAAATATTGATGACACCAAATACTGGCAACGGGATATGGAAAAATAGGAACTTTCATTCATCACTGCTGGAATTACAAAATGTCAGTCACTTTGGAAGACATTTTTACAATTTCTTGCAAAACTAAAGATATTCTCACCATACTCTCTAGCAATTTCACCTCCTTGGTATTTACCCAAATAAATTAAAAACTTATGTCTCCACAAAAACTTGCACACGTGTGCTTTATTCATAATTACCAAAACTTGGGAGCAATCAAGAAGTCCTTCAGTAAATGAATGGATAAATAAACTATGGTACATCCAGGTGATGGAATAGTATCAAGTGCTAAAAATAAATAAGCTATCAAGGTATGAAGAGATGTAGAGGAGACTTAAATTAATATTGCCAAATGAAAGAAACCAATCTGAAAAGGCTACATACTATGTGACATCCCCCCCCCCAATTATATGACATTATGGAAAAGGCAAAACTATGAAAACAGTAAAAAGATCAGTGGCTGCCAAGAATTAGGGAGGAGGTTAGAAATGAATAGGTGGAACACAGAAAGTTTTAAGGAGTGAAGTTATTTTGTATAATACTTGAATGGTGGATACAGGTCATTACATATTTGTCTAAACCAATAGAATGTACAACACCAAGAGTGAATCCTAAATAAACTTTGGATGTTAGATGACAGAAATAAACAAACAAAAACTATGAGTTCTGGGAGAATGTGCTGGCTTTCATTAGATGGAGAAAATAAAGGAAAGAGGAAATTCCATGCTGCAGGAAGGCACAAAGTCACAGAAGCATGAATGTGGAACAGGTGAAACATAGAAGTAAAACTAAACCTGTGAGAAGCTGAGCCTGTAATGGCAAGATTAAAAATGAAAATAAGGTGTGGATGGCCTTACACGCTCAAGCTTTAATGGGCAAAGCTCCTGTAGATCTTGTTAAAAGGAAGATTCAGATTCAGTAGGTTAAGGATAGGTCCTAAGATTCTGCATATCTAATAAGCTCTGAGGTCAGGAGTAATGCTAACATGGCCAATATTTTGAACAGCAAGGGGATAAAGGAATCAAGTTTTGGGATTATGGACATTCAGTGTCCTTGGAGAAAAGTTTGCAATATAGCTATTAAACCACAGTGTTCGGAGTCAGAGAGATTGGATTTGTTACAGTTCTTTCACTTATTAGCTGTGTATCCTTTGTCAACTAACCTTTGGAGCCTTAGTTTCCTCATTTATGAAGTGAGAAAATAATTATTACCCCAAAGTACTACTAGGATTATAGGAGATAATGCTTATAAATAACTTGGGATAGTAGGTAGCAAAAAGTAAATACTCAATATTTTGTGGCATTATGTCTTCTCTGCTGCTTCCATTAAGTAGGAACTCATAAACTTTCCTCTTTTTTTTCCTTCTTTCTCATTCATACTCTGTAAGTGATGAAATAATCACTTAAAAACAAATGCTTTTAGATGTTTCCTAAATCTTCACATATAGGTTTATTGGAAATATTTGGATTATTTTAAATTAGAATTAAACTCAAAGTCTCTCTTCTTTTTTTTTAAATTGAGATATAATTGACATATAACACTGTATTTGTTTCAGGCATACAACATAATGATTTGATATATGTACATGTTGCAAGTGATTACCACAATAATATTCATCACCACACAGTTATAAATATTTTCCTTCTAGGGGAGGTGGGTGGGAGATTGGCTAAGTTGGTAATGGACATCAAGGAGGGCACTTGTTGGAATGAGCACTAGATGTTATATGTAAGTAATGAATCACTGGGTTCTAAACTTAAAACTAATACTGCACTATATGTTACCTAACTGAATTTAAATAAATAAATTTAAATTTTTTCTTCTAATAAGGACTTTTAAGATCTACTTTCTTAGCAATCTTCAATTATATAGTACATATATTAACTATAGTCACCATGCTATACATTAATCACTGATTTTTCTGAACAGTGCACTATGTGCTGGTTCTTCCACACTGACACCAGAAATTGACATATCATAAAGGACAAAACAAAGAGTAGGTACATGGTTAGAAATTTTTAAATGGTTAAAACTTAAATGGAAAGCAAAAGTGTGGACTTAAAACCTACAAAATATTGAAGGGATTAAGAAGTTGTGGTTCATGAATTCCATGTTCATGGACTGGAAGAATTTGCAAATGTTATATCCAATAATGTGTTAATACCCAAAAATATATAAAGAGATTATACAACTAAACACCAGAAAAAAAAAAATAACCCAATTAGGGGCGCCTGGGTGGCTTAGTTGGTTCAACGTCTGACTTTCACTTAGGTCATGATCTCGCGGTTCGTGGGTTCGAGCCCCTCGTCGGGCTCTGTGCTGACTGCCAGCTCAGAGCCTGGAGCCTGTTTCAGTCTGTGACTCCCTCTCTCTCTGACCCTCCCCTACGCATGCTGTCTCTCTCTCTCTCTCTCCTAGAAATAAATAAAATATAAAAAAAAAATAATCCAATTAAAAAATGGGCAGGGGGCCTGAATAGATATTTTTCAAAAGAAGACATACAGATGGCCAAAAGACACATGAAAAAAATGCTTCAGCATCACTAACCATCAGGGAAATGCAAATCAAAACTATAACGAGATACCACCTCCCACCGGTCAGAATAGCTAAAATCATAAACACAGGAAATAAGTGTTGGCAAGGACGTGGAAAAAAAGGAACCCTCATGCACTGTGGGTGGGAATGAAAACTGGTACAGCCACTGTGGATAACAATATGGAGGTTCCTCAAAAAATTAAAAATAGAATTACCATATGATCTAGGAATTCCATTTCTGGTTATTTATCCTAAGAGTATGAAAACACTAATTAAAAAGATATATGCACCCCTATATTTATTGCTGCATTATTTACAATAGCCAAACTATGGAAGCAACCTGAGTGTCCACTGAGGAGGTAGTATGTAGGTAGTATGTATATATATATATACATATATATAGATAGATACATATATATGTATATATATGTACGTGCATATATATATGTATATATATACATATATGTGTGTACATATATATGTATGTATATATACAATGGATGGAATATCATTCAGTCATTAAAAAAAAGAGTGAAATCTTTTACCATCTGCAACAACATGGATAGACCTTAAGGGTATTCTGTTAAGCAAAATAAGTCAGTCAGAGAAATAAAAATACCATATGATTTCACTCATATGGAACTTTAAAAATAAAACAAAGAAAAAAGAAAAAAGTGGTAAACAAAAAACCAGACCTTTTAAATATTTATTTGTTTATTTTGAGAGAGAGAGATAGAGAGAACAAGCAGAGGAGGGGCAGAGAGAGAATGAGAGAGAGAATCCGAACCAGGTTCCATGTTGTCAGTGCAGAGCAGAACATAGGGCTTGATCTCATCAATCATGAGTCAGACACTGAACTAGCTGAGCCATCCAGGTGCCCCCAAAAAACAGACTCTTAAATATAGAGAAGAAGCTGATGGTTACTACAGAGGAGGTGAGAGGGAGGACAATGTATGAAATAGGTGAAGGGGATTAGAAACACTTTTCATACAAGAGAGAGCACCCAAATAGACAAAATTATGAATGAAAATGGACTTATTACAACCAACCCCTCAGAAATACAAGTAATTATCAGGGAATACTATGAAAAATTATATGCCAACAAATGGGACAAAATAGAAGAAATGGACAAATTCCTAAACACACACTCATTACCAAAATTCACACAGAAAGAAATAGAAAACCTGTACAGACCCATAACGAGTGAAGAAATTGAATCAGTTAAAAAATCTCCCAACAAATAAGAGCCCTGGACCTGATGGCTTCCCCGGGGAATTCTATCAGACATTTAAAACAGAACTAATCCCAATACTTCTTAAGCTATTCCAAAAAATAGAAACCGAAGGAAAACTCCCAGACTCATTTAATGAAGCCAGGATCACTCTGATTCCCAAGCCAGACAGAGATTCAGCAAAAAAAGAGAAGTACAGGCCAATATCCTTGATGAATACGGATGCAAAAATCCTCAACAAGATACCTGGAAATCGAATCCCGCAGCACATAAAAAGAATCATCCACCAGGATCAAGTGGGATTCATTCCTGGATCACAGGGCTGGTTCAATATTTGCAAATCAATCAATGTGACACATCATATCAATAAAAGAAAAGGTAAAAACCATATGATCCTGTCAATAGATGCAGAAAAGGCATTTGACAAAATATAGCATCCCTTCTTAATAAAGACTCTAGAGAAAGTCGGGATAGAAGGAACTTACTTAAACATCATCAAAGCCACCTATGAGAAGCCTTCAGCTAACATCATCCTCAACGGGGAAAAACTCAGAGCTTTCCCCCTGAGATCAGGAACACGACAGGGATGTCCACTCTCACCACTGTTGTTTAACATAGTGCTGGAAGTCCTAGCATTAGCCATCAGATAACAAAAGGAAATCAAAGGCATCAGAATTGGCAAAGAAGAAATCAAACTTTCACTCTGCGCAGATGACATGATACTCTACATCGAAAACCCGACAGATTCCACCAGAAGTCTACTGGAACTGATCCAAGAATTCAGCCAAGTTGCAGGGTACAAAATCAAAGTACAGAAATCGGTTGCATTTTTATACACCAACAATGAAGCAACAGAAAGAGAAATCAAGAAACTGATCCCATTCACAATTGCACAAAAAACCATAAAATACTTCGGAATAAACCCACCCAAGGATACAAGAGATCTGTATGATGAAAACCTATGAAGGAAATTGAAGAAGACACAAAGAAATGCAAAAACATTCCATGCTCATGGATAGGAAGAATAAATATAGTTAAGATGTCATTACTACCCAAAGCAATCTACACATTCAATGCAATCCCAAACAAAATTGCACCAGCATACTTCTCAAACTAGAACAAACTATCCTAAAATTTGTATGGAACCACAAAAGACCCCGAATAGCCAAAGTAATCCTGAAAAATAAAACCAAAACGGGAGGTATCACCATCCCAGACTTTAACCTCTACTACAAAGCTGTCATCATCAAGACAGTATGGTATTGGCACAAAAACAGACACATAGACCAATGGAACAGAATCGAGAACTCAGAAGTGGACCCAAAAGTATACAGCCAACTGATATTTGACAAAGCAGGAAAGAATATCCAATGGAAAAAAGACAGCCTTTTTAACAGATGGTGTTGGGAGAATTGGACAGCAACACGCAGAAGAATGAAACTAGATCATTTTCTCACACCATGCACAAAAATAAACTCAAAATGGTAAAGGACCTGAACGTGAGACAGGAAACTATCAACACCCTAGAGGAGAAAGCAGGAAACAACCTCCTTGACCTGAACCGCAGCAACTTCTTACTTGACACATCCCAAAAGCAAGGGAATCAGGAGCAAAAATAAACGATTGGGACCTCATCAAGATTAAAAGCTTCTGCACAGCCAAGGAAACAACCCAGAAAACTAACAGGCAACCAATGGAATGGGAAAAGAGAGTTGCAAATGACATATCAGATAAAGGGTTAATATCCAGAATCTATAAGGAACTCACCAAACTACACACCCGAAAAACAAACAACCCAGTGAGGAAATGGGCAGAAGATATGAACAGACACTTCTCCAAAGAGGACATCCTGATGGCCAACAGACACATGAAACGATGCTCAGCATCCCTCCTCATCAGGGAAATACAAATCAAAACCACACTGAGATACCACCTCACGCCAGTCAGAGTCGCTAAAATGAGCCAATCAGAGAACTCTAGATGCTGGCGAGGATGTGGAGAAACGGGCACCCTCCTACACTGTTGGTGGGAATGTAAACTGGTGCAGTCCCTCTGGAAAACAGTGTGGAGGTTCCTCAGGAAACTAACAATAGAACTCCCCTATGACCCAGCAATAGCACTGCTAGGAATTTACCCAAGGGATACAGAAATGCTGATGCATAGGAGCACATGTACCCCAATGTTCATAGCAGCACTCTCCACAATAGCTAAAACATGGAAAGAGCCTAAGTGTCCATCCACAGATGAATGGATCAAGAAGATGTGGTTTATCTATACCATGGAATACTACATGGCAATGAGAAACAATGAAATCTGGCCATGTGTAGCAACATGGATGGACCTTGAGGGTGTTATGCTGAGCGAAATAAGTCAGGCAGAGAAGGACAAATATCATATGTTTGCACGTATAGGAGGATTAGGAGGAACTTAACTGAGGACCATGGGGGAGAAGAAGGGGGAAATGGTGGGGGAAGGGGAGAGAGGCAAACCATGAGAGACTCTTGAATGCTGAGAAACAAACTGAGGACTGATGGATGTGAGGGTGAGGGGGGAGATGGGCATGGAGGAGAGCACTTGTGGGGATGAGCACTGGGTGTTATATGGAAACCAATTTGACAATAAACTATATGTAAAAAAAAATTAAAATTAAAAAATTAAAATTAAAAAAAAGAAATCAAATAATTAATTAAATAAATAAAAAATAAGTTTTTTTCATACAAGCCCTTAAATAATATATAGAATTGCTGAATCACAGTATTGTTAACCTGAAACTAATGTAACACTGCATGTTATACTGTAATTTAAAAAATAAGAATATCAATTCAATACAGAAAATAAATAAAATATTAAAAAATTTTTAATATAAAAATAAATTATAAAAATAATTTTAAAATAGAAATACCATACATCCAGTAATTTCACTACTGGATATTTATCCAAAGAAAACAAAAACACTAATTCAAAAAATACATGAACCCGTATATTTATTGCAGTATTATTTATAACAGCCAAGATACAGAAGCAACCTAAGTATCCATCCATAGATGAATGGATAAAGAAAACGTGGTATATATACACAATGGAATATTATTTAGCCATAAAAAAGAATGAGATTTTGCTATTTGCAACAACATGAATGGATCTGGAAGGTATTATATGCTGAGTGAAGTAAGGCAGAGAAACATGATTTTACTTATATGTTGAATCCAAAATGACAAAACAAGTAAAGAAATAAAACCACAAACAGACCTGTAAATACAGAGAACAAATTGGTGGTTTCCAGAGAAAAGGGTGGTGAGGGGATGAGCAAAATGGGTGAAGAGGAGTAGAAGATGCAGGCTTCCTGTTATGAAATGAATAAGTCATGGGGATGAAAGGTACAGCATAGGAAATATAGTCAACGGTATTGTAATAGTGTTATATGGTAATGGTAGTTACACTTGTGAACATACGTACTTGTGGAATCACTATGTTGTACACTGGAAACTAATGTAACATTGTGTGTCAATTAAAAAAAGAAGAAGTAATGGTTCAAGTTTAGATGTAAGCTAATTATGGTTCTGCTTAAAACAAAGATGATAGTGCGATTAATTTCAGAAATTCCACAAAGGAAACGTGTTCAGCGGATCTCAGAAAGGTAGGTTTGAAGGAACAGACAAATAGGTTGTCAGGTTTGTAAATTCACAAAATATAGATAAGAAATGCCTACTACAGGCCAATGATTTTGCTAAAGGGGAGTAAAATTACTAAGGAAATAAATATTCCATAATTACAGTTTAAGGGCAGCTTCATATTTTTTGTCAAAATGGACTGGTTTCATGAAAAGAAATAAACTTCTATTATTTTAAAGATATATCAATTTCTAATCTTTACTAATGAGTCATTTTTTTATTCCTTAATTAAATTATTAGATAATGTCAACTATATGCAAATATTTTTATATGATTCCATTTGTAACTATACTTTAGGCAAAATTAAAATCTATCACTGTGGAGTCTACCAGAGCTGGTAAATATGAGTCATAAGTTTGTTGATGAGTAGATAAACCGTATCCTAAAATTGGTTTCAAGTACAAAACAAAAACAAAGAGACATTGATAGCTTGTGTGATGGTGTGAATTCAAGAAAAACATTTGTGTCTGACCTTGTTATAGACTAGTTGTAAACTTCAGGAGAAACTGGAAATAAAGTTCTTACAAAAATAACATGTCATGTTGAAAGTGACTCATTCAAGACATTTACTGGGCATCTTCCAGGTGCCAGGTTCATAACGGAATTCATGGAAACTGAATGAAATAGTTGAAGGTTGGCAGAAAATTAATTCCTGGAAAAAAGAGCCTCCTTTATTATTCCATGTTGGTGACACGGAAACATGGATTAATAATACTTCATTACTCAATCCAGTTTTTCACAAAGGAAAACTTTATAACAAGGAAGTAGTTCTTTCACCAAGTTGGAGATTCCATTCTCAACAGACTAGAGACCTTGCAGAGAAAAGTAACCAGAGTATGAGACTCATCTCAAATTCTAATATTTTCATCAACTAAAGTTCATAGCTGATCTCTTCTCTTCAAATATTACAGCAGTGTTACCTCACTGGGGATGTGTTTGATTTGGCCAAATAAAACTCCCATGACCCAATCTTTGCTTGTCTATCATCCCCTCTTAGAGTATGGTCCTTAAATTTAAGGTTATTTTTTTCCTGATGCTATATGAGTCTTCCAGCATGATTTTACCCTATGTCTAATTCTATTCTCACCAGAGAAATTATGCCATTAACCTTCATTTGTAACTATACTTAAGGCAAAATTTAAAGGCCACTGTGAAGTCTACCGGAGTTGGCAAATATGAGCCATAAGTTTGTTAATGGCTAGATAAACCCTGCCCTAAAACTGATTTCAAGTACAAAACAATAACAAAGAGAAAAAACATAATCATACTACTATGGACACTACTACTACCAAAATGAAACAGGGAGGGAGAAGAGAAGAAAGATGAATCACTTATTGCACATTTATCATTTTCCTCGCACTGTCTCATTTGATTTTCACTAACATAAATCAAACTTTGCAATAATTAACTTCATTTATAGATGACAAATTAAAGCTTTGAGAGGTTAGATACCTTGACCGGGATCACACAACTGGGAATTTGGAATTACAGAGCAGAACTTAAACCAGCAATCTAATGCTGGATCCCACATGCTTAGACCCTCTCTTTTCATCTCCTAAGAATCAACTGATGAACTTTGAGAGACATTGGTAAGATCCACATCAATTGTAAATGAAATAGCCAGAATTCCATTCCTGGCCCTCCAACTATGCAGCCCACCCACCTTGCCACTACCTATCCTAGCTTCCAGCACTGTGACTCCTGGTTATTGCATGTTTAAGCAATCAATAGAATAATCTGCCCGTTTCTTTGTCTCATTTTGTTAACCAAATCAGGAACAAATAATTCAGTCACTAACAGCAACTGTATAACTAGAATACTTAGTGATTCCTCCAAAATCCTTCTTTTCCTCAGAAGTTTTGGTTTAGGGAGCAAATTAATCCTCTCATCCCAAAAATTGGGTCAGCAAAGCTCCACCTCATCTTATAAGAATAGATCAGTCAATCCTGTCAACATTGACAAATCAATAGCTATAGAATCCTAAATTTAAAAAGACAAATGTTAGTAATTTATTTAACCCTTAAAACATTGTAGATTAGGGGCACCTGGGTGGCTCAGTTGGTTAAGCGTCCGACTTCAGCTCAGGTCACGATCTCACAGTTCGTGAGTTCGAGCCCCACATCAGGCTCTGTGCTGACAGCTCGGAGCATGGAGCCTGCTTTGGATTCTGTCTCCCTCTCTCTCTGCCCCTCCCCAAGTCATCCTGTGTCTGTCTGTCTCTGTCTTTCAATAATAAATAAATGTTAAAAATTTTTAAAAAACCATTGTAGACTATATGGTGCAACTAGTGAAAATTCTCAGTTGAAATGTGGCAAGTGGGAAAACTAAAATGCATGGCCCTTGACCTGATAACCCTCCTCCCAGGTTGATCATGACTGCTAATAACAAAATGAATTCTGGAGGATGAATTCCCCATCTTTAAAGCTTCAAAACTTTTTTTTTATAAGAAATTCTGACAATTTAACTTTAGTAGAAGTAAGGATGAGTAGACCACAGGCATTCTGGTTAATGCCAAAAATATTTCTGAATATTCTGTAACTTAGAAGAATTTATTATTTTGATGTTGATGGAGCTGTCATAGAACACAACATTTAGCATTTCTTAACATATGTATTCTCTCTTTCAAGGTCTTAATTCTATAGTCATTTCATATTTACATGATTAATAAACTCTTTGAAGCTCAAAAATCTCAGTAAGCAAAGGCTGGATTTGGAAAGATTCTGCAAATATCCATTCTTAGGAGGATTAGGAAGATTACTTCCCAATATCTCTCCTCCATTACCTTCTCACTGTAGTTTAATACAATTACACAGCAAAACATTAAGAAAGTTTAAAGCATACAGCATTCTCAAATTCCTTCAAGAGACAGGTATATAGATGTATATGGGATGGAATAGGTATAAAAACCTAGGAAATAGTACTGCCTATGGTGAGCTACAATGCATATGACTAACCTAAAAAAGCATCAAGTTTAAGGTTTTAAAAACACTCTCCATCCAAATACATACATCTTGCAGGCTAAATTTGGCACTAGGACCACTAGTTTGTGATGCGATTTCTAATCAAGGATCCAGCATTGTTGATTTTAAACTTAAACTTTCTTCACTACCAGTAACTGTTTTGATACAGAGCTCACAGTTGGAAACTACTCTTTCCCCTTCCTGTGTTCTGTTACATTCATGTGTTCTAACTGTTCAAATAGCTGGATCTATTACTACACATACCACAAGGGAATAGAGAACTTCTTTCACTGCCTTCTGTGAGAACTTTCTATAAATTGTACAGACTAAAATATGATCTGCTTCCTTTGTAAAACCCAAAGACTTGAAGCCTGCAGTAGATTTCATAAAGATTAATCAGAAGCAAATAAATAAATAAATAAATAGCCTGAAAGACAATTAACATGTGCATTACTCAGAGGAAGCTAAAAATGAATGCTTCAAGTTTTGGGCCAATTATAAAGAACTTACTTCTCCAAAAATGTGGACTACTATAAGTTTTGTTAGAAGGCTCTGAACAATAAATGTAGATAAGATTCACTATTGCAGGGTTTTGGCAACCAAAGTAGAGGTAAGACATGTTTCCATACATAACAATGTGGTTTCTCTTGATTTTATAACTCTATGGTATTAACCCTATGATTTTTAGTTGCAGAATCATTAGTGAAATCTAGATGACCTAGCCAATCTGTTTTATATTGGTGCTCTTGAGAGTTAAAAGTTTTAATAATATTTATTGTGGTTATGACTATGACCAGGCTATAATTTAAGATCAGTATGACATCATTATCAATCAAAGAAAAGTGTTCTTGAAACAAAATTCATCATTGGCAAGACTTTTTAAAATCTGGCTAACAGTGTTAAGATACTGGCATCCACTTTTCTGTAAGTTTATTGGAGATTTGTATTTATTTTGTATAATACCTATTCATATCTTGGTAAGTTTGTTTTAATCAATTGGTTTTAAAACAATAACAGTAATACTGCTCATTAATTTTTTTCATGAATTGAAAATTCCTCCTTGAATTGAAAAATTCCTCTCCTTTCCCTAACCTCACATACCACATATACCACATATCTATTCATCAGTCAATGGACATTTGGGCTCTTGCCATAATTTGGTTACTAGTAATAATGCTGCTATAAACACTGAGGGACATGTGCCTCTTCGAATCAGTATTTTTGTATTCTTTGGGTGAATATCTAGTAATGCAATTGTAGGATCATAGGGTAGTTCTATTTTTAACTTTCTGAGGAAACTCCACACTGTTTTCAAGGTGGCTGTACCAGTTTACATTCCCACCAGCAGTGCAAAAATATTCCCCTTTCTCTGCATCCTCAACATCTGTTGTTTCCTTTGTTGTTAATTTTAGCCATTCTGATAGGTGTGAGGTAGTATCACATCATAGTTTTTATTTCCCTGATGATGAGTATCTTGAGCATCTTTTCATGTGTCCCTTGGCCATCTGGATGCCTTCTATGAAAAAGTGTCTATTTATGTCTTCCACCCATTTCTTCACTAGATTATTTGGTTTTGGGCTGTTGAGCTTGATAAGTTCTTTATGGATTTTGGATACTAAGCCTTAATCAGATATGTCATTTGAAAATATCTTCTCCCATCCCATTGGTTGCCTTTTAGTTTTGTTGATTATTTTCCTTGCTGTATAGAAGCCTTTTATCTTGGTGAAGTCCCAATAGTTCATATTTCCTTTTGTTTCCCTTACCTTCAGAGACATGTCTTGTAAGTGGTTGCTATGGCTGAGGTCCAAGAGTTGGCTGCCTGTCTTCTCCTATAAGGTTTTGAAGGTTTCCAGCGTCATATTTAGGTCTTTCATCCATTTTTAATTTCTTCTTGGGTATGGTGCTAACAAAGTGGTAGAGGTTCATTCTTCTGCATATTGCTGTTCAGTTTTCCACCACATCATTTGTTGAAGAGACTGTCTTTTTTCCATTGGATTCCTGAAGATTAGTTGACCATATAGTTGTGGTTCCATTTCTGGGTTTTCTATTCTTCCATTGATCTATATGTCTGTTTTTGTGTCAGTCCCATACTGTCTTGATGACTACCACTTTGTAACATAGCTTGAAGTATAGAATTGTGATGCCTCCAGTTTTTCTTTTCTTTTCAAAATTGCTTTGGCTATGGGGAGTACTGTGTAGTTCCATACAAATTTTAAGATTTTTTTGTTCTAGCTCTGTGAAAAATGCTGGTGGTATGTTGACAAGGTTTACATTGAATGTGTTGATTGCTTTGGGTACTATAGATATTTTAACAATATTTGTCCTACCAATTCATGAGCATGAAGATTTCTCCATTTCTTTCAATTTCTTTCTTAAGCGTTCTGTACTTTTCAGAATACAGATTTTTCTCCTCTTTGGTTAGGTTTATTCCTATGTATCTTACGGGTTTTGGAGCAATTGTAAATGGGATCGATTCCTTGACTTCCTTTTCTGTTGCTTCATCATTGGTGTATAGAAATCCAACATTTTTCTGCACGTTGATTTTGTATCTTGCAACTTTACTGAATTTGTGTATCAGTTCTAGCAATTTTTTGGTGGAGTCTTTCAGATTTTCTACATAGAATATTATGTTATCTGCAAATGGTGAAAGTTTGACTTCTTCCTTGCCAATCTGAATTCCTTTCACTTCTTTTTGTTGTCTGAGTCTTGAGGTTGGGACTTAAGTGGTAGATGGATGTCAGTGTAGTGTTCCTGACCTCAGGGGGAAAGCTCTCGCATTTTTTCCCATTAAAGATGATATTAGCAGAGGGTCTTTCATATATGGCCTTTATGATCTTGAGATATGTTCCCTCTATCCCTTCTTTCTTAAGATTTTTTAATCAAGAAAGGATGTTGTATTTTGTCAAATGCTTTTTCTGCATCTATTGAGAGGACCATATGGTTTTTATCCTTTCTTTTATTAGTGTGGTGAATCATGTTGATTGACTTGTGACTATTGAACCAGCCATACAATATATGAATATATATCAGCTGATTATGGGGAATAATTCTTTTAATGTACTGTTGAATTCGATTTGCTACCATCTTCTTGAGAATTTTTACATCCATGTTCATTAGGGATATTGGTCTGTAATTCTTTTTAGTAGGGTCTTTGTCTGGTTTTGGAGTCAAAGTAATGTTGACTTCATAGACTTTTTATTTTTTTTAACAGCTCGAGAAAAATAGGTATCAACTCTGCTTTAAATGTCTCATAGAAATCCTGGGGAAGCCATCTGGTCCTGGACTTTTGTTTGTTGGGAGATTTTTGATTATTCATTCCATTTCTTCACTGGTTATATGTCTGTTCAAACTTTCTATTTCACCTAGTTTCAGTTTTGGTAGTTTGTATGCTTCTAGAAATTTATCCATTTCTTCCAGATTGCCCAACTCATTGGCATGTAATTTTTCATAATATTCTCTTATGATTGCATTTCTATGGTGTTGGCTGTGATCTCTCTCCTTTCATTCATGACATTATTTATTTGGATACTTTCTCTTTTTGATACAGTCTGGCTAGTGGGTAATCAATTTTATTAATTCTTTCAACAAACCAGCTCCTAGTTTCATTGATCTATTCTACTTTGTTTTTGTTTGTTTGTTTCTATATCATTTATTTCTTCTCTAATCCTTATTATTTCCCTTCTGCTGGCTTTAGGCTTTATTTGCTGTTCCTTTTCTAGATCCTTGAAGTGCAAGGTTAGGTTATGGATTTCAGACTTTTCTTGCTTCTTGATGTGGGCTTGTATTGCTACATGTGTCCCTCTTGGGATCACTTTTGTTGCATCCCAAGGTTTTGGGCTGTTGTGTTTTGATTTTCATTTGTTTCCATGTATTTTTTTAATTTCTCCTTTAATTGCCTGGTTAACCCATTCATCTAGTAGGATGTTCTTTAACCTCCAAGTATTTGTGGTCTTATCCAGTATTTTCTTGTAGCTTACTTCAAGTTTCATAGCATCATTGTCAGAAACTATGTATGGTATGCTCTCAATCTTTTGTATTTGTTGAAGCCTGATTTTTGACCCAGTATTGATCTATTCTGGAGAATGTCCCACGTGCGCTCGAAGAGAAAATGTAGTCCCTTGCTTTAAGATGAAATTTTCTGAATATATCTGTTAAGTCCATCAGATCCAGTGTGTCATTCAAAACCATTGTTTCCTTCTCAATTTTCTGCTTAGCTAATCTGTCCATTGCTGTGAAGTGAGGTGTTAAAGTCTTCTACTATTATTGTAATATCATCAATGAATTTCTTTATGTTTGTTATTAATTGATTTATATTTGGGTTCTTCAAGTTGGGGGCATAAATATTTATAATTATTAGATCTTGTTGGATAGATTATTATGATACAGTACCCCTCTTCAACTCTTTGCCATATAGCACAATCGTTATAATGCAAGGTAGAAAATTATAACTGCTATAAGGCTAGTTCACTGCTATAGTTTCGGAACTCAGAGGAAGAACTGACTTCCTCTTGGCTGGACTAGGATTGGCTAGGGCATAGTAGAGTTAGCATGAAAGCACTTGCAAAGGTAAGACTTTGAAGGATAATGAGAATTTCTGTAACTAGAAATGATAGGGAAGACTTTCCAGATAGGAAGTGCTTAAATGTGGAGGAGGGAATGCTTACAGAGAAGTTACCAACTTTGAATAAAGCATATAAAATATATGAAGGAACTGGATTGTGTTGGCCTAGCAAGTCAAAGCAAGCTATCTGAGCTTGGACCAGATTGTGATAGGAAATTATTGAAGTATTTTGTGCAAGAAGATGACATGATCTATGCTTTGTTTTAGCAAGATTAGTTTTCATGAGGTGGGTTGGATGATAGAAGAAAGAAACAGAAAACAGTAAGACAATTTAGGAGGTTCTTGTTATAAACCAGAGAAGAGATAATGAAGGCATGAAGTAGATCTAGCACTTGTTAAAGAAGAAGAAGAACAATAGGAGAGATGTTGAGGAGATATTCACTATTATTTCTCAATTAAGAGGGGAAAATCTGTATCTTCTGTAATAATTACAAACTAAAAGAGGTTGCTAGGGACATTAAGTAACTAAACCACTAAGGTAGAAGCCATAGGGTTGATTAAACTTCTTTCCTCTAATTTCAAAAATTGCTAGAGAATGCTTATATGTAATATACATTTAAGGTCTTCTGAGCATTCAGTTATGATTTAAGCACAACCTAACAGGTAAAAACCTAAAGCAGAGGGGTGGGTGCCTGGGTGGGCTCAGTTGGTTAAGCATCCAACTCTGGCTCAGGTCAGGATCTCATGGTTTGGAGGTTCAAGCCCCACATCAGGCTCTGTGCTGACAGCTCAGAGCCAAGAGCCTGCTTTGGATTCTGTGTCTCCCTCTCTCTCTGTCTTCCCCCTGCCTGTGCTCTATCTCTCTCTTTCTCTCAAAAATAGATGTTAAAAAAATTAAAATAAACAAAAATCTAAAGAAATTTTCAAAATTAGCTTTCTTTAAAATATTTCATATTATGTAATATAAGGTGCCCTTTGATTCTTCACTGTGATTATATTTAAGCATGCAGTATCATAATAGCAGGTGCTATTAAATATTAATCAATTTTCCTCTAACAAATCCTCTATCCAACAAGATTACTGCAAATATATTAAAAATAAACTGAATTTCTTACAGTGTGTATCATTCAATTTTTTTTTTATTATTTTAAAGCAAATCTCTATCTTTTAGAACTAAAAGTGTCTGAGTTGTGTCTGAGTTCTGACACAACACCATGGAATGGATTCAGGCCAAGTTCCCTGGAGCCAGACAGAAAAGAGGAGAGTGGTCTGTATTGCCTAGAGTCTACAGAAGAGTTAAACTAGGCACAAAATGCTACTAAATCATGCTCTAGCCAAGCCCTCAAATTTTAGTCCACCACAGAAAAGAGATCATTTTTGCAACCCTGAACTTCAACCACCAGAAATAAAGTTACACAACACCCAAAGTTCTAGCCAAATATAATTATTATTCACTCTTCCTGGGACATCCTCCTGAACTCCCCATAAATCCTTCTCACATTTTCACTGACAAATAATCTTTCCCAACTCTAAGTCCCCATGGCACACTATCTGAGCTACATTTTTAGGCTTGCCATTTCCTAACTCTTAAATATTATTTTAAGTGTAGGTCACCTCCCCTATTAACACTCTTAAGTTCCCTGAGGACAGAGTCAAAGTCTTCTTTTCATAGCTTTATGGTATCTAGCACTGGACTCTTTCCACACAGATCACACAAGAGGAGCTGGTGAAGGAGTGCCTCGGTCTCTATCCTGCAAAGAGCACTCCATTAGTTGAAAAGAGAGAGAGAAGAGAGAGGTAGAATATTCTTTTAAAATTACCAAACTTGTGGGGCACCTGGGTGGCTCAGTCACTTAAGCATCCGACTTTGGCTCAGGTCACGATCTCACAGGTCCCCACATTGGGGACCTGTGCTGACAGCTCAGAACCTGGAGTCTGTTTCAGATTCTGTGTCTGCCTCTCTCTCTGCCCCCTCCCCTGCTCATGCTTAGTTTCTCTCTCTCAAAAATAAATAAACATTTTAAAAAAACTTACCAAACTTATTATGTAATATTGGATGAAATCTCCTGGGTCTCATTATCAATTATAATCACTCAGACCTATCTTATGCTAAATCAACATTTCTCCAGTAGGATCCTTCCTTCCTCATTATTTTATCCCTTCTCTTAGGCACCCATTATAGTTTTTGGAATGAACAATACAACATAGTCTAAGTATTTTCTTTTTCACAAATTGAAGTTTTATTTTTAGATGATCTTGTTTTTCCTTTCTGAGCTTGTCTTTCCCTCCATTAATCACAATAACTTTTCCCTTTTACAAAGATCTCTGCCCTTTTGGGAAGTAATCATTATGTTTTAAACTATACATGAAAAATAATGTTATTATCTTGCACTGTGGAGCTTCTTCCACTCAAATTGCTATTTCTTAGAAATTGAACATACACTGGGATTCTCTGTCTCTTCACAGTGGCTGTTGTGTTAATCCTAGAAAAGTGCTACAGGCTTCCATCTCACCCATTTTAAATCTGTTTGTATAACACTTTATATTTAGTGTCTAAACCTAGTGTAATTGTACTGAAATTGCCAAATGGTGTGGCTGATAGATGCACTGCCACCATTTAGCTTCCTATACACTCTGATCCAAGGCCTTTAATTTACTTGCCAGTTCCTCTCTGACTCTTGCCTTTGGACACACTGGGGATTAATAATAACAGAAACATCCTGAGCACTCTTTACATAATGAATTTAGTGGGCACAGATGACATGTTAAAACAGTAAACTGAAATGAGAAGTACAAAAAAAAATTTTAAGTCTGGTTAAGGCTGAGGGGTTAACCAATCCAGCATCTGTTTTCCCTCACAGCTCATTATGTCACTAAGAAAATATTCAGGGTATAGGAAATGTCCTTCAAAGCTTGACTTATGGTAGTTTCCATTTTTCAACTCAAAGAGTTGATGAGGTATTATCCAATGCCACTGGACCATTAACTGAGAATTCACATCATACACGACACTTTAAATTTTAATTCCAGTATAGTTAACATATAATGTCATATTATTTTCAGGTGTACAATATAGTGGTTCAACAAATCTATAAATTACTCAGTGCTCATCATGATAAGTGTACCTTTAATCCTCTTCATCTAGTTCACCCATCCTCCCACCTCTTCTCTGGTAACCATAAGTTTGCTATCCATATTTAAGACTGTTTTTTGGGGTGCCTGGGTGGCTCAATTGGTTGAGCATTTGACTTCAGCTCAGGTCATGATCTCACAGTTTTTGTGTGTGAGCCCCACATCGGACTCTGTGCTGACAGCTGGGAGCCTGGAGTCTGCTTCCAATTCTGTGTCTCTCTCTCTGTCCCTCCCCGACTCATGCTCTGCCTCTTTCTCTCAAAAATAAATAAACGTTTTTTAAAACTTTAAGAGTGTTTTTTGGTTTGCCTCTTTTTTCCTTTATTTGTTTTTTAAAATGCCACATATGAGTGAAATAATCTGGTATGTGTCTTTCTCTTACTGAACTTATTTTGCTCAGCAAAGTACTTTCTAGTTCTATACATATTGCAAATGACAGGATTTCATTCTTTTTTATGGGTGAATAATATTCCATTTTTATGAATATATCTACCTATCCTTTATTAATTTATCAATCAATGGACACTTGGACTCCTTCCATAATTTAGCTATTATAAATACTGCTTCAATAAACATACAGGGGCATATCATTTTGAATTAGTGTTTTCATTTTCTTTGGGTATATATTCAGAAGTGAAATTACTGGGTCACACAGTAATTCTATTTTTAATTTTTTGAGGAACCTCCATACTGTTTTCTTCAGTGACTATGCCAGTTTGTATTCCCATCAACACTGCATGAGGGGTCCTTTTTCTCCATATCCTCAGCAATAGTTGCTGTTTCCTGTGTTTTTGAGTATAGCCATTCTGACATGTACGAAGTGATATTTCATTGTGGTTTTGATCTGCATTTCCCTGATGATGAGTGATGTTGAGCATCTTTTCATGTGTCTGTTGCCCATCTGGATGTCTTCTTTGGAAAAGTGTCTGTTCGTGTCCCCTGCCCATTTTTAATCACATTATTTTTTCTTGTTGTTAAGTTGTATCAGTGCTTTATATATTCTGGATGCTAACTCTTTTTTGAATATGTCATTCGCAAATGTCTTCTTCCATTCAGTAGGTTGTCTTTTACCTTTGTTAATTGTTTCCTTCACTGTGAAGAAGTTTCCTACACTATAAGTGTAGTCTCAATAGTTTATTTTTGCTTTTGTTTCCTTTGCCTCAGGAAAGGAATATCTAGAAAAATATTCTATAGCCAATGTCATAGAAATTACTGGCTGAGCTCTCTTCTATAATTTTTATGGTTTCCAGTCTTACATTTAGGTCTTTATCCATTTTGAATTTCTTTTTGTGTACAGTATGAGAAGGTGGTCCAGTTTTATTCTTTTGCATGTAGTTGTCCAGTTTTCTCAACACCTACGTTGAAGAAACTGTCTTTTCCCACTGCATAATTTTTCCTTCTTTACTAAAGATAAATTGACAATATAATTGTGGGTTTAATTCTGGGCTTTCTATTCTATTGCACTGATATATGTGTCTATCTATGTGATCTATGTTCCACTGATTTTGTGTGAGTAACATACTGTTTTGATTATTACAGGTTTGTAGTATATCTTGACAGCTGGGATTGTGGTACCTCCAGTTTTTTTTCCCTCATTTTCATGATTGCTTTGGCTATTCTGGGTCTTCTGTTGTTTCATACAAATTCTAAGATTATTTGTTCTAGATCTGTGAAAAGTTGGTATTTTGATGTGGATTGCATTAAATCTATGGATTGTTTTAGGTAGTATAGACAATTTAACAATATTTGTTCTTCCAATCCATGAGCGTGGAATATCTTTCCATTGTGTCATCTTCAATTTCTTTTCATGCTACATATTTTTCAACTCTTTGGTTAAGTTTTTTCCTAGGTATTTTATAATTTTAGTGCAATTGTAAATGGGACTGTTTTCTTAATTTCTCTTTCTGCTGCTGCATTATTAGTGTATAGAAATAAAACAGATTTCTATATAATGATTTTGTATCCTGTGACCTTACGGAGTTCATTTATCAGTCCTAGTAGTTTTTTGGTGGAGTCTTTCAAGTTTTCTATATATAGTATCATGTCATCTTCAAATAGTGAAAGTTTTAATTCTTCCTTACCAATCTGGATGAATTTTATTTCTTTTTGTTGTCTGATTCCTGTAGCTAAAACTCCCAATACTATGCTGAATAAAAATGATGAGAGTGGACATTCTTGTCTTCTTCCTGATCCTAATGGACAAGCTTTCCATTTTTCTCCATTGAGTATGACTTTAGCTATGGGATTTTCATACATAACCCTTACAATATTGAGGTATGTTCCCTCTAAACCTACTTTCTTGAGGGTTTTTATCATGAATGCATGTTGTACTCTGTCAAATACTTTTTATGAATCTGCTGAAATGATCATATAGTTTTTATCCTTTCTCTTGTTGATGTGATAAATCTTGACGATTGATTTGTGAATAATGAACCATCCTTGCATTCCAGGAATAAATTCCACTTGATCATAGTGAATGACTTTTTTATTTTTCATTTATTTTTTATTTTTTTAAAGTTAATTTATTTTTAAGAGAGAGCCAGAGCCAATGCAAGTGGAGAGGGACTGAGAGAGGGGAGAGAAAAAAAGAATTCCAAACAGGCTCTGTACTGTCAGCACAGAGCCCGATGCGGGGCTCAAACCCATGAAGCCGTGAGATCATAAACTGAGCCCAAACCAAGCTTAACTGACTGAGCTACCTCAGTGCCCCAATCATGGTGAATGACTTTTTAACGTATTGTCAAATTCAGTTTACCAATATTTTATTGAGGATTTTTGCTTCTATGCTTATCATACATATTGATCTATAGTTCACTTTTTTGTAGTGTCTTTATCCCGTTTTGATATCAAAGTAATGCTGGCCCCATTTGGAATAAATTTGGAAGTTTTCTTCTCTTTTTGGAGTAGTTTGAGAAAAATGGGTATTAACTCTTCTTTAAATTATGGTAGAATTTGCCTTTAAAGCCATCTTGTCCTGGCCTTTTACTTGTTGAAAGTTTTTTTTTAATTCTTTTTTAATTTTTGTTTATTTTTGAGAGAGAAAGTGTTAAGTAGGGTAGGGACACAGAAAGAGGGAGATGCAGAATCCAAAGCAGGTTCCAGGCTCTGAGCTGTCAGCACACGAGGCTTTAGCTGTGAGATCATAACCTGAGCCGAAGTTGTACACTCAATCAAATGAGCCACCCAGGTGCCCCAAAAGTTTTTTGAATATTGATTTAACTTCTTTCCTGATTATCTGTTTCAACATTTTATTTGTTCTATTTAAGTTTTGGGAATTTATGTTTCTAAGAATTTATTTATTTATTCTAGGATGCTCAATTTTTGGCATATAATTTTTCATAAAACTCTTATAATCCTTTGTATTTCTGTGGTGTTGTTATTTCTCCTCTTTCACTTCTAATTTTATTTGAGACCTTACTCTCTCTTTTTGATGAGTTTTGGCTAGAGGTTTATCAATTCTGTAGATCCCTTTAAAGAACTAGCTCCTGGTTTAATTTTCTGTTCTATTGGGTTTTCTTGGGGGAGATTTTTGTTTGCTTTTAGTTTCTATTTTGTTTATTCTGCTCTAATCTTTATTATTCCTTCCTTTTGGTGGTTTTTTGTTTTGTTTGTTCTCTTTCTGGTTCCTTTAGGTGTAACATTAGGCTGTTTATTTGATATTTTTCTTATTTCTTGAGATAGCCCTGTATTGCTATTAGCATCCCTCTTAGAACAGCTTTTTCTGCATCCCAAAGATTATGGAACATTGTATTTTCATTTTCATTTATCTCCATGTATTTTTATTTCCCCTTTAATTTCTTGGTTGACCCATTCTTGTTCAGTTGCATGTTATTTAACTTCTGTGTATTTATGTACTTTCCAGATTTTTTTCTTGTAATTGACTTCTAGTTTCATAGCATTGTGATTAGAAAAGATACATGGTATGACTTCCAATGTTTTGAATTTGTTGAGATTTGTTTTGTAGCCTAACACGTGATTTTTTTTTTTTAATTTAAATCCAAGTTAGTTAACATATAGCATAATAATGGTTCTGGAGAATGTTCCATGTGCATTTGAAATGAATGTGTATTCTGCTGTTTTAGAATGGAATGTTCTAGATATATCTGTTAGATCCATCTGGTCCAATGTGTCCTTCAAAGCCACTGTTTCCTTGGTGATTTTGTTTGGATCGTGTATCTCTCAATGTAAGTGGGATGTTAAAATCCTCTACTATTATTGTATTACTATTAATTACTTTCTTTATGTTTGTTATTAGCTACTTTATGTATCTGGGTGCTTCTATGTTGGGTGCATAAATACAGTTTTATCTTCTGGTTGAATTGTTCCCTTTATGATTATATAGTATCCATCTTTGTCTCTTGGTACAGTCTTTGTTTTAAAGTCTATTTTGTCTGATAATAACTATTGCTACCTTGGTTTTCTTTCCACTTCCATTGTATGGTAAATGCTTTTCCACCCTTTCACTTTCAATCTGCATTTGCCTTTAGGTCTGAAATGAGTCTCTGTAAGTGGCATTTAGATAGGTCTTGCTTTTTTATCCATTCTGGCATCCCAATGTCTTTTGATTGGAATATTTAGTCCATTTACATTAACAATAATTATTAGTAGATATTTACTTATTGCCATTTTGTTACTTGTTTCATGTTTGTTTTTGTAGCTCTTCTCTGTTCCTTTCTTCTCTTCTCTCATCATGTGCTGCCTTTCTTTACTGATACGTTTGGATTCCTTTCTCTTTATTTTTTTTGCACATGTATTACTGGTTTTTGATTTGTGGTTACCATGCATACTGTAATCTATACTAAGCTTATGGTTGCTTAAATTTCAATCCATTCTCTACTCCTTCCTGTCCCCAAAATTTTAGGTATACTTTAGGTCATACTTTACATCATTTTATATTATGAATCCCTTGATTGATTTTTATAGATATACTTAATTACACTGCTTTTGTGCTTTCTATTTTTCTTACTCTGGCTTATGTTCTTTCCTTTCAACTCAACGAGTCCCCTTTAACATTTCTTGTGGGGCTAGTTTAATGGTCATGAATTCTTTTAACTTGTTTGCCTGGGAAACTCTATCTCTCCTTCTTTTCTGAAGGATAGCCTTGCTGGAGAGAGTATTCTTGATTGTTTTTTTTTTTTCCTTTCAGCATTTAAAGTATGTCATACCATACCCTTTTGGCCTACAAAGTTTCTGCTAAAATATCAGCTGATACCCTTATGGAATTTCCCTTGTATGTAACTATTTTCTTTTCTCTTGCTACTTTTAAAATTCTCTCTTTATCACTTATTTTGCCATTTTAATTACTATGTGTCTTGCTATAAACCCCTTCATTGGTTTTGTTGAGGGTGCTCTGTGCCTCCTGGATCTGGATTTCTGTTTCTTTCCCCAAATTCAGGAAGTTTTCAGCTATTATTTCTTCAGATAAATTTTCTGCTCCCCTTTATTTCTCATCTTCTTCTGGAATGCCTATAATGCAAATGTTATTATACTTGATGATGTCGCTGAGTTCTCTAAATCTATTCTCATTTTACATAATTTACATTTACATTTTTTTCTCTAACCTGCTCCACTTGACTGCTTTCCATTAATCTATCCTCTAGACTGCTACATCGTTCTTCTGCTTTACACAGACTATTTATTCTATATAGTGTATTTTTAATTTCATTTATTATTTTCTTCATCTCTAACTGGTTCTTTTTTATTGTTAAGGGTCTCACTGATACCCTCCACTCTTTTGTCAAGTTCAGAGAACACCTTAGTGGTAACTACTTTAAATTCTCTATCAGGCATATTATTTACCTCCATTTTCTTAGGTCTCTTCTGTGATTTTCTCCTGCTCTTTCATTTGAGACATACTGCTCTGTCTCCTCATTCTGTGTAACTCTTTATGTCTATTTCTGTATGTTTGAAAAATCAGCTACATCTCCTGTTCTTGAAAGTAGTGGCTTTATGAAGAAGAGGCCCTTCTATGCCCTGCAGTTCAATGTTCCCTTTCATCAGAAACTGGTACTTCAGGGGTATCTCCTATGTGTGCTGACTGTGCTCTACTGCTGTGGCTGAGCCACATTTCCCTTTAGTCCAGTTGTTTGCAATGGTTTTGGTTTTTTTTTTTTTTAAATATTCTTAATGTTTATTTTTGAGAAAGAGAGAGAGAGAGAGAGAGAGAGAGAGAGAGAGACATGAGCAAGAGAGGGCAGAGAGAGAAGGAGACAAAATCTAAAGCAGGCTCTAGGCTCTGAGCTGTCAGCACAGAGCCTGACATAGGGCTTGAACCCACTAACCATGAAATCATGACCTGAGCCAAAGTCAGATGCTTAACTGACTGAGCCGTCCAGGGACACTGCAATGGCTCTCTTTGCCTGTGGACAGGGTTTGGTCCCTGTTGTTAGTGGACCAGTATGGAGTTGCCCTGGGCTTGAGCTGAGTGAGACCAGGTGTTTGCCATAGATGCAGTAGCACCAAATTGTAGGGTGCCTTCTCTCTGTTGTCCCCTGAGCAGCTTTCACTGGGACCTAAAGTTTGACCCAATGTCTGCCCCCAGCCCACCTTTAGGGCCACAGATGGAGTTATGTGTGTGGTTTTCTTCCCTTCTTCCTGGGGCAGAAGTCACTCTGGAGTGGAGGTGGCCCATGAGGGCTGCATGCTCACTTCCAAGCTTGTGGCACTGCTCTGAATAGGTCCTAGTCAAGGGTGTATTTGAGGGGGAAGGTCCACAGGAGAATGTGGGGACAGGGTGTGTGGTGCCAGCAAGATCTGCACTGATCTGCTGTGGGAGAGGGCCTGCATCCACCCAGGAGAACTACTCCTCAGGCTGTGATAGAGACTGGAATTTCTGCTGGAGTATGAGGAGGCCAAACACCCTGTTAGCATGCTAGGTGGAGAGTGTTCATACTGTGCTGGTTTCTATAGGTATCCATGTATCTAGGCTTTGGGACAGGGTAGAGAAATGACACCCACAAGCTCCTTTATTCTTGGAAAAATCTCCCAAAGTTCCCTGCCCTCCAGCGCAAGCTCTGAGATTAGTAATGAACCTTCCTGCATACCTCAGTCATTTTTCAAATTATTACCTTGTAATTTCTATGGGACTTTTCTCGACATTGATTAAATGTTTCAGTCATGTATTCATGTTCTCAAAACTACTATAAAAGGCATCAGAGTAGGCATGGATCTCATTTTAAAATTGAAGAAATGAAGAAACAAACATTAAACAATTTCACAACAGTTCCTACCATAAGTAACAATAATGCTCAGAACAATTAGGCAGGGCTATTCTTACTTGCTGATCTAACTTTCTTTTTACTTAAAACCTTTAGATGGTTTCACTTTTGTTTGTGCCTTAGGTTTGTTTCGGACTATGCTGAAAAGTACAGTAGGACAGAATATGCATAGTTATTAAGAACATGGCCTCTGGAATTGTGCCTGGGTGTCTCAGTTGGTTAAACGTCCAACTCTTGATATCAGCTCAGGTCATGATTTCATGGTTCATAAGATTGAGGCCCACAGTGCGCTCTGAGCTGACAGCACTGAGCCTGCTTCGGATTCTCTCCCTCCTTCTCTCTCTCTCTCTCTCTCTCTGCCCCTCTCCTGCTCATGTTCTCTCTCTCTCTCAAAATAAGTAAATAAGCATTTTTTTTAATTATTAAGAAAAAAAAAGAATTTGGCTTCTGGAACTAGACTACCTCTGTTTCAATCCTATCCCTGCTATTTACTGGCTCTGAGAGGTTAGGCAACTGACTTAACATTTCCATGTCTCAATTTTCCCTGTCAAATTAGGACAATAAGTTATCTACTTGTGAGCTTGTTATGAAGAGTTAATATATATAAGATCCATATACAATGCAAAATCCTTAAAAAGAGCCTGACACAGAGTATGCTTACTTTTTTTTTCTAACAGATCTAGCTTTACCATGAGGCAACTTACTTAAATCTCAGTGATAACACAGGTTATGTGATTTGGTAACTTTCTGGCCACAAATGAATTTCTAGCCAGGTATCAGAAAATCAAATTTCCTATTATTAAGGAGGTAAAGAGGACTTAGGTCTTTGATAACCTCAGGCATGCCTATGTAGACGAGGTATCATCTGAATTCACACTGCCTGAATTATAAATAAAATTAGAAGGACTATCGCTTACCCTAAGTGCTATCTGAAGTCCAATGACTTCTGCTAATTCTGACTCACAGCTCTACATCTCTGATTTTTTATGTCTCACTTTCTATAGCTATTCTCTTCCTATTCTATACCAAACCAAATGTGGGACTGAGCCAAATTTCCTTGATACTCCTTCTCCAAACTATTCACTCAAGGTATATTTCTATGACATCCTTGAATGAAGGTTTGGGCTCATAGCGGTGGGTACACTATATTCAGTGAACCATATTTCCCAGAGCTGGGTAGCAAGGGAGTTTATACAGAGTAACACAAATGACTTCAACTAAAATATTGGTCACATGTTATCTGAGGACATTGTTAACTACCACAAAGATGGAATTTCCTACTTCCTCTAGAACATGAGGCTTTCTGCCAAGTGGTGTGGCAGCCTCTCTTTCCAACACAGTCACCTTCATCTGCCTCCTCCCTTTCCTCTGCTTTTACTCATCTATACCCAGAAATTCCTACTTATTTCTTATTCATGCTTTTCCCAGGGCATCACCTTCCACCTGACAAAGCCATTTAGGAAAGCATTTTCCTAAATAAGGTAGTTCCTTTCCCAAAAGGAATTATGATGTCAGTTAGTAAAATATAATTTTCTCTGTCACATTTATATGTAACATATAAGTGTCTTTCTATCACCTCAAAAGTATGGATTCAAACATATACTTAATGTAATCTATTTCACAAATACTTATTGAGCTCTGGGTAGAGATTTTCAGGAAATTCAAAGGACTCAATCTTGGATCTTGCCCTAGAGAGATGCAACTCTTTCTAAAGCTATGACAAATATAAGGTCAAAGTAATAAATGATTTAAGAGAAGTCATGATGAAGAGGTATGAAGGTTTAGATTTAGATGAACTCTACTTTAAAGGGCCCAGGGCAATGTTTTCAAGACTTGCTAATTCCATTTTCGATTTTTTTTAATTTTTTAATGTTTTATTTATTTCTGAGAGAGAGACAGAGACAATGTGAGCAGGGGAGGGTCAGAGAAAGGGAAACACAGAATCAGAAGCAGGCTCCAGGCTCTGAGCTAGCTGTCAGCGCAGAGCCCGACATGGGGCTTGAACCCTTGAACCGTGAAATTATGACCTGAGCCGAAGTCGGACGCTTAACTGACTGAGCTACCCAGGTGCCTCTCCATTTTCGATTTTTAAATGGCTGATTATAAGCCAGTGAAACCTGAAAGACTATCTAGCAACACAGGAGAGAGTATTACGGGTTATGTCTCTTTCTCAGGGACTTTAAAAGTTCTTATAATTTTCAGCTTCACACTCAACTTTATACTCATAGTAGTATCAGATACTTTACAAAGAACTGAAGTTTTGGGGCACCTGGGTAGCTCAGTTGGTTGTGTCCTACTTCAGCTCAGGTCATGATCTCAAAGCACCTGAGTTTGAGATCTGCATCGGGTTCTGTGCTGACAGCTCAGAGCCTGGAGCCTGCTTCAGATTCTGTGTTTCCCTGTCTCTTTGCCCCTCCCCTGCCCATGCTCTGTCTCTCTTTCTCTCAAAAATAAACAAACATTTAAAAATTTTTAAAAAAGAACTGAAGTTTTGCTATCTATAAATTCCTTTAATTCCTCCACAACTCTAAGCAAGTAGCCAAGGCAACATAATAATGACCATTTAGGCAAAATTTGTATATTAAGGGAAAAGACAAACATATATGCAAGGAAGTTGTTAACTTATAAAATGATAAAAATTATAAAATATTAACATGTATGACTAAGTTTTATACTTGATTACATAAATTTGATTTTTCATTATTTTGGCAGAAGAATGATCAAAATGAAATAATTTTGCAAAATTAAGAGGACACCAAGAGGGGAAAAACAACTCTCTCTGTAATCAACTTTAAGTAGAGAACAATAGCCTGTGATTACAGGGAAGAAAAGATGGAGCCATGTGGAGCACTGCTAAAGCAAATTAGGTCATTAATCTTCGGACTGTTAAACAACATATCTAAGTGAATTATCTATCTAACTTGGTATCATTAATGGTAACAGTTCTGCATAGATGTCAAAAAATACTTTTAAATATTGAATTCAAAAAATAAATAAATAAATAAATAAACAAACAAACTTAAAAAAATAAACTATTGGGACTACATCAAAATAAAAACTTTTGCACAATAAAGGACATCATCAACAAAACAAAACACAATTTGAATAGGAGAAGATATCTGGAAACGATATATTTGACAAGGGGTTAATATCCAAAGTATATAAAGAACTTTTACAACTCAACAGCAAAATTCAAACAATCCAATTTAAAAAATGAGCAGACAACCTGGATAGATTTTTCCAAAGAAGTCATCCAGATGGATGACAGACACATGAAAAGATGCTCAGCATACTCATCATCAGGGAAGTGCAAATGAGATATCACCTCATACTAGTCAGAATGGCTAGTATCAAAAAGTCAAGAAATAACAAGTGTTGGTGAGGATGTGGGGAAAAATGAACTCTTCTGCACTACTGGTGGGAATGTAAATTGGTGCAGCCTCTACTGAAGACAGTATGGAGGTTCCTCAAAAATTTAAAATAAAATACCATATGATTAAGCAATTCCACTACTAGGTGTTTACCAAAAAAAAAAAAAGGGAAAACACAAATTTGAAGAGATAGATGCACCCTTATGTTTATGCAGCATTATTTACAATAGACAAGATACAAAAGAAACCTAAAGTGTCAATATGATGAATGGACAAAGAAAATGTGCTATATTTATACAACGGAATATCATTCAGCTATAAAAAAAAAAAGAATGAGATCTTGCCATTTGCAACAAAATGGATGGATCTATAAGGTATTAGGCTAAGTAAAATAAGTCAGAAAGAGATAAATACCATATGATCTCACTTATATATGGAATCTAAAAAACAAATGAAAAACAAAAGCAAAAACAGACCATAAATACAGAGAACTGATGGTTGCCAGAGGGGTGGGGAAAAGGAGATGGGAAAAAATGGGTGAAGGGGAGTGGAAGGTACAGGATTCTAGTTATGGAATTAATAAGTTACAGGGTTAAAACATAAAACATACAGAATATAGTCAATAGTAATGTAATAGTATTATATGGTGACAAACTGTAGTTACCTGTGTTAAGAATAGCATAATGTATAGAGTTGTTAAGTCATTATGTTGTTCACCTGAAACTTAGGTAACATTGTGTGCCAACTATACTTTGGTGGAAAAAATAAAATTTAAATTTAAAAAATTAAATTGGCTTTCCTTTCCAGTGGAAAGTCTTGTTTTCACTTGATGAATTGCTACAAAGATGCAATATTTAAGTGTCACAGACACTTGTTCCACTAAAAGTTTTGCACATATAGTTTTAAACAAAATTTTTCTAGAAGAAATTTCCTATAAGGGCATAATTCAGTTTAGAAGTAGGTAAATTGTATTCTTTCATTTCCTTATTTATAGCATTTCTCTAAATGCTTGGGATAAAATATGTACAGAATATCCACAATCCATTAATTAATACATTATTTATCAGTCAGGGTTCTCTAAAAAAAAAAAACAGATCTAAGATAATAAAGATATAGACGTATACAGTAAGATTTTTCTTAACTCCCCTATAACTGTGGAAATTGCCAAGTTTGAAATCTGTAGTGCAGGCCAACAGACTAAACATTCAAGCAGGATTTCTGAAATAGTTTTTAGGTAGAATACCTTCTTGTCCAAAAACCTTCTTATTTTCTTCTTAAGACCTTTAGTTGACTGGATGAGGCCCATCAATATTATGAAAGGAAATGTACCTTATTGATTATGTTAGTCACATTACTAAATACCCTCACAACCTCATCTAGACTAGTATTTGACAAAGCCACATGGGACCCTAGCCTAGCCACATGGGACTATAGCCTAGACACATAAAATTAAACATCACACATTCAGTTACTAAATATTTATTAAGCATCTCCTAAGGGCCTAATACTAAATACTCCAAGCACAGACTTTCACCTCAAGGTCACTGCATTATTGTATGAGAAACAAGCAAGTTAATAGTTATATAACAGTGTGGAAAATACTATGCTGAAGGGGCTAGATTAATAGTGTCAAATTCAGCCACAGTGATTTTGAGAACCATTAGAAGATAGGTAATGATTGGACAAAATTTTGAAGGAAGCATAAGGGTTACTGAGCAAAGCAGGAGAAAAAGGAGAGACAAAGTCATATACAAATGTGATGTGCCTGAAAGAAAAAGATGCAGGTGCATTTGATTTGTCTGGACCAAAGGATGCAGATGCCACTAAGGCAGAAAATTGAGCTGAATAAGTGGTCAGATGCTAGAACACAAAGGGCTTTATGTGCCAAGCCATGGCGTCTGGACCATATCGTGAAATCTATGAGAATTAATTCTAAAGGAGTTATACAATCAAACCAGCATATCAGAAAGATAACCTTGACTGCAGGGCTGAGATGGGGCTGGGGCCACAGTTGGGAGAGTGGGGTGAAATGGGACTGAAAGCAGAGAGCAGTTTGGAGAATACATAGAGAAACTGTGAAGACCTGTAGCAGTGGAGTAATTGAAAGATTTTAGGAGATAGAATAAACAGGATTTAGTGAGTAACTGATGAAGGCTGAGAGAGTTGGAGATATGTGATAACTTCAGGTTTGGTATTTTGATAAATATGAATATGAGGGTGCCATATCATAAATCAAGCATGATGAGAAAGGTAGACTAATGTAAAAGGAAAAAATAGAGTGAAAAGTACTCAAGCAACAACCATTACATCTTTCTGCATCAAGAGCAGATGGTGAAAACAATTTCATAGACTTCTTCTTAATCCTCTACACTTTCTTATACATGGACAAACTATGCTTTGTGCAGAACAAAACAGGTTTCTTAAATAAAACTTAAGTTTTAGTACATAAGAATTTACTTGCAAAAGCAATCACTCTGCTAAAATTATTTTTGCCTCCTTAGAAAAATATACAAAACACTCAAAAATTCTGAATGGATTAAGTGATAAATAGAGCAACTGTTATCTTCCTGCCCAGAAATCTGCCTCTGATAATTAAACAACAAAACAACATATAGTGAAATATAAATATACAGAAGCTTAAAGAAACAGAGTGTTAACTGTATTAAGAAATATGAACAATGTGTCCATTTAGAATTAGAGCAAAAGTAAGTTAGTGCTATAGAAGAAAACGTAGGTAGAAATAAAACAAGCATTTCTCAAGGAGAAGGATGAACATCTGGTCTTCCTAGCATGTATATTTCTACTGCTGAGATGCATGAATAAAGCTATTAAAATCTGATGCAATTAACAATTCAAATTCAAACTCCTTTTCCTTTGATTACAGATGCTTTACAGGTCACACGCTTAAAATTTGGCTTCTAAAGTAGGTATCTATTTTTAGTTTGTCCACACCCATCTCTTCTTCTGAATAGAACACTTCACATTTCTGAAACCCTTCCTCTTCTTCAGGGAACGGCCCCTTCTCTTATTCTAGCAATATAACACAGCACTCACCATGCTCTTAAAAACTCAAATCTTAGTTATAATAGAAAACAATGGAAAATAGAAAACAATGGAAAACTGAGCCAATGAATGGAGAAACACAGTTCTGATGATATCAGGGTCAAACTATCTGAAAGCTGGCCATAGTTCCTACACCTTTTAGTTACATTAAGTATTAACTTTTGTATTTTTCTTGTACCAGCTGGGTTTCATTCTTTGAAACTTGAAACCTTATAGTATGCACTATTACATAGAGGATACACTCTATCTCTAAGCTACCCATGAACTTAAAGCTCTATACATGAAGAGTTTCTGGTCTTATAAAAAAATTAACTGAAACACCAAAACCACGATACCAACATAAGACTCCAGTTAATAAAACAATTAAGTCTAAACTTCAAGTCCACAAAAATCTATGAATCGCCAACTGAAAAGAGCACATTCTTCTCAAATTATGGTCTTGGTTTTCTTAACTGCAAGATGGATGAAGTAGAGAAAATTATCTATATCATTTACCAAATTAGAGAAAATAAGAGTGACTTTTTCATCTTAATTCATATACGGATTACTCGAGTTTAGCTTCGATAGAAAGTCAAGATCACTGCAGCTCTCTCCTCCATGAGAGATTCCTTTTTTCTTTTTAAGAAAATTACTCCAGCGTCTCATTATTGAATTACTAAAGCATTTATAATTCAAGTCAGAGACAGGGTAGATGATCTCCAAACGTGAAATAAAATAAACTAAATAAAATTTAGCTTAATTATGCACTAAAATGTGCTTATGAAGGCACAGCTCAAAAACAAAATAAATTATGTATGAAATTGAGTTATGTTATTGTTTTAATATCAGAGCCAAAATGTCTCATAGAGTGCACATATACAGAGTTGTTAGTAAATACAGTAAAAGAAGTATTATTATTTTTGACAATGATTGTATTTTAAAATTTATCATGAAAAGTATTATCCAATGGCAAATACTTGTTTTTTCCCTTTCTTAATATAGTTTGGCAACTTAAATCAATGACTACATAAATTTGATTATTTGAGGGCACATATCATAATTTCAAATCAATATTCTGTAAACCTTGGGCAGCAGAAAGTTTTTATGCCCTTACACAATCTTACACATATTAAAAAATAATAATAAATAATGAGGTCATCCTCAAATTTTATACCATCATAGTTGGTACATAAGGAATTTGGAGAAGAGTCTCCAGTAGAAATAACGTGTCTATATAATCTCCCTCAGTCAAGGTGTCAGGAGACATAGTATTTGAAATGTGTTATAACAGATCATCAAACAACAATGATAGATAAATGTATCATAAATAGAAGGAAAACAATGGTTCTCAACATGGAGATTGGGTATTCCCTAAGGAGACATCAGGCAATGTCTGGAAACATTTTTTGTTTCTCACAACTAGGGTGCTATTGGCATAAAATGGGTAGAGGACAGTGGTACTGCTAAACATCCTTCAATGCACAGGATGTCCCACAACAAGAAATTACCTGGACCAAAATGTCAATAGTGTCAAAGTTTACAAACCCTGAGCTAGAGAAATGAGAAAATGAAATGAATTAATGTGTTTAAAAATAGTGCATTATTAATTACTTATTAGTTATCTATAAATGATCACAAATTTAGTAGCTTAAAACAATACATATTTACTATCTCTGGATTTCTGTGGGTCAGAAATTTGGGGACAGATTATCGGAGTCCTCTGCTTTGGGTCTCTCAGGAGGCTACAATCAAGGTATTGGCCAGGGTTCAGGTCTCATCAGAAGACTTGACTGGGAAGGATTTGATTCCAAGCTCACACAATAACTGGAGGAGTTTTCAGTTCCTTCCAGATTCTCAGACTGAGCTCCTCAGTTTCTGGCTGGCTGTAAGCCAGAAGTTGCACTCAGTCTCTTGCCACATGGGGCTCTCCACAAGGCATTTCCCAATATGGCAGCTTGGTTTATCACAGCCAGCAAGGGAAAAAGTCTCTTAGCAAGACTATCTCTAGCAAAATTATGAGAAAAAAATAAGTACTCAATAAATAGTTGTTGAATTAAGATGAAATAAACATCAGATATTTGACTGATTGGTTACTTAAGCACCTTATTTGTATGAGAAATTACTGAGTAATCTGAAGTCTCCATAGATATAGACAGAGATATATGACATAAACTTGAGCTGAAGGCTCTTCATAAAATACAGTTAATAAATATTAAACATATTGTCATCAATGAACTTTAGAACAAGGCACATTAAGGCCAAATTGAAAGGGCAATGAGAAAAGAGATCCAATATCCATTCAAGGGTTTCTGTGTACTAAGTACTTTTCAGACACTATTTTTAGTAAATGCTCATAAGAAACAAAGAACTCTTATAACTCAATAATGAGAAAATAAATAACACATTTTTTAATTAATAAAGGATATAAACAGACTTTTCTCCAAAGTAAATAGACAAATAGCCAATAAACACATGAAAAGATGCTCAACATCATGAGTCATTAGAGAAATGCAAATTAAGGCCACAATGAGATACCATTTTATACTCACTAGCTGTAATAATAAAAAAAATAAAATGGAAAAATAGCAAGTTTTGACAAGGACTAGAGAAATTAGAACTCTCATACACTACTGATGTGAAGATAAAATTAAGACTCTCATATATGGCTGGTGCAACCACTATGGAAAACAAATTTTTGCCAGTTCCTCTAAAACTTAAATATAAGTTACCATTTGAGCTGGAAAATCCACTCCTGGACCTAAGAGTACTGAAAACATATTCACATCAAAACTTGTACATATATGTTCATAGCAACCTTATTCATAATAGTCAAAAAGGAAAAAAACCCAAATGCCCATTGAGTGGTAAATAAGTAAATAAAATGTGATATATCCATACAATGGAATACTATTCAGCAATTAAATAGAATGAAGCTCTGATACATGCTACAAGAATAAATCTTGAAATGTTATGCTAAGTGCAAAAAGCCATTCCACTTATATAAAATGACTAAAATAGGCAAATCTATGGAAAATACAGATTAATGGTTGCCTAATGTTGAGGGGTTGAGAAAAATGGAGAATGACTGCTAACAGGTACAGGGTTTCTTTTAGCAGGCAGAACAAAATGTTCTAAAATTAGGTTGTTGTTATGATGTAGTAACCCTGTAAAGTTGCTTCAAAACAAAAAAAAATGAGTTGTACACTTTATATTGGTGAATTGTATGTTATGTTAATTATAACTCAATAAAGGTGATTTTTAAAAACAGATTCGAAGACCCCAAAGTTTGTGTCCAAATGCCTTGCTAGTACACCATTTTGTAATCAGGATGGGATATTATAGTTATAAGATATTAAAGAAAGAAAATATTTTATTGAGTAAATTCTACTCTTGAAAAATGCAAAAGGTAAATAACTGAATGAATAGGATAAATTCTCAAGATAATTTTGTATAAGCATTTTTCCATTTAATTTTTAAAATTGTATCCTTAGCGGAAAAAATAATCAGTTCTGATGTTTTTATAACTTTTACTAGTTTTCACTTAATTATAAAATGTTATAGTTTAATAAATCCTAATATTTATGTCCCCTATTCTAGTCCATACTTTGGACTATTTGGAACAAATATAAATTTTTCTAATTTTATGTTCATTAGACCAAACTGTAAGCATAACTCTTATATTAGCATTAACCCAAAGTTATGTCCCATGAAAATAAGCTTTTTGTGGAAAAACTCAATAACAAATTAGTAATTAAATTATCATTGGTCAGACATAATCCTTAATATCTACAGATGATAATGATAAGGACATGCGAAACGTGATTTAGTGAAACAGCAAGAGTCTCTCAAAGGACTCACAAAGCTTCTAGTTATCCTCAAACTGTTGTGTGGAAGAAGCCTTGAGCTCTGAGTCTTTTTCCTCTGGGCTAGTACCATCTAGTTGTTTAGCTCCAGAAAGACTGAAATCTATTTCCATTATCCCTATCCTCCAAAATACACTTAGATATTTAACTTCACTATCTTCAACTTAAATCCTACCTCTCAAAAATAAAGTTAGACACAGCACCTCAATTATATCAGTCTGTTTATACACTAGGCTGACATGTCAATTATACTTGAGGTCCCAGAGACAAACAGAATGAACCCTTGACATCTACAAAGAATAGGTCTCGGTATCTTGGACAATCCTCAACTTGGAATACCATGCCAGAAAATAATTTTCCCCATAAATTGCACTAATGTATAACTTTATAAGAATTATTATAAGGATAGCAATACATAGAAAGCAAGAGCCACACAAAGAAACAATTAAGATTACCAGGTACCATTGATTAAAGATTTTCTCTATGCTAGATACACTTTATTAGTATTAATTCACTTAATCCTTACAAATAGTGAATGGTAGTCTAAACTCCCATACTAGATCAGTGTCCTTGTTCTCCACTGCAACCACTGACTATGCAATTAAAATTTGTGTCTTAGAAAAACAACTATACACTATGACCTGAACTTTTGGGAAGTTCATAAATATTTGAGACCACAAATGAATGCCAGAGTCTATAGTACTGATTTCCTCCGTCATCCCATACCTCGACTTTCATCTCATATGTCACTATTATTCCAATATCTCATCATTTCTTCATGACTGCCATTAGTTCTCTTTCAACACCATGAGGAAAGGAAAGAAAAAAGTGATGATTCTATCTCTAATTAGAGTTTACATTCGCTCTTATACACATACATATATGTGTGTGTATAAGAGAGATATGTATATGTATATATGTGTATATATATATATATATATATATGTATATTTCACAGGTATATTCAATAATAACCAGTATCAAAATTAGCTAATTAAAGTGCTGTATTATTGGGGAAACTTGAACAATGTCCATTCAGGATAGCTCCCTCTTGAAGCAGGAATTCCTCTTTTATTTTATAATTTCATTTTTCTTCACTGGCCTTATAAATTAAAACACTTTTGCCTCAAAGACAGTGAGAAGGATCTTAAGGGGTTTTTTAATTTAAATTCAAGTTAGTTAACATACAGTGTAGTATTGCTTTCAGTAGAGCCCAGTGATTGATCACTTACATATAACACCCAGTGCTCATCCTGACAAGTGCTCTCCTTAATGAGATCACCCATTTTAGCCCATTCTCTACCCATCACCCCTCCAGCAGTTTGATCTCTGTATTTAAGAGTCTCTTACAGTTTGCCTCCCTGTTTACATCGTATTTTTTTTAATGTTTCTTCTCTGAGAGACAGAGAAAGACAGTATGAGTGGGAAAGGGGCAGAGACAGGGAGACACAGAATCTGAAGCAGCCTCCAGGCCCTGAGCTGTCAGCACAGGGCCTGACACGGGGATCAAACTCACAAACCATGAGATCATGATCTAAGCTGAAGTCCGATGCTTAACTGACTGAGCCACCCAGGTGCCCCTGTTTATATCATATTTTTGCATCTATATTTTGCATCTCTTCCCCTATGTTCATCTGTTTTGTTTCTTAAATTCCATGTATGAGTGAAATCATGTCTACCTCTTACTTATTTTGCTTAGCATAATACATTCTAGATCCATCAGGTTGTTGTAAATGATAATATTTCATTCTTTTTGATTGCTAATAATATTGCTAATAGATATACAATGTATGTATATACATACATACATATATCTCACATCTTTATCCATTCATTAGTCGATGGACATTTGAACTCTTTCCATAATTTGGCTATTAGTGATAGTGCTGCTATAAACATTGGGATGCCTGTGTCCCTTCAATCACCATTTTTGTAATCTTTGGATAAACACCTGGTAGTGCAATTGTTGGACTGTAAGGTAGTTCAGTTTTTAACTTTCTGAGGAACTTCCATACTGTTTTGCAGAGTGACTAGACCTGTTTGTATACCAACAATGTAAGCGGGTTCCCCTTTCTGTGCATCCTCAGCATCTGTTGTTGCCTAAGTTATTGATTTTAGCCATTCTGACAGGTATGAGGTAGTATCTTATTGTGGTTTTGATTTGTATTTCCCTGATGATGAGTGAGGTTGAGCATCTTTTCATATGTCTCTTAGCCACCTGTATGTCTCCTTTGGAAAAGTGTCTACTCATGTCTTCTGCCCATTTCTTTACTGGATTATTTGTTTTTGTATGTTGAGTTGGTAAGTTCTTTGTAGATTTTGGGTACTAACCCTTTATCTGATATGTCATTTGCAAATATCTTCTCCCAATTTGTCAGTTGCCTTACAGTTTTGTTGATTATTTCCTTCACTATGCAGAAGGTTTTTAACTTAATGAAGTCACAGTAGTTCATTTTTGCTTTTATTTTCCTTGCCTCTGGAGACATGTAAAGTAAGAAGTTACTTGTATCTGGATGGCTCAGTTGGTTAAGTGTCCAAATTCAGTTCAGGGCCTGAACTCATGGTTTGTGCATTTGAGCCCTGCATCAGGCTCTGTGATGACCAGCTGAGAGCCTGGAGCCTGCTTTGGATTCTCTCTCTCTCTCTTTCTCTCTCTCTGTCTCTCTCTCTCTCTGTCTCTCTCCTCTCTCTCTCTCACTGTCCCTCCCCTGTCCACACCCTTTTTATCTCTCTCTCAAAAGTAAACATTTAAAAAAAATTTGTAATGAAGTTGCTGTAACTGAGGTCAAAGAGGTTTCTGCCTGTTTTCTCCTCTAGGATTTTGATGGCTTCCTGTCTTATGTTTAGGTGTTTCATCCATTTTGAGTTTATTTTTGTGTATGGTATAAATAAGCGGTCCAGGTTCATTCTTCTATATATCATGGTCCAGTTTTTTCAACACCATTTGCTGAAGAGACTGTCTTTATTCTGCTGGATATTCTCTTCGGCTTTGTCAAAGATTAGTTGGCCATATGGGCCCATATGGGCCAATTTCTGTGTTCACTATTCTGTTCTATTGACCTATGGGTCTGTTCTTGTGCCAGTACCATATTGTCTTGATGCTTATAGCTTTGTAATACATCTGGAAGTCAGGAATTATAATGCCTCCAGCTTTGGTTTTCTTTTTCAGGATTGCTTTGGCTACTCGGGGTCTTTTCTGGTTCCATACAGATTTTATGATTGTTTTTCTAGCACTGTGAAGAATACTGGTGTTATTTTGATAGAGATTGCATTAAATGTGTAGATTACTTCCGGTAGTATCAACATTTTAACAATATTTGTTCTTCCAATCCATGAGCATGGAATGTTTTTCCATCTTTTTGTGTCTTCAATTTCTTTCACAAGCTTTCTATAGTTTTCAATGTATAGACTTTTCACCTCTTTGACTAGGTTTATTCCTAGGTATTTATGATTTTTGGTATAATTTTAAGTGGGATCTATTCCCTGATTTCTCTTTCTGAAATAAATTCCTTCATTTCTGGATAGAAATGCAACCAATTTATGTATGTTGGTTTTATGTCCTGCAACTTTGCTGAATTCATCATCATTTCTAGCAGTTTTTTGTGGGAGTCTTTTGAGTTTTTCATGTAGAGTATCATTTCATCTGTGAAGAGTGAAAGTTTGACTACCCCTTTGCCAATTTGGATGCCTTTTATTTCTTTGTGTTGTCTGATGGCTAAGGCTAGGACTTCCAACACTATGTTGAATAACAGTGGTGAGGGTGGATATCCTTGTTGTGTTCCTGACCTTAGGTAGGAAGCTCTCAGTTTTTCTCCATTGAGGATGATATTAGTAGTGGGTCTTTCATGTATGGCCTTCATGATCTTGAGGTATGATCTCTCTATTCCTACTTTCTTGAGGGTTTTTAATCAAGAAAGGATGCTGTGTTTTTGTCAAATGCTTTTTCAGCATCTATTGAGAGGATCATGTGGTTCGTATCCTTTCTTTTATTACTTTGATGTATCACATTGATTTGCAGATATTGAACCAGCTGGGCATCTTAAGCATAAATCTCACTTGATCATACTGAATAATGCTTTTAATGTATTGTTGGATTTAGTTGGCTAGTATCTTGTTGAGAATTTTTGCATCCATTTTTATCAGGGAAATTGGTCTGTACTACCTCTTTTTAGTGGAGTCTTTGGTTTTGGAATCAAGGTAATGCTGGCCTCATAGAATGAGTTTGAAAGTTTTCCCCCCCACTTCAATTTTCTGGAACAGCTTCAAAAGAATACTGTTAACTCTTCTTTAAATGTTTTATAGAGCTCCCCTGGAAAGCCATCTGGCCGAGACTCTTGTTTGTTAGGAGATTTTTGAATACTGATTCAATTTCTTTACTGGTTATGGGTATATTCAAATCTTCTATTTCCTTCTGCTTCAGTTTTAGTAGTTGTCCATGTCTATCAGAGTGCCTAATTTGTTGGTATATATTTGCTCATAATATTCTCTTAATATTGTTTGTGTTTCTTCACTGTTGGTTGTCATCTTTTATTTTTCATTCTTGATTTTATTTACCTGGGTCCTTTCCTTTTTCTTTTTGATCAATCTTGCTAGGTATTTATCAATTTTCTCAATTCTTTCAAGGTACTAGCTCCTGCTTTCATTGATCTGTTCTACTACTGTTGTTGTTGTTTTTATCTATCATTGATTTCTGCTTTAATTTTACTATTTCCTTTCTTGTGCTGTTTTGGGGCTTTATTTGCTGTTCTTTTTCCAGCTCTTTTAGGTGTAAGGTTAGGTTGTGTATCTGAGATCTTTCTTCCTTCTTTAGGAAGGCCTGGATTGCTATATACTTCCCTCTTATGACTGCCAATCCTGAATCCCAGAAGTTTTGGGCTGTCATGTTTTCATTTTCACTGTCTTTCCTGTAGTTTTTAATTTCCCCTTTAACTTCTTGGTTAACCCATTCATTCTTTAGTAGGATGTTCTTTAATCTCCAAGTATTCATGGTCTTTCCAGATTTTTTCCTGTGGTTAATTTCTAGTTTCCTAGTATACTGGTACGAAAATATACAAAATATGATCTTGATCTTGTTATATTTGTTGAGAGCTGATTTGTTTCCCAGTATGTGACATATTCTGGAGAATGTTCCATGTGCACTCAAGAAGAATGTATATTCTCCTGCTTTAAGATGAAATGTTCTGGATATATCTGTTAAGTCCATCTGGTCCAGTCTGTCATTCAAAGCCATTGTTTCCTTTTTGATTTTCTGTTTACATTATCTGTTCACTGCTGTAAGTGGGGTGTTGAAGTCCCCTACTCTTACGGTATTATGATCAATGAGTTTCTTTATATTTTTGATTGATTTATATATTTGAGTGCCTTCATGTTAGGGGCATAAAAATTTTAATTTGTTAGATCATCTTGATGGATAAACCACTTAATTATGATATAATCCCCTTTTCTACCTCTTGTTACAGTCTTTATTTTAAAATCTAGTTTGTCTGATACAAGTATGGCTACATTGGCTTTCTTTTGACAACCAGTAGCATGATAGATGATTCTCCATCCCCTTACTTTCAATCCGAAGTTGTCTGTAAGTCTAAAATGAGTCTCTTGCAAAAAGCATATAGATGGGTCTTGTTTTCTTATCCATTCTGATACCTTATGTTTTTTGATTGGAGCATTTAATCCATTGACATTTAAAGTGGGTGCTAAAAGATAAGAATTTAGCATCACTGTGTTACCTGTTGACTTGGTGTTTCTGATGATGTTCTCTGGTCCTTTCTAGTCTTTGTTGCTTTTGGTCTTTTTTGTTTTGTTTTGTCTTTTCTCCACTCAAAGTGTCCTCCTTAAAATTTCTTGCAGGTTTAATGGTCACAAACTCTTTTAGTTTTTGTTTGTCTGGGAAACTCTTTATCTCTCCTATTTTGAATGACAGCCTTACTGGATAAAGAATACCTGGCTGCATATATTTCAGTTCAGCACATTGAATATATGTTGCCACTCCTTTCTGGCCTGCCAAGTTTCTGTGGATAGGTCTGCTGCAAACCTGATCTGTCTTCCCTTATAGGTTAAGGACATTTTTCCCTTGTTGTTTTCATAATTCTTTCCTTGTCTATGTATTTTGTGAATTTGACTACAATATGCCTTGGTGATGGTCAGTTTTTGTTGAATCTAATGGGAGTTCTCCGTGCTTTTTGGATTTTGATGTCTGTGTCGTTCCCCAGATTTGGCTGCTTTTACTATAATTTGCTCACATAAACCTTCTGCCCCTTTTTCTTTCTCTTCATCTTCTAAGACTCCTATGATTCGATGCTATTCCTTTTTAATAAGTCACTCAATTTTCTAAGTCTTGTATTGTGAAGTTCTGCCTTTGTTCCCCCCTTTTTTTCTGCTTCATTATTGTCCATAGTTTTATCTTCTAAATCACTGATTCACTGCTCTATATAGTCCATCCTTGCCATTATGGCATTCATTCAAGATTGCATCTTGGTTACAGCATTTTAAATTTTGTCCTGACTAGATTTTATTTCTTCTATCTCTGCAGAAAGGGATTCTATGCTTTCTTCAACCCCAGCTAGTATTCTTATTATCATTATTCTAAATTCTAGTTCAGACATTTTGCTTATTATAGCTGTATTGATTAAGCCCCTGGCTATCATTTCTTCCTGTTCTTTCTTTTAAGGCAAATTCCTTCATTTCGTCTTTTGGAGGGAGAAAAAAATTAATAAACTAAAAACTTTAAATTAGAAACAAAACAAAAAATCAAATAAAGGAAGCTAGGTCCTACCTGTGTTTTTGTCTGCTATTGAAAGAAGGTTGATAAAATAGAGAAAAAAGGGAAAAAAAAAAGAAAAAAAGTTAAAAAAATTTTTTTAATTTAAAAATTAGGGGCACCTGGGTGGCTCAGTTGGTAAGTGCTGGACTTTAACTCAGGTCATGATCTCACAGACTGTGGGTTCAAGCCCCACACAGGCTCTGTACTGACACCTCAGAGCCTGGAGCCTGCTTTGATTTCTGTGTCTCCCTCTCTTTCTCTGCCCATCCCCCACATGTGAACTCTCTCTTTCTCCCTCTCTCTCTCAAAAATAAATATTAAAAATTTTTTGAGAAAATAAATAAAAATTTAAAAATTATATATTAAAAAGGGAAAAAGGAAGTAAAGAAAACGAAAGAATTTAAAAATCTAAAAATAAGATAAAAGATAAAAATAAAAATAAATTTTTCTCTTTCTGTATCCAAGAATTAGGAATAAAATTCTTTTAAAAAGATTAAAAAATAACTTAAGCAAGAACAGAAGCAAAGAAATACATGAATTAACAAACAGAATAAAACCCGAATGAAGTAAAATCCAGTTTCTCCTAGAAGTGAAACTATGAACCTTCTATAGTCCGTACACTCAACAAGTGGAGTGACTTTTGCTGGTCGTATCGGGGATGTGCTTGGAGGGTGCAGTTGGGTGGGGCTTGGTGTAACAGCTCCATTCTCTGCTAGGTGTAGCTGTTTAGCTTACCTGGGTGGATCAGTGCAGTGCTCATGTAAAGCATTCATGTGCGTGCACAGGTGAGGTGGAAATGGCTTCACCCAGCTCCCTAGTCTCTGGCACAGGAACTTTGCATTCCCACTGACTGTGTCCAAGCAACCTCCCTTTGTCTCAGGCCTCTGTCCACTCCCCACTTCTATCCTGTCTGTGTCCAAGATGTCCATCTGCCAGGCAGCACCCCCTTCCAGAGTTTTATATCAGATGGGGTTGTGTTTCAAAACCCCTGCTTTAGAAACCCCCATGGTTTGGACACGCTCTGAGTCTCTAGGGGAAGGTCTTGCTAAGCAATGGCCAAGTGCTTGCCCCAGAAAACGTTCATGTGATCGCACAGCAACAGAGGTTCAGAGATTGTGGCAAATCAGAACACAGAGCCAGCCCCAATGCACTCTGGCATCTCTGTCCCAGTACTAGCAAACATGGGCTGCTCTCTGGGGTCTGCTGAGACCTTTGCCTGTGGGGACGCTATATGGCCTCTACCAAATCAACTCCAAGGAAGGGAACTGCTTCTATGTGTGGCATGCAGACTCCTCAAACCTCACTGTCTGCTACTGGGGATTCGCCCTGCTTCTTCACCAGAGCACCATTAGGCACTAAATTCCAAAACTTCAAACTCTATGGTCCACTGTTTATAGAATCCTCGTGGTATTGAAACTCTCTCCTTTCTTCCAGTCAATGGTTTAGGAGGAAAAAATTCTTGTTCAGTCCCCTGCGAATGTTTTCAATCTTTCTCTTTCTCTCCAGCTACTATTGGGGGAGTCCTTTTCTTGCATGATCCTGATATGCCACACTCTCCCCCTTTCCCTTTCTCTGTCCTCTAGCCACAAAAACAGCTCCCTACCCTCCGTGGCTTCTCTCTTCCACAGTTTACCTCTCTGCACCCATATCTGCCAAGTTCTGTGGTTCAAGTTATGCAGATTATTGTGTTAATCCTCAAATCAATTTTCTAGCTATTCAAAATGGTTTGGTGATGATCTGGCTGTGTTTCAGGGACAAGACAAGCTCAGAGTCTTCATGCTGCTCCAAGCCCCTTCATGCTCCATCTTAACTCTACGCCCAGTGAATAATTCTTTTAGTGTGCTGTTGAGTTAGATTTGCTACTATCTTCTTGAGAATTTTTGCATCCATATTAATCAGGGATATTGGCATATAATTCTTTTTAATGGAGTCTTTGTCTGGTTTTTGAATCAAGGTAATACTGGCTTTATAGAATGAGTTTAGAAGCTTTCCTTCCATTTCTATTTTTTTTTAACAGTTTGAGAAGAATGGGTATTAACTCTGCTTCAAATGTCTGGTAGAAGTCTCCTGGAAAGTCACCTGGCCCTGGACTTTTGTTTGTTGAGAGATTTTTTTGATAATGGATTCAATTTCTTTTCTGGTTATGGGTCTGCTCGAATTTTCTATTTCTTCCTATTTTAGTTCTGGTAGTGCATGAGTTTCTAGGAATTTGTCCATTTCTTCCAGATTGCCTCCTTTGTTGGCATATAATTTGTCATAGTATTTCTGTGGTGTTGGCTGTGATGTCTCCTCTTTCAGTCATGATTTTATCTATTTAGGTCCTCTGTCTTTTTGATAAAAGTCTGGTTAAGGGTTTTTCAAATTGTTTACTCCTTCAAAGTTTAATTGATCTGTTCTTCTTATTTTTTTGTTTTTATATCACTTATTTCTGCTCTAAACATGATTATTTCCCTCCTTCTTCTGGCCTCAGGTTTTATTTGCTGCTCCTTTAGGAGAGGGATTGTGTACTTGGGACCTTTCTTGCTTCTTGAGACAAGCCTGAATTGCAATGTACTTTCCTCTAGAATTGCCTTGGCTGTATCCCAAAGGGTTTGGATTGCTGTATTTTCATTTTCATTTCCTTCCACATATTGTTTTACTTCTTCTTTAATTTCCTGGTTAATATATTCATTTTTTAGTAGGATGTTCTTTAACCTCCACGTATTTGAGGACTTTATAATTTTTTTCTTGTGGTTGATTTCATGTTTCATAGCCTTGTGATCTGAAAATATCCTTGGTATGATCTCAATCTTTTTGTATATGTTGAGGGCTGATTTGAGGCCAAATACGTAATCTATTCTGGAGAATGCTCCATGTACACTGGAGAAGAATGTGTATTCTGCTGCTTTTAGGATGAAATGTTCTGAAAAACATCTGTTAATTCCATCCAGTATAGAGTGTCATTCAAAGCTACTGTTTCATTATTGATTTTCTGCTTAGATGATCTGTCCATTGTGTAATAGGGTGTTAAAGCCCCCTATGATATTATCAATGAGTTTCTTTATACATGTTATTAATTGATTTCTATATTTGAGTGTCCTAAGTTGGGGACATATTTACAATTGTTAGATCTTCTTGGTGGATAGACACCTTAATTATATCATAATGCCCTTCATCTCTCATTACAGCCTTTGTTTTAAAATCTAGTTTGTCTGATATAAGTATGACTATACCAGCTTTCTTTTGATATCCATTCACATGATAGATAGTTCTCCATCCCCTCACTTTCGGTCTGCAGGTGTCTTTAGGTCTAAACGAAATCTCTTGTAGGCAGCATATAGATCATCTTTTTTATTTTATCCATTCAGATACCCTATGTCTTTTGATTGCAGCACTTATTCCACTAACATTCAGAGTGAGTACTGAAAAATAAGAATTTAGCACAAGTAACTGTGTTACCTGTAGAATTGGTGTTCCTGGTGATGTTCTCTGCTCCTTTGTAGTCTATTGCTTTGGTCTTTTTTTTTTTTTCCTTCTCTACTCAAAGAGCCCTCCTTAAAATTTCTTGCACAGCTGGTTTAGTGGTCATGAACTCCTTTAGGTTTTGTTTGGGAAACTCTATTTCTCCTTCTATTCTGAATGACAGCCTTGCTGGATAAAGGATTCTTGGCTGCATACTTTTCCCATTCAGCACATTGAATATTTTCTGCCACTCCCTTCTGGACTGCCAAGTTGCTGTGACATAGGTCTGCTGCTAACCTTATGTGCCCACCCTTGTAGCTGAAGGACCTTCTGTTCCTAGCTACTTTCAGATTTCTCTCTTTATCTTTGTATTTTGCCAGTTTCACTATGATTTATAGTGGTCAACACTGTTGACCTGTTTTTGTTGATTTTAAGAGGCATTCTCTATGCCTCTTGGTCTTGAATGTCTGTTTCCTTCTCCAGATTAGGGAAGTTCTTAGCTCTAATAGTTCTTCTACCCTTTTCCTCACTCTTCTTCTTATGGGACTCCTATGATATGGATGTTGTTTCATTTTATGGAATAACTTAGTTCTCTAAGACTCCCCTCATGATCTAATGCTTTCCATTCCATCTTCTTTTCAGCTTCATTATTTTCCATAATTTCTTCTTCTATATCACCTATCCTCTCCTCTGCTTCTTCATCTTCATTATGACTGTACCCAGCCAGTTTTGCATCTCAGCTATAGCACTTTTTTTTATTTCAGTCTGACTAATTTTAAGGTCTTTGATCTCTGCAACAGGGTTTCTCTGGTGTCTTTTACACTTTTTTTCAAGCCTAGCTAGTAGTCTTGTGACTATTATTCTAAATTCTTGTTCCAATATATTGCTTCTATCTGTTTTGATCAAGTTCTTTGTTGTGATTTCTTCTTGACCTTTCTTTGGGGAGAATTCCTCCATCTTGTCATTTTGACTAAGTTTCTATCTTTTGCATGTGTTGAAAGTTTATTATGTTTCCTGCACCTGAGAGTACTGCTATCTTAAAAAGGGATCATACACTGTCCAGGACCTGACACTTCAGGAAGTGTCTCTAGTGTATGCTGTATGCACTCTGTTATTGTGTTTTGGCTGTTCTTTCCCACTGCTCAGTCCTCTGCAGAGGTGCTCCTTGCTTGCATTGGGGGAGTATTTGTACCTTATACTATATGTGCTTTGATTTGTTTGTTAGAATAACCCAGGAAAAAAGGGGAAACAACCAAATAAATCCTGATTCCCAAAAAAGGAGAGAAGTAAAGGAAACAACAAAAACAATGAATCAAAAAACTGATTCCAAAGTAATCTAAAGAATCAGGCTGATTCCAAAGAAAAAGAAAGGAAAAAGAAACAAAGAATAAAGAAGACTGATTCTAAACAAAGAGAGAGAAAGTGAAAGAAGGAAATGAAAAACAAACAAACAAAAAAAAAAAACTATGACAAAAGAATAAAGGAAGAAGAAAGAAAAAAAGAAAGTAAGCCTGGTCCTATCGACACCAGAACTGCAGGTGTCAATTTGAAGCACACAATTTTCTGTTACATCCCACCATGTTGGTGTTGGGGGGAAATGGTGCCACCCCAAGCTCTTGTCCCCAGACAGGAGATCTCATGCACACACACCCCATTCCACCCCCATTCTGGCAGTCCTCACAAAATAATGAGGGCAGTCTGCTTGCTCTGTGCTACAGCTCTCCTACGTTTTCTCTTTGGTGTCCAGCTGCGATTCAAAACTTGAAATCGTAAAGGACCCAAACCCCTTCTCCAGAATAAAGCCTCTCCTTACAGTGTCTAAAGACTTTTTTCTTGAAAAACAGTCCCACTCCTGCATAGTGCCAGGATTCTATGGTGTAGCACCATTAAAAGCAGCAAAGGTTATATTCCCTATGGGTGTGCCTCTGTCCCCTGCTGATGAAAGGCTTTTTCTGGCACCTGCAGGGCTGTTGTCCTTGGGCAGGCAATATACCCTCTTTCAAAATACTCCAGGAATGGGAATGTTCTCTCCCAATGTGCCCCAGAGATCTCTACACCACACCACGCACTCTGGGACCAGCTCCGCCCTCCATAGGAGCATGCAGCATAGCTCTGCTCCACAGAAAGTTGTGTACTTCCAAAACCTCAGAGTTCAAGCTCCAAACACCATTGAAAAAAACAAAACAAAACAAAACAAAAAACCGCTTAAGACACTATATTTCTCACTCCTCAGTCCATGGTCCATAGACGTTTTCATCTTGTGTGAACCTCTGCTGCACTCTTTCAGCCCCTCTCTCTTTCTCTCCCTTTTGTCTCTCCACAGAAATGGTTCCTTCTCCTCCATGGCACCACCATTTTTCTCTCACATCTCACACCTGTCACACTGTCTCCCTCCAGCCATGGAGATCCTTCTGCCAGTCTGCAGATTGATTTCCTGGGTGTTCCAAGTGATCTGACCTCAATACAGCTGCGTTTGAAGGACTAGGAAAGTCCAGGGTCCCCCTGCTTCTCCATCATCCTAACTCCTTCAGATATTACGTTTTTATTCATTATTATTAGGAAACCTTCTTTCCAAAGGATCTTCACATGAAGACCTTGTCGATATGGAATTGGAAGGACCAGAAACCCAACGATCTGACTTCTGTTCAATTTTTAGATCACTACTAATTTAAAGAACTTCAGATTACTTTTTAAAATCACTAGTGGAGGCATACTAAACTGAGAGATCAAATGCCTGGATCAGAAATTGTAAAAGTGCAGCCCCATAGGCCAATTCTGCCTTATAAGTGTGTTTTGTCTGACTCACACTGTGTTTCTTTTTCTTTGTTGTCAGCATTTTAAAATTGAAAAATTTTTTAAATTTTACTTATTTTGAGAGAGTGTGCAAGCAAGTGGGAGAGGGGCAGAGAGAGAGGGGGAGAGACAGGGAAAGGGAGAGAGAATCTCAAACAGCTCTTTACTGTCAGCACAGAGCCAGACTCGGGGCTCAAACTCATTGAACCATCAGATCATGACCTGAGCTAAAGTCAAGAGTCAGACACTCAACCAACTGAGCCACCCAAATGCCCCTAAAATTGAAATATTTTACATAAAATTTCCAAATTTCCAGCTTTTATTTAAAAATCAGGTGATTTGGCTTATACTGAGTCCCTATTTTCACATGTAAATAATCAGCTAGATCTGTGTGGCAGTGACCCTTTCACCTAAGCTTTCACATTCTAATACCCCCTTTGATGTTATAATTTATAACCCTAAATTGTTTTTTACCTGACCCTGGTAGCAGTTCACTTTGCGATCACTGACCACACTTAAATAAAAATTATGCTACCAACAAGCTGACCTTTAGCAAATTGTTAAATCTCTTTGGGACTCAACATGTTCACCTGACACTGGGAAGGGGGCACATGACATCCTCATCTCTAAGAGTACTTCTAACTCTAACATTTATTCTAAAATTTGGAATACTCTTTTTAGAAATGGACTTCCTGCTAGGGGCACCTAAGTGATTTGTCAGTTAAGCATCCAACTCTTGATTTCTGACAGCACAGAGCCTGCTTGGGATTCTCTCTCTTCCTCTGTCTCTCTCTTCATCTCTCTCTCTCTCTCTCTCTCTCTCTCTCTCTCTCTCTCCTCCTCCTCCTCTCTCTCTGTCCCACCCCCACTCACACTCTTTCTCTCTCTCAAAATAAATTTTGAAGAAGAAAAAGAATTAAAAAAGAAAAAGAAATGGAATTCCTGCTATAACTTCTACTATCAGTGAAATCTTGTCTTGACTATCATTAAATTAAATTTAATTTTTAAATTGAGCTTTATTAGTGCATTTAATCAAAAGAAAATAATTCACTAATTTAGGAACATTGAAAAGAAATATACTTCAATATTAAAGCCCTTAAAACAGCTTATCCCAAGAAGGGCTTGATTTGGAAAATTCTGACTGAATGAGCAGCTTCTCTGAACACCTGGGTACTGCTGACTTCAATTAGATTACAGCTGGTATTGTTCATTGTCTACTTAAAGCTTAACAAAAAAGAAGAAAGGGAAGGATATAGTCATTCTCTCCAATTACATCTTCCAAACAAATGATTTAGAAAGTGATTTTTACCGAGGATTTACCCAAACTTTCTTTGCCATAATTACCCTATATTATCTAATTTGGATTTGTTTTCAAGCTATTATTTCAAAAAATTAAGTCACTTAAAAAGCACAGAGTAATTTTCTTGTTAGTATCTGCCACTTTAGATCACATTCTCAAAAGTACATTGTGCAATTGCTGGATCAGACTACACCAAGTGTATACACAACCACCATCCTCTGGGATTATCAAAAAACCAATGTAAGATTTTCTAAAAAGTAAATATTAATAAGCAAACTGATGAGCTAATGAGTGTATTCATTATTCTATCTTCACTTGTCATTACAGAAAGTATAGTTCTCTAAGTTATAAGAGCTTATGGCCTTGCCACTCATAGTTTAGTTTGTAAATAAGCAGCATCAGCATTCCCTGGGATCCTAGAAAAGTGAAATCTCAGACTCCATCCGAGACATGCAGCATTAGAGCCCACAGTTTAGCAAAATCCTCAGATGACTGATGTGCAGGTTACAGGTTGGAAGGTACTGGTCTGGACAAAAAGGAAGAGTAATGGGTAGCCCTGAATTCTAATCCTGATACTGCCTCTTATTCGGTGAACTTAAGTTCACCATAATATCTTCATCTGTAAAAGAAGACTAAATATTAATCACCTCAAGGAATGCTCATATATCTACTCATTATATATGATGATCATGACACCAGGTAAGTCTACAATAAACACTTGACAAATATAGCTACCAATAAAAAAAAGTTAGAATCATATGGTAACCCCTATGGTACCATATTTTTATATGGTAACCCCTATTAACTCTGACTCTACTTTGATGTTAAAACTCAAGTGTATTTTTACAAATCAGTTTTTTTACCATGAGCTGAATCTGTTCATTTTAATTACGATATGGAATTATTTTCTTTGAAGTTTCTTCTTAAAGCCTTAAATGGAGATTAAAAGAGAACTGGTTTTCTTCCTCTTTCCTCTCTCCTCTCCCCCAACTCATCCTTCCCTCAAACACAAATGAAAGACAGAGGCCTGCAGAGAGAAAACTGATTGAGCACAGCAGTCATTTTTCAGGACATCCAAATGAATGTAATTAAATTAAACTGCTTCAAAGCTCTACCTCCAGCTCCAAAGGCAGGCACATCCATAGCACGGATGCAGTGCTTGGGTAAAAGCCTTCATCTTTTCAGAGAGAGATGGCAGCAAGATAACCTGGGAGCAGAAGTTTGCTAAACTAAACCAGGTTAATGAAAAAAGACAATAGGACTAAATGTAGCAAAGACACCATAATGGATACCTTCGAGTTCCATGGATGAAACATGAGATATGGGGGATGAACACTCCCAGGCAGCACCTGATAAGAACGCTTTGACTAACCTGGGGCCTCAGCTTTTGAACTATGGACCAAACCTACATGCTGTATAATAGTCTATCATATTTGTAATATGAAAGATATTGCTCTTCCACTTTTGGTTAATAATGGTTTTTCTATGAAGATCATGATCTTAACTTAGATTTTAAAAAATTATTTTATAAAATTCATTTTAACTCAAATGATTCCCTTGCTACCATTTGCTTGTGGAGCTTACACATGACCACTTTAAAGCTTTTTCCCAATGCCACTAGAGTAACAGTTTCCACTTGCCAAACAGCAGCCTTTCTATTCTTTCTAGTGTCTCTTGGATACGCCAAAGAGGATAAGGAATATCTCACATAGAATTTATACAGCTTACTATTTCTACTACCCTTATACTATGGCTCTTAATATTCCTATTGGCTAGTACAATTTCTCTTGTCACAAAAATTATGTTTGGCAAGGAACCCGCATGGTGGTAATAACTTTTGACATCCTTTTAAGTATCTATTTTCTTGACTTCTGGTGCCTAGAACATCATCCTGCCTTCTTCCAAGTTCCTGGCATAAACACCACCTACAGCCCTATTCTGGTCACTAATACACTGATGTTAACCCAATCCTGACCTTTAATCCACACCTGGAAAGAAATGATTGATTTCTACTTGTTCAGCTCTTCACATATGAAGGCAGAAAAAACTGACAGCAGAAATGCTTGGGCTCATGGTGATACAGTGCTTTCAATTTTACCATCCAACTATCTTTGTTCTAGGATCATAAGTATCCACAAGGGTCTAAGCATGAAAAAATTTTAGTCTCATATCTGTATCTTATGCTCATTCTCCCTCCCCATTGGGACAAACACCTTCATTTGTTATGATGATTCTTTTCTCTCAGGAGTGCTTTTACTTCTTATCTCACCTTTGCTTTAAAGACTCTTAGGAAGCCATTTTATATCCTTCACAAATGTCACAAATGCCAGCAAGAACCTCACCCTAGATCTCAGGCAAATCAAGAGATAAAGTTAGAAATTAGGGGAGGATTGAGAGGAAAGTATTTCATACCTCCACATACTCAGTCCTGATCTTGCTGGCCCATACCAGCCTGAGAGTCCTAATTGCTCTATAAATTTGCCAACATTTGGTATGGTCAGAGATTTATTTTCATTATTTGTTTTCTGTTTAATTTTAACTGAGGGTATGCCATCTTAGTTTTATGATAGGAAAAGATAGGATTCAGTAGGCATAGAAGGAAAGACCTGAAGTCCTCGGGTGGGCGAATACATATTTTGAAACAATGCTGGGAGTGTCTGACCTCAGCAAACCCTCTCAGGCATAAGGTTCCTTTTAAGAATGTAACAGACAACACCTATTCCTCCTCCTTCCCCTCAGGAATTTGAAAAAAGACCCTAACTAAAAATAAATCAAGCATAAAACTTATGACCCACCCCTCATACAACAGAAAGGAGCCAATCAAAAAGGAATGACTGGACATTTAGAGTTACCTAGCCAATGAGAGTAGAACCTGAGAAGAAACAAAGGAAGAGGAAGGGAAAGAAGGGCTGACCAGAACCTTATAAAGCAAAGGCCCTTGACTATTGTCACAGGTGTTCACCTTCGAAAGTCGCCTCTCTATAAAGAGAGCTTTCATACTTTTCTTCCTTTCTAATCTTATACTCAAATAAACTTTGTCTGCTGCTCATTTTGTGTCCACCTCTTCATTCTTTTAAGTAGCCAGACAACAAACCCCAGGGTTTTCAGGTAAAGGATCCTACAACAGTTTGGTAATTATATTATTTTAATTCCTTGGATTTTGTTGACATACTTATGCTATTCTGCAAACTGGGGGAAAGAATGACACATATAATTAGATGATACATGACTGAACAACAAGAATAACGGTATCTTTTTCATAAGTTATTTTTACCACAATCATAAATAAATACCTTAATATCTGTACTTATTAAGAATTAAAAATTGACTTGGGGTGCTGGGGTAGCTCAGTCAGTTAAGCGTCAGACTCTTGATTTTGGCTCAGGTAATGATATCACCGTTTATGAGTTCAAGTCCCATGTCAGGCTCTGCAATTAAAGCGTGAAGCCTTCTTGGGATTCTCTGTCTCCCTCTCTCTCTGCACCTCTCTCTATCTCAAAAATAAATAAATTTACAAAGAAAAAAACAATTAAAAATTGACTTAAGGGGTGCTTAGGTGGCTCAGCCCGTAAAGTGCCCAACTCTTGATTTCAGCTAAGCTCATGGTTGTGAGACTGAGTTCAGTGTTGGGCTCCACAGTCTTTTCTTTAAGTATATTTTGAAGTTTAGTTTTCTTTAACCTTTTAAACTTCTCTTTCCCTAAAAACTAGTACAGAAAATAGTCAAATGACTGAAAACACAAGTGCCCAAATTACTAGGGCAGAGAATATAAAACATAAAATCACTCAAGAAATCAAAAAAAGAAATATTTGATTTTGCATACCAAATTATCATTTTTGAAATGGTATCTTTAGAGTTGGGAAGGGTGGGCAAGATAAAACAGGCATTTTTTACACATGGAACATTTATTACACATGGAACAGACTTCTTAGAAAGCAATTTGGCCATTTATGGTGAAAGCTTTAACAGGGCTCATACCATTTGACACAGTAATATCACTTCCAGAAATTTATAACTCTAAATTATCTAAGATACAGATAAGTATTTATCTTCAAGGATTTCAGCATTATTTATAATGCTAGAAAACTAGAAATAACCTAATTGTCCAAAAGTAGAGGAATGGCTAAATCAATTATGGCTCATACATGTGATACTGTGATGCCAATAAAAATCAAGGAATATTTAACCACATAAATAAGTGCTACTTATGTAACATTTAGAGAATGAAAAATAAAGATTACCACAATTTTATATGGGAAAACAACATACCTTAAAATGCAAAAAGGAAAGATATTAAAATTTCAACAGTGATACCTGTCCTTGAAAAGTTTACACTTTAGTTTACAGATATATTGAGTTGGTAGATGAATTACTTATATCTATTCAATGATATGTAAGTAATATATAATAAATAGGTAATATAAATAAAGCACAAAGCCTTGACCAACTAATTATCTGTGTATCAGGGAATATCCTCTGAACTGAATCTGGAAGAATGAGTAGTTTTGCAGATACAGAACTCATAGAAAAGCACTGATTTGTCTATATCCCTGGTATCTAGGTCAAGGGCTAAATGCTCAATTAATGTTTGTTGAATACACAAAATGAGTGATTTGTAAAGAAACATAATTTCATTTTCTCTGTTCTTTGTCTTCAATATTTTGGTCACTAAAAGCTTACAATTATAATAGAAGGCTATATTACAGATATCCAAATTAACTAACTCTATATGTTACATCTTAGAATGTTGCTCCTTAAAAATCATCTTGCAATGTCTTAATTTCATCAGTAATTGAACAGTTAACATAAGAGGAAGACCTCATCTGAAATCACTTAAGAGTATTAACTCTTTTTCTTGCCTTATATCTTAAATAACAGCTGACACTTAGACCAAGAGCCCTTTGTCTATTCACCAACTATGAATCAAAGGAAAGAATGTAATTGAGTTTGGACACTTTTTCTTGAAAAAAATAACCTACAAGGGATCTTTGATACAATTTAGGCTTCTTTTAAAAAGATTTGTTTGTTGTTGTTTATTCCTTCTAAGTAATAAAGTGATATGTTGGCAATGTTGACTGCAAAATTGATATTAAAATCTCTGTACAGTTACTTAATTCCTGAGTCATTACTTATCTTTTTCATACCCATAAAGACTGAAGTCCATCATCCTTTGTCAGCAATTAGGAGATGGAAGGTTTGGATGGGAATTTGGTAATGCTTTTCTAATCTAATGATAGTTGACAGAAAAAAATGTCTACTGAAAGGAAAAGCAGAGGGATACAAACTCAATCAAGGCAGGATTTAATTCATAGATGGGAACTTAAATTCAAAAAAATATATTAATTATTAAAACAATAACAACTGAAAACACTTTTCTAACTATTTTACTTATTAATTATTCTATATTAAAGACTAGTAATATGTTATAGATAAGGCACAGGGCCCCCATAAGGTGTGAAATCTAACAGAGATTCCCACATAAAGCTATATCACCAAAGAGTTGCCCTCTGAACCCCAATAAGGGTGAATAGAAACAAAGAGGCATTTGTGTTAGTGTTTAAGGTAGCTCTGGCACCAAACAGTACCTTTTAATTGTAAAAGGTATTTTTAATTGTGAAATGCCTACCTTCAATCCAAAAGAGCAGAAATGGTCACATTCACACCAAGGGAAAACTAAATGGCATCACTCTTTGCTGTACAAATGGAGGTTTCACAGCAGAGATGAATGCTGAGAAAACTGCTTACATGAAAATGGAGAGTTAATCACGCAGGCTCAAAAGACTTACTCACTGTTGAAATCAGTACCATGTCAACGATGCAATCCGCAATTTGGGGGGGAACCTGTCATTAAATCAATATGGTTCAATTAAATTGTATTGGTTTTGTACTTTTTTTTTTTTGTTTTATTTATTTCTAGGAGAGAGAGAGAGACAGCGTGAACAGGGGAGGGTCAGAGAGAGGAGTGACAGACTCTGAAACAGGCTCCAGGCTCTGAGCTGGCAGTCAGCACAGAGCCCAACGCGGGTCTCGAACCCACGAACCGCGAGATCATGACCTAAGCGAAAGTCGGACGCTTAACCGACTAAGCCACCCAGGCGCCCCAAGGTTTTGTACTTTTGTTTGTATTTGACTCATGGTTTTTGTTTCATTGTTACAAAAATGTTGGCGATTAAAACGGTTATACTTAGTTTTATGTTGGTACATATTTTAAGGGTATTTTTTAATAATCTTTTTTGTCCCTTCAAAACAGGTATACATACTCTTTGATGGAATATAGACTGTAACTTTGCTAAGAACTGGCTTATCATTTGACTTCCTGTGTAGATCCACCTATAAGGTGGAACTGTCACTCTGGCCAAAATGTCAGGAGGTGTTTCCCATGGCAGTTATGGTGGCCATTACACTTTGTGAAAGTAGCACTCTACCTTATATGCCAACATCTCTGAGCCTGATTGAAATAGTTCTACCCTGAGGTAAGAATCCGACTCAGATGAATTAGGTTGAATTATGTGAAACTGCCCGTTTTGTAAGTCAAAATCAGTCAAATATCAGCATTTTCTTATCATGCAACCTAATATATACTCAAGCGTCTTTTCCTTCAAGGAGATCCTGAAACAAAATGAATGCATCAAAATAGAGACATATTAATAGGCAACTAACCTTCTCAATACCATCCTGATATTGATTAATGCCATCCAGTCAAAGTAGAATTAAAAGGTAAAGGCTTTTTTTTTTTTTTTAATCTCTTCCTCAGTGCTCCCTGTAGAGGTGGCCGCCATCTCTTACTCAGCATCACGGCAACTCTCAGACTTCTGGTGAAGCCCAAGATTGTTACAAAGAGTACCAAGACATTCATCCGGCACCAGTCAGATTGATACATCAAAATTAAGCACAAATGATGGAGATCCAGAGGCAGTGACAATGGGATGCACAGAAGATTCAAGGGCCAGATCTTGATGCCCAGCACTGGTTACAGGAGCAACAAGAAAACAAAGCACATGCTTCCCAGTGGCTTCTGCAAGTTCCTAGTCCACAACATCAAAGAGCTTGAAGTGCTACTGATGTGCTACAAATCTTACTGTGCAGAGATTGCTTACAATGTCTCCTCCAAGAACCATAAAGCCACTGTGGAAAGAGCAGCCCAGCTAGTCATCAGAATGATCAATGCCAATGCCAGGCTGCACAGCAAAGAATATGAATCAGCCTATGTGCATGTTGCATTTCTGTTAATAAAACCATAAAACTACAAAAAAAGAGAGAAAAAGCACTTTTATATATAAAAACAATATAATGAAAAAGTAACTATTGAATATATTTGAATTCAATACAAAAAAAGAAAGAAATCCAGAAGGAATATAAAATTAGACCATAAAAGTAGGACACTGGAGTTTTGGGAAGATGGTGGAGTAGGTGGATCCTGAGCTCACCTTGTTCCACAGACACACCAAGATAACGGCTACATCTTTGCAACTAACTCCAGAAACAACCTGATGACTGGCAGAACAAGCTTCCACAGCTAACCATAAAGAAAAGGCCATATCAAAAAGGGTAGGAGGGCAAAACACAGTTGGGAACCAAATCCTCCCACCATGTGTGACCTGTAGACCACAAATGGGAGGGACATCACAAGTACGGAGAAGTAAGAGGACCGGGTACCCCTGACGCTGGGGATGCTCACTCAGAAGATAATCCCCATAACACTGGGCTTTGCAAACCAGTGAGACTTAACTCCAGGAGAGCCAGAGGGCAGCAGGAAACTGAGTCCCCATCCTTATGAGCCAGTATACTAAATAACTTGGCCTAAACAGCACAGAAGTAGCAGTATGAAAAGCACCTGGGGTAACTGTGAAGGAAATTTACTGAATAATCTTAGAACACATGCAGAAGGGATCTTCAGTAGATTTCTCTGGCAACAAAAGTGCTCATAGGAGCCATTTCTCTTCTCCTTCCAGCCCACACCTTCCCTTTTCCCTATCCCTCTGCTTAGATGGCTGGACATGTGTGGGAATGAGTGCTAACATTCTCCATCTTCCTGCTAGCACCCCATGCCCCATCCTGGCATTTCCCCACAGACCCAGCCTCTCAAACTTGCCTGCCTTAGCAGGCATCCCTCCAAACTAGCTACTGCACTGCCACACCAGACACACACTACCACCCAATGGTGAAAAACTGAGAGTTTTTCATCTAAGTTCAGGAAAAAGAAAAGGATGTCCACTTTCATCACTTTTATTCGACATAGTACTGGAAGTCCTAGCTGCAGCAATCAGAAAAGAGAAAAAAATAAAAAGTAAATGAAATGTATGAACTAAGTGACTAATAGCCAAAATATATTTTAAAAACTTATGCAACTCATCACACATGAAACTAATTTGATTAAAAAATGGGCAGGGGTGCCTGGGTGGCTTAGTTGGTTAAGAATCCAACTCTTGATTTGGGCTCAGGTCATGATCTCACAGTTACTGAGTCCCATGTCAGGCTCTGGGCTAAGCACAGAGCCTGCTTGGGATTTTCTACCTTCCTCTCTCTCTGCCCCTCACCTGCTTATGCTATCTCTCAAAATAAATAAATAAAAACTTTTTTAAAATGGGCAAAGGGGGGGGGGTACCTGGGGGACTCAGTTGGTTATGTGTCTGCCTTCAGCTCAGGTCATAATCTCATGATTCATGAGTTCGAGCCCCACATTGGGCTCTTTGTTGTCAGCACAGAGCCTACTTTGGATCTTCTGTTCCACTGTCTCTCTGCTCCACTTGCTCTCTCACTTCTTGCTCTAAAAAACAAATAAACTGAAAAAGAAATTTTTTGTCTCTGCCCTCCCTGACTTGTGCTCTGGTCTGTCTCTCTCTCTCCCTCTCTCAAAAATAAATATTAAATTTTTTTTAAAATTTTTTTAATGGTTTTATTTATTTCTAGGAGAGAGAGAGAGACAGCGTGAGCAGGGGAGGGTCAGAGAGAGAGGGAGTCACAGACTGAAACAGGCTCCAGGTTCCAAGCTGGCAGTCAGCACAGAGCCCGACGCAGGGCTCGAACCCACAAACCGCAAGATCATGACCTAAGTGAAAGTCGGACGCTTAACCAACTAAGCCACCCAGGCGCCCCAAAAATAAATATTAAATTTTTTTTTAAAAAAATATTTTTAATGGGCAGAGGACCTAAATAGACATTTTTATAAAAAAGACAGAGATGACAGACAGACACATGAAAAGATGCTCAGCATCACCGATTATTAGGGAAATTGAAATCAAAATCTCAATGAGATATCACTTCATACCAGTCAGAATGGACATCAAAAAAATAAGAAATAACAAGTATTAGCAAAGATGTGGAAAAAATGGAACCCCTATAAACTTTTGATAGGAATGTAAATTGGCATAGCCACTATGGAAAACAATATAAAGGTTCTTCAAAAAATTAAAAATAAAAATACCATATTATCAAGTAATTACACTACTCCACTAATAGGTAGTTACCTAAAGAAAATAAAAATACTAATTTGAAAAGACATATGCATCCCTATGTTGAGAACAACATTATTTACAATAGCCAAGATGCGGAAACAACACAAGTGTCCATTGAAAGATGAGTAGATAAATAAGTTGTGGTTTATGTGTGTATATATACATACACATACTTATATGATATATGCATGCATACATGCATACTTATACATACACAAAAGAATATTATTCCTCTATAAAAAAAAGAATGAGATTTTGCCACTTGTGACAATATAGATGGACCTAGCAAGGATTGTACTAAATAAGTCACACGAGAAAGACAAGTACCATATGACTTCACTTAATTTGAAATCTAAATAAACAAAACAAACAAACTAGTAAATACAGAGAATAAACTGGTGATTGCCAGGGAGGAGGAGAGTGGGTGTGGGAGGGTGAAATAGATAAAGGTAGTTAAGAGGTACAAACTTCCAGGGGTTCCTGGGTGGCTCAGTTGGTGGGTGGCTCAGCATCCCACTCTTGGTTTTGGCTCAGGTCATGAGCTCATGGTTCATGAGTTCCAGCCCCACATTGGGCTCTGCGCTGACAGTGTGGAGCTGCTTGAAATTCTCTCTCTCCCTTTCTCCCTGTCCTTCCCATGCTCTCTCACTCTTCCTCTCTCTCTGTCTCTCTCTCCCTCAAAGTAAATGAATAAACTTAAAGAGAAAAGAGGTACAAACTTCCAGTTATAAAATAAATAAGTCATAGAGATGAAAAGTATAGCATAGAGAATACATTTAATATTATATGTATGGTGACAGATGGTGATTCCCTTTACTGTGGTGAGCACTGAGTAATGTACAGAACTGTCTAATCAATATGTTATACATCTGAAAAAAAAGACCACTGTATGTTAATTATACATAATTAATTTTTAAATTAATAAATAAATAAAAGAGGGACATTGCCTTGAGGAATTTCTTGGCCACTGATTAGGAAGCCCTCTTCTTTAGGCCACAAATTAGTCAATCAGTTTTTGTATAAAGCAGTACGGGAAAATTCCAAAATTTCTAGAAAAAGACATCAGTCAGAATGGTTTTTCAATAAAGTTCTTTTATTTTCTACTCAAAACAAAAGAAGTAATCAAATAGTACCCATACCTGTTTGCTCAGCAAATTTTTTTGTGAGACTCTTCTTTTTATTGTTTCAAATTTCCCAACAATGATGAATCCCCAATTCACATCTAACTATAGGAGAGGAAGACAAGTCAACGTTTGTCCAGTTTTTGCTTCATTGGAGCTGAGGTGATCTGTCTCCTTGCTTCATACTAAACATGATGGTTAGTGACAATATCCAAGTGCAACTTCTCTGGTTTCACTTGGCGCACTGAAATGTATATTCCATTTTCTTCCAACAAATATTTCAAAATAGCAAGCATGACAAAATCCTCATGATATAGGGCAAGATATAAAGAAATCTTAAGAACACCTCAAGTTCTTGTTATCTCTCATGTTTATGTTTAAGGTTCATAACTTATCTCTTGGGAAGGAAATACCTCAAATCTTGTGTATGGTAGCTCTATGTCCACTTTGTTCCCAAATAAAGAAATGATTATTCCCTTGATAAATGGCCAATAAAGGCTGGCCTCAGAAACATGATATTGCATGATTCCCTGGCATGACACCAAAGGAATGGGGTTAAGAAAGGGGATATGTATTCACAGAAAAAAAAAAAGTGATATGTTGCATCTATGAAAAAGGGTGCAGTAAAATTATAATAAATGATAAAATATTTCTGAAGTTCTATGATAATAAAGTTATTCATTTGTTCATTCATTCAACAAATGTTTACAAGAATCTATTATATGTAAGCTATTTTAATAATATAAACAATTAGCATTTTTTGAGTACTTAATTGTGCCAGGCACTAGATATGCTATGCACATTATCTCAAAAATATTATGAATTACAAATTATTATTATTATCCTAATTTTACAGAAGAAAAATTGAAAGTTAAATAACTCACTCATGTTTATAAGTGGCAATGCTGGGATCTGAATTTATATCTGACTGTTTTCTTTGTACCATAAAAGTCACTTAAAAACATCTGAAGATTAAAAGAATATAAATATTTAGAGTACCTAACAATGCACAAATCAATACTATGTTTAAGTAAATATGAATAATTTTGAAGTCAGCCACCTATATTTCATTTGGGGATCAAAAATACAAATATTCAGGGACACCTGGATGGCTTGGTCAGTTGTGTCTGACTTTGGGCTCAGATCATGATCTCGTTGCTTCTGGGTTCTGCTGATAGCTCAGAGCCTGGAGCCTGCTTCGATTCTGTGTCTTCCTCTCTCTCTACCCCTCCACTACCTGTGCTCTCTCTCAAAAATAAATAAACATTAAAAAATTTAAGTATAAATATTGAAGTACTTTTTCTGTTGTCTCCCAATTTCATCTGTAGCACTTGCCAACAGGCAACATCAAGATGGATTTTACAGGAGTAGCTAAAAAATCATTGTGTTGGCTAGTGTGGAAATTTCCTTCTGGTTCCTCTGTGGAGGTGGAGTTGTCCTTCAAATCTAAAAAGCCTGAAGTCTGCAGAATGTCCAAGACATGGTTCTTGTCTATGTATTTGCCAAACGATAGCCAGGAATTGCAGTTTCACAGTTCTATTTTAATTTCCATGATAGTGGACTAGACCATGATCATTTCATAAAAACATTTCATTATTATTTTACTTAAACAATAAATTCTTACTGATTATCTACTAATGCGATCTATATGACAGGGATTTATGTTCATTTCTTTTAAAATAGGCCCATACAGAGGTGCCTGGGTGGCTCAAACGGTTAATGGTCCAACTTCAGCTCAGGACATGATCTCACTGTTAGTGGGTTCAAGCTCCACATTGGGCTCTGTGCTGACACCTCAGAGCCTGGAGCCTACTTTGGATTCTGTCTCTCCCTTGCTCTCTGCCCCTCCCCTACTCTCACTCTGTCTGTTTATCCCTCAAAAATAAACATTAAAATTTTTTAAAATAAAATAGTCCCATAAAACCAAAAAGAATATAACCAAAAATAATTTGCATATCTACCTTGAGCAAACATAGCACTTTTAGGACCATTTCTATTACTCAATTACATGCATGGAAGACACGTTGAAAAGAATCTAAAACTGCTTCCTATGCCTCTCAATACCTCAGATCTTATCAAGAAGAATATATGCTTTTTTCACTATTTTTATCCTTAGCTCCATGTAAATGCCTTGCATACCTATTTTATGTTAAAATAATAAGTTTGTCCAATAAATTGGCTCTGTATGCTTTTAAACCCTTTGGCAGCATCCTTTGAAAAAATAATAGTAGCATGTGGGTCAGAGTCTCTGGCTCTAGTCCTGATAATATGCTGAACCCAATATCTGACTTTTTAAACAAGCCATAGTAAGTAAGAGACTGACCATGAGTCAGTAGAACTAAATGGATGGCTAGGGTGTTAAGGAATGGTACCAGATGCTCCTTGGTATAGCATTAGTAGCTTTCAGCTCATTCCTAAAAGAATGAGCCATGTAGATCAGGCCTTCCACCAGAAAGCTCATGATAAACAACCAGCCTTTTGGAGGTTACATTGGGAAATACTTATGAGTGGTCCAACCCCTGCAGACCTACGAACTATGGGGAAGATGAAAAACTTTAGACCCAGCTGTCACAATGGGCTCAGGAGTTCTAGCAAGAATGTCATAGTCCAAGGACTAGATGGCCCATCCACTGGGTCAACTATGGGAGACAAAACTGACTCTGGAAAATTAAAGGAAATATAACCACCAAATGTACCAGGTATCCTGGAAAGACAAATAGATGGGCCAGATGGTATCTTTCAGAAGACATAAGCAGTCTAGGCCTCCATTATAGAGCAGATAAAGCATGGTTAGGGACAGTCTGACAGCAGTGCACTTCATGGAAGCAAATACAGTCTGTAGACAGCACTTGGGAGAAGAATGCAGTAGAGGCAGTAACTACGAATGGCACACAAGGTCAGGGAAGAACACAGCAAGGTTAGACTAATGTTATCTGATAGCCACAAAGCTTCCCAGGAAGAGCTCTTAAAATTATCCTGCTACTCTCTCCTTATATAAATACTCAGATTCTGTGAATCTGACTACTGCCTTATACAGAGAAAATCCATTTATTTTATTCTATTTTTAACTTCTCCTTCAACTCCTTCAAGCTATCTATAGCCAACATTTTTCAAATGGTTCTAGGGACTACTCCTTTGAATAACACTCAATGAAGACAATTAAAATGTTATAAGATCACTTAAATCTTACATTAGTGGTATAGTGATCAGCACGGATCCCAAGATCACCTGCTCCCTTCTTCCTACTGTACAAGCAAAGCACTACAGTGCAAGGAGGTTGAGTGACTTTTTCAACATAGGACAACTACTGAGAGGTAGCATTTGGTCTAGAATCCATGTAATGAACATGAACGTGCCTAGATCAGTGCTTCTGTCCTTGAACAATGCTATAATAAACATAGGGGTGCATTACAATTTTGAATTAGTGTTTTCATTTTCTTTGGGTAAATACCCAATAGTGAAAGTACTGGATCATTTGGTAATTCTTTTAATTTTTTGAGGAACCTCCATACTGTTTTCCACAGTAGCTGTAACAGTTTGCATTCCCGGCAACTGTGCACAAGAGTTCCTTTTCCTCCACATCCTCAGTAACAGTTTTGTTGTTTGTTGTGTTTTTTATTTTAGTCATTTTGACTGATGTGAGGTGATATCTCATTGTGGTTTCGATCTGTATTTCCCTGATGGTAAGTGATATTGAGCATCTTCTCATGTGTCCGTTGACCATCTGTATGTCTTCTTTGGAAAAATGTCTATTCATGTCCTCTGTCCATTTTTAATCATATTATTGGGGGGGTTGTTTTCTTTTGGTTTTGTTTTGGGGGTTTTTTTGGTGTTGAGTTGTATATCAGTTCTTTATATATATTTTGGATGCTAACCCTTTAATGTCATTTGCAAAAATCTTTTCCCATTCAGTAGGTTGTCTTTTAGTTTTATTGATTGTTTCCTTTGCTGTGCATAAGCATTTTATTTTGGTGTAGTCCAAATAGCTTACTTTTGCTTCTGTTTCCCTTACCTCAAAAGACATATCTAGAAAAATGCTGCTACAGCTGATATCAAAGAAATTACGGTCTAGGATTTTTATGGTTTTAGGTCTCACATTTAGGTCTTAAATCCATTTTGAGTTTATTTTTGTGTATGGTATGAGAAAGTGGTCCAGTTTCCACTCTTTTGCATGTAGCTGTCCATTTCTCTCAACACCATTTGTTGAAGAGACTGTCTTTTTCCTATTGCATATTCTTGCCTCCTTTGTCAAAAATCAATTGGCCATATAATTATGGGTTTATTTCTGGGCTTTGTATTCTGTTCCATTGATCTACATGTTGATTTTTGTGCCAGTACCATACTGTTTTGATTACTACAGCTCTGTAGTATATCTTGATATCTGGGATTGGGATACCTCCAGTTTTTCTTCTTGTATCAAGACTGCTTCGCTTGTTCAGGGTCTTTTGTGGTTCCATACACATATGAGGATTATTTGTTCTGTGAAAAATGCTTGTTGGTACTTTGATAGGTATTGCACTGAATCTATAGATTGCTTTGGGTAGTAGGGACATTTTAACAATATTTGTTCCTCCAATTCATGAGCATGGAGCATCTTTCTATTTGTTTGTGTCATCTTCAATTTCTTTCATCAGTGTTTTATAGTTTTCATGCTGCAGGTCTTTCAACTTGTTGGTTAAGTTCATTATTCCATTATTTTATTTTATTTTAATTATTTTAGTGCAGTCATAAATAAAATTATGTTCTTAGTTTCTTTTTCTGCTGCTTCACTATTAGTGTATAGAAATAAAACAGGTTTTTGTATACTGACTTTGTATACTATGACCTTACGGAATTCTTTTATCAGTTCAAGTAGATTTTTTGTAGTTTTTCAGGTTTTGCAGGTAGTCATTTGTAAACAGTGGAAGTTTTACTTCTTCCTTACCAATTTGGATGGCTTTTATTTCTTTTTCTTATCTGATTGCTATGGCTAGGACTTCCAGTACACTGTTGAATAAAAGTGGTGAGAGTGAACATCCTTGTCTTGTTCCTGATCTTAATGGAAAAGCTCTCAGTTTTTCACCATTGAGTATGTTAGCTGTGGGTTTTTCAAATATGGGCTTTATATGTTGAGGTAGGTTCCCTCCAAACCCACTTTGTTGAGGGTTTTTATTCGGGAATGAATGTTGTACTTAGTCAAATGCTTTTTCTGCATCTATTGAAATAATCATACATTTAGGTTATGTTTAAGTAGGCTTCACACTCAGGAGCAGAGGCTCATGTGGGGTTTAAGCTCATGACCCTGAGACCAAGACCTAAGCTGAGATTAAGAGTCAGATGTGCAGCCAACTGGGCCACTCAGGCACCCCAGACATATGTGATGTATCATGTTGATGTATTTGTGAATACTGACCCATCCTTGCATCCTAGGAATGAATCCCACTTGATCATGGTAAATGATTTTCTTAATGTATAAACACCATTATTTTCATCCCTGTTTTCCAGACGAAGAAACTGAGGCACAGTGATTAAGTAACATGCCAATGTAATATAGTAAATGGAAGAATCAGGGTTTGAGCCAATTCTGGCTCTGTACAACACTGTAATCATGCTTCTCTGATGATGGATGACCTGGCAGGTTTGGGGGGCTGATGATGACAGATTAAGCTGACTCTGTACGGTCATTTAAGGTAAAATGGATAATAATAACTTCTAATTACAGCATCCTTCTTGGCACTGGTTTCTTAGAGTCTTTATAGAAGTGAGCACCAATATTCATACAGTTTCTCAGGTTAAAAATCAAATAATTCTTGGCTTTTGCCTTTTTCCTACTCCAAATCCTATGAGCAAGTCCTCTTAGGTCTGCTATCAAAACAAAGCCAGAATCAAACCATTTCTCACTACTCTAGTGCTACCACTTGGCATCATCTTCCTTCATATCTTCATCTGAAATATTGCAATTATTTTTGCAATATTGGCCTCCCTTGCTTTTATATTTACCCTTCCTCCTAATTGGCCTCCCTTGCTTTTATATTTACCCTTCCTCCTAATTGGCCTCCCTTGTTTTTATATTTACTCTTCTACAGTCTAACCTCTACATAACATATGAGTGATCATTTTTAAAACATGGAATAGATCACATCCCCTACTCAAAGCTTCCAATGGCTTCCCACAGTATTTAGAATAAAATATAAACTCCTTACTAAGGCCTAACTCTATATGATCTGGCTCCAACTATCTCTCCCATCTCATCTTTGCCCACACCCACTAATTTATAACTTACTGCACTAACTTTCTGGCTTTTCCTCAAATATACAAAATCATTCCCACCTCAGACTCAGTTCACTGGTATTTCTTTGCCTGGAAAGTTCTTCTCAAAGACATTTATATGCCTGGTACCTCCATATCATCCAAATCCCTGGAGTACCTGGGTGGCTCAGTTGGTTAAGCATCCGACTTCTGCTCAGGTCATGATCTCACAGTTTGTGGGTTCAAGCCCCATGTCAGGCTCTGTGCTGACAGCTAGCTTTTAGCCTGAGCCTGCTTCGGATTCTTTGTCTCCCTCTCTCTCTGACCTTCCACTGCTCACGCTCTCATTCTCTCTCTCTCTCTCTCTCTGAAATAAATAAAACATTAAAAAAAAGAAAAGAAAACAAATCCCTAACTAACTATATCTTCCACAGAAAACAATTTCTGGCCAACCTATCTAAAACAACTCAATCCTTCATTCACTATCATATTACCCTGCTCTTCATTTCTCCTCACAGCATTTGCCATTACCCAAAATCATATTTGTAAGTTAGTTAATGATAACCTTTTTGAGGGCAGAAACCTAGGGTGTTTTGTTAACTGGTTTATCTTCAATGCCTAGACAGTGCCAGCTATAATACTAAGTGCTCAATAAATATTAAACCAAATGAATTATCCTCCAAATTCCATCATTTTATGACACTGTGATACTCACAGGATCAATGGAGTAGACTGACATGCTCTGTCAGATTCTGAATAGAGTAATAACTTCACCCCCTATTTATCTTAGGGCAGACTGCTTGGATTAGCTGCCCATGATGCTATCTTTCTTTCCAAATGCAGTTAGATGTTCCTATATCCCCTCCATTGGTATTGCTTTTCTGTATCTTTCCCCCAGTGATAGTCAGGGAAGGCTTTCACTGCTTCCTTTTTCTTTGAGATGGGCATACTCTTTCATGGCCTTGTTACCCATTTTGTTATCTCAATAAAACTTCCTGAAGTCTTTGAACTTCTACTGTAAAACTTCCTGAAGTCTTTGAACTTCTACTGTAATGTTCTGTATTTTTTCCTACCAAAATATAAATGCTATGTATCTGCTGGATAAAAGTTAACTCATTCACATTAAATGCTAAAATAATTACTATGTTAAAATTCCATGTCATGTGAAGATACAGAAATGAAAGCTGCCCCCTGCTTCTTTTGGTCTTTACAATCTCTGGAAATTTTCTACACTACCTTGAGATTTCTTTTTTTTTTTTTTTAATGTGGCAAAGGCTACTTGCTCAGCAGTCTTTTATTCTCCAAATACTGCCTATTCATCATTACAAATGATAAGTTGCTGGCTAAGACTGATGCTTGTCAGCTTAGATGGAAACTTTGGAATAATTAATATTGCTTATTTTTGAGACCTGTGGTTAGGTAGGTGGCATGCATACACAATGTATGAAAAGGAAAAGCTGCTGCTTCCTAGAACCCATTTACCTTATCATGAGAGATCAAATAGGTCAAATATAGCTAATACACAAAAGGTGAAAAAGAGGCCCTTGTTTCTAGTGATAGTTGAGTAAAGTGTCCTAGAAGATCTCACTCACATGTCCTAAAAGCTTTAATTCCTCACTTAAACATCTACAGAAGTAATAACTATCCAGTGATTTAAAAGACCATAAAATAGGGGCAACTGGGGGGCTCAGTTGGTTAAGTGTCTGACTCTTGATTTCAGTTTAGGTCGTGATCTCACAGTTCATAAGACTGAGCCCCATACTGGGCTCTGTGGTGACAGCGAGGAACCTGCTTGGGATTCTATCTCTCCCTCTCTCTGCTCCTCCCCCACTCTCTCTCACATGCACATACACTCTCACTAAATAAATATTTTATTTTATTTAAATATTTATTTATTTTTGAGAGAGAAAGAAAGAGAGAGAGCACAAGTTGGGGAGCGGTGGAGAGAGAGGGAGGTATACACAGAATCTGAAGTAGGCTCCAGGCTCCGAGCTGTCAGGGCCCAATGCAGGGCCTGCATCTACAAACTGTGAGATCAAGACCTAGGTCAGCTTCAGACACTTAACTGACTGAGGCACCCAGATGCCTCTAAATAAACATTTTTCTAAAGACCATAAAATAGATAAAGCCCATTTTCTTTTTATTAAATACCACATGGCAAATTCTACAATTCCACTTCCATATACACAGGAAATAATAAAACTAAAAATATCTAAATTAGCTGATTTCTCATCTCAGTCAAAGGAGTTGAAACAAGTTAGTTCTTAATATCCAAAATAGTATTAGCAGCAACAGCCTTTTTGTATGTGCTAACTAGAACTGTGCTTTTAATTCTCTAGTAAAAGATTTGAAGTTGTGCCCTCTGTAAACCTTCTACTGAGATTAGAGCTACACATTTTAAACTCTATTTGGATAAAAGATTACAGCTTCTGTGACTCTGTTATTACAATAAACAAACCCAGAGTAACATGTAATCACAATGAACCAAGGAATTAAGATGAAATACTAAGTTAGTAATTCATGCAATGGATGCTAGACTCCCCGCTGTCAGCTTCAAAGGTTACAGATAATAAACTAAAAATTATAAGCAAATTGAGACAAAGGAAGAGAACTTAACTCTTAAGACTTACTTAGACCATTTCGTCACTTTATCATACCTCTCCCAGATGATAAAATAGAGACTGAAATGTTGACCTAACCAGACACAACATTAAAATTATTTAAAACCAGGATGATACCAGTTCTGACCTAGTAAATAGACAAGCTTGCCAAAGAGGAAGTAGGTCCTTTTTGGTCTTTGAGGACTCTTTGTGGCGAGCATCAACCATTTAGTGGCTGATTTAAGGAAATCTGATGGGTTCTGGAGGAGGATTTAGGGCCAAGGCAGTGGGAGTGAAAGTAGGGCCACTCAAAATGTGTGGAGTAGAAGAAACTCTTTACCAAGCAGTAAAAAAATATTTCAGTACTTTTAATACCTGGAAGAGCTATACAATGCATGCCAATTGAACATTACCCTTCACACTGTCATGAGTTTTGAGTAACTGAGGGAGGGGGAAAGGAAAGGAAGGGAGGAGCAATGAACGGATCAGTCCCTCTAAAATATTTTTTTTACTTTGGCAGCTCTCTTCCTTTAATGAGATCCTATTCCATCAAAATTCCATTAGAATTATAAAGCTAAATTCCTCACTCCCAACATAAAATTCCCCACCCTCTTTGTTCTCATTCTCCCCTCACTGTAATTTTGTATGTATGGTATTTGTTCAATAGTTATTTATTCAATGTCTCCTTCTCTCCTTAGATTCTAGGCCGCAGCAGGTTTTAGGCCTTGTATTAGATCTTGTGTTTTGACTCACATTTTCTTTCTAGGAACCAGAAAAAAATACTTGATGCACACTAAATATTTTTTGAATAAACAACTTAATGGAAAAGTCATTTTGATTTTTAAAAAATCTTACCCACTATATAAGGCAAAATGAAACAGCAATTATCCATAGTCTACTCACAGCAAGGGAGAGAGTCATGCATGTTAAAAAAAAAAAAAAAAAAAGATAATGATAAAAATACCTAACATTTACTGAGTTTCTACTACAAGATATTCACTGTGCTAAATGTGTCCAATAGTACCTTATTTAATTTTCCCAAAATCCTATGTGGTAAGCAGTATGTTCACTGTCCGCATTTTGTAGATAAGGAAAATAAGACTTAGATAACAAGTGGTAGAACAAAGATCTAAAGCCAGGCCTATCAAACCCCAGGAGCCAAAATCAATCTCCACACATTCTACTTCTTCACGATTAATCCATTTTACATATGCCCCCTTCTTTGGGGTAGATGAGCTGGCAGATATTTTGTGCTTCCATAGAGGACTGGATTAAGTATGCATAAGAACCAAAGCAATACATTATAAGAGGAAAGATAACTTGACAAGAAAAAAACTGTTGCAGACATATTCTGGTATCTATTCCATGAGCAGATGGTGTACTTCTGAGAAATATCAGGATATATGAAGGAAAACAATTAGGCAACTGATGTTTATGTGGGTGTAGATTTCTGGCTAGAACAGATGCCTGTTGCTTCCTGACATCTGCCATATTCCACTCTAAGTACCAAAAAAACATACAGCTGACGAAGTTGCATAGATTATGGCTTTGTATATCAGTAAGTTGTACTTATTGGTTCTATAATGTATCACCCAACCAAGAAGTCAGAAGCTAACACTGACCTCTCAGATACCATGGCACAACATAAAAAAAACATAGACTTTAGAGTCAAACAAGCCTGATTTTAACTCAACACCAGGAACAAAAACAAAACAAAACAAAACAAAACCCATTAAACAAATAATCCAATTAAAAGTGGGTGGAGAACCTGATTAGACATTTTTCCAAAAAAGATATACAGATGGCCAACAGACACATGAAAAGATGCTTAATTAACATCACTAATCAGCAGGCAAATGCAAATCAAATCCACAATGAAATACCACTTTATACCTGGCAGAATCGCTAGAATCAAAAAGACAGCAGGGCCTGGGTGACTCAGTCTGTTAAGCATCTGACTCTTGATCTTAGCTCAGGTCATGATCTCACAGGGGTGAGACTGAGCCCCACATCTGAGCCCCATGTCAGGCTCTGCACTGAGGGTGGGGCCTGCTTAAGATACTCTTTTCATCTCCCTCTGCCCTTCCCCCTGCTCACATGCACATTTGTGCTCTCTTGCTCTCTATCTAAAAAAAAAAAAAAAAAAAAAAAAAAGGACAAATATTGACAAAGATGTAGAGGAAAAGGAACCCACCTATACTGCTGGTGGAAAGGTACATTGTGCAGCCACTGTGGAAAACAGTATGGAGGTTCCTCAAGAAATTAAAAATATAAATACCATATGATCTAGCAACCTCAGTACTGGGTATTTACCCAAAGAAAATGAAAACACTAATATGAAAAGATATAGGCACCCCTATGTTTATCGTAGCATTAATTACAATAGGCAAGATATGGAAGTAACCTAAGTGTCCATTGATAGATGAATGGATAAAGAAGATGTAGTATAGATGTACAGTGGAATATTACTCAACCACAAAAAAGAATGAGATCATCCATTCTGCAACAACATGGATGGATATAGAAGGCATTATGCTAAGTGAAATAACTCGAGCAAGAAAGACAAATATCATATGATTCTTATATGTAGAACCTAAAAAAACAAATGAACAAACAAAAGCAGAAAATAGACCCATAAAAACAGAACTGATAAATGCCAGAAGGGAGGAGATGGAAGGATGAGCAAAAGGGGTGAAGAGGAGTAAGAGGTACAGGATTCCAGTTATGGATTAAGTCATAGGAATGAAAGGTAAAGCATAAGGAATATAGTCAATAATATTGTAATAGTGTTATATGGTGACAGATGGTAGTTATACTTGTTTTGAGAACAGCGTAACTTACAGAGCTGTCCAATTGCTATGCTGTACCATTGAAACTAATGTAATATTGTGTGTTAACTATACTTCAATTAAAAAAAATTAATGTTTATTTTTGAGAGCGAGACAGAGACAGACGGGGGGGTAGGGGTGGGAGGGGGTCAGGCCAGAGAGAGAGGGAGACAGAGGATTCGAAGCGGACTCTGTGCTGTCAGCAGCCTGATGCAAGGCTCAAACCCACAAACCATGAGACCATGACCTGAGCTGAAGTCAGACGCTTATCTAACTGAGCTACCCAGGCATCCCCCAAAATTTTTTAGTAAGAAAAATCTGAGTTTATCACTTTGGGTTTCCATAATCTTCAACAATGCTTTTAACCTCACAGAGCTTAAGTTTCTTTTTCAGTAAAATGATGCAGTATTGCCCAACCTGCTGGTTGCTGTATGATTCAAATAGAATAAAGTGCCTTATAAACAGTAGGCACTTAATAAATGCCAGCTAAATATCCAAACCAAAGCAGAGTTTGGCATAGTTAATATGATGTTTAATTTAATGTGTCAACTTAGAACATGTTTTTGGATGAGATTAACATTTATATTGGTCAATTTTGAGTAAATAGATTACTAATGAGGGAGAGTCTCATGAAATCAGGGCTGAACAGAATAAAAAAGCAACCACCCTGAGCAAGAGGGAACCTGAGAAAGAAGGAATTCTCTAGCAGACTGTCTTCAAATGTCATCTACACCACCGGCTCTCCTAGGTCTCCAGCCTGCTAGCCCACACTGGAAAAGCCAATGCCTTATTCTCTCTCTGTCTCTCTGTATATGTGTGCACACATATACACACACACACACTCCAGCCTGCTACCCCACACTGGAAAAGCCAATGCCTTATTCTCTCTCTGTCTCTCCGTATATGTGTGCACACACACACACACACACACACACACACACACACACACAATTTATGTGTATATACACACATCCTATTACATTTACATCCTATCCCCCCATTTACATATGGATGTATATATAAATACATACATACATACCCTATTTCTCTGGAGAATCCTGACTAAATGTTCTTTAATTGTCTTATGAAACAGAAAAATAAATTTTAAATCTAAATAAATTTTAAGTCTGGGAAGCTGTAGGACAGGATTGGGCCGATGGATAAAGCAGGCTTGAAACAGAAGGCGAAATACCAAGTCGGGCCTAAAATATCCATTGGTCTAAAGGCAATCTCAGTTTGGGATAATCACTTGGAAAAAGGTTCTGGAGCACCTGGGTGGCTGAGTAGGTTAAGCATCTGACTTCAGCTAAGGTCATGATCTCATGGTTCATGGGTTGAGCCCCGCGTCGGGCTCTGTGCTGACAGCTAGCTCAGAGCCTGGAAACTGCTTCAGATGCTGTGTCTCCCTCTCTCTCTGACCCTCCCCTGCTCATGTTGTCTCTCTCTCTCTCTCTCTGAAATAAATAAAATATTAAAAAAAAAAAAAAAAAGAGGTTCAGAGAAAGTGGATAAAAGTGGTGGGGGGAGTGCGGCTGCCAATAGAGAAGCTGAAAAAATTCAGAGACAGGCTGTGTGGGGCAAATCTGATGATGGCTCCTTTTGTAGTATAAAAATTCCAAATATCAATTTGTAAGTGTTTAATTAAGGCTCAGAGAAGAAAGGGGATGGTTAAAACAACTGCCCATTGAGTGTTAAGACCAAAAGGATAATCTAAGGCAGGGCTCTCTAAATAGCAAAATTTGGAGGTCTCCTTACAAGTCAACTCTCAGAGAAAGTCTAGGAGCTCAGAGATATCCCCACCATGTAGGCTCACCTAGCCAGTAGCCATAGGTCTGAGTATGTTTATGAGAAGTCAACAGGTCTCAAGGTCTCCTAAATAAACAAAATCTAAGAGTAGGCTTTCTGATGTCTTATATGTTTTCACCATGTTTCCTGTTCCCAGGGAAAGTCTCTAATAAAATTCAGATCGCTGAGATGATGTCTCTGTCAAAATCTTTGCTTGGTTCATAACCATACATTTTTGTTGCAACTGACTGATCGACAATCCATGCAGTTGAGTTTGTTCCATTCATGAATCAGCATATCGGAATTTTTTAACTCACTCTTATTTTGGCCCAACACCAACTGATTATTGGCCTTACTATATACATCAATCCATTATTAGGCATTTATAAATAAGAACATATAGTCAAGGTTTTCCAGAGAAAGAGAACCAAGTATGTGCGTGTATGTGTGTGCGTGAATAGAGAGAAAGGGTAGAGAAAGGAAAGAAGGGAGAAGAGAGGAAGAGAGATACTCATGGGATTATGGAGGTTAAGAAGTCCCTGATCTAACATCTGCAAGTTGGAGATCTGGGACAGCTGAAGGTGTAGTTCATTCAGTCCAAGACCAAAGGCCTATGAATCAAGGGAGCCAAAGGTGTAAGTCTCAGTACAAGGGCATGAAAGACCAATATCCCAGCTCAAATAGTTAGCAGAAAGGGCAAATTCTCCCTTCCTCTGCCTTTTTGTTGTATTTGGGCCCTCAATAGATTGGATGACACCATCCACACTGGGAAGAGCAAACTGATTTACTTAAGAAATTCAAATGCTGATCTCATTCAGAAATATCCCCACAGACAAACCCAGAAACACTGTCAAGTCAAATGCCCTGGTACCCCATAATCCAATCAGATTGACACATAAAATGAATCATCAGAAGAGTTTAGGTTTCTGTGGATCTTATTTTATTCTAAAGACCATTAATCTAAGACCTTTTGAGAAAAGCCATAAAGTGAAGGACTGATGCTGCTACTAATAGGAGGTCATTTAAATTGTTACAGTCTCTTAGTCAGTCAAAGAAAGACAAATATCATATGACTTCACTCATATGAGGACTTGAAGATACAAAACAGATGAACATAAGAGAGGAAAGCAAAAATAATATAAACACAGGGAGGGGGACAAAAACATATGACACTCATAAATATGGAGAACAAACAGAGGGTTACTGGAGGGGTTCTGGGAGGGGGGATGGGCTAAATGGATAAAGGGCATTAAGGAACCTGCTCTTGAAATCATTGTTGCACTATATGCTAACTTGGATGTAAACAGAAAAAAAAAATTTTAAAGAAACAGCAAAATAAATAAATAAATAGTTACAGTTTTGCCAGAGGTTGGGAAACTTTTTCTGTAAAGGGCCAGATGATAACATTTTAGGCTTTACACATCATAAGATCTCAACTACTCATCTCTGCCTTTGTAGCACAAATTCAGCCAGAGACAAGACATAAATGAAAGAGTGTAGGTGTGTCCTAATTAACTTTTATTATGGACCACAAAAATGGAATATTTTGTAATTTTCACATATCACAAAAGACTGTTTTTTTAAATACATTTTTCAACCATTTAAAAATGTAAAAACCATCTTTAGCTCACAGGCCATACAAAAACAGGTTTGTTAGGTGAATGAATTAATGAATTGCTTCTGGTCATTAATGCTTCAATTCTTGTTTTTTAATTATAAATAACTTTTCACTTAGCTTCAAAATCATGAATCTAGTTTGTTGATGGTTGTCTGTTTACACCACTGCCTGTAGTGTCATGTTTGTACCCACAGTATTTTGGGCTATAATTTTGCACTGACAGGTCTTGAAGACAAGAATGAAGTGTAGTTCTAATATGAGTCACTCACACTTCTATTATTAAAAGTTATAAGAAATTTATACCTGGGGTGAAGGGAAGAGTATAGAGAGGGAAGGCTAAGACTTTATTATTACCTCTAAGTTCTTATTCCACTGGAAAATGGTCAAAAGATTTGAGAGCCATCATATTTACAAGGGATATGCTTTGTGAATTTTAGGGACATGTATCTTTTAGTTGACACTCTTTGTTTCAGGGCTCATAGACATTTCATTCATGATTCTTGTCTACTGTAAGACTAGATTTATAGAACATTTTGGCTAAGCCTCACCTCAGCTCCACTTGAGGTAATATAACTGGTACTGGCTATTTCTAAGGCAAGATATGAGGAAGAAGAAATCCTCCCAATTGAAGATAATGCTTCCCAGTCATTAGTTCTCTGTGTATTTTGCTTTTACAATGGAGCTCCAGGGATGATGGTGCAAAAACCTCCTGCTTTTTGTCTTAAAAGCAGACAAAATAATGTGAGACTTGAGCAAGACTTTCTTTAAATATGTCAGGACTGGGGTGCCTGGGTGGTTCAGTCAGTTAAGCACCTGACTTCAGCTCAGGTCATGATCTTGCAGTTTGTGAGTTTGAGCCCTGCATCAGGCTCTATGCTGACAGCTCAGAGCCTGGAGCCTGCTTCAGATTCTGTTTTCCAAAATCTCTCTCGGTTCCTCCCTCTCTTGCACTTGGTGTCTCTCTCTATCTCTCTCAAAAATAAATAAACATTAAAAAACACTTATTTTAATGTTAGAGCCACTGATCTGTACTCAACAGATTCAGATACAGTTTTGTATTCATTAACCTCCGTATTTCTAGCACTTAATCAAGAAAGATCCAATTCCAGTGACTCTTATTTTAAACTATTTCACTAAGGACAGCATTAAGGTAATTTAGGTAAAAACAAAATTTAAACAAAACAAGGCAAAGGAGTGTTAATCACTTTAGGGAAATGTGTAAACTCCCTCTTCATTGAATGTTCAATGGTTATTTGTTCTAAATGCTCTTTAGTGAGTATTTATTGTGCACATTCGCAAGCTGCTCATTAGAATTGCTGATTTGATGATAAGAGGAAAACTGCAAAACTACCAATAAATTCACCAGATATAGAGAATCTTATGATCCTTCATGTGCTTAACTCCTCTGACAACCTCTGCACAAGAAGTTTTCAAAGAATCTAAAGACATGATTCTGCCAAACCCCACCCTGATCCTCTGACATGTACTCAGAATTTAACCTGCAAGTTTTACATAGATTGACCCAGTTTGCAAAGTTGAAAGAGGTGACTAAATTGTTCCTGACACTATAACAAGTCCTTGAAAACAGATAATCTTGTCAAGCTGTGATGTCTAGTCATCTCAAAAAAAACTTAAGGAAAGGAAGCTTTTTTTATAACTGCGCAAGTGTTTATAGAGAGCTGCTTGTATTTAAGTGTCATTCATGTTCTTCTATTTCTCTCTTTCTTTTCTTTCAAGAAAGAATATTAAAGTACTGACCCCCCCCAAAAAAAAAATCTGTTTGCCTTCCATCTTTGGCCTGATACCAGTTAACATATCTCAGAGAGACTTTCTTTTTGTCACCACCTATTCAGACCCTACCTGTTCTTCAATTCCAGCTGAAGCCCTTCCCCCAGCCCATCCAACTTTAGCCTGAGTCAGCTTCTAAATGCATCAGCCCATATCGATTCCCTTTTCCTCTAAAGCAGCATTGTCTCTGGGTTCATTATATCTCTTATGTCTTGGTTGCTTTGCTTTTATTGAACTATTTCTTTTCTCCATAATCAAGAGGGACTAGAAGAGGACTTTATTTCTTTTCAAACCAGGAGAGGGGTGGTATGAGGAGCTACTCCTAGGATACTGTGGGATTGCAGACACAGATGGGAGGAGTGAAAGACTGCCCAGAGAAGATAACCCAAAGCAACATTCTCTCATTGCTAGGCCACTGCTGAACCCAGTTATCCACAAAGGCTTCAATCTCTTTATCTTCTTTCTGCCTATATTTACAACTCTTTTTGAAAGTGCATCCACCTTATACTCAATCCTTTTGGTTCTTCATTGATAAGATTTCCTTTTTTCCTCCTAAGGGCAGAAAGAGCTGAGCTAGAAACAAGTCTGTCACGGCTTTAATGGGTACTCTGATATATTTTTATTTTTCTCTTACACCTCTGTATTATGCATGCTGTGGTGCTACTGCATATGGATTGGTTCCAGGTCACTGGCTGGCAAACCTGTACTCCATTTCCGGAGTGGTATTTCACTTGCAGACTTCACTGTCTGTTGAGCAAGAATGTTATTTGTGTCAGAACAGAAGATAAATAAATAATAATGCAGCAGACGTTCCACCCAGGGATTTTTGTGTTCTGCAAGCGCGTATACCCACTTTACAAGCAGGTTTCTGGGGCTAGAGAAATTTTACATATATAAATAGCATATAAACTTTCAGAAATGAACAAATATCATTTTATCTCACAAGGGAAACTAGGATTTTTAAAAGGCACTGTTCTTAAATAGTCACAGTCAGAGGCATCTTCCCTTATTTGGAGGTAAAGAATTAAACATAGACAGACAGGGAGAAAAGACAGAATGAAAGCACAGTACAGACATTAGAAGAGTTTAAAGGAAGACATGAGCTTTATCACTCAAATCACATTGCCTATGAAATATACTGCTGTCAGAGTGCTCTGAAATCCTCGTTATAGGATACATATTGGGGCTGTGAAAAAGGCTGTGTAAACACTATGGCTTTTGCATCACTGACAGTATTTTTAACTATTTAACATTTTGTTAGTATGGATTTTAAGTCCTCCTCTCCTGTTTTTTTTTTTTCCTTTTGGATAGAAAAGTAGCTCCTAAAGAGACAAAAACCACTTTATGCAGTCTTTTAATTGTTTTGAACCTTCTATATGATATTTTTCACCCACAAAAAGATAATCCACCATTTTCAAAGATGTGAGACAGAAAACTGTAGGGAAGTTAAGCATAAAGATCTTTGGGGCTCTGGACACAAGTTAGTTAGACAATTCAAATAAAATTTGAATATATATTCTTCTAGATAGATATAGATATATAGAGAGAAATAGAGAGAGAGGGAGGAGGGAGACTACAAAGTTATATCTGAGTTTGGGCAGGTGAGTCAAAGAGGAAAATGCCAAGGGATTGTGCCCTGTCACTGTTCCTGCCGCTGATACATGACACACTATGCTTCTCCTTCAAGTTCTGCAAAACACCTCATAAAGACAGACTGTTCCCTTTGGTGCATCTCCCCATGAAAGTTTTTGCTCTTTTCTTTTGTTATGTAAGTTGGTCCAATGTTGTCTGTCTTAGAAGATCAGTAACTACATGGCTAGGCTTGGCAAAGACATGCTCTGATTTAGATTTCCATGTACCTAGTCTCATGTTTCTGTCCTGTAATCAGACAGGAATCTGCTTTTCTAAAGAGAGATACTCCTCATACTGGTATCATTTATATGTTTTTGTTTACTGGTTCTCAAACCTTAGTGTGCATAAATACAACTCAGAGGAGTTAATTTAAACTGCAGGTTACAAGTCACCCATCTCATAGATGATGACTCAGTGGGTCTAGGATAAGAATTTGTTAGTTCTCTAGTTATTGTGATGCAGGATGTTATTAAGATCATACCATGAGCAAAACTGGCTTAGCAAATTTAAGAAAATGCATTCCCTTTCCTAAGTCATGTGTGCAGATTAATTGCTATTTTCTACTGTAGAATACTATTTTTATGTCCCTATACATGGAATTTCAGATATCATAGCTGTGGGAAATATTTAGGAGCAAAGTAAAAGTCTACCTGATATATGAAGGTTATAGTGGTTTAAAGAAAAGTTTTTAAATGGTGTTAAAATATGTATTTCTTCTAGAAGACATTTTTTTAACATCTTAAATAGAAAATAATTAGGGGTCAGTCTTATTTGTATAATGCTGCCTCTGACTATAACTGTATAAGAATGGTACCTTTTTTGGGGCGCCTGGGTGGCTTAGTCGGTTAAGCGTCCGACTTTCGCTTAGGTCATGATCTCGCGGTTCGTGGGTTCGAGCCCTGCGTCGGGCTCTGTGCTGACTGGCAGCTCAGAGCCTGGAGCCTGTTTCAGTCTGTGACTCCCTCTCTCTGACCCTCCCCTGCTCACGCTCTCTCTCTCTCTCTCTCTCCTAGAAATAAATAAAACAAAACAAAACAAAACAAAACAAAAAAAGAATGGTACCTTTTTTATCCTAATTTCCTTTGTGAGATAAAATGATATCTGTTAGCAATAACAACAACAACAAATTCTGTGAGTAAATCACTTTGGAGCAATTATCTAGGAAATGGCCATCATCTCGCCCCACCTCATCACTTGGTGTTCCATCCCCATGAAATATTATCAGGTCTGAAGGTTCAGAAAGCAACAGCTGTCTGAGCAACATCCATCTGTGGCACCACAGAGAAAAAATGGATAGGAGGGACATTATGAAGGAAGAACTGGTATGAAGGAACAGCCTTCAGTTCTTCCTGACTGCAAGGATAGGAGAGCCTTGGAAGAGATTTAAAGTCCTACTTAAATCAGAGGTTTCAAGCTGAGTAATAAAGAGAATCATGATACCACCAACAGAAATAGAAAGGAGAACTGATTTTGAGAGCAAACTGATGTGTTTCAAAAGATACAAAATTCTCAAACTGATAACAGGATGGGATGCCCAAATAGAAATGTCTAACAGACAACCACAGATACAACACTACAGCTAAAAAGAGGGGGAAACCCTTGAGATGGTGATTTGATTATTTTCATTTATGCAATGGTTTGGCAATAAAATGGATGAAACATCTAAAGGGAAAGAGTGAAGAAAGACAGAGCATATGGCTCTAGACCATATGGTAAGAAATCATATGAAAAGAACAAAGGTAAGAAAAAAAGAAACCAATGAAAGGAACAGGAGAATAATAGCCAAAGAAACTGGATAAGAATTGCAGTACCTCTAAGTAGAAGTCAAGGGACAAAGAAAATCAAAAAAAGGAGAATTTCAGTTGCATGAAGCACAAGAAAAAAAGACAAATGAAAATGGAGTCCAAGAAAAAATTAGGTTTATAAATTTGGAAGCTATTAATATTTTTCAGTAGAGCCAGATTTTAGGATAGTGAGGAAGTCAAAGATTAGTGATATCAGCACTGGCCAATAGATATATGTGTACCACATATGTAACTTAACATTTTCTAGTAGCTACATTAAAAAGTAAAATGCATAGAGGAAATTAATTTTAATAATATATTTGTTTAACCCAAAATTTAGATTTGCAATTAATAGAAAAAATATTGAGAATTTTACATTCTTTGTATCTTTGTCATCTTTAAAAATGTAATGTATTTTTTTACATTTGCAGCATCTCAATTTCGTTGCTACATTTCAAGTGTTTAAGAGCCACACATGAATAGTAGCTTCCTCACTGGACAACTCAGAGCAGAGAATGTAAACATATCCATGCAATATAGTAAAGACAGGAATAGGTCATGGAAGCCAGTTGGAATGTTGGAAGTGGGGATTTTCTGAAACTTGGATGAGAAATGGAAGAACAGTGGCAGATAAAGGTCTTAAAAATGACATTAGGAAGCAACAAGTAGACCTCTGTTGGTAGTTCAATACACTGGGGGGAGAAAGAAATGAGATAAGGCCACTGTAAACAGGTTAAGAGGAAAGTAGTCCTATTGGAGAGAGTTATATCTGAGCTATGTTTAAGGAAATATTTCATTAAAGTAATAGCCGTGTGTAAATAAATGAAGACCAACTGCATGTAGGTCACAAAGGCTATTTAGAGCTTGCTATAGCAAAGGAGTTAGCCACTATTACTTGCATTTTGACAGAGACTCAAAGACAAGCAGAAGACTGGGAAAGCTTTATAGTGGAAAAAAAGGAAAGCCTTCACGTATGCCTTGAACAGAGGCTGTTGGCACGGGGAAGCTATAAGCTATCTAACTAGAAGTGAGAGATCCTATGTGATTGGTTAGTACATGTGTAGCTTTCTCTGGTTGGTCCTAAACTGGAAACGGGAAAAATTAGGAAATTAGCTATTAGTTATTAATCAAGTTCTTGTCACTTGGGACAGATTGTAACAGGTGGTATTTTTGGTTTTCTTGATTGTTACCAGAGATGTTAAACAGCCTGATTTCCTGTAAGTCTGATTTATAATAAGCTGGCTTCCCGGACTGCTTATTGTATATAATAGGTTAAGTTCCTGCACAAGATGTTACAAATTATGGATCAGAAGTCTATTCATATATATGGTCTGGCCAATGTCTATTCGCATATTCAGTTTCTCAGTAGCCTTGCTTCTATTATTCACAGGAATAGTGTCCTTTTGAATTTAGTATAGCTCAGGAAGTTTGTACATTGGAAGTCAAAAGATCTGGGTAATCTCTTTTCTTTCATTAATTAGTAATTCCCAAACTCGTCATTAAATTTTCCTGTACCTTAAATAATCTCATCCAAAAATGAAAAGAAATCAAACATTATCAGAAATTGCAAAACAAAGGCAAAAAGACCTACAGAAAGAAGGCAGATGTCAACCACAAAATAGAGAAAATCTATATAGAGAAATAGAGAAGCAATGCTTCAACATAAATTAATGTAATTAAACAAGAAAATTTTAAATTCAGTCTATAAATGAACAAGCAACAGAAAGATGTGAAGTAGTTAACCAAACATTGGGAGAATTTTTTTTAACAAAGATAAAATTACATCAAAAATTAAGACAAAATTATAAGATGTCTATGTATCAACATAGGAAACAGGTGAGAGTCAAAGCATATCATCTGAAACTCATGAGCTAAACAAACGCCTAAATAAGAAATAGTAATACTAAGAGCATTATATTAAAAAATTATTGCAATTAGTGTAGAGGTAACCACAAGAACAAAGAATATAGACCTTCCTAAATATCAAAAGGAATATAAAAAAAAGACAAAGGGAAAATGACAAGTGTGAAAGACAGAGACCAAAATTACCAATAATATTAACAAATTAAAATGGACTTAATTAACATTTTTTTAAATTTTTTTTTAATGTTTTATTTATTTCTAGGAGAGAGAGAGACAGCATGAGCAGGGGAGGGTCAGAGAGAGAGGGAGTCACAGACTCTGAAACAGACTCCAGGCTCTGAGCTGGCAGTCAGCACAGAGCCCGATGAACATATTAAAAGAAGAAGCCTGGGTGGCTCTGTTGATTAAGTGTCTAACTTCAACTCAGGTCACCGTCTCGTGGTTTCTGAGTTCCTGCCCCACACCATGCTCAGTGCTGACAGCTCAGAGCTGGGAGCCTGCTTCAGATTCTGAGTCTCCCTCTCTCTCTCTGTCCCTCCCCTGCTTGCTCTCTGTCTCTCTCAAGAATACTAAATGTTAAAAAAAATTTTAAGAAGGAATGAAAAAAGTTACTTCAGCTTATAGAGCAAAACCCAACTCTATGCTATATATAAGAGAACCCCTAAAACAAAATAATCCAGAAACTTTAAATATAAGTAGACGGGCATGAGCACTTGGGCAGCTTAGCCAGTTAAACATCTGATTCTTGATTTCAGCGCAGGTCATGATCTCACACTTGGGTGAGATCAAGCCCCATGAAGGGCTCTGTGCTGACAGCATGGAGCCTCTCTCCCTTTCTCTCTATCACTCTCTTGCTCACACTCTCTCAGTCTCTCTCAAATAAATAAACTTAAACACACACACACACACACACATACACACACACACACAAGAAAGCAGATAGACAAAGATATCCCAAAAAAATGCAAGCAAACAAGAAAAAAAGGAAGGAGTTGTGATCTTAGTATCTTACAAACTAGAACTCAGTACCTTAAGCATTAAATAAGACAATAAATGACAAGTCATTATTCAAAAGACCATGAATACATAATGAAGATAAGAGATGACAAGCCATTATTCAAAAGACTATGGATAAATAACAACTTTGGATATTTATGTACCAAATTTCACAGCAATCACTTTAGCAAAAGGCATAGATACTAATAACAAAATCACAACATAAGCAGGCCTTTGTATCTCAAGTTAAATAACTATTAAACACCTTGATTCAAAGGAGGACTGAACTGAAATTACAAAATTAAATTTATAAAAGCAATGGTAATAAAGACATTATATATCAAAAGCAATGAGATACAGGTAAAGCAAAAGCAAGAGGAAAGAATCATAGCTTTGTATGGTTATACAGACAAAATATGAAAGAATTAAAATAAATATCTACTTGAATTAATAGAAAGACATTCTTTGCTCTTAAATAGTATTTATTTAATATAATAATGTCAATTCTTCATGAGTAATATAAAATTTATCTCTAAGGCAGTTAAAAATAAGACAGAATGAAGGAAATATTTAAATAATGGCAAAAAATAGTTACAAAAAAGTAGAATGAATAAAAAAATAAATATGCTGGTTTTTTTAGAAAGAACTAACAAAGTACAGAATCCACTAGCTAATTAATCAAGCAAAACAGAGCCATGAAAATACAAAATAAAAAATAATAAGGAAATAATCATAAAAAAGAAAACTTTGGAGTGCCTGAGTGGCCCAGTCAGTTAAGCATCCAACTTCACCTCAGATCATGATCTCACAGCTAGTGGGCTCAGGCCTGCATTGGGCTCTTGCCGACAGCTCAGAGCTTGGAACCTGTTTCAGATTCTGTGTCTACATCTTTCCCTGCCCTTCCCCCATTCTCTCTCTCTCTCTCAAAAATAAAACATTAAAAAATGTTTTTAAAGAAAACTTTTAAAAATCATAACATATTGTATGGTACAACTCTGTGCAAATAAATGCAAAACTTAGATGAAATATACATTCCAACGACTGGCCCTAGTAGATATAAAATGTCAAACTAATTTCCATAAAACAAATAGAGATAGTTAATCAAAACACTAGCGCACAAAAATCACAAAGTCAAAATAGTTTCACAAGGGAATCCTTTGTAGGTAACTTCCAAAGATCAGGTTATCCCAATGCTCTTATGTTCCAAAACACAGGAACTGCCTATTCTCCTAAATAACTCTTCCACTTGGCTCTATGATCTACTCCTATTACCATTGCCTGTACTCAGATTCTCATAATCTTTTACTGGGACTCTCCATTCTTTCTAATTTTTCCTACAAGTTGATGATGGGTTGTTACTTTTTTGAAGAAAGGAAAGGAAAGGAAAGGAAAGGAAAGGAAAGGAAAGGAAAGGAAAGGAAAGGAAAGGAAAGAAAGGAAAGGAAAGGAGGAAGGAAGGAAGGGAGAGGAAGAAGGAAGGAAGGAAGGAAGGGAGGAAGGAAGAGGAAGGGAGAGGAAAAGAAAGAGACAGAGGGAAGAGTGAAGGAAGAAAGGGATTATGGCCACATTTTTTTAAACATTCCCAATCTAAATGTACTGGTAATTAAAGTTATAGGTGTGAAAACTACAACTAGGAAAACTGTGCTATCATCTTAAACATATTCCATCTAAAAAATCTGATTATCAATTCAGATTTTGGACATGTGGGGCTTAAGGGACCTTTGGTACATCCAGGAAGTTTCTTTGGGATATATTATAGAATTGAAAAGATGGCTGAGGATGGGATTCTAGAGGACACATCAGAGGCAACTGAAGGGGTAAATAAAAGAGAGTTTAGTGGGGGAAGTTGAGGGTATGAGACGATCTTCCCAATGATTTTGTGAGGCAGCCAGATCAGTAACTATCTATTTAGAGAACCTTGTCCCAGAACATGTAGCTGAGGTTACATACCTAGCATGTGATATAGGCAGCACTAAACCTCAGATTACAGGTCACCAGGGCTAGCATTCTGTATATACTATCTCTTTCTATATCTAACAGTCCTCAGTAATCCTGTCCTCTGAAATGTCATGGCTTCTAACGTTGCTTGGGTTGATAGCTCATTTCTCTCAGATTATGCTCTCCTTAAGAGCAGAAATCATACTTTACTGTACTTTTTAATCAACAAAATTACCTAGGACAGTGAAGTACTAATCTCTATTACAGAACACTTGTTTAACATTATTATTATAATACATATTTTCTAAAATCTATTAGATTTCCCTGAATACTCGCACATATTTTTTAAGCTATTTTGCTGTTGAGAGAAATCAAGAGGAAGTATGCTACACATGTAACACAATACACATACTAACCTTATAATAGCTTGGATTTTTTTCCTAGGTCAAGGGCAATTTCAAATATTTTGTTGCATCATCACTATCAATAGATGATGTGGCTCAAAAAAATATGGCAACCATATCTTTATTATCAGTTCAAATTGTCCAAATACGAAAGTCATGCTATAAGTGAAGAACCAAGAAAACCAGATGAGGTAAAATGTATCTTGATTAATTTAGTAAAGTGTTCTCAATTCAAAGTGTAAATAATATTGTGCTTCATCTTGACTACTTAATATACTCTATACCTTCAGACTAATATTGAATACCCAGCTATTGTTAATCTTTTACATATGGTCAGTATAGTTAATTTTTTAAAATAATGTATCACTTAAAAAATTCATCAGTAGTCAACATTTTGATTAAGTAAAGAGAAGGCTAACCATGGTAAAAATCTGAATGATAATGTTAAAGTAATCTTACTAAGTACACAGACTAATTATGTGATACCTAGTTGAGTTCTTCAAAAATTGCTTCAATGAATACATTTGAAATTAGCATATTTGTAGTTGTATCCTTCCAGGATATATAAAGACCCATGGAAAGCTTATTCTTTTATGTAGGTTTTAACATATACCTGAAATTTTGTTAATACTGTCAATTTGCTTAGGAAATGTTTTTATGTAGATGGTACAAGAGAAAATTGTGACCAAGTAATCACAAGATATAAATTCAATGAGTGTAAATGAATACCTTACTTGCATATACATTATTGACATTTAATTTGGTGTGCATTTCTAGATTACTTCTTTATTCATTTATTCATAGAAATTCAAGTAGTCCTTTTTCTAGGACCTGGAGAAGTGAAAATGTAAATTTGTGAGAGCACTATGATGCTTAAACAAAGCTACCATGCACAATAAAGAAGAAGGATTCTACGATGGTTGCATTAAAAGGTAGTTTCTGGGAGTGACAGACTGGAAAAGAATCCAAAATCTAAAATTAAGTCCCACCTAATATAAATACTAACAGCCCTAACTTCTCTTCACTAAAGACTTACTAAAATTCCATGCACTGAAAAAAATTGGAACTCTTATCTTGATACTCAACTGGGCATTCACTATGAAGAAATAAATATTCAAATGGCAAATCTGATAATGTCTTCTAAAACTACTGCACTTTCCACTTATTTTGAAGACCAAAATACATAGAGTATGTATCATTCAGGTCCTAACAGGAAGAGATGGCTCACTCAAACTGGATAATTGAGGAAATTTTAATAGACTACAAAAGCATGAGAAGCGTTTATAGGAAGTTGATTACGAATAATGCTTTACCGCAGGACTAGCAATAGTGAAAATGTATTACTGCTCTACATCTGATGGTGTGAAGGGAGAAAATGGCTACTCAAACCTGGACAGAGAAGGGCACCAGAGAGGACATACAGCCTTTGTAAGAGGGACTAGATCACCCAACTTATGATCTAACAGGGAGAGCCCCTAGGGAATAAATGCCCTGGATTTACTCTATAGGGAGATTTCCATTGGCTGAACATAACCAGAAGCCACAGGGCAAAAGAACTCTTTGATGAAGTCCAGATAGGTCAGTACCTTGGAGTACAGAGAGTGAAGATTCACATAGTGAATCTGAAGGACAAATGGAAAATAATCAATATACTACTCTTCAGCTACAGGTAACAGAAAATTAACTCAAGCTCATCTAAGCAAACAAGGTAATGCATTAATTTATGTATCTGAAAACTATTAATGTAGCTCTATCTTCAGATCCAACTTCATCCAAGATCTCAAAGGATACAACTGGGACTCAGTATCTTTCCATCTCTTAGCTCTGCTTTCTTCCATGTAGACTTTATTCAAAGTTTCCATGTTGTGGCAAAATATCGGAGAGCAGTTGAAGATTGAAGTCCAGAAAAAATCGTAAAAGCTAAAGGTTCTTTCAACAGTTTAATCAGAATTCCTGGGCTTGACTCTCACTGGCCTAAATCAAGTCACTGCCCATTCCTAAGCCAATCAAATTTATCAGAAGAATCAAGTATGATGACTGGCCTATACTAAGTCACATGCCTATCCTTAGATTCAGTAGTATAAGATACCCAAAGCCCAAGGACAGACAGTGGGGGAAAAGTGGGTACTGTTACCAAAATTAGGAAAATTGGATGCTAGGAAGCTAAGACAACAAGTGACCAATGAGACCTGTTTGGTAACTCAATTTGCTTCTTAGCTCTCAATTATTGTGGAATTCAAGAATATATGAATTGATTAGTTTGGACTGATAAAGTAGCATTAGAAAAGTTGAAGCGGGGGGTGCCTGGGTGGCTCAGTCAGTTAATGTGACCGACTTTTGATCTCAGTCAGGTCTTCATCTCAGGGTCATGAGTTCAAGACCTGTACTGGGTCTTGTGCTGGCATGGAGCAGGAAGGAAAAGGAAGAGGAGTGGTGCCTGGGTGGCTCAGTCAGTTAAGCATCCAACTTCGAAGCTTAGGTCATGATCTCGCAGTTCGTGAGTTTGAGCCCTGTGTAGGGTTCTGTGCTGACAGCTCAGAGCCTGGAGCCTGTTTCAGATTCTGTGTCTCCCTCTGCCCCTCCCCAGCTCATGCTCTGTCTCTCTCTGTCTCAAAAATAAATAAACTATAAAAAACATTTTTTTTAAAGAAGAGGAAAACAAAAAGGAAAAGGAAAAGGGAAGGGAAGGAAGTGTAGTAACAACTTCCACTTTTCTTCTAATTTCCACATTTTATGCCAATGATTCCATGACACATTTATTTATATGTATATACTTATATATACGTGTGTATATGTTAATACTTATATAAGTATACATAAATATCTCCCCATTACACTTTGGGTATTTTTCTCTGAAGTATCTTTTTTCCCCCAACATAAATGGTTTTAAACCCCAAATTATCACACTGTCAATTTATGTGTGTTATCACACAGAAATATAAAGCTGGAAAGGCCCAGATTATTTTAGGAACTGAGAATCAATAAAGTTCAAGTGACCTAAAACTAGACAGCATTTTAAAATCAATCCCAAAGAAATAAAAGTCTGTCCCAGAGAAATTATAGTATAATAAAGTAATGAGTTGAGCTGTTATATTTTAACCAGGGACACTATATAAACTTGCAAACCACGGTGAATGTTATCATGTAAGTAGTAAGGAACTATTAAGGTTGAACCTAGATGTGTATCATCCTTACATCATCCTGTTTAAGGAAGACAAGCTTTAGTCAGGTAGATACAGGATTCAGTGTTCTCAGATCACATTGACAGGGTAAGTGGAGTTTTTTTATTGCAGCTGTGTATTTGCTGAGAAGACAAAGTAAAGAAAGCAAGTACTTAATCACCACATCTCTAAAAGGGTACAGAAGACTATTTTTAGTTGTCTACTGTACTTTTTTACCTTTGCTCTCAATAATGTACCTACATATTATTTTTTAAATTGCTTACCTACACAAGGTTCATTAGCTTCTCATAAGTTTGTAGGCTGGCTTCATGTGCACATCTCTAAAATTATCCAGTAATGAATCTAGAGCTAGATGCTTAGAAAAGTGATTGGGGAGCAGGAAATCATTTTCGTTTAGCCATTTAACAAGGAATAAATTGAGATGTACCAAAATTAAAACTTTAACAGAGTACACCCCCCCCCATATCTGTGGGGACACATCCAAGACCCCTAGTGGGTGCCTGAAACTGTAGATAGTACTGAATTCAACATGTACTGTGTTTCTTCCTATCCATACATACTTATGATGAAGTCTAATATATAAAATAGGCATAGTAAGAGATTAACAATAATAACTAATAATAAAATTGAACAATTATAATAATATGTTAGAATAAAAGTCATGTTAATGTGGTCTGTCTCTCAAAACTTTATGTACTCATCCTTCGGGGTGCCTGGGTGGCTTAGTCGGTTAAACGTCCGACTTTCGCTTGGGTCATGATCTCGTGATTCATGGGTTCAAGCCCCGCGCCGGGCTCTGTGCTGACTGCCAGCTTGGAGCCTGGAGCCTGTTTCAGTCTGTGACTCCCTCTCCCTCTGACCCTCCCCTGCTCACGCTGTCTCTCTCTCTCCTAAAAATAAAATAAAACATTAAAAAAAAATCTTTATGTACTCATCCTTCTTGAGACATTAAGAGATGTATAACACCTAGATGGTAAGATGTGGATATTGTGGCTTAGCATTAGGCTAGTGACCTTCTGACAATACATCAGGAGGGGGATCACTGGATTCCTGACTGCATTTGACTATGAGTAACTGAAACTATAGAAAGTAAAACCATGGTTAAGCCCTACTCCGCCCCTCCCCACACCTTAACTACTGTATTTGTACTGTCCTCTTTCTCCTCTCTGGTTGGTATTGGGCTGGAGGACCTAAATAATGCTACTATGACATCCAGGTATCCTTGGAGATCATGTTTCTCCACTATATTGATAATATACTGAAATGCAGCAGCATCCTCTTTTGATCTCTCTCCATCTTCCCTAGGGGTCTTCTCACCCTGGCTGAGACTGATAAAACTCCTACAAGTCTACTCAGTCCTTCTTGCTTGTTGACACAGAGAAATGCCCTCTTTTTCATGTACCTCTTAGATCTAGGATTGTCAGCATGCATTTGCTGTGCCATACCATTACTCCAGCATCCTCTATACCATTGTTCTCTATACCATTGTACTATGGTGTAGGGAAACTCAGAAAGCCTATCAGAGTCCCAGAGAAAAAGGATGATTCATAGAGAATAAACCTATCAGATGAAGACAGGAAGAAAGGATTTATCACCACTCCCTCCTCTCCCTATACTTGCCTCAAAATTCATTCTGAGGGAGAAATGCACATACAAAATGCTGAAGCTCTTTCCTTTCCTCTCTCTCCGTTCCCACTCTAAATCTTTGTACATATTTATAATAGTTGCTTTAAAAGTCCTTGTTTATTAATTCTATCATCTCTGTCATTTCTGTTTCTATTGATAGATTTTTTTTAACTTAGCTATGGGTCACATTTTCATGCTTCTTTGCAGCTCTAGTAATTTTTGATGGATGTTGGACATGGTGAATTTTATTGTTGAGTGATTTTTATGTGTTTCATTAAATGGAGTTGAGTTTTATGCTGGCAGACAATTAGTTTACTTGGAAATTAACCTGATCATTTTTAAGCTTTTTCTACTTTCTTAAGGCAGGTCTAGAACAGACTTTACATTAGGACTAGAGTAAAGTATATCTTTTTTAGGATCTCAATTTAATTCTGAGTGTCAATAGGCTTTTCCACCCTAGTTGGTCAGAATTCAAACATCTTCCAACCACTATAAAGGTCTGATAGTTGTTCAGCTTACAGCTTCCTCATAGTTGTTTTCTCTAGACTTGCAGGGTCTCACCCTATATACATATAGCTTAGTATTCACTCAAATATTCAAAGGGACATATATGCAGATTTCCAGAGTTCTTTCCATGCTTAGCCCCCTCCTCTTTGGCCCTCTGTCCCATAAACTCCAATTGCTTAAGACTGTGAACTCTGATATCTGCTTCCTCAGCTCAGTGAGGCTGCCATGCTCTTTCCAGTTCCACCTCTCTGCATCATTATCCAGTGCTGCCTCAGTCCAGAAAATGGGCAATTGAAGGACTTACCCAGCTTGATTCCCTTCTCTCAGACACTACGGTGTTGACTGTCTGTTGTATAGTCTGAAAACAGTTACTTTATATGTTTTGTCTAGATTTGTTTTTGGTTGTTTACAATAAACAGGTTAGTCTGGCACGAGTTAATCAGTCATAGCTACAAATAAAAGTCAAGGCTTTTGATTTTCTCCATTATAATATTATTTGCAATCCTTAAAATAGTGGATATCCTTCTATGTAGGTACTCAACCAAGGAGGGGATCACTGTTTAATCATTTGGGCCAAAAAAAGAAATCATCAATAATTCATAAATCATACTGTCATACCTTATCTCCAATTTCCACAGATTTATAAACTGTATTGCCTAGTCAATATTATTATTACTCTAATGACTATAATCCAGATATATGATGTAGAAAGATAGGGCTTGAAGACTCATTCACAAAATAAGACAAAAGAGAACTTACTAGGAGAGAGAAAGAAGATGAGAACCGAAAGAGACTTCTTAGAAAACAAAGGAAAAGCAATTCCCTGGAGAAGAAAAGAGGGATTTAGTTCTCCTCTTTTCTAATAAAATTGAAGCATCTCAGAGTTTAATAATACAAGAGTCTACAATCAATGACAGATTAAGGAGCTGGTGTTTCCTTACTGCATGACTTGGGGAAAATAAAACGTAATACACTGCAAGACAGCAAATAGAGGCTCCAGTGAGGAAGATCTAAGAGGAGTCTCATGGTTCCTTCAAAGACCTGAGATACAATGTGGTAGGGAAGCCCTAGAGAAGTATATCACATGACCCAGGTGACCATGGGTCTTGCATGAATTCAAGGAGAAACTGAAATGAACACTTATGATAGTTTTAAGAAAACTGAGAGAAGGTATTCAATCTAAATGGACAAGCATGCCAAAAAGTCTCACATATGAGTTCTGAGAAGAAAAAAACAAATAGGTAAATAGGTTTATAAATCCTCAGATTGCCCAGAGAATTTTAGCAGTAATATGGTATCAATATGTTCAGTATTTCTTACATAAAATATATTTTTGTTTAATCATTTTTAATACAATCAATCATAACATTTGCTCACAATTCTACTCTCTCTGAACACTGGGAAAAGGGATTATGTCAACTGAGAATATACCATAAACTAAATTTCCAGGAAACAGTATAAAAATTTCATGGACTTGGTTCTTATGTCACTAATTCCAAGGGTCCCTCAGGGACTGATCCTTAGCTTCGCCAAAAGTAAGAGCCAATGGCAAAGACTTGGTAATATATTAATTATACAGAGATAATTAATGCAATGGTATTTGTTATTGTGAAATAACTATATAAATATACATAAATATATACTATACTATATACTACATAAATATATACTATACTACACTACTGTGAATTTTATTCTCCTCTAAATCTTCAAGTTGTAACAAAGGTTCTTTTATTCTGTGAAACTGATAAAAGCTATAAAAATAATCACTTTTCTTCAACATGTAAGTCCACAAATACAGAATAAAGGATCATCAGCAATAACCATTCATGCTACCTTTTTTTTTATTTAGGATGTTTCTCTGACTTGTTCATCACTGAATTCTCAGCACCTAGAGCTGCTTGGCACAAGTAAATAGTCCATAAACATTAGGTGAATGAAGTACAATTCTCATATTCATGCTAGATACCATGATACCAATGAAAATGAATATGATAAATTCTGGATCACCAGCTATTGAAAGATCTTAGTGTCATAGAAAAGTAACCTCAAAAAACAAAAACAAAAAAAATTTTCCTAACATCATAGTGTTTGGTTTTGTTTACTACTGCTGGGGAAAGGGTTAAAATGTAGCCCCAGAAATGGATATAACAGAGTTAACAGCAAAGTAAAAAAACTTTTTACAATTTTTTAATTGTAAAAAAACAATTAGGAGTGATGTTTCAAAGGTTCTAGGAGTGATGTTTTAATAGTTCAAAAAGGGAAGTCAACTGGAGTCAATGAGTCATAAAAAACGGTAGATAATTTTTTACTCAGTGCTTCACATGGAAGTTATCTTGCAGAAATCACTGTTGTGGATAAGAAATCTCCCTAAGTTCTACGTCTTAGAAGTAGCAAAAATAAAAGCATTACAGGCTTAGAAATTCTAAAGGCTCGTAAAGACCCTGACTTGACTTTAATTTAAAACCAAAAGACAGTAAAATGTTTATAATTCATATTATAATTCTGGTAGAAGTAAAAAGTGGTGGTTCAACTCAGAAAGATAGTAGGTATGAACAAGAGTGAAACTCTGTATATTGAACAATGGAGAATTTCTAAACATTCTCAGTTTTTTCTGCTATTCTTCATATAATATGAATGTGGCTGCTTCACCATCATGAGATTGTATTACTCCAAATAAACTTCACTGTCTTAAAATGAGGCATTGAAGTATAACACAATTGTGAGAGTTAATTTTGTGTCAACTTGGCTGGACCATGGTGCCTGGATATGTGGTTGAACATTATTCTGGATGTTCCTGAGAGGGTATTTTGGGATAAGATTAACACTGAAGTTGATGGATTCTGAGTAAAGTAGAATGCCCTCCATAATGTGGGTGGGCCACATCCAATCAGGTGAAAGTCTAAACAGAACAACAGACTGACCTCTCAAGCAAAAGTGAGTTCAGCCAGCAGACAGAGTTTGGCCAGCAGACAGCCTTCAGATTCTGAACTGCAACACTGGGTCTTCTTTGATCTCCAGCCCAGTGGCCTTCAGGCTTGAACTGCAGCATCAACTCTTCTAGGTTTTCAGCCTTGCCAGCCCACCCTGAATATTTTGGACTTGCCAGCCTCCATAATCGCATGAGCCAATTTCTTAAAATAAATCTCTTTCTATACATACACATGCTACAGATCCTGTTTCTGTAGAGAACCCTAATACAACAAGGATGCAGATATTTGTCCTACATGCACAGAACACCTCAGAGAAACTATCCTTAATCAGAAACAGAGTGAAATTAACAATAGCTAATACAAGATAAAAGACAAAAGCCAAACATAAACCAGGAAAACAAAAAGGGGGGGGAGGGGACATATAATGACATACTCTGACCTTTTACTGTATGATATATACACATAAGTATTTGTACATTGTCATTCACTCATTTAAACAGTTATTTAATTCCTGATATATGCTGGCACTGAGCTAGTTATTGAGTAAGAGGTATGAACAATACAGATAAGGCCCCGCCTCCATGGATCTTAGTGGGGTATAGAGATAATAAGGAAAAAAAATTATGAAAACTGTTATGGAAATAAATGGAGTGCTATGAAAGAGAGGAGGCTACATTTTGGCTGAGACCTGAAAATGAAAATAAAATTTTTAAAAACTGAAGGAAGAACATTTTAGAAAACAGCAAGCACAGAAGCTCTAAGGTGGAGAAAAAGTTGGAATATTTGGAAACATCAGAAAATCTATGTGGTTGAACAAAAAAGGAAATCTCTGCAGTTGAATCCTAGTGATTTATAGATAGGGTTGAAAATACGATAGGATACATAGGCAGAGATCAAAACATAAAGAGATCAGGGAGCCTGGGTGGCTTAGTTGGTTAAGCGTCTGACTTTCGCTTAGGTCATGATCTCGCGGTTCGTGGATTCGAGCCCCGCGTCGGGCTCTGTGCTGACTGCCAGCTCGGAGCCTGGAGCCTGTTTCAGTCTGTGACTCCCTCTCTCTCTGACCCTCCCCTGCTCACGCTGTCTCTCTCTCTCCTAGAAATAAATAAAACATTAAAAAAAAAACCATAAAGAGATCCATAATGATTTTATTAGGGTAAAGAACAGAGCCCTCCTGAACTTGGAAATCAGATTACCTTCTGAAAAAATGAAACCTGGAAGGAGAAAATGGTGTGTGACTAGCGACTGAGAAATAAACAGTTCCAGAGTGATATGGTATAGACACACAGAAGAAGGACTGGAATATGATTATAACTTAAGCTGAAACATAATCAATGATATCAGATTCCACCTGAAAAAGTAATCCATTAACAAGTCTGAGACTGTCCTTAAAGGTGTCTATCCAGCCACCACTTAGTATGTGCATGGTGGGGGTGAGGGGTAGTGGGGAATAACGGGTTGAGTTCTCATTATCTTTCTGTCACTGCTTCAACAAAGGTAGTTCTGCTGTTATCTTTTTTGTATACTGGGCTTCCATTTTAAGAAAGTTTTAAAAAATCATTGAAAACTGCTTCAAAAGCAGTTATATATAGAAACAGAATATAACTGCTAATAGAGAAAGAGACAGAGAAGGAGAGAGGGAGAGTTGGTTGGTGCCTACTGAGCAGAGTATCTGATAGTCTTAGGAGAAATACTCATATAGAGGAAATAAATACATCAGATTACATAGTTTGATGGAATTAGTCATTAACATCACCTAACAGACTGCTTTTGCTCTGATTCCAGGCTCACAAATAAATTTCTGACTAAAGTTGGCTTCTCATGGGAGAATATATTGATATTCAGTATGAGTTTCGGGTCCACATAGCATATATATTTCACCATTAAAACATTATCAACATGGTTTCTAAATCAGTGTCTAGCTTGTTTCATTAGTGTCTATCAGTTTGCAAAGCCTATCTTGAATTTCTACTCTTGAAAAATAAATGCTGAATGCAAGGACTATGTCATGGAACTGCCACACGGGGACTATCTGAGGCTGGCCAGCCAATCTCTCTGTGTGACATCCTTCCTTCCTTCCTTCCTTGCTTCCTTGCTTCCTATTTTTATTTTAATTCCTGTATAGTTAATAGGTGTACAGTACAGTGATTCATTATGTCTGGTCTCTTTTCTAGCCACAATCAATTGGAATTAGAGAAACTCATTCCCTTAAATAGACCATCCACAGTAGGAACTGACACCAGTAATCCAATGTGACAGGAAAAAAACATCATACTGATTTCGTAGAAGAAGATGCAGAGTGGCTTAAAGAGAAACATGAAGTTTTAGCACTTAGATTGTTTTAATCATAGAACAGAGAATGTAAAGGGTCCAGTCCCTTAGTTTTAAAGGTGACATGAGGCTTGGGAGATTAAATGATCTGCCCCCAAGATGAAGCTGGGACTCCTGACCTAACCTGTTTCCATTCTGATAACTCCCTACCTCATCATAATAGTTGCTGACACTCTTAATCTTCTTGGAGCCACTGAAACGTCATATTTTCAGTGATGCAATGATGAGTAAATCTTAAAATTATGTTTCCTAAGAAACAAGATATATTTAGTCTTCTATAAAAGTTTTTCCCTTTTGGGGTGCTTGGGTGGCTCAGTTGGTTGAATGCCTGACTTTGGCTCAGGTCATGATCTCATGGCTCATGGATTCGAGCCCTACATTGGGTTCTGTGCTGACTGCTCAGAGCCTGAAGCCTGCTTCAGATTCTATGTCTCCCTGTCTTTCTGCCCTACTCTTGCTCATGCTGTCTCTCCCTCAAAAATAAACATTAAAAAAATTAAAAGTTTTTCTCTTCTATTATAAGCAACAATTATTTAGTTAACTCCAACCTTTACAGCAGCTAAAATGGTCTTACAGTTAGAGTCATAATGGATCTTTCTGCTTAAAACCCTGAAGCAATGCCCATTCCACTAAGAGTCAAAGCCAAGTTTCTCCCATACACTACAAACTGCACTTTGATGCTCACCATGCTTCTGCCACACCGTCTTACTTACTGTTCCTCAATACATGACATACCTTCCTGCCTTAGACCTTTGTACTGGCTATTCCCTCAGCCTGGAACTCTTTTTTCCCAAATAAGCTGAAGGACTAATTTTTCACCTCCTTCATGTCTTTGCTCAAACGTCATCTTCTCAGTGGGACTTTCCATGACCATTCTATTTAAAACTACTAAACCCATACCTCTGCACTTCCAGTGCCCCTTTCCCAGATTGATTTCTTTTTTTATAGGCTTTATCACTCTCCAATATACTAGATCATTACTTATTTATTATGTTTATTGCTCATTGTCTCTCTCCACCAGAATATAATCTCTTGAAAGCAGAAATCTTTATTGTTTTTTCACTATTATATTCCTAAAATCTGAAACAGTGCCCAACCCTCAATACTTGCTGAGTTCATTCACTCATGCATTTATTCAATTAATTGCCTTTAGAAATCAGACTGTATCTACCAATAATCAAATGTCATATCTAAAGTGGGTAGGATCAAAGTTTAGTCTTTACCCAGGTATGCTAGATCTTCAGTGGATTCCATTAAGGAGGCAGCAATATACTAAACCAATAATACACTTCTAGTCTCTAAAATTATCCTTTGGTGCTCCCATCAATAAAACAAAAAGAACTTACAGTTTAATAATTAAAAGGTGATCAATTACTCATTTTCAAAGAAATGTCCAAATTACATTCAAAATGAGTATCAAACCAATCCAGAATGTATTGACAAAGACTACTGTTTATTTAGCACCAAACTGTCAATACTTTTTTGGTTATGATCCTGACATGTTCCCTGGCATAGTATTCTGAGAAACTGCCACAAAATGAGAATCTAAAAAATGTGTATGTTTATATCTTTCTAAGCAGTCCTGCAAAGTACCTGAAGGTAAGCACACTGACCTATTCTATGTCAGTATCGCACACATCTTTTCAATTGTCTTTTCCCCAATAATGATGACAGATTCATTCTGAAATATACTCATCCTATTCCCAACTCCTTTTTGTAAACAAAGACAAACATGGGAAAAATGGCTGGCTTGGAATAACACTGCAGATGGCCACTGTACATGGTCCAATATTAAACAACTCTGGGAGTTCCACAGACGTCTTACATGGATTATGATGTAAATGTTAATACTGCAAACACCCCATCCTGCCCTGGAGTTGTGCAATGTTCACCTCTGGGTCTGCTCAGAACTAATCGGCCTAAATTGTAACTAAAATTAGTGATCTTTCCTCTCGGAAAAATTCTAAATTACAGAGCTAAACAATCCCAGACAATGAGATATGATATCTCACATTAAAATAATATCCTCAAAACATCTGCCAATAACTAAAATATGGAGAAGGTGTTAGACACATAACTATCTTAAAATGACTCTACATGGTAGGCCACAATTCCCCCTTCTTTAATACTTGTTTAATAGGCAGTAGGTTTTCTGGTGAAGGATAAAAAACTTGATATCCACAATGATCTTACAGCACCCTCGTGTGGATAAATATCTGCCAATGTTTTTCTTAAAGAGATGTGTTAATCTGTGATATGAAAAATAAAAAGAGAAGGTTGTATAATCCTTTCAAACAAAGATTACTGGATGAGTGAACCCTTATCAGAACAAGTCTGAATTATTTCCTTAAAAATGAGGATGGATTTTTGGCTGACCTAGCCATATTTTTCTTCCTTAAGTTAACCCAAGGTGACTCCAAATATAATTTTGAATAGAACAAAGTGAATTACCTTCTAAGTGAATTACCTTACGGTTGAAAGAGTACTAGATATACAGTAAGATAATATGGATTCTAAAGTTTGCTTCTGAACAAATTCTTAACATTTTTATATCTATATTTTAATTTTTTTAAATGGCAGAGTAGAAACAGCAGAAGGGACTAGTTGGTGGCATCCTAGTATAGTCAAGATTCTTTTGGTTCCACACCATAAACTTACTCAAGCTGGCTTAAGCAACAAAAATGGATTTTCTTAAGGAAAAAAAATAGAAAAAAAACACTGAAAAATTAAAGAGAAGAGTATTAACATACTCATGGTCTTATTTGGTCCTACCCACACTTTCCTGATACAAACATCTTATCCTCAACCTCATATGAGGATGATGCTTTTCTAAATTGTTTACATCAGATTCAAGAATTACAAAGAACCTGTTTACAGATTTCTTATATAATCACAGATTATTTGTATAAGTCCTTCCCATGTGATAATAAACAAGTTTCTGAGGTCCAGAAGACTTCATCTTTTGCATACTGTGTTACTAGCAGCTCTGCATGTTATTTTGGGAAACTTGGGGGATCCAAGAAAAGCTAATTTGGGATATGCTGCTTTTGCCTTTGCTTTATGTGGTTACCTTGCTCTGGCTGAGTTTTTATGTTCTTTGCTTTAAAAAAATCAGGCATTTAACCTGTGTGTGTGTGTGTGTGTGTGTGTGTGTGTGTGTGTGTTCTCACACAGAGGAAACAGGGGTCTCTTCCCACCAATCTACAGCCTATCTGTAATGATGTATATAACTAAAATAACCCTACTACCTCAATTTCATATTTATTGTGTCCAAAACACATCCTGCTTTTTCACATCTCTACTTCTTTAATCATATTACTCCCTCCCCTCCCTGGAATGCACTTGCCTTCTCTTCTCCTCCTTACCCCCATCAACTCTCATTACCTCATCCCCCAAGAAAAATAAGGGATCTAAGCAGACACCTAGTAGGCGTCCATAACAACAGTACTTACCATGTGTCATATTTCTTCTTACCTCTAATCTTCTTTTGGACTGTGTATCACTCAAGAATCAGGAGTTTTTTTCATCTTTATATTTCCAGGGCCTAAAGAGTATTTGTTAAGAGATGTACATATATATTTATTTAAAAATGGAATTTGATATTACAATAAAAATAGGCCCAGGATCTAAACACCAAAGATCTGAATGTCTTGAATTCTTTCCCTCTTTCCTTCCCATATAGTCACATGATGATTCATAATGCTTAATCTGGAAAACTTACTGGAAAAGATTTTTTAAAGATCCTTTTAAGGTCAAACCGGTAAACAAAAATATTGCAGGAAGAACTGAAAAGTAAAGCGTTTTCTTTCTATGTCCACCTTGAAAAATCCTGTCTGTGGGACTAGTTTCTCCAAGATGAAAAGCAACTAATCCCCTCACTTCCTCTCCTCACTCCCTCCAGTCCTATGTCAAAGATCCAATTTTCAGTTCCCTTAAAAGTCAAAGGATATCTATCCCAGCAGAAAATTCATTCAAAAAACTTGTAACTGTAAAAGGCTCAATCCCATCCTGTGAAAGCAGTACTTGAAAAATGAAGAACAAGATTGCCTCTGGCCCTTAACTATTGTAACTACCTCCATTTAAGGCTGGCACTAACCAAAGATAAGATCCAGCCTGAGTTTTTATTACACCTGCTTGAAGCTGTTGGTTTTTTTCCTTTCTCATCACTACTGTGTATACAGCAAGCATTTGATAAATTTCACTCTGGATGAATACTGCTTTCCCTCTAAAAGCAGTTACTTATTCCTGTTTTCATGGTTAGACCATAGCAATTTTAGATGTTCAAGACATGGTGTGGTTGGAGTTTACGCTGGTGTTAAAGTCAGGAAAAACACTAGACAGATTCCATAGTGATGAAGACATGTGCTACTCAAGAATGGCTTCACAAGGTGGCCTTCTCAGACTAGATGCTACTGTCTGGCATCTGCTTCTCAGACACTGGGCTTCTCAGTTCCTCTGGAGATATTTAGATCCTCAATAACAGATCAACTCTAACTAAAATCACCTATTTACCAGAATATCTATATAGTTAATTTTTAGTGGTTGCCTTTCAGTGGTAATTCCCTCTTTCCCAATAACAGCCATTCTCTAGTTATAGCTTAATCCAAGTCAGTCTGTGCCACTTATCAAACTTTCTTGATGTGCCCATAGTGGCTTAAAATTTATTACCTTTTAAACTTGCATTCTTCTTTGTTGCATCTTCTCAAGTCTCAGTAAACTATTTGCCTGGATTTTTCACAAAAATAGTGTGGAGGCATACACTATATTCTGGGCTAGGTCTTTATTTTAATTTTTTAAAACGTTTTATTTCTGACAGAGAAAGAGAGAGAGCCTCTCTCAGAGGGAGAGGGAGATACAAAACCTGAAACAGGCTCCAGGCTCTGAGCTAGCTGTCAGCATAGAGCCCGATGCGGGGCTCAAACCCGCAAACCCTGAGATCATGACCTGAGCCGAAGTTGGACCTTAACCGAATGAGCTACCCAGGCGCCCCTGGGCTGGGTTTTCTATCCAAGGAGTGAGACAGCGAAAGCTGGAGAGGAGGTAGAATAACTGCTACCATTTATTTTTGTTCAAGAGGACTATACTAAACTATACATACTTAACGTGGAGCAGATTTTAATATATTGAAATAAAACAAATCTATAATATCTCAAAATCAGAGTAAGTTAGATCTTCTATATGATAAAAATACTCTTCAGCAATTGTGTCTGTGAAGATCTATTCAGACCTATGTTTGAATCCTAACGCTAACCTTTTCACAGGTGGGTAGCATTGAGCAATTTATTGAGACTCTTGGGATTGCTTTCTCAATCTCTAAAGAGAGAGTATAAGGAGTTAAAGCGTTAGGTTCTAAAGTCATTAACTTAGGTGGTGGGGAGCCTAAACCACAATTATATTTGAAAATCACTTGAATTACCCATAAATACAGTATATTGACTTTAATGTACATAACACTGCAAAGTAAATCTAATGAGCACTAAATCTTTAGAAACCACTTAAAGAAATAAAAGAGAAATGTATGTATGCATATGCCTACAGACATTAAAGCCATTCTGATTTTAAGCTAACTCTAAAATCGACACAGTGAATGGAGTATGGATGGAGAACAAAACTCCAGTACTTAATAAATGCTAGTATCCTTCCTTTCTTCCGGCCTTAGACTACCAGAACTCTCCCAGAGCACTCACTCTAACGTGGTTGTGTGTGAGACATAGAGAAGGGCTTATACCACGAGTACTCTGGAGGAAGAACCTTTGTAACTCGTATGGGGTTCTCACCTTAGCAATGGCACTTAAAATCGCCTCAATAAATAGGAAGGTTCATTATTATTTAGAGTCAGGGCCATTTCAACGTAATAACATCACAAAACTTCTGAAAAACTTTCTTAAACAGCACTACCTCAGAGGCGCAGACCGCCGTTAGTTCAGGATATGCTTAGCCCAGTGCTGCCGGCTTCCGTAGTCTCGCCCCACTTCGCGAGACCGAAGCTGAGCTCCTCCGCGCCGCCGCTTGGGGCGAACCGGGACACTTCCGGCAGGCAGCTGTTTAAGAGTGATGTGCGGTTCCGGCGGCTTCCCGGCTGTTTCCTCAGCCACAGGGGCCGCCAGGCTGAAGTGGTGAGCACAGAACGGCGTGGGGGCGGGGGGCGCCTAGCAGCCCACCTGTCATTGGGTCCAGCACTCTTTAGCCATGGACCGGGACCTTCTGCGGCAGTCACTGAATTACCACGGGCCGTCATTGCTCTCCCTTCTCCGGAGCGAACAGCAGGACAATCCGCACTTCCGGAGTCTCCTGGGGTCAACAGCCGAGCCGGCCCGGGGCCCGCCGCCCCAGCAGCAGTTTCAGGGCAGGTAATGGTCCGGCGCCGCCGCTGCGAGACGGGGGAGGGGACGCAGGTCAGGGCCCCACTACCGCCGCCGGGTGGCTGAGTCCTGGAGGAGCAGAGCAGCGGCCGCGAGCACGTGAGGATTGCCGCGCTGGTGCCGAGGGCTCGATGGAGGAGGGTCCGCGCTCCAGGTGTGAGGGAAACGCGGGATGTGGAGCGAACTTTTCTCCCTGTACTGCCTAGCAGAGGCACGGAGTCTTCATCCAAAATCCCTTGGGCTTTGGTTCACCCGGAGCTGCGGGCGTTACTTTTTAACATTCCCCGCCCCCCATCTACTGACTGGCGAATGAGGGAATCCCTGATTAAAACTTTTTCGCAGAGGAAGTGCGGCCCAGAGCTTAGGAGGAATCCTATTGGGCAAGGAAAGCCAAGGGCATAAGCTTGGACTTGCTAGCAAAGGCTTTACCCATAAACCAGTTTTCATAAATTTTGGGTTTTTTTTTTTTTTTTTTTTAAGAAAAGAGAAGAAAGTTGACAACATTGAAATACAAAAATTCATTTCCAAAAAGGCGGATTTGCTTTTTGCACTTTCCTGGAAAGCAGATGCACCTGCAACTTCTGACGTCAATGAAGACAATGAAGGTGAGCTTTGTTAATAATTTGATTGCGGTTTCGGTTGTTTTAATGGCATTTGAGAAACACAAAGCTGTTGTAATTTCGTAAAAATTTTTTTTCAGACGGTTATGCAATTATGCCACCTTTAGAGCAGTTCATGGAGATCCCTAGCATGGACCGGAGAGAGCTGTTTTTCCGAGATATTGAGCGTGGTGATATAGTGATTGGAAGAATTAGTTCCATTCGGGAATTTGGGTTTTTTATGGTGTTGATTTGTTTAGGCAGTGGCATCATGAGAGATATATCCCACTTAGAAATCACAGTAAGTTACTTTTCAGTTATTTAATTGCTTCTGTTTTTGATAAGAGTCATCGCAGTGCAAGAATTGTGTCTTTGCTTCCAGTTATGCTTAAGTGTACCCTGCTGACATAGTTTCGAGAAATAAATATTGGAGAAAAATAAAATACTCTTTCTTTTTGAAAGAGCGGTGATATAGTTACTTCCATAGTTTCCTCCATTTATGGTTTGGGGGGTATATCGGGTCCCTTTGGTTGGCAGGAGTAGGTTCCTTCTTTAAATGTGCAAAGAGATATTAGTGGATGTGGTGAGATTGAGTGGTATCACAGGCTTATTTCTTCTAGCTGAACATGTTCCTAATTATTTAGTATTTGGCACTAGATACTTGCATGTGTATAATTTAGAAACAAATTTCTTTTATTTTTAAGGTAGTTAAATGTAAATGATTTGTAGTTATAATATACTTTGCCCAAGATGAATTGTCTTGAATTTGAAATAATGTGTCAATTTAAAAGGTTTGATATTTGCTGCCTGTCAGTGTAGATGATAGGGGAAGAAAAGCAGAAGGTATCACAGACTGAATAACAGACATAAACTTTGGAGAATTTGCACTTAGTTTTCACTGGAATTCTCATACTTTCTCAACAGTTTTAGTTTTGTTTTTAACAGGCACAAAATATCTGTGTGTTTCATAGTCCCTACTTATATTTGGTTCCTTGAACAAATTGCAAATTTCATGAGATTTTAGTTTTTGAACTGAACCAGAGATCTTCTTGTTCTGTGTGCACAGAAGTTGCTTATAATTAAAATCCTTATTTAAATTTAGATTTTAAAGTGTTGGTTTTTTAATGTTCATGTCAACTATTAGCTCATTGTACTGAACAACTAGGATAAAAGATATTTTTCACCAAAGAATGGAATGTCTGGTATTTTAAAATACTTCTCATTGCAGGCTCTTTGTCCATTAAGAGATGTACCTTCTCACAGTAACCACGGGGATCCTTTATCATATTACCAAACTGGTGACATTATTCGAGGTGATCAGTTTCATCCTACTAATAAAAAAGTAACTTGTCAGATTTTTGTTTATATTAATTTTGAAAATCTATCTAATGAGAGAAGAGTTTGGAAAAATATATGTGTTTTTATGTTAGTTTGCATTTTTTAAATCAGCTTAGTTTCTTTATTTTTTTTAAGCTGGAATCAAAGATATTGACAGATACCATGAAAAGCTTGCAGTGTCTCTATATAGTTCATCTCTTCCACCACATCTGTCTGGTATCAAATTAGGTGTAATTAGTTCTGAAGAGCTACCTTTGTACTACAGGTAATTTATCCACATTATTTCAACAAATTAATTGCAAAAGTTGCTTGATTTAAAAATAGCAAATTGTGTCCAACTTGTGACAGGAAAGTAGAAAATTAATTTCTTGTATTTCAAAATATGCTCATTTTTATAACCCTTAAATAAAAGAAACCAAAATAATATTACCACACCTTCATGTAAAAAAATGATATGAGTATTTCTTTAATAGAACTGGAACATGCCAATTATGTTAGTCATTTTTATGTTTTTGTTTATGTGTGTTTTGTTTTTTTAAGGAAAAGTGTTGAACTAAATAGCAATTCTTTGGAATCCTATGAAAATATCATGCAGAGTTCCTTGGGATTTGCTAATCCAGGAGTAGTTGAATTCCTTCTGGGAAAACTAGGAATAGATGAATCTAATCCACCATCTTTAATGCGAGGCTTACAGAGGTATAGTAAGTTAGTTCTTATTCTTTTAAGTGGTGAATAAATGGTGCTGAGATCAAAAGCTATATAACCAAGGAACGTATTTGACTATTCTAAGCCTAGTGGCAGCAGTATACTAAAAAGTGAGTAAACCAGATGATCCCATCTCCTTCCGGAATAGTCTGTTGTGATTATATGTGTAGAGAACGATGCAGAAGTTTTATAAGAATTTTAGGTTAAAAATACTGTTTAACAATATAGTCATTCTTGAGTTTCAGAACATTCTTTTGTACATGTAATACAGATTTCTTGCCTGTAATTTACTTTTTCAGTGTTGAAGTTTTATCTGTCATAGTGAAGTATTGTTACCAAAAAAAAAAAAGTATATAGTTTGACTTTTGTTTTCTTTGAATAGCAAAAATTTCTCTGAAGATGATTTTGCTTCTGCATTAAGAAAGAAACAGTCTGCATCTTGGGCTTTAAAATGGTATGAAACTTTATCTTTCCAACAATTGCATTGTCTAGTCTAAAGGTTAGGAATAGGCAGGGATTTTTAAGTCATTATTAATACCAGATTTGTTTAGAAATGAGTTAGAATGATATGTTTTTGACATTAACTTTTATATAGGTGTGAATGGTGTTGTAAGCTTAACGGAAGTAAGTTTTAACCAACATTTTCCATGTTTTCAAAAGAGTATATTGATATGGATTTCATAAATATTTGTTATGAACTTATCAAAAGGCAGAATACTGTCTATGTATTGAGAGTATTGCAGACTAAATATTAGCCAAATTAGATTTGTTTTAAAAGTTTATCTATGCTAACATTATGTTTAGATATTCTGAAAAATGGATGTGATGGTTTACAAATGTCTTTTTAGTGTGAAGATTGGAGTTGACTATTTTAAGGTTGGACGCCACGTAGATGCAATGAATGAGTATAATAAGGCTCTGGAAATAGACAAACAAAATGTGGAAGCTTTGGTAGCTCGTGGAGCATTGTAAGTGGATCTTGGCTTTTAAGGAATATTTATAAGGTAAATGAATATAAGATTTACTAATAGTTCACAAGATAAATTCCTCTAATTTATTTCATATCTCTAGATACGCAACAAAAGGAAGTCTGAACAAAGCAATAGAAGATTTTGAGCTTGCATTGGAAAACTGTCCAACTCATAGGAATGCAAGAAAATACCTCTGCCAGACACTTGTAGAAAGAGGAGGGCAGTAAGTATCAGATTTTTAAAAATATTAAGTAGAGATCTAATATTCAACCAACTACTATAAAATCTTAAACTTAAGGAAGTAGCATCTTTAACTCATTAATTCAGAACTCTCCTAATTTTAATTTTGATTGAAAATGATTTTTAAATATCGTCCTTTTTAAACTTTTTAGTCTTTCCCCTCATTACTGAGGTTCTTTATGATAGGAAGTTGAAGATATTTTAGTGTCTTGAGTTCATTGTTTTGAATATTCTCATTATGTAGAAATGTAAATGAAAGACCCAAAAATTAGGTTAAGTATTCTTGGACACACACAAGAAGTTTTTGTTTTAATAGAGAGGAATTTGATTTCTAATTCATTTCATCATTCTAGCAGTATAATGCCAGAAGTATGAATTGCTATTCAGGTTATTGCTCTGCTTTGTGCACTAAAATCCACCAACTCAGGTTAAATGGAAGAGCAAGTCATTAAGAACAAACCCTATTAACTTCTTACTATCCTGAGATGCTGGTATACTACTTGGCATTGTTGTATCCTAAATATATATGATAACATGAATGACTAATAGGTTAGGCTAATTTATAAAATGTCGTGAAGAAACATACTATTCCAGTATAAATATTTTTGGTAATACCCTACTTCAGTAACTAAAAACCAATTTGTTATTAATACCATCTTTTTGCAACTAATTTTTTAAATAGAATTATTACTTTTCTGTTTCGTGAATTTGCCTAATTAATCCAGTTTTATAGTCATTCCATAATTCTAAATTAAGAGTTTTACAATATTTGTTTTCCAACTCAAGGACTTCTTTTGGACCCAGGTGACTGGATCACCTTCTTACTTTCTCATTAGGTAGACAACTACTTAGATATAGTTATCTTAATACCCACAAATAGGTGTTCAGCTGAGGGGATGGTAACACCATATATATGTTATCCAAGCCAAAAATGTTGATAGTCTTCAGCTGGTCCTTTATTGCCCAAATCCAGAGATACAGAATTGATCCCATTGAAACCTTTGGGTTTTTGTGTTTTGTTTTTTTTCGTTTCACAGTATTTACTTTTCTATGCTTTTGAAAAACTGAAAATACTTTGCAAATCCTTTCTGCTTTGTATCCAAAGTTGTATCCAACTTTCTAATTCTGATTTTTCATAGTGTAGATATATGTAATCTAGTACTTCTTTCTATAGCCTGGTTGAGATGCACATGTATATGTTGGTATTTCCATCTTCATCAGTGAATATTATAGGAAAAATTTTCATAAACTACTGAAAAAGCCAATGTATGTAATTCTTTTTTTTTTTTTTTAATTTTATTCATTCATTTCTTCCTTCATTCATTTATATTGAGAGAAAGAATCCCAAGCAGGCCCTGAGCTGTCAGCACACAGACCGTAATGCGGGGCTTGATCCCAAGAACCTTGGGTTCGTGGCCTGAGCCAAAATCAGGAGTCGGACTCGTAAAATTTTTTTTTTTATTCATACACTTTACTTTTTTTTCTTTCTTAGTTTATTGTCAAGTTGTATTCCATATAAAACCCAGTGCTCCTCTTAACAAGTGCCCTCTTCCATGACCATCACCCCCCTTCCCTTCTCCCGCACCCCCATCAGCCCTCAGTTTGTTTTCAGCATTCAAGTCTCATGGTTTGCCTCCCTCCCTCTCCCCAACTATTTTTCCCTTTCTCCTCCCCATGATCCTCCATTAAGTTTCTACTAATCCTCCTATAAGTGAAAGCATATGGTATCTGTCCTTTTCTGTCTGACTTAATTCACTCACCATAACACCTTCCAAGTTCCATCCATATTCCTACAGATGGCCTGATTTCATTCTTTCTCATGCCATGTAGTATTGCATTGTATAAATATACCACATCTTCTTGGTCCATTCATCAGTTGATGGACACTTAGCCTCTTTCCATGTTTTGGCTATTGTTGAGAGTGCTGCTGTGAACATTGGGGTCCATGTGCCCCTATGCATCAATACTCCTGTACCCCTTGGGTAAAGTCCTAGCAGTGCTACTGCTGGGTCATAGGCAAGTTCTATTGTTAATTTTTTGAGGAACCTCCACACTGTTTTCCGAGGGGCTGCACCAGTTTACATTCTCACCAACAGTATAGGAGGGTGCCCATTTCTCCACATCTTCACCAGCATCTAGAGTCTCCTGATTTGTTCGTTTTAGCCACTCTGACTGGCATGAGGTGGTATCTCAGTGTGGTTTTGATTTGTTTTTCCCTGATGAGTAGGGATGCTGAGCATCGTTTCATGTGTCTGTTGGCCATCTGGATGTCCTCTTTGGAGAACTGTCTGTTCATGTCTTCTGCCCATTTCTTCACTGGATTATTTGTTTTTTGAGTCTGGAGTTTGGTGAGTTCTCAAAGATTTTGGGTACTAGCCCTTTATCTAATATGCCATTTGCAACTATCTTTTCCCATTCCGTCGGTTGCCAATTAGTTTTATTGATTGTTTTCTTTGCTGTGCAGAAGCTTTTTATCTTGATGAGTTCTCAGTAGTTCATTTTTACTCTTGATTCCCTTGCCATTGGAGATGTGTCAAATAAGAAGTTGCTGTAATTGAGGTCAAGGAGGTTGTTTCCTACTTTCTCCTCTAGGGTTCTATTTCCTGTCTTACATTCAGGTCCTTTATTAATTTTGAGTTTATTTTTGTCTGTGGTGTAAGAGAGTGATCCAGTTTCATTCTTCATGTTGCTGTCCAGTTCTCCCAGCACCATCTGTTAAAGAGGCTGTCTTTTTTCCATTGGATACTCTTTCCCACTTTGTCAAAGGTTAATTGGCTGTACATTTGTGGGTCCAATTCCAAGTTCTCAATTCTGTTCCATTGGTCAGTGTGTCTGTTTTTGTGCCAATACCATACTGTCTTGATGATTACAGCTTTTAGTAGAGGCTAAAGTCTGGGATGGTGATGCCTCCCATTTTGGTTTTCTTCTTCAGTATTACTTTGACTATTCAGGGTCTTTTGTGGTTCCAAACAAATTTTAGGATAGTTGTTCTAGGTTTGAGAAGAATGCTGGTGCAGTTTTGATGGGATTGCACTGAATGTGTAGATTACTTTGGGTAGTAATGACACCTTAACAATGGTTATTCTTCCGATCCATAAGCATGGGATGTTTTTCCATTTCTTTGTGTCTTCTTCAATTTTTCATAAGTTTTCTATAGTTTTCGTCATACAAATCTCTTGAATCTTTGGTCAGATTTATTCCTAGGTATTTTATTGTTTCCTGTGCAGTTGTGAATGGGATCAGTTTCTTGATTTCTCTTTCTGTTGACTTCATTATTGCTGTATAAAAATGCAAACGATTTCTGTACATTGATTTTGTAGCCTGCAACTTTGCTGAATTTATGGATCAGTTCCAGTAGGCTTCTCCTGGAGTCTGTCAGGTTTTCTATGTAGATTATCATGTCATCTGCGAAAAGTGAAAGTTTGACTTCTTTGCCAATTCTGATGCCTTTTATTTCCTTCTGTTGTCTGATGGCTGACGCTAGGACTTCCAGCACTATGTTAAACAACAGTGGTGAGAGTGGACATCCCTGTAGTGTTCCTGATCTCGGGGACAGCTCTCAGTTTTTCCCTATTGAAGATGTTAGCTGAGGGCTTCTCCTAGATGGCCTTTGATGATGTTAAAGTAAGTTCCTACTATCCCAACTTTCTCAAAGGTCTTTACTAAGGGATGCTGTATCTTGTCTAATGCTTTTTCTGCATCTATCAACAGGATCATATGGGTTTTATCTTTTCTTTTGTTAATGCGATGTATCACATTAATTGATTTGCAAATATTGAACCAGCCCTGTAACCCAGGAATGAATCCCACTTGATCATGGTGGATGATTCTTTTTATGTGCTGTTGAATTCAATTTGCAAGTATCTTGTTGAGGAGTTTTGCATCCGTTATTCATCAAGGATACTGGCCTGTAGTTCCCTTTTTTTGCTGGGTCTCTGTCTGGCTTGGGAATCAAAGTGATGCTGGCTTTGTAAAATGAGTCCAGAAGGTTTCCTTCTGTTTCTATTTTTTTAGAATAGCTTGAGAAGAATGGGTATTAACTCTGATTTAAATGTCTGGTAGAATTCCCCAGGGAAGCCCTCAGGTCCAAGGCTTTTTATTTGTTGGGAGATTTTTGATAACTGATTCAATTTCTTCACTATTTATGGGTCTGTTCAGATTTTCTGTCTCTTCCCATGTGAATTTTGCTACTGTGTGTGTGTTTAGGGACTTGTCCATTACTTCCAAGTTCAGTTTGTTGGCATATCATTTTTCACAGATTTCCCTGATAACTGCTTGTATTTCTGAGGGATTGGTTGTCATAAGTCCATTTTCATTCATGATTTTGTCTGAGTGTTCTGTCTTGTCTTTTTGAGAAGCCTGGCTAGAGGTTTGTCAATTTTGTTTTTTCAAAAACCAATTCTTGTTTCATTGATCTGTTCAACTGTTTTTTGGGATTCTATATTATTTATTTCTGCTCTGATTTTTATTATTTCTCCTGCTGGGTGTAGGGTGCTCTTTTTGTTCTCCCTCTAGGTCCTTCTAGGTCCTTTAGTTGCGTTGTTTGATTTTTACTTGCACTTTTTCTAATTTCTTGAAATTGGCCTGGAGTGCAATGTACTTTCCTCTTAGGACTGCCTTTGCTGCATCCTGTAGAGTTTGGATTGTTGTATTTTCGTTTGTTTCCATATATTTTTTAATTTCTTCTCTAATTGCCTGATTGGCCCATTCATTCTTTAGTAGCGTGTTCTTTAACTTCCATGTTTTTGGAGGTTTTCTAGACTTCTTCTTGTGATTGATTTCAAGTTTCATAACATTGTGACCTGAAAGTGTGCATAGTATGATCTCAATTCTTTTATATTTATTGAGGGCCGCTTTATGTCCCAGTATGTGATCTATCTTGGAGAATGTGCCATGCGCACTTGAGAAGAAAGTGAATTCCATGGCCTCAGTATGTAGAGTTCTAAATATATCTGTCAGATCCATCTGGTCCAATGTGTCATTCAAGTCCATTGTGTCTTCAGTGATTTTTCTCTCTAGTTGATGTATCCATTGCTGTAAGTGGAGTATTAAAGTCCCCTGTTATTAGCACATTCTTATCTATAAGATCGTTTCTGTTTGTGATTGTTTTATATATTTAGGTGCTCCCATATTGGGTGCATAGACATTTATAATTGTTAGCTCTTCCTGATGGATAGACCCTTTAATTATTATATAATGCCCTTCTTCATCCCTTGTTACTGCCTTTACTTTAAAATCCAGTTTTTCTGATAAGAGTATGGCTAGTCCAGCTTTCTTTTGACTTCCAATAGCATGTATATATTTCTCTATCCCCTTACTTTCAATCTGAAGGTGTCCTCAGGTCTAAAATGAGTCTATTATGGACAGCAAATAGATGGATTTTTTTTTAATCCATTCTGCCACCCTGTGTCTTTTGATTGGAGCATTCAGCCCATATACATTCAGTGTTATTGAAAAATATGGGTTTAGAGTCATTGTGTTCTTTGTAGGATTCATGCTTGTGGTGGTGTCTCTGGTACCTTGCATTCCTTGCAACATTTCCCTCATAGAGTGCCCCTCAGGCTTTCTTGTAGGGCTGGTTTAGTGGTGACAAATTCTTTCTATTTTTGTTTATTTGGGAAGACTTTTATCTCTTTCTATTCTGAATGACAGGCTTGCTGGATAGAGGATTCTTAGCTGCATATTTTTTTTGTTCATCATACTGAAGATTTCCTGCCATTCCTTCCTGGCCTGCCAAGTGTCAGTAGATAGGTCTGTCACCACTCTGATAGGTCTCCCTTTGTATGTTAAGGGCCCTTTTATCCCTCCCTGGTTGCTTTCAGAATTCTCTCTTTGTCCTTCTATTTTGCCAGTCTCACTATGATATGTCATGCAGATCAATTCAAGTTGCGTCTGTTCCTCTTGGATTTTAATGTCTGTTTCCTTCCCTACATTGGGAAAGTTCTCAGCTATAATTTGTTCAAGTACTCCTCAGCGCTTTTCTCTTTTCCTCTTCTGAAATTCCTGTGATAGGGATATTGATATGGATATTGTTCCCTTTGACTGTATCACTCAAGTCTCAAACTCTCCTTTTGTATTCCTGGATCAGTTTATCTCTCTTTTTCTTGGCTTCCTCTTTTTCTATAATTGTGACTTCTAATTCACCTATTGCCCTCTCTGCCTCTTCAATCTGTGAATTGGACGCCTCCACTTTATTATGCATCTCATTTATATTCATCACCACTATTTTTAAGCTCCATATTCTTTGTAGCAATAGCTTCTCTCATGTCTTCTATGCTTTTTTCAAGCCCAGCAATTAATTTTATAACTATTCTAAATTCTTGTTCAGTTATGTTGCTTATATCTGTTTTGAAAAGCTCTTTAGCTGCCATTTCTTCCTGGAATTTCTTTAGAGGAGAGTTCTTCCATCTCATCATTTTGACTAGCTTTCTTTCTCTTGTTAGTGGTTTTTTGGGGGTTTGTTTTTGTTTTTGTTTTTGTTTTTAGTGTTTATTTATTTCTGAGAGAGAGACCGCGTGAGCAGGGGAGGATCAGAGAGAGAGAGAGACACAGAATCTGAAGCAGACTCTAGGATCTGAGCTAGCCGTCAGCACAGCGCCTGACATGGGGCTCAAACCCACAAATTGTGAGATCATGACCTGAGCTGAAGTCGGTTGCTTAACTGTCTGAGCCACCCAGGCGCCTCTGTCTCTTGTTAGTTTTAAAAGCTTGTTATGCACTCTGCACCTGTGAGTGCTGCTATATTAAGGAAGGCTTATTGACTGTCTGGGGCCTATGTGTTCAGGAAGTGTTCTTTTATGTTGTCTCTTGTTCTCTCGTTGTTTGGTTATTTTATTTCCCTACTTGTAGTGGTATTGGGGACTCTTCACCATGTGTACTTCGTCTTATTTCTTGAGGTAGCCCTGGAAGAGAAATCATACAAACACACAGGGAAAAAAGGCATGCAGACGTACGGACAAATCCAACATACGAGCAAACTGAAAGGGAATAAGAAGATAAGAAAAAGAAGAAGAAAAAAAAAAAACAAAAAACAGGACAGTCTAAAAGTATAAAACCAAAGTTCCCAGCTACAAATAGAGAGCAGGGTGTATGCAAATGAGAGCATCAGGCTCTGATGGAAGAGCATACACAAAGAGAGAAATGTTAAGAGTGGGGAGAAAGCGAAATTGGACAATGACCAGGCAGAGACTAAGTGGCTTAATTCTGAGAAAGAAAGAGGAAAATATGGTAGGAGGCAAGGAAAAAGAAATGAGGATAGTATTATTCAGAGAAACTATATAGTCTGATTACTCCAGAGAAAGATAGAAAGGTAGTGGTGGAGGTGTAGAATATACATCTAGAGAATAGATTAAATGTGACTGTTTAAGCAAACCAATGACCAGTCCAGCAGAGGGGAGGGATACAAATGAGACAAGGGAAAATATATCTGAATAAAAAGAATTGAATTAGAATTAATCTATAATTAATCACAGCAGTGCATCCGTGTAGATCTTGCCCCAGGCTCCGGTTAAAAAAAAAAAAAAAAACTCTCTAGCGGGGATGGGCATCGTTTGGTGTAGGCAGGTGTTAGCCTCCACTGCAGTCCCCGCCAGCCACTCGCTGAGGTCCCACCTTGGTGGTTGTGGGGAGCAAAATGCCGGTGCCCCAGTCCCCTCTGGAACCAAGTGCCATAAATCACTCCCTTGGGTCCGGTCTCCCTGTGCCTTGGGTACAGCCAAGTTAGGCCATGTTCTGTGTCCCAAACCATACCTCGTTTCCAGGTCCTAGTTCACTTGCTTTATTGATACTGCCTAAAACAGTCTCACAGGTCAGCTGCCTCCCTGCCACCAGGGGTCGAGCTGGGGGAGTGGCGGTGCAGTCTCAGGTGGGCCACTGCCGAGGTCAAGCAGGGGGAGCAGCGATGCGACCTCAGGTGGGCTGCTTCCTGCTGCTGGGGGTGGGGGAGGGGGGGCGGAGGAGCAGGGGGGTTTCAAGCTGGGGGAGCAGCAGAGCTGTTTCTCCTGGCGCCACCTGGGACCCAGGGCACCCAGTTCAAAGCATCCCAGCTAGAACTAAGAACAGTCTCTGTCCGAGCCAAGGTTTTTCTTTTCTCCAGGGACAGTTCTATGAGCATTTTCAGCCGCTCGTTCTTTTCCCCTCACCGGGGCTCCCTCCCACCATATCTCCGGTCCTGGCCAGCTTTTATCTTCCCCAGTCCCACTCACGTACTTATGAGGTTTCCTTCCCAGTGTACTCTCTTTTTCTTCCCAAACTCCTGCGGCTTAGTGTCTTACAGCTTCAGGCCTTCTCTGTTTGAGAGATGGGGGCTAGCTAAATGCACCGAGCTCTCTGCTTCTCTGCCATCTTGCCTCCCTCTCCCCTTAAAAAATTTTTTTTTAATGTTTATTTTTGAGAGAGAAATAGAATGCAGGCTGGGGAGGGGCAGAGAGAGAGGGAGACACAGAATCCAAAGCAGGTTTCAGGCTCTGAGCTGTCTGCACAGAGTCCAGTGTGATACTTGAACCCACGAGACATATCTCATATCTAATGACCTGAGCCGAAGTCAGACACCCAACTGATTGAGCCACCCAGGTGCCCCCAACCTATGTAATCTATGCTAAATCTCAAGACTATACTAAATTTACTAAAGACATTGGCTGATGATGTTTTTTCATGTATCAGACTAAAATCCCAATGCTGGACTTGCAGTATAGCTTTAGTTACCAGTAATGGATTCCTCTCTTTTTTCTGTTTTTTTTTTTTTTTAATTGATAATATTACATTAGGTTCAGGTGTACAACATAATGATTTGGTATTTGTATATATTGCAAAACGATCACCACAATGTTTGATTAGCATCCATCATCGTACATAGTTACAATTTTTTTTTCTTGTAAGAACTTTTTAAGATCTACTCCCAACAATATTCAAATATGTAGTACAGTATTATTAACTGTAGTCACTAGGGTGTACATTACATCCCCTGGACTTTTAACTGGAAGATTGTACATTTTGACCACCTTCACCCATTTTGCCAACCCCACCCCCTGCCCCCAGCCCAATAATGTTCTCTGTATCTGAGTTGATTTTTTGTTCTATGTGGTCTTTTTACCAAAGAAATAGTAAAAAGTACATGATTTAAGTACTGGTCAGTTTGGAAAATGATTTGCTAAAAATGTTTTTCTTTTAAGTTTTTTCATAAGCCTCTGACCTGTATGAATATTTTTTTGTTTTGTTTTTGAAAAAAGCTAAACCTTTATTTCAAATTTAGGTTAGAAGAAGAAGAAAAGTTTTTAAATGCTGAAAGTTACTATAAGAAAGCTTTGGCTTTGGATGAGACTTTTAAAGATGCAGAGGATGCCTTGCAGAAGCTTCATAAATATATGCAGGTGATTCTTTATTTCCTCTTAGAAATTTAGTGATATTTGAAAGTAATACCAAGACTTAACTTTCTTCTAGGGAAAACTATTCTAGATTACTTAATCTTTTTAGATACAGCTTTTCCTAATTGGGTTTAACATTGTTTCATAGTGCTTCTTCCTTTTTGTTGGTACTCAAAAGTAAAAATAGCCCTATGAGAAAATTCCTACTACCTACTTGTGGTATGTGGTTTTGGGAATTGTCCTTGTAGTGCACTTTCTTCATAGTTACAAATTCAGTGTTGTTGCTATAATTGAGTTAATTATAAAAACCTCTTTGAGAAATATTTTAAACTATCTTTTCCTGTAATACTGATGATAATGTTTTCTCATGCATTTTCTTCTGAATTGGACCATTGCTGCTGTGTCTGTGACATCTGGTGCTGCTCATCCCCATCCTCAAACTGGAAAATGATTTCTTATGTAATCATGCATCCAACTGGGCTGTGCTATTTTTTAAATGGTTTGTATTTGAACATGGTGATACCCCTCAATTCACCTCAATGGAATTTATTTGAATTTTATTTATAAAATTTGTGTCCTGTCTAAATTTCTTATTTTTAAATTAATTTTTCACGTATTATATATTTTATTTTTTCCCTTTCTTGCACTCTGGGTCATGGGTACCAATGCAATGGCTTCCCCTTTTTTCATGGACTACCAACTGCAATATGGTCCTCAATGCTGTTCTGGCTCTTCCAATGATTAATGCCAAACACATGTATGATTAATTTTTATATGTTAAAAATATTTCATTAATGCTGGATATATGGTGATTTGGGTATACCCCATTTGATTTCCGGCTTGGGGGTGGGTGGTCTTTTGAAAACTTGGTTTTATGTATTCTGCTATTTTTAACGTGTGGTTTTTTCCGATATCTGGGTTCTAAAAGAAATCTTTGGAATTAAGAGAAAAACAAGCTGAAAAGGAAGAAAAGCAGAAAACAAAGAAAATAGAAACAAGTGCAGAAAAGTTGCGTAAGCTCTTAAAAGAGGAGAAAAGGTAAACTATAACATTCAGTATTTTTTAACTTAAAGCAACTGCTGAGTTGAACCACAGTGCCATATGGAGGTAAAGTAAGTAAAAAAAAAAAAAAATGTGTTGAGTCATAATAAGTGATACTTTGCAAGTATATATACCACAAGTTTTTCTGTGAAAGAAATTAAGGAAAGTGGAATCTAAAGGTAGAATTCTGTTAAAAAAAAATTAGGATTAAAATCTATAATAAGTTTTAATTATTTGTATTTTAGAGAGAAATGTTTTAGAACTAGAGCAATGGTTCTCAACTGGGGGCAGCTTTAACCTACCCACCCCCTTCCCGCAGATACATTTTGGTCATCATAACTGTGGAGCAGTACTAGCATATAATGGCTAGAGGTCTGGGATGGCTGCTGAACATCCTACAGTGATGTTGTTGGATACTCCCCACCATCATCCTACTCTCCCAACAAATTATTATTCAGCTGAAAATACCAATAGTGTTGAGGTGAAGAAACCTCATATATTACAGCTAGCCAGATGTAAAATTTCAGTTCTCTTCTTTCTGTGTTCAGACAGGCTTAAGTTTTTTAGATAATGTTGGAAATATGACTGTCTTCAGAAATGATGGATTTACATTCATTGACAACTGTCTACACAGTATTTTTTCCCAAAAGTCATGCCTTCTGGTAAAATTGGGCCTTGTAGTAACTAAGATTATTACAATAATTGCTTATCTAAGCCATAGATTTCAGGAAACCTTTAAGGAGAACAAAATAGAACTAAAATCTTTATAAATAAGAAACATTTTTGTACTTAATATATCTGATGGGTTAACTATGTTTTTTAGGCTAAAGAAGAAAAGAAGAAAATCAACTTCTTCTTCTTCAAGTGTCTCTTCTGCTGATGAATCTGGTTCTTCATCATCATCTTCCTCCTCCTCTGGTCACAAAAGGCATAAGAAACATAGGAGGAACCGTTCAGAGTCTTCTCGAAGTTCCAGAAGGCATTTAGCTAATAAGGCATCCTCAAGTCAGATAGATCAGAATAGGAAAGATGAGTTCTTCCCAGTTCCAACCAATACTTTAGCATCTTTTCTTAACCAAAAGCAAGAAGTGGAAAAACTACTGGAAAAGCAGGACAGGTTACCATATCAAAAGAAACAGGTAAAAGAGAAAGATAGATGCCCTGTCTCTTCATCTTCAGTTGAAATTCCGGATGATTTTGGAGGTAGGTCTGAAGATCCAAGAGATTTTTATACTCAGGCAAGTAGTAGCAAAACAGAAAAACCATATAAATCAGAAAAACATTTCTCCAGTAGAAGAGATTCCTCAGATTCCTTTTATAGGAATTCAGAGGACAAGGTGAAAACTTATGGTTACAGAAGATTTGAAAAAGATACAGAGGGAAGAAAAGAGCATTGTAGAAGGTGGGAGCCAGGTTCCGTGAGGCACTCCACTTCACCAGCCAGCTCATACTACTCTTATAAATCAGTTGAAAAATATAAAAAATATCCTTATTCTGGATCACGTGATTTTGGTAGGCATGAACAAAGATACCAATTAAATAAAAATCAAGGAGAATATGATATAGAGGATAATTATGAGGAGGACATTAAAACAGAGGTTCCAGAAGCAGATGAACTAAATAGCAAAGAGCAGTCAGAAAGTGGAGTTAAAAAAAATTTACCTCAAAATTTACTCAATATATTTAATCAGATAGCTGCATTTGAAAAAGAAAAAGGAAATAAGCCAAAAAATTAATATGCCAATGGAATTAGCACTGTTACACAAAAGGCTGTTAATGAGAGTTTTGGGTCTTGTAGTCCAGTGCAGAAATCTCTGCTCCAAAAGCTATTTTATTTGTAGAGATTGCAGAAAGCAAATGCTTTTCAGCTATTCTCAAAGTACTTTTGTTTCAGTTGTGGGTGTCCTTCTCACAGCTTGATTTTTAGGCTTTTCATGTGTATTTCATGTGTACAGTATTTCTTACTGTGATGATTTAAACTTCACCTAAAGATAATTCTCAAAGTGTTGCTTCTTCACTGTATTAAAGTGTATGAGAATTTCTTGGGTCCATCTTATCCTGCTGTTTGAAAGAAAATTAAATTTGTTCATTGAACACTTGGATTGTTTTCTTCAAAAATTATTTATGGTATTTTCTGTTAAACTCTTCCCTCAGCTTTTGAAAGATATCTACAGTATTTAATTGTTCCTTACATACTTTTTTTCACTGATCATTTGAGTACAATTTCTGTATAACTTCTAAGATTATACATAGATTATTTGTCTTGCCTAAACAACCTCTGAAGCTTGACTTAATTAAAAATGGTGTGTTGTGTGCACCAGCTTAGGAATAAAGCCATGAAAATTGAATAGGGGCCCATTTTGCTTATTTCTCTCTTTTTTTTTAACCTTATTAGCAGGTTAAGAGATTTCTTAAGTATTGGCAAGACGCTTAGAGACTATGTTCCAGGCAAGAATACATCAGAATAAAAAAGAATCCTTTTAGCAAAAACAGCAGTGGCAATAGAAGCACACTGTAAGTCTGCTTTTCTCCTAAGGGTAAGAAAATTCAGAAACTGTCCTAGTACTGCATGTGTTCAGCTGGGAAGGCACTGGGCATGTTTTAAATTAGCCTAGAACTGGCCTGCATGTCTTTTCTTAATATCTCTCTTGATGCTTCCCTTCATGCCTCATTTCAAAGGTCTGATAAATGACTAGGTCAACAAACCTTGGTTTTACTCCGATTAAAGTCTAGCAACTAGAGCTGAAGAAGTGACTTGGATCTAAAGATCCTCCCAAATTTGAAAACAGATTTGGAAATAGAGGATTCATTTATAACGGTCTTTAGAATCTTTCCAATTTCAGATTCTAGACACTATAAATGACAACAGACCTTCAATGCTATCATTCTAAGTCACTCTTACTAAGTATGTACTGATTGTGGCCTCCAGACTTGAGCATTGGGAGCCTAATGAAAAAGCTAAAGTTTGTTTTGCAATTGAACAGAGAAAAACTGGTCAAAAACCATAGTTGATAGCAGTAGAAAGGTCACTCAGACATTCATCTTTGTACCAAAAAACTCATTTTAAAAGAGTCTGTGGCTCTTTCTGTGTAGCTCCTATAACTTCTGTACAGCCTTACATAGTGGTTTTTGTAAAGCATGAACTATCTTAACATAGTCTTTGACCTTTAAGAATTGCTAGTACATCTTTCGTATTTTACTTCTGCCATTTTATATACTATAATCTCAATATCACTGTGAACCCTCATTGTAATTGTCCAAGGTGTCTTTGTGGCTTAATGTTACATTCAGGATTGTGCGGTTCCTATGTGTTAGGCCCTGTACATTTTGTATATATTATTTATTTCAGTAAACTTGTGATGTAAGTAACTTACTGTCTCAGTATAACAAATAAGGAAAAAAGTACAGAGAAGTAACTTTCCCAAGATCACAGAGCTAGTAAGACAGTCCCTGCCTCCTTACAAGATAGTGTTTAATATTGAAATGCAAGTTGTAAGTAATTTACAAAGTAATAGAGGACAGAGAATAAGAGCTAGTGAACATACAAAGTGACCATAAAATTAATCCGGTTTTAGAGCTCATAAATCTCATGCATTTAGAACTATGTTTTACAAAAAAATATTATTCATCAGACTTGGCTATACTGTTTCCTGGCTATTTCTAAAAATAATAATAAAATATTCAAATAATGATCAGGAAAAACAGGTTTATTGCCACTACTACCTTTCAAAAGGAACTGCAAATGACACTTTTAAACAATGACAACTGTCATAAATACTTCCAAGGTTTGAAGGAGAAACACTGTCCATTAAAATACATAGATTCTAATACATTTATATAAAAGCCAGTTTTATGACAATCCTAGTCCACATTCTGTTCTAAGAGTACAGAAGTGTTGGACACATGTTATATAGTAAAGTACAAATTGAATAACTAGTTCTAAATCTGGTGGGACACCTCCACTAAATTTGTGGAATTCTTATTGCAAATCAAATCACCCCTAGCTCTCTTTGTTTACTAAATCAAGAAAGTCTTAGGGGAAAAAAGTCTTAAAATACATTCTTATTCTTTATGCTTGGTTGTATCTTGAGAGTAAAATGTTTAATGTGTTTGACTTCTTTCAAGATTAGAGTTGAGTAATTTCTAGGAAATTAGACTGCATTTTTATTGACACAGTGCTCTTTTCCTATTCATTGTTTTCTTTGGGGGGGGGCAGACGGTGGGGAATGCTATATTTTTTTGGTTAAGTTTTAGAATCATATCAAAAGAAGACACTAACAGACTTCTCCCCCAGAAGTCCAAAAACCTGTTTCTTTGAATAAAGAAAATTTAATTTCAGGATTTTTTAGGGTAAGTGAGAATTTTAGTGTTATAAACTATTCATAGACAGTGAATCTTCATAAATGGCCAGAAAGATTGTTACATTAGAATTTTGTGTAGTTTCGTGGCTTGTGTGAAATAATGAAGTAAACTATTTACTAATGTAACAAATATCAAGAGAACAGTGAAAAACATAATTTTCTTTATATGCTTATACAACATGTGGCCTTGTTAAGAATCTGCTATTGCTGCTTTCCTTTGAAGAAAACAGTATGGCAAAAGCTAAGAAAATTAAATGTTTCTTTGACTTATTTGGACCTAAATTGCTTGACTTTTTTTTTTTTTAACCATCAGCTTTCACATCTTTCACTGGATAAAACTTTTATCTAGTCATTACGTATTTCTAAACACGATTTCAGTAGACCTCAATCATAACATTACACAGCACCCAAAAGCATAGGGGAGAGTCATTATTTTAAAAGATTTTTTTGTGTTTACAGCTTCTATAAAAGAGATTAAAAATGTTTATTTGCGGCCCTTTTTGTTTTTACCATTACTGGAGACATTGGTAGCACTTATTGGCCTATTACTTCCGTTGCTAGTTCCTGGAGAAGAGTCTGGGAAGTTCAGCTCTAATACTTTAACTGAAGTCTGAGAAGCAGAAGTACTTGTACTTCTGGATGATCTAGAGAGGAAAAAAGCAAAATTTTAATTTAGTAGAGACCCTCACACTAATAGCAAATGATACCATAATCCCCCAAGAAAATAAAGAGATCAGAAAGTATATATATTCTTAATGGTACTACTAAATTTTAAAAGCATAACCCTTAAAAGAATTAAAGAAAAAAGGTAAGAATATAGAGTTTCAACTAGTTCAACAAATCTGAGAAAAATATTTTCAACTATAATCATTTTAGAAGTGGAACCATTAAGCATTAAAAGTTTTGCAACAATCATTAAGTGTGAGAGATAAGAGAGCCATGGGAATTTGGGTGCTGGCAAGAATAACTATAATAATAGGTTATGTAATTTAAGATAAGAAAATGAGAGCCCTATTGACAGGATAAAGGGGGGGGTCATTTGAAAAACATAACTAGCTACAGATTTCTGAAATGCTAAGTTTTAAAAATATGAAAGTACAGCAATGTTCAGGTGACTGCTTCCCATGTTTAGAAACAGTTTTGTTTTACTTAAACATAATGTTTTCTGATGTTCCCTTTTTCTGAAAACTCTATGGGGACTAATGAAAAGCAAATAGCTACTGAGTAGGAGATTAGAAATTTTAAAATTAGGATTATCATTAATTTCATTTTGTCAGCAAAGTACAAGAGTGTTGGTTAAACATCTATCTACCTGATAGAATTCTGGATAAAACTAAACTGCCAAAGTAAAGAATCATTTTCTTGTTGGAAAATAAAGCAGCAAAAACAAAGTATAATTCTGACTACTTAAAAATGTATAATGTGGTTTTAATTATAAAAATCATACTCCATATGTTTGTACATATAAGTTGCCTTTTTGTGGTTTAAAAAATTCTCCCACTCAGGGTTGACAATGCAAGATGTAATCTGCAGAATTTCATTCTGTTATCATACCGAAGTAGCTGGTAGTCCCAAGGTACTCCATTGCTCTAATAGAAACTGACATCAGACAGAAATCAGAAGGAAAGAGTCTTACTCTGCTGGCTGTTTTCTGCATATGTGACACTGACCTAGAAAGGTAGGTAAGGGTAAGGACAGCAAGGGCAGTTCCAATGGCTCTGTCTCTGCACAGGATAGAGGGTTATTAATGAGATGGTTTCTAACCATCCACTCACCTTGCTGATAACAGTGAAGTCTGTGAAGTAGATCTAGAACTCTGGCGACTGCCTTTCCTACCAGCTGTAGGTAGTTCTAAACCATTCTGGAAGAATATTCAACAGCAATCATTAGTACCATTGCATTTTCAGAAGATTTTTAGACTTCACTTTACAATAAGTGCCAGAAACTTTATTTCATGAAGTATTCAAAAAATATTTTTAACTAGAAGGTGGTTATTACCTGCTGAAAATATGTTTGAAGGATAATACGGATGTCAGCATTTTCTTCTGTGACATTGACTAGCATTTCATCAATGGTCTTGTGGAACTGTTTCACTTCACGAAGTTTGATGTCTTGTTCTTCTAGTGTTTCGTCTTTTGTGTCTTTCAAGAGTCGGATTTCCTTGGTGAGTTTTGCACACTGTTGGTCAATAGTAGTCAATTATTATTTAAACCTGTTTTCCAGGCTTAATATATTTTGATGGATGGATGAAGGAGGATCTGGAGTTACCATTTGGAACTCCAAAAAATACAAATATGACAGGTCAGTTTTTAAAAAGACAGCAATACCTGTTTAGTTACTCTCTCTAATTTTGGCTTCTGCTCTTCGGTTTCTCGATTTAGCTGTGATGAAAAAGCCTGCTTCTCTGATAATTTTTCTTGGACGTTATTTGTTAAATGTTCTATAACTTCTAAAGTATTTTCCATGCTCTGCAGAAAATAAAGTGTTAACGTACTTACTGGTTAGAATCAATAACTTACAACTTGCCAATTTTCAAGTATTCATTTAATTTAAAATTGATTTGTTTTATATAAAGCTTGCTTACCAAGCACATTGTTTTCTCTTTCAGTAATGTGGTTTACTAACTGTTCTACTAGATTATTTTTATCTTTCAAATTTTATTTAAGTAGCAATCTTTAAGGTGATCTTTAAGGAATTAAACAAAATAAAAATTTATTAAATAAAAGTTAAGAGATAACCAGCTATAAATTCATCAGCTAATTAATAAATCATTATCAGCAGTCCATCCTGTGCTTAGTATTGTGATTTTAATTATCTTATTTCTTTGGTCACTTTTTTCTCATTTAAATGAGACTTTTACTCTCTAAAATAATTGTTTTCTTTGTACAAGATAACAAGACAGTAGCTGTAATAATAATGACAGTTAACTTTTACTAAGGACTTACTACCAAAGCCTGTAGAATTTACCTGGATATCTTCCTGTAGTTCCCTGATTTGTCTTTGTTTGTATCTGTATTTTTCATCAATAGCTCTTTTTTGTTCTTCTAGTTGGATTTTTAGTTCATACTCATCACCTAGAATTAGAGAATTCTTAGTTTAAATTTTTAACATAATTGTGTAGAAAGCAAGTTTCAAGTATTCTATAAAACTTCTAACATTTTTTGTAATAGGTTAAATTCTTTGTCTACTTAGTGAAAAACAATTTGGTCATGTAGTAGCCATTCTTGTTTTGTCAACATAGAGCAGCCAATGTGCTGCAATTTTCTTCACATTTGAAATTAATTCCCTAGAGAAGTGATATTGAGTATCACTAGAACTAATAATGGAAATAACACCTTAGCCCTTATTTTAAAGGGGGGAGGTGATTAGTTTTTATGACTCCATCAAAGATGGTACATTTTTGTTTTCCTTGCCTCACAATGTTCCTCTTTTTAAAATAAATAGCTACAACTTTAACTGCATATATTCATAAAAAATTTTAGTAACTCCCACATACTAGATGGAGTCACTTTTTTAAAAGACTGTTTGTAATTGTTGTTGCAACTTCTCAGCACTTGCAAGGTGTTTCCTAGAGCATAGATTTCTTTTTCAGCTTTGTTGATCTTAGCATCCAAACTGTCACCTTCCCTTTGAAGTTCTTCTTTTTCTTGAGCAGCCTATGAAATACAAAATAGAACTGACTAAATAAAATTATTTATTATGGGGGAGAAAGTCTGTTTTCAGGGCAAAAAATAGTTTACTCACAATACCAATTTACCTTGGGGCCTACAAGCAGCATCAAGCATTTATTTCTTGTACTTGATAAAGAGTAGAAGACTAAATCCCCAAGACCTTCAAAATATAGCACATAGGATACAAACTGTGATGGAAGTGTAGCAACTAACCTAAGTTTACATTAAAGACTTTACACAAAAATTACCAGAAAGTTAACCAGGTATAAACTTTAGTGAGAAGAGATAGGGTTAACTTGGAGGTGGCTTCAGACTAGATATTCAGTTAGGAGTATGTATGTTTCTAGCCCGAAAGAGGTTTAGGAATACTTTCTCATTTTAAGTCTTAGGGACAAAAGTGGTAAGCAAGGTACACTTAGGAAAGTAAATGCTTATTATTTCCAACCCAGGATTTCAACATCTTTTAACAGTTAAGTAACACTAAAATCTGAGCACTCACTCCAACAGCACACTAAAATCAGAAATAGAAAAAGTTAGCATGACACTTGCGTAAGAATAACGTGCAAATTTGTGAAGCACTCCATATTTTTAAAAGAAACACTGCATGATTCTACTTACATGAAGTGCCTACTATAGTCAGATTCACAGACAGAAGGTAGCATGATGGTTGCCAGGGGTTGAGGGGAGGGGAAAATGGTGACTCTGTTTAATGGGTAGAGAGTTTTAGTTTGGGAAGATGAAAAAATTCTGGAGATGGATGTTGGTGTTGTTTGCACAACAGTGGGAATGTACCTAATACCACTGAACTGCACATTTAAAAATTGTTAAAACGGCCAATTATATGTATATTTTACATTTTAAATATTAGAGAAAGATAATTGCTAAATGTGGCTGGGGGGAAATGCAGTCTATAAATTGCTGAAAAACAAAAATTCCTCAGTAGTGGACATACTCAGTAACTTTTTCCAGCTTAATTCTGTCACTGGGCTAGGGTGTCTAGAGTTGAATCCAGAAAGTTTCAAGAATCTCTCATTAAAGGTTGACAGGGATAGTTTGTGTGTGCGTGCGTGTGCCAAAAGACATCTTTAATCAAAATCAACTAATAATTTGTTAATTTGTTCAGTCCCTAGGTATGTGTATTTAAACCAGAAAGTGGTCATTTAAAAAATGATTGGTAATTCTTTAACTCTTAACATTTTCACTTGTATTTATTATGCTTCAAAATATGTTACACATATTTTTGTAGTAAATAGTACATATTAAAAAATATAGCTTAGCAAAAAAAAAGCCTTAGATAAATTGTAATCCCTGTACATTGAATATAGAATTGGCAAGATTTTTATTTGAAAAATACTGTAGTGGGATAAAGCTAGAATGAATCAAAACAGCTAGGTTTTAGCTGTAGGATTTCTCACAAGTGAGTTAAATTAACATTTAGTAATTATTTAATCTTAAATAATTCACTTTTCTTCTCCAAGTTCAGTTTCTTTATTTGTCAAACAAAGGGGCAGAATTTGTACATTTATATATATTTCCTGATCTAATTCCATATACACCTTAAACTTATAAAAACTCCATGATCCTATTTGGTTCTAAATTAGAGATTAAAGGCAACAGCCAATGTGACCAGGCCCAGGAGCGGTAGAGCCGGTGGTAGGAAGGCCAGCAGTGGTTCGCTGTGACTTCGTCTCTCATAGACCCGCCAGCTGGCTGTCAGCCAGCCAGCAACCAGGATGCAGGACAGGGCTCGGGCAAAGATGCAGTCTATGCCACCACCGCTCTTACAAGGTATTGTCTCCTTTAGGAAAGATGATCACTTTATCTCTCCTTCTATTCTGAATGTCAACTGTGCTATATAAAGGATTTTTGCTACCAAAATCAAACAAGAAGAAACAGAAAATTTGAATTGGCCCATAACCAGCAAAGAAATTCAATCAGTTATCCACAGTCTCCCAACAAATAAGAGTCCTTGGTCAGATGACTTCCCAGCGGAATTATACCAGATATTTAAAGAAGACCAATTCTCCTCAAACATTTCCCAAAAATAGAAATGGAAAAACAGCTTCCAAACTCATTTTATGAAGCCAGCACTACCTTGATTCCAAAACCAAAGACCCCACTGAAAACGAGAATTTCAGGCCAATATGCCTGATGAAACTGGATGCAAAACTTATCAAGAGATACCAGCAAATTGAGTTCAACACTGTATCAAAAGAATTCTCTGCCATGATCAAGTTGGATTTATTCCTGGGCTGCAAGGCTGGTTCAATGTTCACCAATTAAGTGAAACACCACATTAATAAAAGGATAAGAACCATATGATCCTTTCAATGGGTTCAGACAGAAGATTTGACAAGATACACCATCACTTCTTGATAAAAAACCCTCAATAAAGTAGGGATACAAGGAACATACCCAAACATCATAAAAGCCGTATATAAAGGCCCACAGCTAGTATCCTCCCCAGTGGAGAAAAACTAAGATCAGGAATGTTCACTCTTCTCCACTAGTGCTCAGCATAGTACTGCAAGTCCAGGCCTCAGCACTTAAACAACAAAAAGAAGTAAAAAGCATCCAAATTAGCAAGGAAGGAAACTTTCACTCTTTTGCAGGTGACACAATACATGAAAAACTCATAACACTCCACCCCAAAACTGCTAGAATTGATACATGAATTCAGCAACTTCACAGGGTATACAATCAATGTACAGAAATCACTTTCATTTTCATATGCCAATAATGAGGCAGCAGAAAGCGATATCAAAGCATCAATCCCATTTACAAGTGCCCCAAAAACCGTAAGATACATAGGTATAAAACTAACCAAAGAGGTAAAAGATACATACCGTGGAAACTACAGATTTCTGAAAGAAATTGAAGACACAAAGAAATGGAAAAACATTACATACTTGTGGATTGGAAGAACAAATACGATTAAAATATTGAAACCACCCAGCACAAACACTTTCAGTGCAGTCCCTATCAAAAATAGCATGAGCATTCTTCACAGAGCTAGAATAAGCAATCCCAAAATGTTAAAAAAAAAAAAGTTAATAAAAATAAAATCAGATTAGAGAATATATACCTTTTACCATAAATTAAAATTTGATATTAGAATGAATTTATTTCAGCATTTTAAAGCATGTTCTAGTAATTTCATTTTCTAATAGTTTCATTAAATTGTGGTCAGATTTGAGCTGTTTCCTTGACTATGTAAGACACATGGAGCTTAGTTACAAAGAAATAAAGTTTCATTTTAATATATCTGGCTCAAGTGAAGTGTTAAGAGTAAAACATTTAAATATGCTATACAATGAAACATGGAATAATGTGGCAAGCTGTGGACCATGGAGTGGATGGAAAGCGAAGAATGGCATTAGGAAATTGGAACGGTAACTGATCATCTCAATTCATCTTATATACCCTTTATACTGACATTTATCTAGCAACTTCACTGTGAACAGAAAACATATACTCTTCCTCAAAAAATGTGCCTGTTTTCCTGAAAAGTGGATGCATTATCACCACCACCACCATCACAGCAATAAAAATAATGACAGCTACTTTACTGAGGACTCCTTTTACTCCAGACACTGTTTAAGGACTTTACACATATTTCTTCATTTACTTCTCACGATAAAATTAATAATATCCTCATTTTGCAAGTGAGGGAACTAAGCCCCTCAAATGATTAAATAACTTATTCAAGATCATTTACTTAATGAAAGAACCAAAATATGGACAGAGGCACTCTTAACACCAGTGCGTTTAGGTGACTCATCACAGCCCTTGTTACAAGCAAACAACTGGAATTGCAACATCTACCTGCTTCTCAACACTGAACAGAGTAGAGCCTAGCCTTCACCACTCAGGAATTTTCAGAACGGGAGAAGAGGAAAGCCTCATTAGTATAGGGCAAAAGCCTCAAGTAATACAGACTGCTGAGTAGTTACAACAATGGTTTGATAGCTGGGACTCCTTTCTCATAAAGGTGGGATTTGCTGAGGTAGAGTGGCAGGCATTATCCTACTCCGTGCATGTGTTAAGGGCACACTCAAAGAAGGGCTATAGAAGGAAACTTGGAAGATTAAGTACAAGTCAAAGGAAAGGGAACATCCATCCACAAGGGCCATCCTCTATAAAGGTGTGAATTGGGAGATGTCCCCATTCCTATCAGTGTATGATAGAGGAAAAATGAATTAAAGTTAAATTTTCCACTCTCTTTTAGTGTCTTGAGTAACTTCCCAGGCCTCTGTGTAAAGTAAATCACACCTGTTCAGGGTATTTTCTACATGGGGAAGATGAATATAGCACTACTCAGAAAGGAAATGCATCCAATTCCTGATCACTTCTCCATATCTCCTTATGAGTTACTAGGTAAAGATAACCATGAAATGGCAGACAACTCTCAAACATCAGAACAGAGCAGATTCACCTGACCTGTCTGTCTCGCATCTAACATGAAGGCAAAGGAGCCCTCTTCCTCTCTGATATCTGCCTTACCAGAGCTGCAGTGGTAAACTAGAGAATAAGATTTCATAGGTAGTGTAGCTACAGGTGATGATATAATCTAGGATATAGCCATATGAGCAGATAGCTTTGGGTAAGTAAAGCTTGGAGCCTGAGCTGTTGAACAGGTTGTTACATGAATATTTATTAAAGACATGCAGGTCTCAGGATAAAGCGATTATAAATCTTGAGTAAATGAGAGAAAATGACATGACAGAAATGATAGCAAAAAAAAAAAAAAAAGGATCCAAGTCATCCAGACCTCTCTTGACCTCATGAACTCGAGGTGTATAAAAATAATACCTTCAGTATCTCTACCTAACAGCTAATGCTTTACAGCTCTAATCGACTAAGTAGCTATGAGAGTGCCAGAAATTTGAAATTACATGGCAAAAAAGAGAAAATGACCTTTTGGTTTTTAACAAACTGCTGGCAAAAAAAATATACTTCACTTTATCACAACTATGAATTCATTAAGATTACCTTTATTACATAATAGGCCTGTGTTCTCTCCTCTTCTCCTTCAGGAGGCAGCATAACAACAGTAAGGATTTCATACCTGTTCTTCAGCTTATCAATTTTACTTAACCTCTCATGAAACTCAGCGCTAATGTGGAAAGAGAAAAAAATTAAACACTGAAAAACAAATAACATACTTTTTTTTAAAAGGACTACAGTGTTCTTATATATGACATTTGTATTACTACTACTGAATTCCAACAGGTTAAACATGTTCTCCCTTTTCAGTTTATAATTAGTGGGAGGGGTCTCCAGCTTTACCCTATTTGAAAGCTAAGATGTTAGTTAGCCTGCCATAGTTTCACGGATGTTGGCAGAAGACAAGATTCCTAGGTCAGAGAAAAAGGATTTTATCATTTATGGCATACCAAGCAGCATGAAATTCCTGCTTTCAGTGCTCTTGAAATCCCATGCAGGTGAGAAGGGGCTCAAATGGATGCTACACATACCACAGGTTTACATCATAGCTGAGAAACCTCAAGCTAGGTAAGCCAAATAATTTAATGGAAACTAAGCAAATATATCCAATCTTTACTCCAGAGGGAGGATACTGCCTCTAGCTTCTGAAGCTATTTGCTCTCCAAATATTTTTTAAAGACAGTTTAATGTAAATGAAAAACATAGTATCACATCACAGCCTCAGGATAGCATGCTACATGATTCCATTTATATGAAAAGTCTAAAGCAATCAAATTCATAGACCGAAAAAATGGTGGTTAACCCAGGGCTGATGGGAGGAGGAAATGGAAGCTTAGCATGTAGAGCATATAGAGTTCCAGTTTCAGAAAATGAAAGAGTTCTGAAGATGTTATAACAATGTGAATATTAAGTATATATTAAGTACAAAACTGTACACTTAAAAATGGTTAAGATGGTAAATTTTATGTTTTTTACCAAAACATTTTAAAGATAGTCCAGAACAGGAAAGTTAGTCTTTCCTTGCAAGGCATACCAAAAAATGATAAACCCAGGAAGAATTGTCTCCCAAGATTTAGAATATTTTTCTGCTGATTATTTTTTCCTTTTATTCCAGCAAATTCCTATTTTACGAACTTTTTAAAACTTGTTTTATAATAATACTAACAATGCTAATATACGCATGGCAACATGAAGAATGACTCATTTGCCTACTACAACCTCATGAAGGTATACCATCCAACTGTGGTGAACAGAAATCTTCAACCTACCAGTTTTTCTACTCTTAAAGTTGGTGGTAAAATATATTAAGTGACAGAAGTTATAGTTTTGTAGTAACAGTACTACTGTTGTATTATCAAAAAATACTCATCCTTTATATGACTAGCCTTCCAGTTTAAGACAGTGGACTGAGCACAAATATCTCTCTCCTCCTTCCCAAAATGGAAAAGAATAAAAAGGGAAAAAAGTCACCACAGTTCTGGGAATAAGAAAGACACATATTTTTATCATGAATCCATGAAAAAACTGAGAAACAAATGGGACATGATTGGCAGGGGAAATAAGAGCCATGTTTCACTGGGGTGCCTGGATGGCTCAGTTGGTTAAGCATCTGACTTTGGGTTCGGTCATGATCTTGTGGTTCATGGGTTTGAGCCCCACATCGGACTCTGCTGACAGTTCAGAGCTTGGAGCCTACTTTGGATTCTGTCTCTCCCTCTCTCTCTCTGCCCCTCCCCTGCTCAGGCTCTGTCTCTCTCTAAAATAAATATTTAAATTTTTCTTTTTAATAAAAGAGCCATGTTTCACCAAAGAAGTGTGTAGAAAATTCAAGCCCAGAAATAAGAAAAAGAGCAAGAATGATCTCTGAGGCCATTTATTAAGGTAATTAATAAAAGGATTACCTACAGAACATCTGGGCCACTCTCAACACCTCAAAGTATATAGGAATTATTTTTGCTCCAATGATAACCTCCCAAATTACCAGAGTTCCTAACATTGTACATTGGAGCTAGAGAGAAAAGTAGAAAAGAGCATGATGTAATTCCAGGACCCCAGAAAAGTGGAGGTTATTAAAAAATAAAGTTCCATCCATAAAGAAAATAAAGCTTTATCAACCAAAATTAACCTTTTAAGGGAAAAACTCCTTATGACCCCTAAGGGACAGAGTAGTCTAGCACCTACAAGCAGCCCTTCCTTTAGAGGAGAGACCAGCTGGAAAAAAAGATCTACCTAATTGCATAAGACACACATACTAGCTAACTATATCAATCACCATGATTATTAATTAAACATTTGTTAATGAATATAACAGCCAAGGATTATCAGACATTCTGGGAAGTTAACGGGATGAATGAAAAGAACAAACTTAGCAAACACAGAACATACCTTAGGAGATACAAAAATAATGCATGGAACAAAAGAGAACTTTCAAAGTATTCTAGTATCCCTAAAAGATGAGAGAATATTGATACAAAACTATCCATAAAACAAGAACGGGCTGCTATAAAAAGAAAGGAACAATGATGAAACAAGAATCCTTGCAACAAAACAAAATTCAGTAAAACCAATGAAAGACTGAAAAGACAAAAAGAATACCTACCAGACGATGTACTTCTAGGTATTGACTCAAGAGAAAAGGAAGTATATGTTCATACCAAGAAAACATATATTCATAACAATGTAATCTGTAACAGCCAAAACCCAGAAATAATTCAAATGTTCATCAACAAGTAAATGTACACATAATTGGGGTAAATGTATGGAATATTACTACTCAGTGATAAAAATCTGGGGTCAGCAAACCTGCCTCCCTGCTCATGAGCAAAGAATGGCTTTTACATTTTTAAATGTAAGATTATTCCAAAAAATCAAGAGAAAAATTGTATTTCATGAAAAGTAGAAATACTATGAAATTCAAACTTCAGTGTCCAAAAGCTTTATTGGAACCCAGCCAGCTCATTTATTTGCATACTATCTATAGCTGCTTTCACTCTACAACGGCAGAGTTGAGTTGTTGCAACAGAGACCCACAAAACCTGGAATATTTACTATTTGGCCCTTAAAGAAAAAAAAATGTGTGAAGTATAGCTAAAGGAATACTTAAAGAACTTGTTTTAGCCTTCAAGGTGAAAATTATAATTAGCTAATCACTTCTCTCACAAAGTTAAAGAACATCAACATAAACCCACAAAAAATAGACAAAACAGTAAGTATGACAGCAGCAACTGCCATAAAATAGATGACAGCAGCAACATAATAAAATAGATGAACTCACAATAGAAAAAAATCAAGAAATGTTTCTTTTTCAAATAGTAATAATATTCATTAACTACTAGAAAGATTATCCCTTCTAAGACAGAAAAGTCCCAAGCCATTACAAGGAATGAAGAGCTACAAACACTATAGCTATTAAAAAATAATAAAATGATACAGTGAACAACTTTATGGCAATAAGTTTGAAAATTTAGATGAAATGGAAATTTTTTTCCTAGGGAAAATTTTAATTTACTAAAACTGACTCAAGAAGAAATTTTAAAAAGTATTCATCGTCCTACAGCCAATAAATTGAACCAATAGCTTAAAATCTGAAGGAGAAAAAAAGGCCTCCAACAGCTTTACTGGCAAGATCTGTGAAAATTCAAGAAAGATCTAATTCTACTCTTTCACAGACTTAAAGTTCAATTTAATTATAGTAAATAAGAAAATTAAATCAGTGATTGAGAGAAGAGAAAGAAGGGGCAGAGAATGGAGAGGAGGCAAAAAGGAGGAGTAGAGGGAGTGAGAGAATGAGACTATCTTAAAAAGTGGAATAAAAAGAACAGAAAGTTTAAAATGAGAGTAAAGTTAAGAAATCTTGAAGACAGATCTAAAAAGACCAACCTCCACTAAAAAGGAGCAACAAATGCAGAAAACAGAAAGTATGAGAAAAAACTTAAAGACTAGAAAAGTATTTTTCTCTTGGAGGGCAAGATGGCGGAGAAGTAAGGAGCTCTGTACTTGCACTCGCGCCCATACATCACACAGAAAAGATCTGAAGCCATTGGAAACCTTACAAAACCTGAGAGACTGGGAGAAAAAGGACGCAGAATCCACTGAGAAAGCCTTCTAACGGCTACCTCAAGAAACAAGCAAGAGTACACAAGGTGAAGAGTCCCAAATATCACTACGAATAGGAAAATAAAATAACTAAGGTCCTAACAAGAGAGACCGAGGGATACCATTCAAAAAACAATCTCTGAAATGATACGCCCTGGAAAGTCAGAGTCTTCTTGGATATAGCAGTGCTCATAGAAACAGAGAGCATAACAGGTCTTTAAAACCAACAAGAGCCGGAAAGCTAACTAAAATGACGAAACGAAAGACCTCTCCTCCAAAGAAACTCCAAGAAGAAATGACAGCTAATGAACTGCTCAAAACAGATATCAGCAGCATAAGTGGACAAGATTTTAGAATAATAATGGTAAAATTAATAGCAGGGCTTGAAAAAAACATAGGGGACATCAAAGAAACTATGGCTACAGACAGAATGGAAAATAAAAATAGGCATGAAGAATTAAAAAATGCGATAAATGAGATCCATAATAAGTTAGAGGCCTCCAATGCACGGCTTGAAGAGGCAGAAAGGAGAATAAGTGATTTAGAAGACACCATTATAGAAAAAAAAGAAGCTGACAAAAAAAGAGACAAACTGATCCAGGAACAGGAAAGAAGAACTCGAGAACTCAGCGATAAAGTCAAACGCAACAATATCCGTATCATAGGAATCCCAGAAGAGGAAGAGAGAGGGAAAGGTGCTGAAGGAGTCCTGGAACAAATTATAGCAGAGAACTTCCCCGACCTGGGGAAGGAAGTAAATGTGGAAATACAGCAGGCTCAAAGGACTCCCCTCAGACGTAACTTGAATTGATCTTCTGCACGACATATCATCGTAAAAATGGCAAAATACAAGGACAAAGAGAGAATTTTGAAAGCAGCTAGGGAGAAAAGGGCCCTCATATACAAAGGGAAACCTATCAGAGTGGTGACAGACCTATCTACTGAAACGTGGCAGGCCAGAAAGGAATGGCAAGAGATCTTCAATGTGATGAACAGTAAAAATATGCAGCCAAGAATCCTCTATCCAGCAAGCCTGTCATCCAAAATAGAAGGAGAGATAAAAACCTTTCCAAATAAACAGAAATTGAAAGAATTTGTCACCACGAAGCCAGCCCTACAAGAAATCCTGAGGGGGATGCTCTGAAGGAAAGGTTGCAAGGAACAAAGATTCCAGAGACACCACCTCAAACATGAACCCTAAAAAAGATACAAAGACTCTAATCCCACATATTTCAATAATAACACTGAATGTAAATGGACTGAATGTTCCAATCAAAAGACATAGGGTAGCAGAATGGATTAAAAACAAAAATCCATCTATATGCTGTCTACAAGAAACTCATTTTAGACGGGAAGGTACCTTCAGATTAAAAGTAAGGGGATGGAGAAATATATATCATGCTACAGGAAATCAAAAGAAAGCCGGAGTAGCGATACTTATATCAGACAAACTGGACTTTAAATTAAAGACAAGCACAAGAGATGAAGAAGGACACTACATAATAATTACAGGGTCCATCCATCAGGAAGAACTAACAATCATAAATGTCTACGCACCAAATATGGGAGCACCTAAATATCTAAAACAATCACAAACAGAAACAAGCTTATAGATAAGAATGTGCTAATAGCAGGGGACTTTAATACTCCGCTTACAGCAATGGATAGGTCAACCAGACAGAAAATCACTAAAGAAATAATGGACTTGAAAGACACATTGGACCAGATGGACCTGACGGATATATTTAGAACTTTACATCCTGAGGCCAGGGAATTTACTTTCTTCTCAAGTGCGCATGGCACATTCTCCAAGATAGATCACATACTGGGACATAAAGCAGCCCTCAATAAATATAAAAGAATAGAGATCATACCATGCACACTGTCAGATCACAATGCTTTGAAACTTGAAATCAATTACAGGAAGAAGTCTGGAAAACCTCCAAAAACATGGAGGTTAAAGAACACCCTTCTAAAGAATGAATGGGCCAATCAGGCAATTAGAGATGAAATTAAAAAATATATGGAAACAAATGAAAATGAAAACACAACTATTCAAAATCTATGGGATGCGGCAAAGGCAGTGCTAAGAGGAAAGTACATTGCTCTCCAGGCCTATTTCAAGAGATTAGAAAAAGCGCAAGTCCAAAATCTAAAAGCTCACCTAAAGGAACTAGAGGCAGAGCAACAAGAACGCCCTAAACCCAGTAGAAGAAGAGAAATAGTAAAAATTAGAGCAGAAATAAACAACATAGAGACCAAAGAAACAATTGAACAGATCAATGAAACCAAGAGTTGGTTTTTTGAAAAAGTAAACAAAATTGACAAACCTCTAGCCAGACTCATCCAAAAGAAAAGAGAGAGCACCCAAATAGACAAAATTGTGAATGAAAATGGACTTATTACAACCAACCCCTCAGAAATACAAGCAATTATCAGGGAATACTATGAAAAATTATATGCCAACAAATTGGACAACTTAGAAGAAATGGACAAATTCCTAAACACACACTCACTACCAAAATTCACACGGGAAGAAATAGAAAACCTGAACAGACCCATAACGAGTGAAGAAATTGAATCAGTGATCAAAAATCTCCCAACAAATAAGAGCCCTGGACCTGATGGCTTCCCTGGGGAATTCTACCAGACATTTAAAACAGAATTAATCCCAATTATTCTCAAGCTATTCCAAAAAATAGAAAGCGAAGGAAAACTCCCGGACTCATTTTATGAAGCCAGCATCACTCTGATTCCCAAGCCAGACACAGATCCAGCAAAAAAAGAGAACTACAGGCCAATATCCTTGATGAATACAGACGCAAAAATTCTCAACAAGATCCTTGCAAATCGAATCCAGCAGCATATCAAAAGAATCATCCACCAAGATCAAGTGGGATTCATTCCTGGGTTACAGGGCTGGTTCAACATTCACAAATCAATCAATGTGATACAACACATCAATAAAAGAAAAGATAAAAACCGTATGATCCTATCCATAGATGCAGAAAAAGCATTTGACAAAATACAGCATCCCTTCTTAATAAAGACTCTCGAGAAAGTTGGGATAGAAGGAACCTACTTAAATATCATCAAAGCCATCTATGAGAAGCCTTCAGCTAACATCATCCTCAACGGGGAAAAACTCAGAGCTTTCCCCCTGAGATCAGGAACACGACAGGGATGCCCACTCTCACCACTGCTGTTTAACATAGTGCTGGAAGTCCTAGCATCAGCCATCAGACACCAAAAGGAAATCAAAGGCACCAGAATAGGCAAAGAGGAAGTCAAACTTTCACTCTTTGCAGATGACATGATACTCTACATAGAAAACCCAACAGACTCCACCAGAAGCCTGCTAGAACTGATCCAAGAATTCAGCCAAGTTGCAGGGTACAAAATCAACGTACAGAAATCGGTTGCATTTTTATACACCAACAATGAAGCAACAGAAAGAGAAATCAAGAAACTGCTCCCATTCACAATTGCACAAAAACCATAAAATACCTCGGAATAAACCTAACCAAGGATACAAGAGATCTGTATGATGAAAACTATAGAAAACTTATGAAGGAAATTGAAGAAGACACAAAGAAATGGAAAAACATTCCATGCTCATGGATAGGAAGAATAAATATAGTTAAGATGTCATTACTACCTAAAGCACTCTACACATTCAATGCAATTCCAATCAAAATTGCACCAGCATACTTCTCAAAACTAGAACAAACTATCCAAAAATTTGTATGGAACCACAAAAGACCCCGAATAGCCAAAGTAATCCTGAAAAATAAAACCAAAACGGGAGGGATCACCATCCCAGACTTTAGCCTCTACTACAAAGCTGTCATCATCAAGACAGTATGGTATTGGCACAAAAACAGACACATAGACCAATGGAACAGAATCGAGAACTCAGAAGTGGACCCAAAAGTATACAGCCAACTATCTTTGACAAAGCAGGAAAGAATATCCAATGGAAAAAAGACAGCCTTTTTAACAGATGGTGTTGGGAGAACTGGACAGCAACATGCAGAAGAATGAAACTAGATCATTTTCTCACACCATGCACAAAAATAAACTCAAAATGGATCAAGGACCTGAACGTGAGACAGGAAACTATCAACACCCTAGAGGAGAAAGCAGGAAACAACCTCCTTGACCTCCACCGCAGCAACTTCTTACTTGACACATCCCCAAAAGGAAGGGAATCAAGAGCAAAAATAAATGATTGGGACCTCATCAAGATTAAAAGCTTCTGCACAGCAAAGGAAACAACCCAGAAAATTAATAGGCAACCAACGGAATGGGAAAAGATAGTTGCAAATGACATATCAGATAAAGGGTTGATATCCAGAATCTACAAGGAACTCACCAAACTACACGCCCGAAAAACAAACAACCCAGTGAAGAAATGGGCAGAAGATATGAACAGACACTTCTCCAAAGAGGACATCCAGATGGCCAACAGACACATGAAACGATGCTCAGCATCCTCCTCATCAGGGAAATACAAATCAAAACCACACTGAGATACCACCTCACGCCAGTCAGAGTGGCTAAAATGAGCCAATCAGAGAACTCTAGATGCTGGGGAGGATGTGGAGAAACGGGCACCCTCCTACACTGTTGGTGGGAATGTAAACTGGTACAGCCCCTCTGGAAAACAGTGTGGAGGTTCCTCAGGAAACTAACAATAGAACTCCCCTATGACCCAGCAATAGCACTGCTAGGAATTTACCCAAGGGATACAGAAATGCTGAGGCATAGGAGCACATGTACCCCAATGTTCATAGCAGCACTCTCCACAATAGCTAAAACATGGAAAGAGCCTAAGTGTCCATCAACAGATGAATGGATCAAGAAGATGTGGTTTATCTATACCATGGAATACTACATGGCAATGACAAACAATGAAATCTGGCCATCTGTAGCAACATGGATGGACCTTGAGGGTGTTATGCTGAGCGAAATAAGTCAGGCAGAGAAGGACAAATATCATATGTGTGCATGTATAGGAGGATTAGGAGGAACTTGACAGAGGACCAAGGGGGAGAATAAGGGCGGAAATGGTGGGGGAAAGGGAGAGAGGCAAACCATGAGAGACTCTTGAATGTTGACAAAAACAGGACTGATGGATGTGGGGGGAGGGAGGGACGGGCATGGAGGAGGACACTTGTGGGGATGAGACTGGGTGTTATGTGGAAACTAATTTGACAATAAACTATTTGTAAAAAAAAAAAAAAAAGAAAAAAAAAAAGAAAAATGTTTTTCTGACCTGAAGAAAAGCATGAATGAAATTGAAAGAGCTTGCCAAAACTCAAACAAGAAAAATGAAAAACAAAAAATGAAAAGAACCATCCAGACACATAGGGAAATTCTGAAACCCTAAGGATAAAAAGAGCATCGCAAAACTTTTCAGAAAGGAAACAAAAACCAAATATTGTACAAAATGAAATGAATTAGTCTGAAGCTGAAGGCATCACACTCCCAGACTTCAAGACCTATTACAAAGCTGTCATCATCAAGACAGTATGGTATTGGCACAAAAATAGACACATAGACCAATGGAATAGAATTGAAAACTCAGAGCTGGGCCCAAAGGTATACAGCCAACTAATCTTTGACAAAGCAGGAAAGAATATCCAATGGAAAAAAGACAGCCCCTTTAACAGATGGTGCTGGGAGAACTGGACAGCAACATGCAGAAGAATGAAACTAGATCATTTTCTCACACCATGCACAAAAATAAACTCAAAATGGATAAAGGACCTGAACGTGAGACAGGAAACCATCAAAACCCTAGAGGAGAAAGCAGGAAACAACCTCCTTGACCTCCAATGCAGCAACTTCTTACTTGACATATCCCCAAAAGCAAGGGAATCAAGAGCAAAAATAAACAATTGGGACCTCATCAAGATTAAAAGCTTCTGCACAGCAAAGGAAACAACCCACAAAACTAACAGGCAACCAACGGAATCGGAAAAGATAGTTGAAAATGACATATCAGATAAAGGGTTAATATCCAAAATCTATAAGGAACTCACCAAATTCCACACCTGAAAAACAAACAACCCAGTGAAGAAATGGGCAGAAGATATCAACAGACACTTTTCCAAAATAAAATTAATTAGCCTGAAGCTGAAGGCATCACACTCCCAGACTTCAAGACCTATTACAAAGCTGTAATCATCAAGACAGTATGGTACTGGCACAAAAACAGACACTCAGATCAATGAAACAGAATAGAGAACCCAGAAATGGGCCCACAAACATATGACCAAGTAATCTTTAACAAAGCAGGAAAGAATATCCAATGGAATAAAGACAGTCTCTTCAGCAAATGGTGCTGGGAAAACTGGACAGCAACGTGCAGAAAAATGAACCTGGGCCACTTTCTTACACAATACACACACACACAAAAAAAAATTTTTAAAAGGATGAAAGAACTAAATATAAGATAGGAAGCCATCAAAATCCTACAGGAAAAAGCAAGCAAAAACCTCTTTGACCTCAACTGCAGCAACTTCTTACTCAATACATCTCTAGAGACCAGGGAAACAAAGGCAAAAATGAACTATTGGGACCCATCAAAATAAAATAAGCTTCTGCACAGCAAAGGAAACAATCAGCAAAACTAAAAGGCAACCACCGGAACGGGAGAAGATATTTACAAATGACATATCAGATAAAGGGTTAGTAACCAAAATCTATAAAGAACTTATCAAACTCAACACCCAAAAAACAAACAATCCAGTGAAGAAATGAGCAAAAGACATGAATAAACACTTCTCCAAAGAAGACATTCAGATGGCGAAACAGACACACAAAAAAATGCTCAACATCACTCATCATCAGGGAAATACAAATCAAAACCACAATGAGATGCTACCTCACACCTGTCAGAATGGCTATTAACAATTTAGGCAACAACAGATGTTGGCGAGAATGCAGAGAAAGAGGATCTCTTTTCACTGATGGTGGGAATGCAAACTGGTGCAAGCCACTCTGGAAAACAGTATGAAGGTATAAAACTACCCTAGAACCCAGCAACTGCACTACTAGTTATTTATCCAAAGGATACAGGTGTGCTGTTTCCAAAGGGCACATGAACCCCAATGTTTACAGCAGCGCTATCGACAATAGCCAAAGTATGGAAAGAGCCCAAATGTTCATCAATGGATGAATGGATAAAGAAGATGTGGTGTATATACAATGGAGTATTATTCAGCAATCAAAAAGAATGAAATCTTGTCATTTGCAACAAAGTGGATGTAACTGGAGGGTATTATGATAAGTGAAATTAGCCACTCGGACAAAGACAAATATCATATGACTTCACTCATGAAGAATTTAAGAGAGGAGAGCCTCAGGGCAAGATGGTGGAGAAGTAAGGAACTCTTTACATCTCACTTGCCCCCATATCTCACATGGAGAAGGCCTGAAGGCAAAGAAACCCTTACAGAATCCAGGAGTTTGGGAGGAAAAAGAGACAGAGTCCGCTGAGAAAACCATCTAGCGTGAGTGCGAACAGGGGAAGATAAAATCGGGCCAGGACCAGAGACACTCGGGGGAAGGGGGGGGATCCTCCTCTGCAGGGAGCTGCAGTGAGTCCGGGGGGGGGGGGGAGTGGCCGAAACTGCTCAAGATACGGTCTCTGTCGCTGGAGAAGAAAAAAACCTCTGCTTGGGACACAGAGGGATCCAATTTCCTGCTCTCCAGCTGACCCTAGGCGGGACACACTCGTCCCAGGCGACCCCCAGGGAAACGGCTCCCCACTCACCAGCTAGACCTGGAGGGGACACGTGGCTGCCACGCCTTTGTGCTTCTGGCTTGGCTGGATCCCTAGGCTGTAGCCGAAAGGCTTAAAACTTCTGAGAGTTTTGGCCCACGAGTTTATATTCGGGCGACAGGACACAGAGAGTTTCCTGCTCTCCAGCTGACCCTAGGCGGAACGCAATTGTCCCAGGCGACCCCTGGGGAAACTGCTCCCCGCCCGACAGCTTGACCTGGAGGAGAGGGGAGCAGCAGCTTCTGGCTCCATCCCCAGGGGGAAAAACTACCCTGAGGGGCTCGCCTGCGAGTTTACATTTCTGGCAATTTCAATGGGACGAGCAGACTGATATCTGGAAACGAGGCCTGGCCTAGGATATAGAGCATTGCCCACCTCAGCTAAGCCCCCAGCACAGGGAGTTTACACACCTAAAAAAGTGAGTTGCAACACTTGGTTCAAGAAGGGACTGGGGCACTGCCACGCTTCTACCCACAACCACCAAAGCAGGACTCCCGCGGGACGCACTGGATGAAACCACACTCATCCTGCTAGAGAGCTGCCCTCTTCCTTTTTTTTTTTTTTTTTAACCAGAGCCAAGGCAAGACCAACATGGATGCACTGCCCTCATTAATTCCGGCCACTGGCTTGCTTAAACAGTCACATTTAATCCATTCTCTAGCTGTAAATTCTACACCTACCTACCTTTTCATCTCTTTCTCTCTGGAGTAATCAGACTATATAATTTCTCTGGATAGCATCATCGCCACTTCTTTTGCCTCTTCTCAAATCATATTCCACTCTTTCGCTCTTTTAAAAAAGCCTCTTATTACTTCTGTCTGCTCATTTCATTTCCAATTTCACTTCATCCCCGCCCTGTCATCTCTCTCGTTCTCTATGCTCTTCCACCAGCACTGCATACACCTGGCTATTTATTTGTAGCTGGGAAATCTGGTTACATGCTTTAAACTGTTCTTTGTCCACTGGGTATCTTTTTTTCCTTTTCTTTTCTTCTTTTTTATGCATTTTTATCTCTGATAATTCACCTTCCCTCCTTCCTCTTTTCCTTTTTAATTTGCCCTTTCGGTTTGCGTGTTTGTTGGATTTGTCTGTAAGTTTGTGTGCCTTTGTTCCCTGTGTGTTTGTCTGTCTGATTTCTTTTCCAGGGCTACCTCAAGAAACAAGCCAAAATACACACGGTGGAGACTCCCAAATACCACTATGAGGAGGAAAACAAAATAACCAAGGTCTCAACAAGAGAGACCAAGAGATACCATTCAAAGAACAACTTCTGAATGGACAGGCCCTGGAGTGTCAAAAGCCTTCTTCGGTACAGCAGCGCTCACAGGTGCAGAGTACATAACAAGCTTTTAAACTAACAAGAGATAGAAAGCTAACCAAAATGATGAAATGAAAGAGCTCTCCTCCAAAGAAATTCCAGGAAGAATTGACAGGTAAAGAACTGCTCAAAACAGATATAAACAACATAACTGAACAAGAATTTAGAACAATAATCATAAAAGTAATCGCTGGGCTTGAAAAAAGCATGGAGGACATCAGAGAAACTATGGCTACAAACACTATGGAGCATAAAAATAGTTATGATGAATTATAAAATGTGATAAATGAGATAATAAACTGGAGGCATCCAATGCACGGATTGAACTGGCAGAAAGTAGAATAAGTGATTTAGAAGACACAATCATAGAAAAAAAAGAAACCAAGAAAAAAAGAGATAAATTGATCCAGGAACATGAAAGAAGAGTTCGAGAGCTCAGCGATATAATCAAATGGAACAATATCCATATCATAGGAATCCCAGAAGAGGAAGAGAGAGGGAAAGGTGCTGAAGGAGTCCTGGAACAAATTTTAGCAGAGAACTTCCCCAACCTGGGGAGGGAAGTAGACGTTGAAATTCAAGAGGCACAGAGAACTCCCCTCAGACATAATTTTGAATCAGTCTTCTGCATGACATATCATAGTGAGACTGGCAAAATAGAAGGACAAACAATTCTGAAAGCAGCTAGGGATAAAAAGACCTAACATACAAAGGGAAACCTATCAGAGTGGTGACAGATCTACCTACTGAAACTTGGCAGGCAAGAAAGGAATGGCAGGAAATCTTCAATATGATGAACAGAGAAAATATGCAGCTAAGAATCCACTATCCAGCAAGTCTGTCATTCAGAATAGGAGGAGAAATAAAAGTCTTTCCAAATAAATAAAAATTGAAAGAATTTGTCACCACTAAAACAGCCCTACAAGAAATCCTGAGGGGGACTCTCTGAGGGAAATGTTGCAAGGAACACAAGATGCTAGAGACACCACCACAAGCATGAATTCCACAAACGACACGATGACTCTAAACCCATATATTTCAATAATAACACAATGTAAATGGACTAAATGCTCCAATCAAAAGACATAGGGTAGCAGAATGGATAAAAAAACAAAATCCATCTATTTGCTGTCTACAAGAAACTCATTTTAGACTGGAGGACACCTTCAGATTGAAAGTAAGGGGATGGAGAAATATCTATCACGCTACCGGAAGTAAAAAAAAAAAAAAACCTGGAGTAGCTATACTTATATCAGACAAACTGGACTTTAAAGTAAAGACAGTAACAAGGGATGAAGAAGGGCATTATATAATAATTAAAGGGTCTATCCATCAGGAAGAGCTAACAATTATAAATGTCTATGCACCAAATATGGGAGCACCTAAATACATAAAACAATCACAAACAGAAACAGTCTTATCGATAAGAATGTGCTAATAGCAGGGGACTTTAATACTCCACTTACAGCAATGGATAGATCAACTAGACAGAAAATGAATAAAGACACAATAGACTTAACTGACACATTGGACCAGATGGATTTGACCGATATATTTAGAACTCTATATCCTGAGGCTACGGAAGACACTTTCTTCTCAAGTGTGCATGGCACACTCTCCAAGATAGATCACATACTGGGACATAAAGCAGCCCTCAATAAATATAAAAGAATAGAGATCATACCATGCACACTTTCAGATCACAATGCTATGAAACTCGAAATCAACAACAGGAAGAAGTCTGGAAAACTCCCAAAAACACGGAGGCTAAAGAACACCCTACTAAAGAATGGATGGGTCAATCAGGCAATTAGAGAAGAAATTTAAAAATATATGGAAACAGGGGCGCCTGGGTGGCTTAGTCGGTTAAGCATCCGACTTTCGCTTAGGTCATGATCTTGCGGTTCGTGGGTTCGAGCCCCGCGTCGGGCTCTGTGCTGACTGCCAGCTCAGAGCCTGTAGGCTGTTTCAGTCTGTGACTCCCTCTCTCTCTGACCCTCCCCTGCTCATGCTGTCTCTCTCTCTCTCTCCTAGAAATAAATAAAACATTTAAAAAAAAAATTTTTTTTAAATATATGGAAACAAATGAAAATGAGAATACAACAATCCAAACTCTATGGGATGCAGCAAAAGCAGTCCTAAGAGGAAAGTACATTGCACTCCAGGCCTATTTCAAGAAATTAGAAAAAGCGCAAGTCCAAAATCTAACAGCGCACCTAAAGCAACTAGAGGGAGATAAACAAGAGCACCCCAAAACCAGTAGAAGAAGAGAAATAATAAAATCAGGACAGAAATAAACAATATACAAACCAAAGAAACAGTTGAACACATCAATGAAACAAAGAGTTGGTTTTAAAAAAAAAAATAAACAAAATTGACAAACCTCTAGCCAGCCTTCTCAAAAAGAAAAGAGAGAGCACTCAAATAGACAAAATCATGAATGAAAATGGAGTGATTACACTGAACCCCTCAGAAATACAAGCAATTATCAAGGAATGCAATGAAAAATTATATGCCAACAAGCTGGACAGCTTAGAAGAAATAGACAAATTCCTAAACACACACTCACTACAAAAATTCACACAGGAAGAGATAGAAAACCTGAACAGACCCATAAGAAGTGAGGAAATCGAATCAGTTATCAAAAATCTCCCAACAAATAAGAGCCCTGGACCTGATGGCTTCCCTGGTGAATTGTACCAGACGTTTAAAACAGAATTAATACCTATTCTTCTCAAATTATTCCAAAAAATAGATATTGAAGGAAAACTTCCAGACTCATTTTATGAAGCCAGCATCACTCTGATTCCCAAGCTAGACAGAGACCCAGCAAAAAAGGAGAACTACAGGCCAATATCCTTGATGAATACAGATGCAAAAATCCTCAACAAGATACTTGCAAATCGAATTCAACAGCACATAAAAAGAATCTCCAGCATGATCAAGTGAGATTCATTCCTGGGTCACAAGGCTGGTTCAATATTCAAAAATCAATCAATGTGATACATCACATCAACAAAAGAAAAGATAAAGCCCATATGATCCTGTTGATAGATGCAGAAAAAGCATTCGACAAAATACGGCATCCCATCTTAATAAAGAACTTTGAGAAAGTTGGGATAGAAGGAACTTACTTAAACATCATAAAAGCCATCTATGAGAAGCCGTCAGCTAACATCTTCCTCAATGGAGAAAAATTGAAAGCTTTCCCCCTGAGATCAGGAATACGACATGGATGTCCACTCTCACCACTGTTGTTTAACATAGTGCTGGAAGTCCTAGCATCAGCCATCAGACAACAAAAGGAAATACAAGGCATCAGAATTGGCAAAGAAGAAGGCAAACTTTCACTTTTTGCAGACGACATGATACCCTACATAGAAAACCCGACAGACTCCACAGAAGCCTACTAGAACTGATCCAAGAATTCAGCCAAGTTGCAGGGTACAATATCAACGTACAGAAATCGGTTGCATTTTTATACACCAACAATGAAGCAACAGAAAGAGAAATCAAGAAACTGCTCCCATTCACAATTGCACAAAAAAACATAAAACACCTCGGAATAAACCTAACCAAGGATACAAGAGATCTGTATGATGAAAATTATAGAAAACTTATGAAAGAAATTGAAGAAGACACAAAGAAATGGAAAAACATTCCATGCTCATGGATAGGAAGAATATAGTTAAGATGTCATTACTACCTAAGGCACTCTACACATTCAATGCAATTCCAATCAAAATTGCACCAGCATACTTCTCAAAACTAGAACAAACTATCCAAAAATTTGTATGGAACCACAAAAGACCCCGAATAGCCAAAGTCATGTTGAAGAAGAAAACCAAAACGGGAGGCATCACCATCCCAGACTTTAGCCTCTACTACAAAGCTGTCATCATCAAGACAGTATGGTATTGGCACAAAAACAGACACATAGACCAATGGAACAGAATCGAGAACTCAGAAGTGGACCCAAAAGTATACAGCCAACTGATCTTTGACAAAGCAGGAAAGAATATCCAATGGAAACAAGACAGCCTTTTAACAGATGGTGTTGGGAGAACTGGACAGCAACATGCAGAAGAATGAAACTAGATCATTTTCTCACACCATGCACAAAAACAAACTCAAAATGGATAAAGGACCTGAACGTGAGACAGAAACTATCAACACCCTAGAGGAGAAAGCAGGAAACAACCTCCTTGACCTCCACCGCAGCAACTTCTTACTCGACACATCCCCAAAGGCAAGGGATCAAGAGCACAAATGAACTATTGGAACCTCATCAAGATTAAAAGCTTCTGCATAGCAAGGGAAATAATCCATAAAACTAATAGGCAACCAACGGAATGGGAAAAGATAGTTGCAAATGACATATCAGATAAACGGCTAGTATCCAAAATCTATAAGGAACTCACCAAACTCCACACCCGAAAAACAAACAGTCCAGTGAAGAAATGGGCAGAAGACATGAACAGACACTTCTCCAAAGAGGACATCCTGATGGCCAACAGACACATGAAATGATGCTCAGTGTCCCTCATCAGGGAAATACAAGTCAAAACCACACTGAGATACCACCTCACGCCAGTTAGAGTGGCTAAAATGAGCAAATCAGAGGATTCGAGATGCTGGCGAGGATGTGGAGAAATGGGCACCCTCCTATGCTGTTGGTAGGAATGTAAACCGGTGCAGCCCCTCTGGAAAACAGTGTGGAGGTTCCTCAAAAAATTAACAATAGAACTTGCCTATGACCCAGCAGTACCACTGCTAGGAATTTACCCAAGGGATACAAGAGTGCTGATGCATAGGGGCACATGGACCCCAATGTTCATAGCAGCACTCTCAACAATAGCCAAAACATGGAAAGAGCCTATGTACCCATCAATGGACAAATGGATCAAGAAGATGTGGTTTATCTATACAATAGAATACTACATGGCAATGAGAAAGAATGAAATCTGACCATGTGTAGCAACATGGATGGAACTTGAGAGTGTTACGCTAAGCGAAATAAGTCAGGCAGAGAAGGACAGCTACCATATGTTTGCACGTATAGGAGGATTAGGAGGAAATTAATGGAGGACCGTGGGGGAGAAGAAGGGGGTAAATGGGGGGGAGAGGGAGGGAGGCAAACCATGAGATTCTCTTGAATGTTGAGAACAAACTGAGGACTGATAGATATGGGGGAGAGGGGAAGAGGGGTGATGGGCATGGAGGAGGGCACTTGTGGGGATGAGCACTGGGTATTATATGGAAACCAACTTAACAATAAACTAATAAAAAAATAAAAATAAATTAAAAATTAAAAAAAAGAATTTAAGAGACAAAATAGATGAACGTAAGGGAAGTGAAGGAAAAATAATACAAAAGGGGGGGCGGGTGAAAAAACATAAGAGACTCTTCAATATAGAGAACACACAGAGGGTTGCTGGGGCATTAACGAATCTACTCTTAAAATCATTGTTGTAGTATACGTTATCTAACTTGGATGTAACTTTAAAAATTAATTTTTTAAAAAGAGAGAGGAAAAAGAATAGATTTATGACTAAAATATGCCCTATATATTAAAAGTCTTTCAAACAAGAAAAAGATAAACATTAGTCAGTCCTTCTAACACCACCCTTACACTTCAAAAACTATTAGCAGTATTTTTAAACTGGAATTATTACCTTATGTTCTGCCGTTCTTGATCAACATATCTTATTTGTGATGTAAGCATTGTTTTATGAGCCTTAATTTCTTCAATTCTTTCTTCCATAGCCCTGTGTAATTGTTGTTTTCTTTTTTCCAGAGAAAGGACTTCTTCTGCCTTACTGTGAAGCATTTCTCGAGTACGTTTAACTTCAAGTTTTAAAAGATTGTCTTCTATCATCAGATCCTATCAATATAACAAACTTGTCAGACATTGAAATAATTAGTTATACCCAAACCAATATTTTTTTCTTATTGCCACATAAGCCAAACTTGAAAATATAACATTTTCTACTTTGACCACTGTCCAAAAATAATTAGGATTAAATTTAAATTACTCTGAGTGATGATTAGGTTCTTCTTCAATTTTTATTTTAAGGAGTTATGTTATTTCAAGTCTTTATTTAATTCAATTTGAAATTTAATTTTTACAAAAAGTAAAAAGAATTATTCCTAAAAATTGAAATTTACTATCCAGGAAAATACATAAAGTCCTATGGATAAACACTTTTATATTCTAAATTAAATCTCACAAAATATGTGTAAATAAATTTTTATTCTGAACAATTCAGTCATGGATAGAGTACTAATACAAGAATACATAAATAAATCAATTTTCAGAACAGAAACAAACCCTCCTGAATGTAAGACTTTATTATTTCAAAACACAGATCCATAGATTAGATCCACACATCTCAAATGTACCAAAAATAAATTCCAGAAGCATGAAAAACTTAATGTAAGAGATGAAACCAATGTAACATTTGTTTGATTTTTAGTATGACAAAGAAGTTCCTAAACATAAAACTTATGCAGGAAAAAACACTTAAATTTTTGATATCAAAAAAAATTTTTAATGGGACAACTGGGTGGCTCAGTTGATTTAAATGTCCAACTTCGACTCAGGTCATGATCTTCGGGTTTGTGAGTTCAAGCCTCGCATGAGGCTCTGCGCTCAGAGCCTGGAGTCTGCTTCAAATTCTGTGTCTCCCTCTCTGTCCCTCTCCTGTTCATGCTCTGTCTCTACCTCTCTCAAAAATAAACAAAAAAAAATTTTTTTTTACATTTTTAATGTCAAAGCACTAAATAAAAACAAACATAAATGGAAAAATATTGACAATATTTATGACAGAGTTAATATTTTTACGTATGAAGGCCTTTTGCAAAGCAATTCCTGGGGCGCCTTGGTGGCTCGGTTGAGCATCAGACTTCAGTTCAGGTCATGATCTTGCAGTTCATGGGCTCGAACCCCACATCGGGCTCTATAGGCCCAGAGCCTGGAACCTGCTTCAGATTCTGTGCATTCCTCTCTCTCTGCCCCTCCCCCACCCATGCTGTCTCTTTCTATCTCAAAATAAATATTTAAAAATGTTTATTTATATATATACATATATATATTTTATGGAAATATGGGCCAAGATAATAAACTAGAAATCCAAAAAAGAAAGATTATGGAATATAACATAATAGAAAAAATGTTTTAAACATTTTTATTTAAACATAAATATTTTTAATTTTTTAAATAATATATATAAAGACAATTTTCCTCAAAAGACTGAAAGGAAATAATGTAACTTTAACACTTTGCCTAGTATACAGTTACTATGGTGACTTAGTTTACTTACTTATAAATTGATGATGTTTTAGTATTAAAACATGTGGTTTTTAATATTATATAGATATATGATTTTACTGCACCTGTTTCAAAGCTTTGGCTTTATTTAATTCTTTCTCTGATCTGTCATTGAAAAGGTTTAGTTCATTTATTTTGGTCATGAGGGATTCTTTTTCATCACAATTTTTAGTATGTGACTTCTTGATAAAATAAAGATCGTTCTGTAAAAGGAGAAAATGGTACATAAATACAGATTTTAAATAACATTAAACACATAGTACTAAACATATCTTACATTAAATTATATGCTCCATTGAATACTTATGATAATTGGATTTTTAAATCTCACTCTTCACGTTCTAATGTCTCTAATATAATACACATGCATATATTCACATAGAAACATTTTCATTTTATCACCTATTAATTCTTTGGATTTGGTTTAGGTTCTTATTCTGGGAAATATTATGTATGGTTCAACCTCAATTACTGAGTGATTGCCACTTATGGGTAGAAATATGAGGAAGAAGTTCATTATTTGATTCAATCCAAGTCACAGAAGGTAAAAACCTTAACAGTCTAAAAAAGCATAGGGTCTTGTTAATAGTACAAGCTCTAGAAGCAGATGGCCTTAATTACACATTAGTCATCTGACCCTGGTGGGCAATCTCTTCCTCAGTTTTCCTTATCTCTAAAATGGAGATGATAACAATACCTACCTTCCTGGGCTACTGTAGTATTTGACATGAAAGTGTCATGTATTATTACTATTATCTAATTACATGTATGATCACATCTTACTAGAGAGAAAAATGCTAGAAAAGATCTAATTCCATCAGATGCTTAACTGTGTCACACATACCCACATACTAGCTTTCTGGCTTTATAACAGTTTGTCCTCTCCACTCATCCAGAGCTCAGAACAAAGTTTGTGCTCTCAGTCCCATCTGGGTACCTAAAGCAAAAACTTTCTAGTTCCAAGATCTAGTTCTATTCCTCTCTCCCTCTGTCTTTTCTTTCTCTTTCTCTCTCTCTCCCTCCTATGCCTTTCTTATTACCTGTATTTCTCTGAGGAATCAAAACCTGAGACTGTAGGGGCACCTGGGTGGCTCAGTCGGTTAAGCTTCTGACTTTTGCTGAGGTCATGATCTCACATTTCATGAGTTTGAGCCCTCCATCGGGCTTTGTGCTGACAGCTCATTGCCTGGAGCCTGCTTTGGATTCTGTTTCTCTCTCTCTCTGCCCCTCCCTCGCTCACATTCTGTTTCCCTCTCAAAAAAAAAAAATTTTTTTTAAGCCCTAAGATTGTAGTTAAGATAGTAGAAAATTTTTTGTAGAAACATGTCATTTCATAAAATTAACTTTTAGAAATTTTAACTGAAGGTGATTTTCAACCAGGACTTAGTTTCTATTATGCAAAAGAGTAGAGAGGTGGCATGGGAGAAGTAATGCAGAATGACTTCACAATGTCATGCTGCTATTAGAAGAGCAAACCTTCATTAGAAGGTTAACTAGCTTTAAATCTTTAAAAATTCATTTGAGCTATCAGCAATAGCCAAATTAGAGAAAGAGCCCATATGTCTACTAACTGATGGATGTATAAAGACGTAAATATACACAGTGGAATATTAGTCAGTGATCAAAAAGAATAAAATCTTCCCACTTGCAACAACATGGATGGAAGTAGAGTGTATTATGCCATGCAAAATGAGTCAATCAGAGAAGGACAAATAACATGATTTCTTTTTTTAACATATGATTTCACTAATATGTTGAATTTAAGAAACACAACAGATGAACATAGGGGAAGGGAAGAAAAATAAGATAAAAACAGGGAGGAAGGCAAACCATAAGACTCTTAAATATAGAGAAAAAACTGAGGGAGCTGGAGGGGTGTTGGGTGGGGGGATGAGATAAATGGGTGATGGGCATTAAGGAGGACACCTGCTGGGATGAGCACTGGGTGTTATGTGTAAGTGATTAGTCACTGGGTTCTATTCCTGAAACCATTACTACACTATATATTAAATAAAAAAATATTTAAATAAATAAAGTTTGTTCGTTTTAAAAAATAAGAGCTCCCTTTCACCTTGGTTGTCCTAAAGGAATTCAGGGCAATTCTGTTTATAACCACTAGAGGACAGTCATCACAAGCCTTTCAAATTGTACATGACACTTAAATTCTTTGGGGTTCTCATTCAGGTCCATGATCTCACTCCTTTACTCTTCCATTACATAGGTTCCCCTAGTACAGGTTTTACATGACCATACATATTAAAATACTGAAAGATGAAGAACATTTTTACCTTATTAACAAAATAGTCATTCAAAATATTGTAACCAATACATGAATAACAACAACAGATGATCCATAAAGGGTCATTTCAGTGATCAACAGCAATCAAGCTATTCTAGCAAAAACAAAATTGAAAATTGAATTTATCAATGTTTTAAGTTGTGGACTATTTAAGAGTACTTTGAAGTCCTATGGAACAGGGTTCAAATCCTAGCTCTCCACATACTAGTTGTGTAACCAAGGACAAGCTACTTAATCTGTCACATGAATAATAATATCTCCTTCACAAGATTTGATACATAGACTAAATGCATAATCAATAATAATGTTATATCCTCATAATCAGTATAGAAACACGAACATTAGGTCATACATTTGTTTTATATGCAGGTAGCTTGGCAATCATCCTATCCAAAGTAAAGTCTTAGGAACATGTTGATTTAAAACAGAATGACTAATTGCTTCTCAGCCTTTTGGCTAAGATCAAGCGTAAAACATAATGACTAATGACTAGGGTATTTGAAGCATCAAAAGTATTTTGGTTAAGTTACATGAAGCTTCTTGATCTGTGTTTCCAGAAGGCCAAATGTAGATTTTTTCTCTTCCAATGTCTTTCTAAGTTCAGCAATTTTTGCTTCAAGAGCTTGTTTTTCTTCTGAATTAATTTCTCCTTTTAACCGTGACATTCGGCGTTCCACTTGTTGAATGTAAAAATCCTATTATGTATTTTAAAAACAGATAGTCAAGAGAAACAAAGTTAAAACCATTTCTATAAATGGAAAAACACAATAAACACTTTCTTATAAGTTTAGTCTTAGGTGTCATCATTTACTAAAGTCACTTTAATCCTTCAGTAATGTATAACATAAAATCCTTCTTAACTCTAAGAGGAGAAACAGAAAACTATTCAACAACCAAGATACATGATAGTGACACAGAAGTAAGAAATCTTCTGAAAATATAAGAAGTCAGCTAGGAGGCTATTTCCCCTACGACCAGGATGGAGTAAATCCACTGGATTTACATGGACATGGATTTTTGAAGGTACATTTTCCAAGGGACACAGAAAAAGAGTCACAAATTGTTAGCCACGAATGGTTCAAATATAATGAACTTCAATGAATTATTTTTTAAATAATACTTTAGCATCTGTAATTTTGAGAAACTATGAATACATTAGACGGGGAAACTAAGATGTAGAGAGGGATCACACTAAGGAAATGACACGAGACAAAATCTATGAATAGAACAAATAAGAAAAAACTTTAAAAATATTAGCTAGGGGTTGGGGTGGGGACGCCTATGTTCGCACAACTAAGACTCAACATACAGTTTTCCAGGTGTCAGATATCTCACTCCCTGTTTTATTTTAGTCCAGGCCCAGCTGCCCAGGTTCCTTTAAATAAAACATGGTTGTTCCTCACTAGAGTAGTCTGTCCTCTTACCTGTTTATTTGAGATCAGAAAAAAAAATAGTTTTCAAGGCTGACCAAACACAAAACCCCATCATTCATCTATCCCCCCAAGAGTGCTTTAAAAATCTTTGTGCTTTCAGGACACTGCAGTATCATCACCATCACAACTGTAACAAATCAATATGGAACCAATATATTAATAAGAGTATCATTTACCTGACTGTACATAATTTCTTGCTGCTTCAAGGTTTCAAAATCCAGTTTACGTAACTGATGGTTGAGGTGCTTTAGAGAGGAACGGGTTCCTTCAATTTCTGATACAATGGCTTTTTCTTTTGTTGTCTCAGTCTGTAATTCCTGAACTTTCTTAAATAGCACATCTTTCACTATGTTTAATTGAACATCCACTTCCTGATGATAAGAATAACAGTGATCAATGAAATTATAATACTTTGAAAGGTTTTATTATATGAACATTATAATTTTGGGGGACACAAATTAACCTCCCAACATTTAGCCCTTGAGAATATAAAAATGCCCTTCCCACAATTTCAATACATCTCCAATATTTCTTGTAGTCTATTCCAGCAGATTAGAATAGCACTTTTCTATCCCCACATCATGTACTTTCATCTATCATCTTTAATTCTACCCCATGTCACTCTGACCTTAGAATTTGGATATTCCACAGGTTTCCTTAGAAAATAAAATAGGGGTGCCTGGGCGGCTCAGTTAGTTAAGCGCCCAACTCTTGATTTTGGCTCAGTTCATGATTTCATGGTTTTTGGGTTCAAGTTCCACACCGAGCTCTGCGGTGACAGCATGGAGCCTGCTTGGGATTCTCTCTGTGCCTCACTCTCTGCCTGCCTCTTTCTCTCTCTCCCTCAAAATAAATGAACATTAAATAAAGAAAATATATTGGTGACACACAGCTTATAAATTCACAAAAGTTGCTAAAATCTTAAGAGTGTTACAGGGAAGAAATCACATCACTCAATCTCCCACCTTCTTCTGGGCACTATCCAGTGGTGAGCAGGTAAATATTTAACCACCACCACCAGCTTTCCAGTGGATGGGAGGTTAGAGGGAAGAAGCTGATTTTCACTGTATAAATATTCCCAATATGGCCAATTTCAAGCTACTAACATTATTCCCTAAATGCAGAGGTGGGAAGAGATATACAGTAGCAGATCATTATGTAGCATTTCCACTGTACAGATGTAAGCTCTTAACTTAAGAGCATAAATAGGTAATAGTAAAATAGTTTGGAAGTGATGAACACTTAGTGCTAATTACTTTGTTTTTAATATTATGTATTTAATTATAAGTCTATATAATTTAATTTTTAATAATAGCTACATTTAGCAGCTGACTTGCAACATCCCAGAAAATTTAATTATCAGCTCTTGTAAGCTGGTAAGAGTGGGCTCAACACACTACTGGTACTACCCTTTACTCACACCTTGCCTCCATTGGCCTTCTTACATGTGTAGCCTTCTAGGAAATAGAAACCAGTCCCCAATTCCTATTCTCATTTCCAGTTCACTGCTCATTTCTCAAGAGGTAGATTTGTCTTAACCTCAAGGCTTCACAACCACGTGCTCAAGGCTTCAAACATCTGTTGAAAGTTATCTGCCAACATCTGTTGAAAGTTATCATTGTAATTTTTTAAGATTTATTTTTAAGTAACTTCTACACCCAACATGGGATGTTACAACCCCGAGATCAAGAGCTCATGCTCTACTGACTGAGTCAGCCAGGTGCCCTGAAAGTTATCACTTTAAAATGCTAAAATAATTTCCCTCTGTGCTCTCACAGCCAGATAAGCATATTTCACTTGGACAACAAATAAACTTCAATATGAAAAAAAAAATCTGTGATAGGCACATTTAAATTTACACAAATTAATAAATACAATCTGATATAATCTTATAAAATGCATTTTTATATAATAGACTATTTTCATTAGTTTTAACTCCTTCCCAAAGATCCCCCAGTGTTTTGAAGCCAGTGCTTGGTGGTGAATAATACAGTACATCTCCAAAACATATAGAGTTAGAGTTAGGATTTTTCCAAACAAAGAGCTACAAAACTCAAGACTGTGAATATAACCCTGCTATAGCACAAGCAGCACATACGCTGCCAATCCTATTTTCTTCTAATTTAGCTAATTTCTTCAACAATGTCACTTGTTTTTAATGTCATAATCAAAAGTTCTATTTCATATGAATTTTAGTCTTTACAGATTTCTAATAAGTTCTAATACATTCCCATCTAATGGACTACCAAAAATCATGGTCTTAGGAGAAAAACAAAACAAACAAAAACAAAACTTTTTTAAAATAATGTTATGTGATTTAGACTCAAAATACTGCTCAAGTCCATATTGCTGCTTGACTTCATTATTTGGAATTTAAACATACAACAGCACACTGAGGAAGCTGGATTGTATCTAAATATAAGTGAAACCATACTTGGTATTTAGCAAATGGGGGATTATTGCCATGATCTTCAGCTGCCCCTCAGAGAAAGCATAAAAGCGAGTGGTAGTGCAAATTGTGTCAGGTCACAAAAGTCACTTTTAAGTTTTCAAAGTGGGAATGGTGAACCAGCCTTTTCCAGCTCCTCAAAATTGACCTAAATGCTACCAAGATGTCAAAGAGAGTCCAATAGAGTTAGTACAGTAAAGCACTTAAGAGCCCATTTACTAATAAATGGTGCCAGACTGTCATAGACATTAAATGATAAAGAAATACAGGTAATGAATGTAGACCACTGGGGGGAATTTGATCACAAACACACAAAAAGTGACAGCCAACTGTAAAGGTGGAAATTCATTATAAAACAGGCATCTTTCAAAGTACATTTACAATATGAGAACATATATATGAAGGAAAAGCAGAGACGTGGACACACTAGGCATTGGGAAGGCATGAAATCCAAGGCAGGGAGGCTACCTGTAAACCTGCAAAAGAAAACATCAGTATTAATGTTTTGTTTATTTCTGAGAGAGAGAAAGAGAACCTGAAACAGGCTCCAGGCTCTGAGCTGGCTGTCAGCACAGAGCCTGATGCGGGGCTCGAACCCATAAACTGTAAGATCATGACCTGAGCCAAAGTTGGATGCTTAACCAACTGAGCCACCCAGGCGCCCCTAGGAAACATCAATATTAAATGCTGAGAGTGAAGCTAAAGGAGAATTAGAAGCTTGGAGAGAGAAGGTCAGAAACATTTTTGGAAGCCATACGTTAAAAGAGGTCTAATAACTCAAAGTTTGATTATAAATTACAAATGTGATCACACCAAAAAGCAGAGCCTCTGAAAAGACCTCCTACCTCCTGATAGCAAGAGTCTCATTCACTATTGCTAAATGTACTGTGACTCTTTAAAAACAGAAACTAAACTTTACCTTTACACTTTTTTCCTCCTCCTTTAGCATATCTTCCAAATTGGTAGCTTTCTCTTCTACAGACATAGTTTTCTCAGTTATTTGCTTTAATTTTTTCTTTACAATCTGATTATGATTTTTAATTTTGTGTAACCTGGAGATAATTTATGAAGAAAAAATAGAAAACATGTCTAAAAAGTAACACGTACAAACAAGGAATAGTTTATCTTCATATAACTTGAAGATTTCTTTTGCCATACATCTTCTTATTACATTTATGTAAACCTTATTTATTAAATACATATGTAATAAGCCATAAAAATATTATTCTTAAACCTTTATGATGAAAAACCCAGGAAAATTTATTTTCAATTTAATAATTTAGTTGCTATAATCTTGCAGTTTTTTTAATAAAAACTTAAATACTCAATAATTTTTCTAGAAGTAGTCCAAAATATAAACATTTTAAAATATATTTTTCTTACCTTGTTGTTTCTTCATGAATGTCCTTCTTTATTTTGGAAATGTTTTTCCTCAGAGCTTGTAAGTCACTGGAACTCCTATTCACAGTGGCTTTTAGACAATCCAGCTATTCATTAGTTAACAGACAGAAATTATATATTTTACTCTATATCTTATAAAGGAATTTCACTTTTGAGAAGTTCTATTCTGAACATATTAATTTTTAACCTACATCACACCCATAAACACAGTAACCATGTTTCCATAATACATATTAACAGTTTTTCTTTTTTATCTGATATTACATTTTCAATAACTTATTATGTGACACTGGCACATTATAGGGTCCCACATATATGTGTTACAGGTACATAAAGCAAAAGCTTCACAGTATTGGATTTGGCAATGATTTCTTGGATCTGACAGGCAACAAAAGGAAAGATAGACACATTTTATTTCATCAAAATTAAAAACTTCTGTGTATCCAAAGACAATATTAACAGTGTTAAAACGCAGTCCATAGAATGGAGAATATACTTGCAAAATCATATACCTGCTAAGGGATTAATATATAGAATATATAGAAAATTTCTAAAACTTACCACCAACAACAAAAATAAACTGAATCAAAAAAGGGCAAAGGATTTGAATAGACATTTTTCCAAAAGATATACTAATGGCCAATAAGCTCACGAAAAGATGTTCAACATCATCTATCATTAAGGAAATGCAAGTCAAAACTACAATGAAATCCCAGCTCACACCCTTCCATGAGGATGACTACTGCCAAGAAAAGAAAATAGCAACTGGTGGTGAGAATACGGAGAAATTAGAGCCTTTGTGCACTGTCAGTAGGAATGTAAAATGGTACAGCATTATGGAAAACAGTATGGTGGCCCCTTAAAACATTAAAAATATAATTACCATAATTACCATCCAGCAATCCTGAGGTAATTGTACACCTATGTTCATAGCAGCATTATCCATAAGAGCTAAAACATGGCAGCAACCCAGTGTCCACTGACAGATAAATGGGTAAGCCAAATGTGGTCTACACATAAAGTGGAATAGTAGTCAGCCTTAAAAAGTAACAAAATCTTGACATATGCTACAATATAGATGAACCTTGAGGACACTCTACTAAGTAAAATAAATGAAATAGGCCAGTCACAAAAAGATAAATACTGTCTGACTCATGTGAAGTACTTAGAGTAGTCTCCTGGAGACAGAAACTATGGTTCGATAGTTGCTAGGACCTGGAAAGAGCGGGGAGTGGGGAGTTAGTGTTTAATAAGTACTGGGTTTCAGTTTTACAAGAAGAAAAGAATTATGGAGATGGATGATGGTGATGGTTGGATAGCATTAGGAATGTATTTAATACCACTGAACTGTATGCTGGAAAATGATTAAGATTCTTAACTGTAGGGGCACCTGGGTGGCTCAGTCAGTTAACCACCCAACTTCAGCACAGGTCATGATCTCACAGCTTGTGAGTATGAACCCTGCTGTGCCAACAACTCAGAGCCTGGAGCCTGCTTTGGATTTTTTATACTCCTCTCTCTCTGCTCCTCACCCATTCTCTGTCACTCGCTCTCTCTCTTTTAAAAATAAATAAATATTTTTTAAAAAGATGGTAAACTGTATGTTATATGTACTTTACCAAAAATTTAAGACTTGGAGAAAAAAAATAAAGTACTAATGTATGCTGTATAACATGGATGAACCTTGAAAACATTAGTTTAGTAAAAGAATTCAGACATACAGTGCTCTGTATTATGTGATTTCATTTATATGAAATGTCCAAAATAGGCAAATCCATGAAGACAGAAAGTAGATTAGTAGTTGCCACGCTGGATAGGAGGAGGAAGCAGAGTAACTGCTAATGGGTAAAGGTTTCTTTTTGAAAGAAAAGGACAGTCTAAAATTAGATAGTGGTAAAGGTCGCACATTCTATGAAATATTAAAAACCACTAAATGATCTATTTCAAAAGGGTGAATTATTATATGTGAATTATATCTCAATAAACAAATTATGATTGAATGAATGAATCCTTGCATTCTTTTATGCAATTGGTTTAAACTTTAAAGTTTTTAAGAAAGAATGATAAGCAGTGACATTTAATTTAGGTAAGAAGTTTCCTTATTTTACTTTTTTAGGATTCTAAGTAATTATTCTTTTTTTTTTTTTTTTTTTGGACAGGAAAATAATCTTTCCTTTTGTATCAGAAATAAAAAGTATAACAACTTATAGAATGAAATGCTCTACAATATTCCAATTTCCTGGTGAAATAGCAGTAAGTTCAGAAAACATGACCTGAAGACATAAATTTCATAAAAATCCCTTTGTTGCTAACTGAAGGGATCTCTAACACTCTCTATGGAACAATCTAGTTGGGCATGTGTGTCTGCAAAAGAAGAAATGAACAAAGCAGAAATTTTGCTCTCTGTTCAAGGTATTTTACCCCTACACTGTCTCACTACCAGACTGAAATATTATCCCTTCACAAAGTGAGAAACTGAACGTAGGCTGAAAGTCTGAGTTAAAACCACCATACCATGTAGCACTGGACATGTTATCACGTCCACTGCAGGTTATCACTACAATATTCATTTCACATCTGCCCCTTTACAAGTTATAATTATGATTTGCAGTCTAGACCCCTCAGGAGCCTTTTGCCTCAAGTCACTTACAAAACACCATGTATGACAGACAAAGTGTGTGCTATAAAACTCCAGGGGAACCCTTCATACCACCTGTGATGTGACTGGCCCCCTGCTGCCTTCACCAAACAGGGCTCAACTGGAATACCCTAAAATTTCCACAACATGAAGGGATATAAGACAAAGAATTATAAGGTGATTCCTTAGTCAAAGAAGAGCTTTTATGCTTATTTTTATAGTAATTTGTCACAAACACACAAACCAGTCTTGTTAGTTAACATACCTCATCCTTCAGCTGATTTCTATTAGTTTCATGATGCTGATACTCCGTTCTGTATTTTAAAACTTTACGATCAGCAACAGAAATTCTTTTCTCATACTCTGTGTTATTTCCAATCTCATTTTCCAAAAACTTGATCTTTTCTTTAACCAAATTTTCTTTTTCTCTTAGGTCCTGCTTTATCCTTGCTAATGCCTAAGATTAAAAATATGTTGAATATATATTTAATAGGATGAACAAAACAAACTAAAAGGAAACTAGTTATTATTTTTCTATTAAATTATACTCAGTATTTTATCAAAAGTTCTTAAGACAATATTTTCTTTAAAGAGTCTATTTTTAGGGGCACCTGGGTGGCTCAGTTGGTTAAGCATCCAACTTCACCTCAAGTTCATGGTCTCCCAGTTCATGGGTTCAGGCCCTGCATCGGTCTCTGTGCTAACAGCTCAGAGTCTGGAGCCTGCTTCAGATGCTAGGTCTCCCTCTCTCTCTCTCTCTGCCCCTCCCCAACATGTGCTCACTCGCGCTCTCTCGCACTCTCTCTCTCTCTCAAAAATAAGTAAAACAGTTTAAAAATTTATTAAAAAGTCTATTTTTGTATTAATAAAAGCAAAATATTAATAGGCTATACATCAGTATCTATAAGCTCATTTTTTAAAAAATTTCTTTTTCTTTCATCTGGTACTTTGCTAAAGAGATAAGAAAAATGTCAATCTTTTATAAACAAAAGGTGACTCTAAAAGAACATTAACACTGTTGAATATTTTTACATAGAAAGTTGGATTTCAATGGTTTTTCCAAATATTTCACAGGACTATGTTGGTTGTTTTTTTTTTTTCATCTTTTGAGAATAACATTTTAGTTATTGGTTTCAATAGGAATACCTTCACTCAAGACCTTTGGCCTTGGGGATACAAAATAGATAAAATATACAAAGTAGAAACAGAGATGTAAACAAAGCACCATAGGAACAAAGAGATGATGAAGTCTACCAGAAAGGAATTATTAAACAGCATCACCTAAGAGTCAGACTTAAAAAAATTAAAAAAAAAAAAATGTTCTAATGTGGTTAAGGTGTAGGGTGGGAAGTTGGGCATAGAATGGGGATATACTAAGAAGAGGTAGGTACAGATGAAAGGAATGAAGCTGGAAAGTTAGAGCATAGGGCCAAACTGTGCAGAAATTCAATTTTTCAACTGCTATCTTAAAAAGCTTCAATTATTTTTAAATTTTTGTCCTTTTTTTTGAGAGAGAGAAAGAGAGACAGAGAGCCCAAATCTGGGAGGGGCCCGAGGGAGAGAGGGAGAGAGAGAGGAGGAGAAAATCTTAAGCAGCCTCCATGCTCACTGCAGAGCCCAGTGCGTGGCTCAATCCCACAACCCTGGGATCATGACCTGAGCTGAAATCGAGAGTTGGATGTTCAACCAACTGTGCCATCCAGGAGCCCATAAGAGGTTCAATTTTTAAGCAATGTAGAACAAAGAAGTTTTAGAGCTGAGGAATAAAAAAGTCATCTATGGTTTTTACAAGTGATGTTGGCAGCAATATATTGAATGAATTAGAGGGAAAAGGAAAATTTACCCTAAAATGTATTTCTTTCAAGTTTTCCAAAATGGGGTCTCACCAAACAACTAATCACAGAAAATCAGGTTGGGGAGGGTATATGTTCTGGAATCAGTAAATTTTAGAAATGCTGCATGTAATATTGTACATACTAGCATATTAAATGGATATATATATGAAATATACTACATTTTAAAAAACATTTTTAATTTACTCAATTTAGTAATCATATGTTTTCTATAACAATTAACATTCTATAATGTAGCATTCTATATATCTACTGTGTATATTCAACCAAAGACAGATCATAACTTCCTAAGTTTATACATGTCAAATGACCATTCTAGAATTTCCTGCCTTATATTGATTTTTCTACCATTTAATCAGATACTCTAATACCTACTTCATTCAACATTCACATTTTTTAATTGTGTTATCTACTCACAGTTAAGTTTTTGTAGGTGATGCTGAAAAGTACAGTAATATTCCAAAATTTCAACACTGGGATAAAAGCATAACAGAAAAATAGTTTTCCTTTTCTAAATGATGTAAAAGTTTCTTTTACAAAGCCAATTTCAGGGTTGCCTGGGTGGCTCAGTTGAGCGTTCTACTCTTCATTTCATCTCAGTTCATGATCTCATGGTTTGTGAGGTGGAGTCCCACATCAGGCTCCACGTTGACAGCCCAGAGCCTACCTAGGGTTCTCTCTCTCCCTTGCTCTCCCCTCCCCCACAAGCGTTCTTTCTCTCTCTCAAAATAAATAAATAAACTTAAAAAAAAAAAAAGCTAATTTCAGGTTCATATGCTCAGACTCCTGCCAAGAAGACACTAAGAAGACAGGAGCTGTTTTGGAGGAAAAGGAACAAGTGATTAAATCCTCTAGTAGTATGAACTGGCTCACTGGCTCACCAAAACTGACTGACAAATCCCTTTTCAACTCTGTGTTAAGCGGAGTCATGTTGGTATGGAAGTAGTTTCACCACAGAAATCAGAAATGCTACAAATGGGGAGCCAGTTGTTAAACACTTACAAGTACACCACTTCTTAGCACCCTCCCTATTCTCTTCCAATACAAACAACCAGGAGGTGTCAATAAGGAACCAATGTGAATATGACCAGAGACCTACAAGCTGTATATTCTGCTCAATCAGCAGGCTGAGTCGGTTTAGCTGTGGGGTTGCAGGAGAATGCAGTTCTATTGCAGATAGATCTACAATCTTGGATCTTTCACATTTGTTTTACACAGAGAAAGCAGTCAGGACTTGATGTTTGAAACCAAGATCAGCATTAAGAATTATGAGGGACTCCTAGTCAAAACTGGTTCTACTTTGTCCCTCCAAGGAAGGCATAGGCCACTTTGTTGATAAAATGTTGGTTACTTACTGAAACTTAAAATAAAATAATAACATATTTACATACAAATCACATATAACAAGTAAACCCCATACAGTTATGAGGATTCCAAACTCCCAATGACCTCAGCTGCTTGCCAAATGCCTTTCCATGCAGTAGATTCAGAATGGAGGTTAAAACATCTCCTCATCTGCTCTCTTTCCTCCTCAATTCCTTCTCCTTCCCAACTTTCCCTAATCTTCCCATTTTTGCTCACCACTATTTTGCTCCTTAATGATTCAAAAAAAAACCTTCTAAATTACCTCTTAAAATAGCAAAAGATAACAGTAGGTCTGTGTTTACTCAGTGTGGTATTCCTTCCCTTCCATGCTTCTAACCTATTATGGGTGCCTCAGTTTCAAAAGTGAAACTTTATCACAGTTTAAGTTTCTTTCCTGACTCTACCTCTTCGTTTCCTGACTATCCATGAGCTTCATTTCCCTACACCAGTGATTGCTACCAAATGGCACATATGTTAAAACAAAGCACTGTGGATAACCATGTGTAAGTCAGAGTATTGCGTTTACGGCACCAATATTATCTATTGACTTTCTCTTGTTCCACATTTCAGAGATGGCAGGATCCAGTCTTCAGCATCATAATACCGTAAGCAAATAATCTTCAAAAAATCACATATCTAAATGAAAAGAGCCTTGGAAAACATTTACCAAAACCATTGAACCCTGCTAAAAAAGTGACTTTCAACTACAAATGTGAGTTACATTTGAACTGAATGAGTTAAACAAAAAAGAGAATAATACAGTTGAACATTGCAAGGACCAAACTACTTTACCAAGGCACAGTTATCAATGTCTTGATCTCTCTTCTGCATCTGTTCTATTGTGTTCTCCCATTGTTTAATGAGTTCTTGTCTTTCATTATGAATTTTACGAAAATCTTGTGCTGCTTTATCCAATTCTAACTGTCAAATACAGAGCAAATAACATTTTTGTGAATTTAAGTGTTTTTGCATACATCACTTTGACAAGAAATAAAATTATTCACTAAACTAACCTGTGCACTTAGAGTCTCTGTAAGTTCATTGTCAAGTACTTTTCTTTTCTGATGACATTCCAAAGTCAGTCTTTCTAACTGCAAGGTCAGTGCCTATGATGGAGTTACATGTAAAAATATTCATAATTGTTATTTTATTAACTTAAAAGCTATTAGCATATCTTACATTAAGCATACCTTACATTAATACATTAAGTACTATATTATAGATACACATTTGTTTGCTATCTAAAACCCTCAAAGGGTTACAATGAAAACTCAATTGTTTCTAAAAAGATTTTTAATACTTTTTAATTAGAAAAAAATAATAATTTTTCATTTTAAATTATTTAAAATAATGCATTTGGTATTATATTAGAAAATAGCATGTTTCATAATACAAAAGTATTAACAGATTTCATTACAAGTAGATTTTAAGTAATGGTTATAATAATATAGTAAGTGATCAATAGCACTATAGTCTTAAATCAGCAAACACTGTGTTATTTTCAAACTGTTATTTAGACAAAAGTAGTTAAAATACTTATACAGAATTCTAGTATAAAACTTTCTTCTCTGAAATGCTTTTGAGAACTCTTCTCAATCAGAATTGAGTCCATGGATCCCTAAATAGTCAGAGGGTATCAGAGGATCTATAAAACTTTCAGCAAAATTTTATAAGTATTTGAGTACGGTCATTTTTCTAAAGAGAAGATCCTTGGCTTTATTAGATTGTACAAGGAGTCTCTGACTCAAAAAAGTTTAAGAACTACTGCTTTAAAATTATAAATCTAAGTAAAATGGTTCACGTACCACAGATTCAGAAAAAAACTAACATTACAATTTGTAATTTCTCACCCTAATTTTATTATCATCTTGTTGTGCGTACTTCTGAAGAGTGAGAGCATCACTATCTTTATGAGCTGATTCTTCTAACCAGGCTTCCAGGGCTTGCTGGTCCCAGTTCATCTGACGTTTCAAACTATCCAATTTTTGAGTAGTTTTAAATATGTTAGTCTAATTTCCAAAGAAAAGGGGCAGGGAGAGATTACAAAATATTATTTACTGTACAAACTAAAATAAAACATAACATTACATACTATAGAACATATTAAAAAGGAAAGAAATCCTGTTTATACCTCCATATATATGTATATATATAACATACCATATTTAATCATGTACCTACCACATTGTATTTAATTCTTTAGTTATGAAATAAAAGGGAGAAGATTATAAAAGATAAGAATCATACTTGAGCCATAGGTTGGTTAAAAAGGCTTTAGGGAGACTCCCCCAGAGCAATCTCTAATATTAGTCACTCCACCAAATCTTAATAAAAATAATGCACTTGATATGCTAACTCAAGCCCAACACAAGTCCCCTTCAGCTCCATTTCCAATCACATAGCTGCCACTAAGTAGTCTCTTGTATGGAAATTTTGGAAGCATTTCTAATTGAAATAAATACAGTTGTTAAGGAAATAAAAATATTTCTGTAAATTCATTTAATAAATCTAGATTCACAAAAGAAAACAAGTGAATATGCAAACAAGTATAAATTAATATAGTAAAATATGTATGCATACATATACATATACATGTGCATTTCTATATGTATATCCATATGTAAAGAGAAGAATCAAATTTGGAAAGAACTCCCAAATCAGGTAAGTAAAAATGAAGGAAAAGAGAAAAAGAGATGACAGTGGCTTAATATTAGAGTCATAGGCTGATAAAATAATATGAAAGATAAAAATTTTGAATGAAAAATGAAACTCAATGTTAAAAATAATTTTTTAATGTTGCTTTTAAAATATATGAATAAATTATATATACCTAGTATCAGATGATACTTATGAATAAATGATGCCTAGTATTGCATAGCAGATAGCCAGTATGGTACTCTGCACATGGTACTGCGCAAGGACTATTTGGCAAATGAATAGTAGGAAAATAAATGTAACATTCTACCATTGTTTCATTCAAATGACAACTCCGCATCCCTTTCATTGTCCAAAAAGCAATGTTTTTTGTAAATGTCAGAAAACTAATGAATGCCCTTCCCATAAAGAAAAAAAAAGAAATCAGTGTTTGTTGGTGAGGAATAAAGGAACAACAGCACAAAATTTTAAGTAACATTTTAACACATACTTCCTTGTCACTTTTCTTTTCCTGTATTGAAGCCATCTCATTTTGTAGTCGTTGGATTTCATCCTTCACTCGTCCAAGTTCTCTCTCGGCAATCATCTTAAAATGCTCTTCGCTTTCAATCTCATGCTCTCTGGCTTTACAAAGAGACTACAGAATAAGTTACAAGAGAGAAAGACTTTTTAAAATTTAATATTATACAATATTTATAATAATCCATTAGCCCCCCAAAAGTTCCCACAAAATACTTAGATTAAGTTCTAGTAATTCCACTTCACTGAAACCTAAGCCATGTTAGATTTTGTAATTCAGTGTAGTTGGTATTGCTTACTAGTTGTAAGAAAGTGTCAGTTCATGGAATGACCTAGGAGAAAATACTTTTTTAGATTTTATTTGGTCTAGGGAAACTGCAGAAAATCAAAGTTTATGTGGTAGGAGTTAAAAAGATATAATTTATAACTTACCTAAAAAATAAATAAAATTTATTTAAAAATACTTAAGAAATGGGTTGTTTCTATAAACTGATGACGTAAACTGATTACAGAGATAATTTATAAATGACTACATAAACATTGATGGTTATAAATATTTCCCAGAATATATTAATAAACAATCATGCCTTCATGTTAAGCTTCACTTAATAAAATATTATTTATCGACTACTGAGTTTGTAGTGCTTCTAAGTTATCAACATCAGTATTATTTTTACATTATTAGAGCTGTTAATGCTATAGGAAGTTTATTGTCTTCTATATATCTATTATCTGATTAATTGAGGTTTGACTACAATGAAATACATACATACAGAGAATCTCTGACTTTTTTTACTTAAAAAGTTTTTTAAACATTATTTATTTTTGAGAGACAGAGAGAAACAGAGTGAGCAGGAGAGGAGCAGAGAGAGAGGGAGACAGAGTCTGAAGCATGCTCCAGGCTCTGTGCGGACAGGCTGACAGCAGCAAGCCTGATGTAGGGCTCAAACACATGAATCATGAGATCGTGACCTGCACTGAAGTTGGACGCTTAACTAAGCCACCCAGTCACCCCTAGAATCTCTGACTGTCAAATCCCCAACTCAATGGTTTAATAACTTAAAGAAAGAAAAGATGTTCCAGTTTTTTAATTAATCATATCAGGATCCAAAAATCTCAAGTATTGCTTCTAAAAGTTTATAAATTTGCTGCTTCCTAATAACATCTTTAAACTACAAAATGGTTACTTACCAATATTAATGATAAATTGTTATTAAAAAACATGTTTTGGGGCGCCTGGGTGGCATAGTCGGTTAAGCGTCCAACTTTCGCTTAGGTCATGATCTCGTGGTTCGTGGGTTCGAGCCCCGCGTCGGGCTCTGTGCTGACTGCCAGCTCAGAGCCTGGAGCCTGTTTCAGAGTCTGTGACCCCCTGTCTCTCTGGCCCTCCCCTGCTCACGCTGTCTTTCTCTCTCTCTCCTAGAAATAAATAAAAAATATTTTAAAAAAAAAACAAAAAAACATGTTTTGTTCACTATTAAGAATTACATACCTTTCAAAGAAAGGCAGATACATTTTAAAAAAAATAGTTTGAGATGGAAGTTAGTAAAATCTCCAATGCTGACCTGTACGTTGGGCATTGTCAGGGAATGATGTTCTACACATGAATAGATTGTCCATAAAAAAATATACTTAACTAATCACTCTTAAGTTTTAACTTTTATTATTTGTAGTAATATTTCTAAAATGCACTTCTCCAGTTATCTTAGTGTCTTAAATATAATTTAACTTTTCTACTATCTCAGGATCCTAAAATAATGTGGCATCCTAAGGGCTACTGAAATGTGTGAACTATTTGTTTCCACTCAAAAAGGCCTCAGTGGGTTGTGCTGTAAAAGTGAAAACAAGGTGGAAATTCTATGTAGGTCTATTTTGGCTTGAAATCATTTCTCATTGTCATCACTGTACCCTACTCATATAATTTGCTGCCTAATATTACATTAGGCTGAATGATTTCTTCTTTCAAATGAATGAATTATTCCTTGAACTTGGTGACAGTAGTGAGTTCCTCAAAAGCCTTTTTTTTCTATCTACTTTCAGGTTCAAGGTTATGTTCACAATAGTTTAGCTATGCTAAAGTTTCTTGTATCTCCAAAATAAAATTACAGATGTATATGCAATGTGAAATGTTCCATGACCACACATGACATATTCGACATGAATGTCAACATTATCATACCTGTGTAAATGAAAACTCTTGCTTAACATTCTTGAAGTGAGAAGTCATAGCATTAATTCGATCTTCATAGTCACGTAGCTGACCTTGCAAGCTTGACCTTTCCTCCTGCAGCTTTGACAACTGTAAATAATACGTGTGGTAATTTAGACATTACTGTGGGAAAATCAGTACTATATTAAAACAATAGACATCTCTCAAGGACGACTGCTGCAACACAATTTTCATACAGCAGTACTTACAGGGGAAAAAATGAGAACCTATTACATAACTAAACCACAACATCTCTAGAACAAACAAGAGCATAATAACAGACATAACAAAAACACAGAACATGAACCATAAATTCAAAAAGTAGCGGACACCAGGTATAACAAACTCCTCCTTGAACTATTCAAAATCAATAGATTTAGGGCAACGTTTAACAGAACAACAGACTTCCATGTGCTTAGGACCTGTTTCTTAACGTATGTTGTATGTCATTGAATTAAAACCCTGAATAGAAACAAATCATTGTAAATGCATAACAATCAAACAAACAAAAAAACTTTAGGAAACTACAAAAAAGATTCCCAGGACAATTAGAATATGTCACCCCTCAAATCAATGAGAAACAATGAAATCTGGCCATGTGTAGCAACATGGATGGACCTTGAGGGTGTTATGCTGAGCGAAATAAGTCAGGCAGAGAAGGACAAATATCATATGTGTGCATGTATAGGAGGATTAGGAGGAACTTAACAGAGGAACAAGGGGGAGAAGAAGGGCGGAAATGGTGGGGGAAAGGGAGAGAGGCAAACCATGAGAGACTCTTGAATGCTGAGAACAAACTGAGGACTCATGGGTGTGAGGGTTAGAGGGGAGATGGGCATGGAGGAGGGCACTTGTGGAGATGAGCACTGGGTGTTATATGAAAACCAACTTGACAATAAACTATTTGTAAAAAAAAAGAAAAAAAAAAAAACTCAGCAGAACAAAAATCTTGATCTGTGGTTCCCCAAAGTTGGGGCTATAACCCAAGGAGTTGCACAACAAGATCCACTGAAATGCAAAAGACACTATTTGAATTTTTTAAATAAGAAAGTAATAAAATACTAATGTACTGTGTGTTATGTCCTATATTCCATTAAACATACTAAATCATACTAAATATGTATTTTTGCTTTTATTTCATTAATTTCAGTTTTCCTTTTAATTCCCTCTTTGGTTCACTTTGTTATTCTTTTTCAAAAACTTATTAAGAGCAGTTCTTAATTTTTTTTTACTTTTTTGTCACATTGATTGCTATGGACTAAATCTGTGTCACCCTCAAATTCATATGCTTTATCCACGACTTGATGGTATCTGGAGTTGGGCCTTTGTGAGTAGGTTTAAATTAGGACATGAAGGTAGGACCTTCATGATGGAATTAGTGTCCTTATTAGAAGAAAAGAGACCAGAGCTTTTCTCTCTTTGCCACATGAGAACACAGCGAGAAGGCAGATGTCTGCAAGCCAAGAAGACAGCTCTCACTAGAGCACCGTGATCTTCACTTATAGCCTTCAGAACCATGAGAAATAAGTGTCTTTTTAATAAATAAATGTTTTGGGGGGCACCTGGGTGCCTTAGTCAGTTGAGTGTCCGACTTCGGCTCAGGTCATGATCTCACAGTTCGTGGGTTCGAGCCCCGCATCGGGCTCTGTGCTGACAGCTCAGAGCCTGCAGCCTGTTTCAGAGTCTGTGTCTCCCTCTCTCTCTGACCCTCCCTTGCTCATGCTGTCTCTCTCTCTCTCAGAAATAAATTTTAAAAACATTAAAATAAATAAATAAGTAAATAAATGTTTTTTCAGTCAGTCTATGGTATTTTGTTATAGCAACCCAAGCCGACTAAAGCACTGATTTAAAAATGAAGTCATGGGGCGCCTGGGTGGCTTAGTCGGTTAAGCGTCCGACTTTCGCTTAGGTCATGATCTCGCGGTTCGTGGGTTCGAGCCCCGCGTCGGGCTGTGTGCTGACTGCCAGCTCAGAGCCTGGAGCCTGTTTCAGAGTCTGTGCCTCCCTCTCTCTCTGACCCTCCCCTGCTCATGCTGTTTCTCTCTCCTAGAAATAAAAAAATAAAAAAAAATTTTTAAAAATTTAAAAATGAAGTCATTTAAGGGACTTAACCCAGTAAGTTTTCCTTAATATTTTTGCTATTTCCAGTGGATACAGATGTGAAGTAGTCTTTATTGTTTTCTAAAAGTTAACTTTTCCCTTTCAATTTCTTCATGATAGAAGAGCTATCTAGGTTTCTGAGAAATTGGCCTAAGTATTTAAGATGGATGTCTTAGTCAGCTCAGGCCACCAAAACAAAATATCATAGACTGAGTGGCTTAAAGAACAGAAAATTTATTTCTCAGAGTTCTGGGGACCAGAAAGCCCAGGATTGAGGTACTAGACAATTTGGTTCTGGTGAAATCTCTTTACCTGACTTGCAGACAGGGCTTTCTAGCTGCATCCTCAAACAGTGGAGAGAGAGAGCTCTGGTCTCTCTTCCACTTCACATAAAGATATAATACCATTATGGGAACCACATTCTCATGATCTCATCTAAGCCTAATTATCTACCAAAGGACCCACCACCAAATCCCAACACAGTGGAGATTAGGGCTTCAACATATGAATGGGAGGGGCAGACAAACATTCAGTCCATAAAATGAAGATAATTTTTTAAATTATTTATTATAAATTCTATTGGCTTATGATCAGAAAAATGTGACCTATAGAATGTAAACTGGTACAGCCCCTCTGGAAAACAGTATGGAGGTTCCTCAGGAAACTAACAATAGAACTCCCCTATGACCCAGCAATAGCACTGCTAGGAATTTACACAAGGGATACAGAAATGCTGATGCATAGGAGCACATGGACCCCAATGTTCATAGCAGCACTCTCCACAATAGCTAAAACATGGAAAGAGCCTAAGTGTCCATCCACAGATGAATGGATCAAGAAGATGTGGTTTATCTATACCATGGAATACTACATGGCAATGAGAAACAATGAAATCTGGCCATGTGTAGCAACATGGATGGACCTTGAGGGTGTGATGCTGAGCGAAACAAGTCAGGCAGAGAAGGACAAATATCATATGTTTGCACGTATAGGAGGATTAGGAGGAACTTAACGAGGAACAAGGGGGAGAAGAAGGGGGGAAATGGTGGGGGAAAGGGAGAGAGGCAAACCATGAGAGACTCTTGAATGCTGACAAAAACTGAGGACTGATGGTTGTGGGGGGGAGGGGGGATGGATATGGAGGAGGACACTTGTGGGGATGAGCACTGGGTGTTATGTGGAAACTAATTTAACAATAAACTATTTGTAAAAAAAAATAAAAAATAAAAAAAATAAAATTCCCACCACTCATTTCTCTAATTGTGGTAAAATATACATAAACATACATTTTATCATTTTAACCATTTTTCGGTGTACATTAAGAAGAGTGTCATTAATTGGGTTGTCTAGGTAGCTCAGCCAGTTAAGCATCCAACTCACTTCAAGCCCCATGCCCCTTGCCTCTACACTGGCAGCATGGAGCTTGTTTAGGATTTTCTCTCTCTCTGCCCCTCCTTTATTTATTTAATAAATAAATAAATGGAGAAGGAGGAGAATTGAGAGGGGGTGGAGTGGCAATAAATACATTCATGTGTTGTGCAACCCCTGCCACTATCCACCTAAAAACTTTCATCTTCCCAAACTGAAACTCTGTGCCCATTAAACCCTAACTCCCCATTCCTCTTCCCCCCAGCCTCTGGAAATCACCATTATACTTGTGTCTCTATGAACTTGACTATTCTAGGTATGTCATATAAGTGGAATGATACAGTATTTGTCCTGTTGTGTCCATCTTATCTCACTTTGTATAATGTCCTTAAGGTGTATCATTCACTTTTAATGCATTAATGTTTTCATCCTGGTATAGTAAATGATCCACCTTTGTAAATGTTTTACGGACATATTTTTAAACGGGTTTATTTAAGGGATATATGCTGTCTATGTTTTTAAGATATTATTCATACATTTATATTCTTATTTTTGTCTATTAGAACTGTCCAGTTCTGAAGTCAATATTGAAGTATCCTAATACACCTGTATTTTTGCCAAAGTTTACTTGTATTTATAATAGTTTTTACTTTTATGTACTTAGTTGCTATTTTGTTTGGTGTATACAGCTTTATGACTTTTATTTTCTTCATCAGTTACTAACTTTTATGATTGTCATAATGAACCCAGAGCAAAAGCATATGCTTTCCTAATGAAAGCATAATGACTAACTCTCCACAAGTTGATCATTCATTCCCCATAGAATTCCCAAACATTTTTCTGCCTCTTTTAAATATAAAAGGACATGCAAGGACCATCAGAATTTACATCATGTGAAAGATATCAAGATAAACAAGTAAAAAGATCCCAAGGGAAACATATGCAAGAAACAATGCAAGAAACCAATTGGCAACCAACGATGCAAGGAATCAGAAGCACAAAACAATGGCCCCTTCTTGAAACAACTATGTAAGAATAGAACCCAACCAGGCAAAAGATGAATCAAAGTGAAAAACCCAAGAAAAGATAAACTGAGTAAAAGTGGTTGCATTAGGACCATTAAACCAGTTTAAATATAAAACTAAGACTAAACACTTGTAGTAAATTAAAGGCACTGAATGGAATTAAAAATAAAAAAGCTTGATAATATAAAAATAATAAAACCACTATTTTTTAACAGTGTGAAAGATGGTGCAAAGAAGTATGAGAACTAATTTCTTTGTTTTAAAAATGAAAGATGAAAAGGCAAGGAGTCAACCCATACGGTCTACAAATGAAACAAAGAATTTTTTAAACAATAATTTAACCATTTCATTTTTTCTTATAGTTTTTCTTAATGCTAAGAAATTTGTTTAGCAATTACTATTTCTTGTAAAAAGTAATATTTACCTGAAATTCAGTAATTCCTTTCTTTTTGTCTCTTAAGATAAGTAAAATTAAATTTTTTATTAAATAAAAATTTTTATGTTAAAAACAGTACACATAGTAGGATTCCATTTTAATAATACTTCTGTCTGATGCAGGAAGAATGAACCTGGAACACTTTCTTACACCATACACAAAAATAAACTCAAAATGGATGAAAGGCCTAAAGGTAAAACAGGAAGTCATCAAAATCCTAGATGAGAAGATAGGCAACAACCTCTTTGACCTCAGCTGCAGCAACTTCTTACTTGACATGTCTCCAGAGGCAAGGGAAATAAAAGTAAAAATGAACTACTGAGACCTCATTAAAATAAAAAGCTTTTGCATAGTGAAGGAAACAATCAGCAAAACTAAAAGGGAACTGATGGAATGGGAGAAGATATTTGCAAATGACCTATCAGATAAAGGGTTAGTATCCAAAATCTGTAAAGATTTTGTATCCAAAGGTTAGTATCCAAATCTGTAAAGATCTGATAACAAAACAACACCCAAAAAAAACCAAATAATCCAGTGAGGAAATGGGCAAAAGACATGAATAGACACTTTCCCAAAGAAGACATCCATATAGCTAACAGATACATGAAAAGATGCTCAACATCACTCATCATCAGGGAAATACAAGTCAAAACCACAATGAGATATCACCTCACCCCTGTCAGAATGGCTAACATTAACAATTCAGGCAACAACAGATGTTGGCAAGGATGCAGAGAAAGAGAAACCCTTTTGCATTGGTGGTGGGAATGCAAACTGCTGTAGCCACTCTGGAAAACAGGATGGAGGTTTCTCAAACAATTTAAAAGATAAAAAAAAACTACCTACGACCCAGCAATTGCACTAGTAGGTATTTATCCAAAGGATACAGGAGTGCTCTTTCAAAGGGACACATGCACCCCAATGTTTATAGCCAGGCTATCAACATTAGCCAACGTGTGGAGAGAGCGCAAATGTCCATCAACTGATGAATGGATACAGAAGATGTGGTATTACTCGGTGATCCAAAAGAATGAAATCTTGCCATTTGCAACCATATGGATGGAATAGAGTGTATTATGTTAAGGAAAATAAGCAAGTCAGAGAAAGACAAATATCATATGATTTCACTCATATGTGGGATTTAAGATACAAAACAGATGAATATAGGGGAAGGGAAGCAAAAATAATATAAAAACAGAGGAGAGAAACCATTAGAGACTCTTAAATACAGAGGGTTACTGGAGGGGTGTTGGGTAGAGGGAAGGGCTAAATGGATGAGGGGTATTAAGGAGAGTATAGTTGGGATGAGCACTGGGTATTATATGTAAGTGATAAATCACTAAATTCCATTCCTGAAATCATTATCACACTATATGTTAACTAGGATTTAAATTTAATAAAATAATACTTATGTCTGTCTTTTCTATCTATACATCTGTAGACTATGATGTCTGGAATATTTGTTTAATGCCATGAAAGTCATTTCTAGAGTCAAGAGTGGGTATTTTGAGGAAGGAATATCCTATTTTCTATTTTATACTCTTCTGTTTGAATATCTTAAACTTACTAGAGTTGCCTTTTCAATGCCACTGTTTATTCAGATAAAGTGATTATGGCCCTCACTCTTCTTTTTATTGCTCCCTAATCTTTTTTAAAAAGCTAATATAATTATATGTATATAAAATCATGAGATAAATAATATGGCAATAATAAAAACTAATATTTGAATGGAACTTTAACTTACATTAATGTCCTTAGAGCTGTATAACAATCCTGTGACATGATTAATTTATTTCCAGTTTATATAAGAAGAAACAGGCTCACTGCTGGTAAATAGGATCTGAACCCAGGGCTGGAAGCTTCTTAATATTCTTATTCCTCAATACTCAGTGCCAAATTTCATATATTTCTTAATGTTGCCTTTCATTAAAAGCAAAAAAAAAAAAGAAAAAAGAAAAAAACCTGCAGCTATCTAATTCAGACATGAGTAAACAGGTCAGAATATTTTGAAAAAAAAAAAAAAATCTTCAAAAGACAGTGAAGGACTTTCATTTTCTTTTCCAAGGAAAGAAAACCTTCTCTTCCACTCTATGAAGCAATGTAAACATTATCTGTTCTTGGATCCTCCTCAACGCAACACACTGCCATGTGACAGAACTTTAGACTAATTGGTAAAGGTTTTTAAAAGTTTTCTGAGCTAGTTACAATTTTATTTTTAACAACTACCACGCACTGGTAGCAAGCCGGGGTAAAATACTCCTTACAACGTAAAATATTTTTCAGTCACCCTGTGACAGCATCCTCACTTTGAAAAGCTGTAAACTGCACATTTTACATTCTTACTAGAACGTCTCTCTTGAAAATATTTCTTGAAATCACTTTCAACTGTAAATGTCATAGGCAGAAACTCAAAAAGTAATGTCAACCAGAGCGTGTTTTGCTTATAAACATCCGCAAACAACTGTTGCTACGAAAACCTCAGAAGTCCCTTTGCAGGCGCGCTTAACTCTGAAGAAGGAAAAAGCGGACGCAGCAACCAGCCTTTCCTGTCCCGCCCAGGAGGCGACACGGAGTGGGAGCCGAGAGAGTAACATTTCAGGCTTTATAGTCTTGAAAATCAATGATCGTTTCAATGATGCTTATCAAGTACCGTAAGGGGTAAACAGATTTGGGAGAAAGGAGATGGTGCGGTGAGCGTTAGACAGAAAAGAGATAAAACTGGGGACGGAAACGGGAAGAAGAAAAGGGTTGAAGTATTCCTGCCAGCCAAGAAACTACCCCTTCTGGCCCCCGCCTTCTTCACCTGATCCTTACCTGAGTTTCCAGCGTCTTGTTCTCCTCGTTTGCCACCGGGATAGCGAACCCATCGTCCCAGTGCAGCTCCGCCAAGAATTCGCTACTCATGATGGCGGAAGTATAGGGCGCCTCTGACAGGGGGGGGAGGAAAGACCCGCCTTCTCGTAGAGCCCGGGAGCAGCACGCGAGGCAACTCGCTTACACCCGCAAATCTCCCGGGGAATTACCACCCCGGCCCTAGCAACCGCTCCGCGTCCTTAGTTACCAAACAGGAAGTGCTCAAGCAGGAAAGCAAACCTTCCGGTTGAGAATTCTTGCCTGCATCCGGAGCCGATTTTCTTTTTGAGCTTCCAAGGAAGCGAAGCAATTACTCCAGAGGTTCTCTGGGGGGGTGGGCGGCCCCAGCCTAACTTTCCCTCAAGTTGCAGCTCAGGGTCGTCCCCCTGGGCGCTCCCGGAGAGTGTTAATGTCTGTGGCGCCTGCAGTCTCCGGGGGACACCGGGTGCGGGGATGGCGTTTGCGCCCCGCAGCTGCCGGATCGCACGCAGAAGATGAGGGCTATCGAAAACAGACTTTTCTTTTCAAGTGGTGTTTCCTGAGTTTCATCCGTAGGCGAAAGCTTGTAGGCTGACGGAGACTGATATTTTGAGGAATAATTCATTCCCTGGAATCACTGATGTGCGTTTCGATCTTTTGTTTTCATCTCCTGGTCTTCTCAATGTTCATCTGCCCTTTGCAGTGGACTGCAGCAGGGTCTCAGGGTCTCCCCCGCTCTCGCCACTCCTACACTTGTCTCTCTACATTTTCTTTTATTTATTTTTTTTAATGTTTTGTTTATTTCTGAGAGAGGGAAACAGCGTGAGCAGGGGAGGGTCAGAGAGAGAGGGAGACACAGACTCTGAAACAGGCTCCAGGCTCTGAGCTGGCTGTCAGCACAGAGCCCGACACGGGGCTCGAACCCACGAACTGGGTGATCATGACCTGAGCCGAAGTCGGACACTCAACCGATTGAGCCACCCAGGTGCCCCTATATTTTCTTTGAACGTACATGAACCTTCAATTTCACATAAAAATCTGTATTTCTTCCTAATCTCCAAAAAGGCTAGGAAACACCGAGTCCACATTATCATGAAGGCATTTGGCTGAAAAGGCGTCCCAGACGAGTGGCAAGCACTTCACCAATACAGTAATTTGAGTTACCTGCTGGGCACTGATAGGTATTTGAGTTTATGGCCTCTTTTGGTTAGCATCTCAGAACTGGAAAGGATAAAACAATCAACTAATCTAATCCTTTAATTTTCCAAACAAATAAACTGAGGTTCCCTGAGGTGAAGTGATTAAAGTCAGCAAGACCTAAACAAGGATATAAATCTACTACAAACTATGCTGTCTGTAATGAGAGGTGTTCTTGGCTGAAATACCCTCTACGGCATTATGAGCATAAATTAACTTTGCTTATAGAATAACCAACAATCTTTAGCCTTTTCTGCCCTTTTGAATTTTATTTTACCATTATTTTGTTACATTTTTTAATTATAAAAAAGTTTAAATATATATATAAGAATAGAGAGCAGGGTATGGTGAACACCCACATACTCATTATCTTGATTTAACTCTCATTTTGTCACCTTCACTTCATCTACATTTTTTGCATTTTAACATAAATCACAGACATCATATTTTGCCCCAACTACCAAAGCGTGCTTCACTAACGTTTAACATACAATGTTTTCCAACATAAATACAGTATAATTATCACATCTGTCAAAAATAATATCACAATTCTTGAATATCATCTAATAACCATTTCATATTTTTATTTCTTCAATTGTCCTGAAAATGTCTTTTTACCATTGGTTTTTTTACTATGCTTTTGGTTTTTTAAAAAATTTTTCATAGTTTATTTTTGAGACAGAGACAGAGCATGAGTGGGGGAGGGTCAGAGAGAGCGGGAGACACAGAATCTGAAACAGGCTCCAGGATCTGAGCTATCAGCACACACCCTAATGCGGGGCTTGAACCCACGAACCATAAGATCTGATCTAAGCCAAAGTCGGACGCTTAAGCGAATGAGCCACCCAGGGACCCCTGTTATTATGCTTTTGAAATCTTGTAGTAGCTTTGTCTTTTTGTGTTTACATGGTTTCTATATATTGAATTATATGGAATATTTGTCTAGTCTCAAAGACCAGATTTAACTTTTTGTATTCTTAAAATCATTTTATCTTTTTAAATTCTATCACTAGAGGGGCATCTGGGTGGCTCAGTTGGTAAAGCGTCCGATTTCGGCTCAGGTCATGGATGGTGAGTTCGAGCCCTGCATCTGGCTCTGTGCTGACAGCTCAGAACCTCCCTGTCTTTATCTCTCTGCTCCTCCGGTTTGTGCTCCTTCTCTCAGAAATGAATAAACATTAAAAAAAAATTTTAATAAATAAATACATCCTATCACTAGAAACATTTTATACACATGGCATATTTTAGATAAATGAAACAGACATTATTTCACTGAATGGCATTACTCAGATGCAAAGGAATTCTATTATTCTTAGCAATGACTTTTATACATTTGACTATACATAGTGTATTCCATGCATCAAAGTTTAATGAACACATTCCTTCACTGAAATAATACTATATTTATCTGTATATACAACTACGATTTTTAGAATGAATTTTGATATGTGTGGCTTTATGGACCATATAAAATGCAGCACAGTGTGGTGAAAAATCATTCACTGTAAAAAATGCTGTACTTGGGGCTCCTGGGTGGCTCGGTCGGTTGAGGGCCGACTTCGGCTCAGGTCATGATCTCGCAGTTCTGAGTTTGAGCCCCGCATCAGGCTCTGTGCTGACAGCTCAGAGCCTGGAGCCTGTTTCAGATGCTGTATCTCCCTCTCTCTCTGTTCCTCCCCTACTCATACTCTGTCTCTCTCTCTCTCTCAAAAATAAATTTTTTTTAAAAAATGCTGTACTTATTAACATATACAGCATTCTTAGAAATACCTTCAATAGGTGGTAGAATTAGCATGGCATATTATTCCTTACTTATGCAATGCCTAAATTCCCAACGTGATGGAGGAGAAAGACACCTTGTAAAGGAAATTTCAACCTGTTTGGAATAATGGAATTTTAGAGTCTAAATAACCTTATAAAAGATGATCTTCTATTTTATAACAATTTAATCATTCCTACTAATGAAAATGTTAGTATTCAGCATATATTAAGATGGCATATAGTTATTTATATTTGAGATGTGTTATGGCAGTGTGCTTCCTCAAATTATTAGTGTTGTTACTGTTCATGTTTCTTAAACATTCCTTTCTAATTTCTCATCCCCATTTCTAATGTGAATACTGAGGCAGCTGCCTTGGCCTGCGCCAGTCTGTTGATCCACCCCTCTCAGTGTTAGCAGGAGCTGCCAAATGCATGCTTGCAGCTGTCTTTGCTGTCTACTTCTGCAGGCCCGAGGACATAAGAAGTCTGGCAGCCAAATCTATGCAGAGTCACGTTTCCTGTATCTCAAGGATTCTATCTTCTGAATTTCAGGATGACAATTAAACAATGTTGAATTTTGTGCAGAATGTCTGTCCCTTCTCCTAATTCTACATTTCTGCCTTAAAATGATACTCCTGCTTCTCCAACTCATCACCACAGCATTCCACATCATCTAGTTCCCACTTTTATAATTCTACAACTTCTTGATTATAACTCTACTTGAACTCATTCAGATCTAGACTTGGACACAAAATCCAAAGTTTTGCAAGCCCTGTTGCTGACCATGAAATACTCAATCCCAAAAATGCTAAGGTAGATGCTATTCCTTTACCGCTTCATTCCCAACTAGATAACTTCATCCAAATCACACTGTTCAAGCTAAAATATGAAGAGATTTTGGTTTTGCAAAAATAATGTGATGAAAGAAAGAAAAAAAGAAAAGGGGGGGAGGGGAAGAAAGAAAAGGAAGGAAGGAAAGGAAAGGAGTAAAAGGGATGAAGGAAGGAAAGAAGAGGGAGAGAAGAAAGAAAAGGAAGGAAGGAAGGATGAAGGTATATAAAGGAAAAGGAAAAGATAACCTTCGCCTCCATGTTAACCTCATTCCCAAGAGGTTGCCACTGTGGCATGTGTCCTACTAGCATTTTAAAAATAAAGCTATAAGTATATAGATACATTAATTTTTTCTATAGAAACAGAATCATATTATAAATATTCTTTTGCAGATTCATATTATCACTTAACCATAGTGGCGATGTTTCCATATCAGTACATTAAATCATTGGTCGTTTAATGGCAGCTTAAAATTCAATATTATCCATCAATGTTAACTTTTTAAACAATGCTACAATGAACATCTTTTAATACTGTATTTCATCAAGTCTGGGGTATACTTATTTTCACATTTTAGTATCTCTAAAATTGGGATATATATTTCAATCAGTGGTATCTTCAATTTGGTGAATAAGATATAACCTTGCATTTATGCACACACACATATATGTGTTGCATATTCTTAGAAGTAAAATTAATGGAAAACATGTATGAGCAATGTTATTTTGATATATACTATTAAGTTATCTCTCAAAAAGACTTTACATACCAACAGAATATGGCAGTATTCTTGCATATTCTGTATATTATGAAGTAATATTTTACAACCTAAAGAGAAAAATATGGTACCTTATTGTTCATTGACCATTTTATAATCATGAGACTGAGCATCACATTTCTTATGCTAAGAATTTATCATATCCTAAGACAAATACCGTATGATTTCACTCATACGTGGAATTAGAAACAAAACGAACAAAGAAAAAAAGACAAACAAAAAGACTCTTAACTACAGAGAACAAACAGACGGTCATCAGAGAGGAGGTGGGTGGGGGATGGGTAAAACAGGTCAAGAGGCTCAAGATTACACTTAAGATGAGCATTGAGTAATGTCCAGAATTATTGAATTACTATATTATACACCTGAAACCAATGGAACACTGTACATTGATTATACTGGAATTTAAAAAAAATAAAAATGAGTAAATAAAATGCATCATAGCCTTTGTCCACTTACTCATTACGCTGTCTCTTCTCTTTGAATTATAGCAGTGCTTTCTATTTTATGGACAGTATTCTCTGTGTATGTCTGTATCTGACGTGTGCATGAACAATATCTTTCTCCCAATCTGTATTGGGGGTTCTTACAACTTTATTTTTGGTATATTTTATCATAAACACCTCAGAAACTGCTACTGTAGCCGTTAGTATGCTTTATATTCCCACAGGTAAGTTTATCATCAACTCACCAGGTCTGTGGGCTGCATTCAGCTCAGCTTTTCCTTCCCTAGTTCTTCTCTCTGCTTTTAGGACTGTCAGTTTCCCATTAATCTTCTCAGTCTCATTTGCTGCTTTATCTTGTCCTGATTAGCTTTTTTTTTTTTTTAAATATTTTTATTTATTTCTAGGAGAGAGAGAGAGACAGCGTGAGCAGGGGAGGGTCAGAGAGAGAGGGAGATACAGACTCTGAAATAGGCTCCAGGCTCCGAGCTGGCAGTCAGCACAGAGCCCTACGCGGGGCTCGAACCCACGAACCGCGAGATCATGACCTAAGCGAAAGTCGGATGCTTAACCGACTAAGCCACCCAGGCGTCCCTGTCGATTAGCTTCTTAATGTTGGTATCCCCAAGACCCAAAGCTTGCCTCTCTACTTTTCTCTTTTTACACTTGCTTCGTAGGTGATCATATTCACTTTCATGGCTTTAACTACCACAGATTTCTGGGGCACCTGGGTGGCTTAGTCAGTTAAGCATCTAACTTCGGCTCAGGTCATGATCTTGCAGTTTGTGGGTTCAAGCCTTGCGTCAGGCTCCATGCTCACAGCTTGGAGCCTGGAGCCTGCCTTGGATTCTGTGTCTCCCACTCTCTCTCTGCCCCGCCCCCATTCACACTCTGTCTCTCTCTCTCAGAAAATAAACATTAAATTTTTAAAAAATGATAAATACCACAGATTTCTTTAATGACTCCCATTAGTATTTCTCTGTCCCAGATCTTTCTTCTACACTCCAAACATATAACCAACTGCCTTCCTAACAGTTCCATTGAGATGTCTCTTAGATGAGATGTCTTGAGACCAATACACAGGTCCAAGACAGAATTCTTGATTTCATCCCACACATATTTCAAACCTCTCTCTCAGTTTTCCCTAGCATAGTAGAACCAAAACCATATGTCCAGTTGTACAAAATCAGATTCCAGCTGTCAATACTGACTCCTTCCTCTTCCTCACCTCCCATCTCCAATACATCACTAGGACATATCACTTCTATATTGATTCTACTTGTCTCCATCTCCACTGCCACCACTCCAATCCAGACTATCATCATGTCTCACTGCACTGCAACAGCTGCCTCCTCAACAATCTCCCTGCTTCCACTCTTGTTCTGCTAAAATCCATTCTCCCTGGACAGTTCAGGTAATTTTTATTTCCAACAGCTCATTTTGAAATGTTTCCTGCATACAGAAAAGTTGAAGTAATTTTACAGTGAGTACCAATATCCCCTTGATCTAGATGTTTCCTAGATCCTACCATTAACTTTCTACTACACTTGTCTATCAATCTATTCATTTTTCGGTCTGTGTTGATACACTTCAAAGTAAATTGCAAGAACCAATAAACTCTCACCCCAAATACGTCATCACACATACGGTTACTTTTGTTTACATTCTTTCCTATATAAGCAACATTTATATACAAGGAAATACACAAATCTTGTGTTTTGACATATGCATACATCTGGCTGACCTAAACTCTTAAGATGTAGAACTTAACCTTACTCTTAAAAGTTCCCACTTGCCTCTTTCCAGTCAATCCTGGCTTTCACCTTCCCCAACCCCCAGAGGCAACTACCGTTCTGATGTTTTGTCTATCCCATAAATTAGTTTCTTTTCTTTTAAAACTTCAAATAAATGGAAAGGTCCTATGCTGTGCTATTTTACAATGTATTGCCTTTCAGCTCCAAATTTACCCATTTTGTCTGCTCGGTGAAAACAGATATGGGCTCTTTAAATATTTCCCCTTTGGGGCACCTGGGTGGCTCAGTTGGTTAAGCATCCAAGTTCGGCTCAGGTCATGATCTCACAGTTCGTGGGTTTAAGCCCCACACTGGGATCTGTGCTGACAGTTCAGGACCTGGAGCCTGCTTCAGATTCTGTGTCTCCCTCTCTCTCTGCCCTACTTGTGCTCTGTCTCTGTCTCTCAGAAATAAATAAATGCATAAAAAATTTTTAATAAATAAATAAATACTTCTCCTTTGACCACTGGTACAAAATCAAGCTTTATCAACAGGGGGCACAGCAGAGACACTAGGGGAGGGAAAATGTGTTTTCTCTTCCTGGTTCCAGTGTTCCCATATGGCAGGCTCCTGAAGCACGCACAGCTTCTCCAGCATCCAGTTCCTGCCTTGCACAGGCAGTATCTCTAGCATCAGGCTCCTGCTGTGCCTGTGACTTCTCCAGTTCCCAGCTCCCACAGTGCACAGCAGCTTCCCCTAATACCTATCCCCACCCCAACTTGGGCAGTTTTGCAGCAGAGTGCCTCTAATCAGACATCTCCCCTTTCATTCCATAGCAAGTTCACCAGCAGCACAATGAGTTCTCTGCCATTCAGTGAGCCCCGACAGGGTCCTCTTCCTTGGACACTGTATCTCAGCATTAAGGATGATGACTGCTCCTTATATCTGCTATTTCTACATTTTTTAAAGTTTATTTTGAGAGAGAGAGCATGCACACCATCGGGCAAAGGACAGAGAGAGAGGAAGAGAGACAGAATCCCAAACAGGCTCTTCACTGTCAGTGCAGAGCCCAATTCGGGGCTCTACCTCACAAACTGTGAGATCATGACCTGAGAAGAGTTGGACGCTTAACCAACTGAGCCAGCTCGGTGCCCCTAGAATGGTCTTTACATCTCAACAGCCAACATCTTGTTACTCCAATCCTCTTATAGTTAACAATTCTTTATATTAAACTTTCCCTATTAAATTACTATGTGGTTTCTCCCTCCTGACGGTACCCAGACTCATACAAGTGTGTACTTTTTGATATCTGACTTTTGTTCATTCAGCATATTTTTTATATTCATCCATATTGTGGTATCGATAGCTTATTTCTTTTCACTGTTAAGTAGTATTCCCTTAGATAATATCACATACTTTGTTTAGCCATTCTCCTAATGATGAACACCTGGATTGTTTTCAGTTTGGAACAATTATGAATAAAGCTATTATAAACATGCTTTCACAAGTCTTTTCTAAACACTTTTTATTTTAGGATAACTTTTGATTTACAGAAAAGTTGCAAAGATAATAGAGGTCCTGTATATTCCTCATCGAATTTGTTTCTTCTTATGTAATCATTACACATTGCTGTAGTACATTTCACAAAACAAAGAAGCCAACATCGATACACTGCTGTGAACTGAAGTCCAGATTTTTCAGTGCTTTAATGTTCTTTTTTCTTTTCCAGCATCCAGTCCAGTGTGTGTACCACTGCATTTTGTTGTCATGTCTCCCTAGTCTCCCCTGGTCTGTGGCAAGTTCTCAGTTTTTTCTTGTTTTTTTAAGACCCAGACAGAATTGAGAAACAATGGTCAGTTGTTTTGCAGAATGATCTTGATTTATCTGATGGTTTTCTCATGATTATGCCAGAATGATGGGTTCTGACATCCATAGAGATGAAGAAATCCATAGAGATGACTCTTCTCATCACATCATATCAGGCAGCGCATGATGAAATCTTGATCCTCTTGTAGCAATTGCCAGGTTTCTCCATTTTTTTAATTGAAATATAATTAACATACAGTGTTATATTAGTTTCAAGTATACAAAATAATGATCAACAGCTTTATACATATTACTCGGTGCTCAGCAAGGTAAATGTACTTTTAATCCCCTTTATCTGTTTCACCCCATTTTAAAGCTACTATTTTCCCTTCCAAACTCTAAATGATTCAATATTCAGCCTGCCCTCAAAGAGGGAGATCACACCCTACCTCCTAAGGGTATCCACATACATTATTTGAAATTTTTTTTGTACATAAGATTATCTCTTCTCCATTTATTTATTCAATTATTTATTTATATCCCTATGGATTGATATATACTTTATACTTTGGATTGTAATCCAAACTATGCTATTTTGTTGTCAATTGGTTCCATCTTTAGCCATTGACCCCGTATCTCTTCGACATGCCTTCATCCTTTGAAGCACCTCCTTACTTTCTGGCACGGCAAAATGCCCCAGAATCATTTGTATGTTTCCTTACCCAGCCTAAGAATTAGCCATTTCTCTAAGGAGCCCTGATTCCTTTTATTTAGAATGGTATTTAGAAATCAAGGCCTGAGCCCTGGGTATATGTACTGCTATGGAGTTGTCATGGTTTCTGGGACCTCTCCACAGACAGAATTAGATAATATATGTATGTATATTGACCCAGGAATTCATACATATCTATAATTGCCTGTGTAGTTATCTACCTCTATAAGTAAGCATTAGTACCTACTGACGTCTGTAACACCAATCCAGTACCACAGAGTTTATTCCAGCCCTTCCTTCTGACAGTGAGAAACCTTGCTCCCCCTACTCATCATCCATTTACTTAGTTCTTCAACCTCAATATACATTTAAACTAGTTCCATAATTATTAACATATACACTTAGTATAAGCCTTTTCAAGGACATAGGTTTTTATTTCCCCTAAACAAGGAATGCAATTGCTGATCACAGGGTAAAATGTATGTTTAGTTTTATAAAAACATGCCCAATTTTTTTCAAAGCAGTTGTACCATTTTAAGAGCTATATTTTTAAAAAACTTAGATTACTTCCAGGTTAAAACTCTTCAATGGATTTCCATTTTAGTCAGAATTAAATCCAAACTCTTAACCTGTATACAAAGTCCTATCTGATTTGATCCCTACCTATTTTTTTTTCCAACCTTATCTCTTGCCATCTTTCCTTCACTGTGTTTCAGCCACTCTGGATTTTTAAAAATGTTTTGTTAAAGTCTCAAAAACTAAGATGTCTTCGAGCCTTGGGGTCTTCATTTTTGCTAATTCTTCTGCCCTGAATATTTTCCTTCCTTCACTGATAGATAGTATTCTTCAGGGCTCCACAGTCTTCAGTTTACAGATACCCTCCTTATATAGATCACTATTGCCCGTTTAATCCAATGTAGCTTTTTCCTGTTATTGTGTCTTTTTCTTAAGTTTATTCACTTACTTTGAGAGAAAGCACATAAGCAGGATAGGGGCAGAGAGAGAGAGAGAGAGAATCCCGAGCAGGCTCTGGGCTGTCATCACACAGCCCAACACAAGGTTCGATCTCAGGAACTGTGAGATCATGACCTGAGCCAAAATCAAGAGTCAGACATTTAACCAGTTGAGCCACCCAGGCGTCCCTCCTGTTGTTTCCTTTTAAAGCAAGTTTTTCACATTTAGTAATTTCACTTGACAACTCACCACAACTGGTAGTGAATGTTTTTATTTGCTTGTTTGCTTATATTTTTATCTTTGCCATTAGACTATAATATGCATGACAGTAGGAAACATATGTACTGTGTTCATTCTATATTCAGAAACTAGAACAATGCCTATACAAGTGGTGCTCAATAAAAGTCTGCCAAAAGAATAAACATATGAATTAAAAGAGGAGTTCTAAATTTTTATGTAATTAAATCTGTCAGTCTTCTTCAATAACTTTTGTTTTGCACCACACTAAGCCCTTTCCAGAAGACTATAAAAATGACCTCCAATAGTTTTTCTAGTACTTTTATAATTATGTCTTAAAACTTCAATGCACATAAAACTGATGTTTGTGATGAGAGGAAGTAGATTCATAGTTCTTTTTAAAAACAACTAGTAATTTTCCCAGGACCATTTGTTAAACAGTCTATCTTGGTTTTTGGTTTCAAATGTGTCCTTTTTATATACTCATTTCTTGTATATACAAAGGTATGTTTCTGGAAGTGTGGCATTTCATTGATGTATTTATCTATCTTTGTAAAAGCACCACACTGTTATGAGTAACATAGCTTCTTAATATGCTAGAGCCAAACACACCATCTATCACCACCAGCACAACTATTTTTTGTCTATTCTCAAACACTTCTTTGAAATCAAATTAAGTCCCTCTTCCTCCTCCAAAAAAAGAGAAGGACCTTGGAATTTCACTGATATTTCACTGAATATACTTAATAATTTCAGAAAACTAAAACTTTTATTATCTTTCTACTCAGAAAAATGGTGAATGTCTCCATTTTCTCAGATTTTCTTTTATGAAATTCATTCTTAATATAGTCGCATATGATTCATTTTCAGAGCATTTATATATACATATAAATGTATATAATATATATAAGTAATTATATACACATATTTATATATATTTAAATATATTTACATATAAATATCATATTTAAATATATATATATTATATATTCAGAAGAAACTTCCAAGATCGTCAGTGGCTACAACATGTGCTTCAGCACCATGCAATTCTTTTTTTTTTTTTATAAATAGTTTATTGTCAAATTAGTTTCCACATAACACCCAGTGCTCATCCCCACAAGTGTCCTCCTCCATGCCCACCCCTCCTCCCCCCCACATCCATCAGTCCTCAGTTTTTGTCAGCATTCAAGAGTCTCTCATGGTTTGCCTCTCTCCCTTTCCCCCACCATTTCCACCCTTCTTCTCCCCCTTGGTCCTCTGTTAAGTTCCTCCTAATCCTCCTATACGTGCAAACATATGATATTTGTCCTTCTCTGCCTGACTTATTTCGCTCAGCATAACACCCTCAAGGTCCATCCATGTTGCTACACATGGCCAGATTTCATTGCTTCTCATTGCCATGTAGTATTCCATGGTATAGATAAACCACATCTTCTTGATCCATTCATCTGTTGATGGACACTTAGGCTCTTTCCATGTTTTAGCTATTGTGGAGAGTGCTGCTATGAACATTGGGGTACATGTGCTCCTATGCATCAGCATTTCTGTATCCCTTGGGTAAATTCCTAGCAGTGCTATTGCTGGGTCATAGGGGAGTTCTATTGTTAGTTTCCTGAGGAACCTCCACACTGTTTTCCAGAGGGGCTGTACCAGTTTACATTCCCACCAACAGTGTAGGAGGGTGCCCGTTTCTCCACATCCTCGCCAGCATCTAGAGTTCTCTGATTGGCTCATTTTAGCCACTCTGACTGGCGTGAGGTGGTATCTCAGTGTGGTTTTGATTTGTATTTCCCTGATGAGGAGGGATGCTGAGCATCGTTTCATGTGTCTGTTGGCCATCTGGATGTCCTCTTTGGAGAAGTGTCTGTTCATATCTTCTGCGCATTTCTTCACTGGGTTGTTTGTGTTTCGGGAGTGTAGTTTGGTGAGTTCCTTGTAGATTCTGGATATCAACCCTTTATCTGATATGTCATTTGCAACTATCTTTTCCCATTCCGTTGGTTGCCTGTTAGTTTTGTGGGTTGTTTCCTTGGCTGTGCAGAAGCTTTTAATCTTGATGAGGTCCCAACAGTTTATTTTTGCTCTTGATTCCCTTGCTTTTGGGTATGTGTCAAGTAAGAAGTTGCTGCGGTGGAGGTCAAGGAGGTTGTTTCCTGCTTTCTCCTCTAGGGTGTTGATAGTTTCCTGTCTCACGTTCAGGTCCTTTATCCATTTTAAGTTTATTTTTGTGCATAGCACCATGCAATTCTTTCACGCTTTTGCTGCTGAGGTAGTCACTCCCTCCAGAGGAATAATCAATAATATACACAGATAATGACTTGGCTAATGACACAACGGTCTTCTGGGAAGAATGTCAAAGGATTCTTATAACTGCGCTGTTCCTCAATCTCCCTACCTGTGTGAAACACTTTTGTAATGGTGAATATACTGACCATTATCTATAACATCTTGCAAACCTGTACATTTCATAAGGCTGTCTCAGATATTTGACTGTTCTGATGCTCCCTGTTAATAAAGAAGATCGATATAAGTCTTTACAAAGGAACATTCACCTCACAGCCCAGTATTATGCAGTTTTTTAAAATCATTGCTCTTTTTTTCAATGTTTTTATCATTGTTTCTGAAACACAATAATTACTTAATGCTTGCTAAATTAAAGAATGGATTATTTCCAACGATTTATTTCTCCTGGTAACAGGGGGCCATAACTATACTTAAAATACTTTCTTTATATATATATATTTTTTTATTTATTTCTAGGAGAGAGAGAGAGAGACAGCGTGAGCAGGGGAGTGTCAGAGAGAGAGGGAGACACAGACTCTGAAGCAGGCTCCAGGCTCTGAGCTGGCAGTCAGCACAGAGCCCGACGCGGGGCTCGAACCCACGAACCGCGAGATCATGACCTAAGTGAAAGCCGGAAGCTTAACCGACTAAGCCACGCAGGCGCCCCATTAAAACACTTTCTATTACAGAGATATAGTAAAAGAAAAACCTTTCTACTTACAGACTAATATCCTTTTCTGAGAAATACATGTTCACGAAATTTATTTTGCTTATGGTAACCACTCCCTTGCAAAAAAGTGTTACATAATTGAGTCGGGAACAGTAGGGGGTATGTGTATGTGTGTGTGTGAACACACGCACATGTGCATACACACAAGTGCATACGTGTAAAATCAATTTCTGTAGATGGGTAACTTTAATAGCCAACAATTGTCTGTGACTATTTCTTAGCTACAAGGACAAAGGGGAAAAAAAAGGTCTTTCATATCAAAATATTCTCACCTATCCAAAAAACAAACCTTAAAACGAAAGATTTGGCTAAACCAATACTATAAGAAGCTTTGATATTCATGGGTTCATCCTTTTGCTAGTGGAAATACAGATTTTACAGATTTTATTCATTTACTCTAATCCAGTAGATGGTGCTACATGTCTGTATATGTAAAGTACCGCAAATGTATTTTTTTCTTTTCTATCTTTTCTCCTTTTTAGCCAGAACTCTCATCAAGGTTTACTATTATAATAAAGCTCATTATTCCTGACATCTGAGCCAAATCTCTGCGTGTAGCATTAAAGATGTACTTAAGAAGAAAACCCCCCAGAAATCATTGTGGACCAAATACCAACCAAACAATCTATTAACAGGGTTTTTGTGTGTGGGGGGGGGTTTTTTGTCCTCAGCTCCTTCCCACTCTAAAATGACAAAATCTTCAGTGTCACAGAGAATTGTATGTCATCCATTAAAAACATCCAGATGCTGGGTCAGAATTCCTCTTATTCTTCTAAATATTGCTACTTGCTATTATTATGAAGCAACCATAAAACTGATAATAAGCAACAATGAAAGTTTAAATTTAGGATTGTAATGGGTAGACCAATATGTAAATTTACCATGTCAGAAGATAAAAGATGGCAAAAACATAGGTATATAAAGATAAAATTTATTGTTAAATCAGCAATTAAGCTTAACCATATAGATTTTTTCTTTGTGAATCATCAAAACCTGAAAGCTTTAGAAAAGTAGAGACCCTATATAGGTATCAGCACAAATAATCTGTATCACCCAGCAAGCTGCAGATGGTTAATTTATGTTAATTACATATTATAAACACAACTAAACTTGACATATAATCTGAATCAGAAGTTATATATTTTTTGTCTCCTTTTGCTGTGCAGATTGTAATGCTATTAGCTAACAAATTCAAAATGCTTTGAAATCATTGTAGTATAAATCAAGGATAAGGGGACATCAACTACTACTATAAAAATTAGAACATTTTCAGTACTGTATTAATTTATTATATTAAATTTTGATTCAGTTAACTTTGATATGATTTCATAATGTCCTTTCACATTATTTAAATTTTTTTACTCCTTTCATTGTATCCAAAGAAAAAGGAGAGCTGTAGTCACTAATTTCAGACGAGTTCTATACATAATATGGGTATTAATAATCTGCTGACCAAAGGCTTAATAAAATGATTTTATTCAGTGAATTAGATCACTCTAAGGACTAGATTTTAATACAAATATAAGGGAGTCAAAAGTAACCTTTCAGTTGACTATTTTGTCATTTATGCTTTCCTTTATTCATATTTTCATTACCTCTTTGACCAGTCCTTGAACAAAGGAGGTCAAAGGCACTCTTTGACCAGTGCCTTTTGAAGGAGGCAAAATTGAATCAATTATTCCTAAGCAGGCTACACAACATGAAAAAGCCATGATCTTAATCTAGGAATGACATCTTGATGACAAAGGCAAAAAAAAAAAATACACACACACACACACAATTCATATGGTCAATTATAATATAAGGTAAAGTAATATAAATCAACTTATATGTCTACTGAGAGCAAGGTCAGGGTTGGGTGCCACTAAATCTCCTTTGTAACTAGCTTAACTGGAAGCAGTAACATTGACCCAATAACTAGATGAGCCACAGGAACACAACGTCTTAAAGGAAGTGGCTTTTTATCTTTCTGAGATATGATATTGGACATAAGCAGAGTTTTTCATTCATAAAAGAAACATCACATTTCTTAAAACATTGGCCGAGCCCAGGGTGCCTGGATGGCTTAGTCAGTTGAGTGTCTGACTCTTGGTTTTGGCTCAGGTCATGATCTCATGGTTTGTGAGTTCAAGCCCTATATCAGGCTCTGTGTTGACAGTGTAGAGCCTGCTTGGGATTCTCTCCTCCGTTTCTCTTTGCCCCTCTACCACTCGCTCTCTCTGTTTCTCTCTCAAAAATAAATAAACTTTAAAAAATATTTTAATTTAAAAAAATTGACCTAACGCTTAAGTTACAAAATTGACAATGCAGTTATTCTTTTCCTCAGAGAGTTTAACCATTAAGTAGAGAAACCAACCATTAAGTAGAGAAGCTGCCTCCTAACTGGTAATTGCCTTCTTACTTGACCTGTCTAATACCGTCACCGCACCTCAGCAAAAAAAGATCTTTCTAAATCTCAAATCTCAGTACATCATCCTTCCCAATTAAAAACCTCTCCTCAGCTCAGTGGCTTCCTTAACATGGTTTACAAGGTCCTCACAAACTGGCCCTGCTTCCTCCCCAGTCTCATCTCTAACTCTCCTTCACCTTACACTGGGGATTCTAGCTCAAATAAATTTGTTCACTTTTCCTCAAGGTCTCTCCTACTTCAAGCCTTAGCATATCTGTTTCTTCTGCCTGGGCACTCTTCCCATATTTGCTCAGCAAATGTCAACTTTCCCTGACCTATATGTGCTTCCCCAGCATCATGTTTTCACTGTCATGGCACTTACACTTTTTACTTCTCCACATCCTCTGTTACTCTATAAGCGGCATAAGTCAGAGACTGTCTAGCTTATTTAACCCTGGCTTCCCAGCATTAAGCACACAGTAGACATTCACTCACTGATTCATTGCATAGTCATAAGCACCTAATGTGTGACATGCTCCCTGTAATAAGTGATGGGGACATGTATCAGTGAACAGAACAAACTAGGATGCTACCTTCCATAACTTTTATCAAATTAACTAAAGTAGACCAAGTGCATACAGTTTGGAAAAGCAATCAGGAATCATCAGAAAAAGCATGTCTGTCTCCGGTGGGAAGGGATCAGGGATAGATGAGTCACGTATTGAATAGGATCTTACCTGAAACTTCAAAGATGAGATACAAAGGATCCTGGTGAAAAGTTGAGGAAAAAAGTTGTGGAAAATCTTGAACCTGGGATATAAAGGGAGGTGAGAAATTACAAGTAGTTCAACACTGCTGAATGGGGAATGGGGTGATTTTTGTGGCGTAGCATTTGCCTAGGAGAGTAACAGGAGATGAGGCAGGGAACGTCGAAAGGTACCAGCTCCCAAAAATATTTTCTTGTAAATAGGGATACATCAAATAATTGTGATTGGGAGACACAAATGGAAAAGAGATTAGTAATGAGGATCTGAAATAAAAGAAGCAGACAGTAAGACTTTGAGACTTTTTGGAGGTAGGACTAACCAAGAAAATAGTCTCCTCATCCTGTGGGAAATATCAGGGACCAGTGGGCTTGGGATAAGAAAAGCTAGCTCCAAAATCTGCCAGCAATACTGTGCCACAAATAGCAAAGTTTTCAAAATTCCTTAAAATTATACTGCCAAACTGTAAATGTGTTTTCACCTAGCTTTCCAAATCTTATGGATTCTCCCATGTATTTGACAATCCTACTCTTTAAGTCATCAGAGTACATAGTAACATCCACAGGTACCTGCATGTTTGTGTATATCATGAGAGTGTTATTATCCAGGGTCTATGGTAGACACAGAAAGACAGAGAGAGGAAGTATACAACCTGTGTCTTATGCTGTCCTAGCAATTAGTGAAAGAAATATTGGTAATGGACTGGTAATGGGCCCCTCTGCATCTAGCATTGCTTTTCAAAGTAACACAAAGATTCCTTCATTCCCTTCTTTGTTCTTTTCTAAACTTTTCTATACCTTTATATCGAGCATGAATTATTTTTAAAATCAGAAGGAAAACACTTTTAACAACAATATCCAACCCCCCAGAATCCTTAGGAAGTAAAGAGGAGTAGTGAAAACAGTAAACAAAAACATACCCACCATATAACTACTATATAGAAAAACAAAGGGTAAAGATACAAGGAAGTGTGTGTTTGTCACGATGCTGTACACACCATCCATGTGAACCCAGTATAAAAACAAGGCTGGTATGGGATTGCAGCCTGCACCTTCTATACTGCTATATGGAAAAATCACCACTCCATAGGGCTAAGAAACTTGGCTTATAGTTCAAGCTTTAAAAGACACTGTAGAAAGATGGCCTGCTTTTATTCAATGAACTATAGCTGTCCACGTAATATGTCATTAAGTTTACTCAAAGCATTTTTTTCAGCTGTCAATGTGTTTCTTAGCCTGCATTTGGCTATCTTTCAGATACCAAAGGAGGAAACAGGGATTATTCCTTGTTTTTTTGCCCTGGAAGAACTAATTGCTGCCTGTTACTTTAGTGAATTGTGTTTGGAAGTAATATTCACATACAATCTACTCAGTTTAGTCGAAAGTTGATGATGTCTGCATATACATGCACCTAGATAGTTGGAAGTGGTTGAAACTGCCTGACAGATGTCATCAGTGTTGAGACATCTGTGAAGGTATACTGAATCTTTCCTTTTGCAATCTGTTCAGTGTGCCTGCCTATACTCTGCTGTGGACTTAGAATTTTATGCTATTCATTGTTTTTCATTCTGCTGACACTGAATGCTGATTTCTTGTTATTTCCATGTCATTATCTTACTCCAAACTCCTTTGTGAATGAGTTTCTTAAGTTTCAGTGAGGATTTCTGAAAATACAAACTATTCTACCCTCTTTCTTTTAACTCTACCTCTCACTGAGGTTCACATAAGGGTAGCTAGTAATGGTAGGAGAAAAAGAGAGAGAGAGAGATGCACACATTAACCAACAGTTTTCTTTTATGAACAAGAAAATTGGCCGTTTTCCTATTAGCATATGAGGAACCTAAGAATGTCTCTTGTTGTCAAGGCAACAGCTGTTCCTTGGGTAGCTGCAATAGAAAGGAAGCCAGAGCAATCTTTGTAGGATCAAGTCTTTTTTATCATCAAATCATAGAAAGGAGCCTTGAGAGTCTACCCAGCCAATTCTCCTGCCTTTAGTTAATACCTACTAAAATAATTTAAAACCAATACAAAAAAGTCCTATTTTAAATAATTCTGAAGAGATTACATAGCTTTTGTTGGTAATCATTTGCAATGTTTTATGGTTCATATTACTAATAATTTTTTCAGTCTTTCCGACTTAAATCTTCCATGCTGAGTTTGAAATCCACTTCCTATAGTTCTATTCTCAGTAGAAATAAACAACTGCACACTTTTCTTTCTAAGAGAGTCTTGTTCGTACTTGAAAGAATATCAAAATTGCCTGACTTAAATTCCCCAGAGTGAATAATGCTAGGTCCTTTTATCTTTCCAGCCATTTGTATTATAGATCTCTGATGACATCTTATACTCTGCAAGATGCTCTCTAATTAGGGAATCCAATCCACCCTATTACTTATAGAAAGCTCATCAGTGGTGCCCAAAAAGAGAAGGATACCACCCCATTGTCAGTTTATCAACTCAAGTCTCCTAGGTCAATATTAGTTGTAGAATTATATTCATCATAAGTTTTTGTTTGTTTTGCTTTTTGGGGTGTTTTTTTGTTTGTTTTTTTGCACAGACTGGTAAATACAACTTTTGCTTCCTAGTTTAAGCATAATCTCATTCCCCATTTGGCACTTAGGCAAATGATTTTATTTTCAGGTAGCCATCTACTACTTTTCGTTGTAGAATCATGTTTTCTTGGTTCTTCCTTTCAAGATGAAGTTTGCTCACTCTCTCCCTCATACTGGCAGGTTTAATGAACATACTTTCTGCCCTCGCTGTCCATGTCACTAATTAACATATGCTGAGCAGTCCCAGGAAGGCATTCTGAAAATACGTATTAAAAGGGGTCTATGTTGATCAGCCATGCACAAAAAATGTATTGCCCAAAACCAGTTATTTCCTTTTTCTCTCTGGATTTCCTGTGTCATTTTGACCTATTACCTTAGTGCCTCAGCCATGGATGACATACTTTCTGGTCCTAATTTTTCTTATCTTTAAAATGGAGGGGCATCTGGGTGGCTCCATCAGTTAACATTGACATTGACAGCACATTATCTGCTTGCGATTCTCTCTCTCCTTTTCTCTCTGCCCCTCCCCCATTTGTGTGTGTGTGTGTGTGTGTGTGTGTGTATGCACGCGCGCAAGTGCACACACACACACACACACACACACTGTCTCCCTCTCTCAAAATAAACTTTAAAGACATATATACATACATAAAAATAAATAAAATAGAGACACTACAAACATTAATAGTTCACATTTATGGATCCCATTCTCTATGCTAGACACTATACTAAGCACTTTATTTATATCAACTTGTCTTAGCCTCACAGCATTCCAGTGAAGTAGATATTGTCAGTCCCATTTTACAAAAAGGAAAATAAGCTTAACATGGTCAAGATATCATGGTTACTGAGTGAAAAACCAGAATTTGAGATATGGTGGGCTGGCCTCCCATACTTTTAGCCACTTTGCTATGGGAGAACAGGAAAGTGGGTACTCCACTTACATCCTGCTATAATAACTGTACATCAGTAGAATCTTTCTGCAAAGTAATTTGGTAATATGCATGTAAATCCTTTAAAAATGCATGTCTTTTGCTCCAGTATTTATTTTTTCATTTACTAAACATTTATTTGGTACTTACTATGTGTCAGGCACTGCTCTAAGCATTTTTCATAAATTAAAAATGAACCTTTGTGACAACACTGTAAAGTACTAATATCTCTATTTTACAGAAAAGCAAATTGGGACACTTAGAAATTGAGAAATTTTCTCAAAGTGAAACTTTGAAATGTAAAGCTGGGTTGTGGCTGCAGAATTGATATATTGGTAAGAGAAGACAGTAAATAAGATAATACTATGGTAGATCTATTTTTATTTAAAAAAATAAAAACTTACATATGGGCACAAAAAACAGACTAGAAGAATATAGTAAGAAAATCAACAGTAGTCTCTGAGTTATGAATAGGTGATAATTTTTCTTAAATATATTTGTATTTTTCTTTCTTTTTTTTACTATGAAAATATGCTTCTTTTCTAAATAGCAATTCTTTAAAAGCAACCTGAAGATAATCTAATAGAAGATCTCTGGGGTCTTTTTGACAGCAGGACAGAGCTTACATTATCTAAGCGTACATGATCAACCAGGCTTGGAACAAATTTTAACTGGAAATCTAGTCTCCCTAGTCCACCTTTTTTTTTTCCATTTTATTTATTTGTTTAAAATTTAAATCCAAGTTAGCTAACATAGAGTGTAATACTTTTAGGAACAGAACTGAGTGATTCATCACTTACATATAATACCCAGTCCTCATCCCAACAAGTGCCCTCCCTAATGCCCCTCATCCATTTAGCCCTTCTCCCTACCCAACACCCTGTCAGCAACTCTCAGTTTGTTCTTTGTATTTAAAAGTCTCTTATGGTTTGCCTTCCTCTCTGTTTTTATATTATTTTTGCTTCCCTTCCTTGATGTTCATCTGTTTTGTATCTCAAATCCCACATACAAGTGAAATTATAGATATTTGTCTTTCTCTGACTTGTTTCACTTAGCATAATACACTCTAGTTCCATCCACATTGTTGCAAATGGCAAGATTTTTTCCGTTTTGATCATTGAGCAATATACTAATACACACACACACACACACACACACACACACCCCACATCTTTATCTATTCAGCAGTCAATAGACATTTGGGCTCTTTCCATACTTTGGCTATTGTTTATAGCACTGCTATAAACATTGGGGTGCATGTGCCCCTTTGAATCAGCATTTATTCTTAGTGTAATTGCTGGGTCATAAGGTAGTTCTTTTTTTAATTTTTTGAGGAAACTCCATACTGTTTTCCAGAGTGACTGTATCAGTTTGGATTCCCACCAGCAGAGCAAAATGGTTCCTCATTCTCTGCATCCTCACCAACATCTGTTGTTGCCTGAGTTGTTAATATTCGCCATTCTGACAGGGGTGAGGTGGTATCTCATTGTGGTTTTGATTTGTATTTCCCTGAAGATGAGTGATGTTGAGCATCTTTTCATGTATCTGTTAGCCATCTAGATGTCTTCTTTGGGAAAACATCTACTCATGTCTTTTGCCCATTCTTCACTGGGCTTATTTGTTGTTTGGGTGTTGAGTTTGAGAAGTGATTTATAGATTTTTAGTATCTAAAAGTTTTAGATACTAAACTAAACTATACTTTATCTGATATATCATTTGCAAATATCTTCTCCCATTCTGTCAGTTGCCTTTTAGTTTTGTTGACTGTTCCCTTCACTGTGCAGAAGCTTTTTATCTTAATGAAGTCCCAATAGTTTATTTCTGCTTTTGTTTCCCTGGACTCTGGAGACATGTCAAGTAAGAAGTTACTGTGGCTGAAGTCAAAGAGGTTGTTGCCTGTTTTCTCCTCCAGGATTTTGATGGCTTCCTGTCTTACATTTAGGTCTTTCATCCATTTTGAGCTTATTTTTGTGTATGGTGTAAGAAAGTGGTCCAGGTTCATTCTTCTGCGTAGCTTTCCAGTTTTTCCAACACCATCTGCTGAAAAGACTGTCTTTTTCCATTGGATATTCTTTCCTGCTTTGTCAAAAGTTAGTTGGCCATACATTTACAGATCCATTTCTAGCTTTTCTATTCTGTTCCATTGATCCATGTGTCTGTTTTTGTGCCAATACCATACTGTCTTGATGATTACAGTTTTGTAATACAGCTTGAAGTCTGGAATTTTGATGCCTCCAGGTTTGGTTTTCTTTCTCAGGATTGCTTTGGCTATTTGGGGTCTTTTCTGATTCCATACAAATTTTAGGAATGTTTGTTCTAGCTCTGTGAAGAATGCGATGTTATTTTGATAGGGTTTGCCACATCCTTTATTGATATCAGGCTAGCAAGCAAGGAAGATTACTTGATTAACTTTAATGAAGATTTTATGTGATCTAGTAACAACTCCTAATTTATTGATTTGGGAAAGCTCACTTAACATGACAAGCCATTTAATTCCTCTTACTACATTCCTGGGTTATGCTAAAGGGGTTTGTGATTCTAAGATAGAGAAATGGTTAAGAGCCTGGCTCCAGGGATCAGGCTTCTATAAATTCCATCCTTAAATCCACCCCCACATGAACTCTCCAGGCTTTATTTTTCTCATCAATAAAATGGGAATACCATAGCACTAAGGACATAGGGCTTTTGAGAGAATTTATTGAGATAATGCGTATTAAACACCACTTTATCATGTACATAGTTATTACACAGTAAATGATAACTGTTTTTATTATCATTTATTACTGCTTAATGTTCATTTAAAAAGTACATATTACACCTGGGTGGTTCACTCAGTTAAGCATCCAACTCTTGACTTGGGCTCAGGTCATGATCTCACTGTTCATGAGTTTGAGTCCTGCATTGGGCTCAGCACTGGCAGTGTGGAGTCTGCTTCGATTCTCTCTCTCTCTGCCCTTCCCCTGCTTGTTATTTCTCTCTCTCTAAAAATAAATAAACGTTAATTTTTTTTTAATTTAAGTACATTTGAGAGGCTCCTGGATGGCTCATTAAGTTGCGCATCTGACTTGATTTCAGCTCACATCATGATCCAAGGGTCTTGGGAATGGAGGCCCCCCTCACACTGCACTGAGCATGGAGCCCACTTAAGATTCTCTCTCTCTCTTCCTCTGACCCCTCCCCCACCTGAGCTTTCTCTCTCTAAAATTACAAAACTTTTAATTTTTTAAAAAATAGTACATTTGAGGTTCTCTAGTAAAAGTTACCATGCACTTTTAAAAAAATGTTTATTTTTGGGGCGCCTGGGTGGCTTAGTTGATTAAGCGTCCGACTTTCGCTTAGGTCATGATCTCGCGGTTCGTGGGTTCGAGCCCCGCGTCGGGCTCTGTGCTGACTGCCAGCTCAGAGCCTGGAGCCTGTTTCAGTCTGTGACTCCCTCTCTCTCTGACCCTCTCCTGCTCACGCTGTCTCTCTCTCTCTCCCTCTCTCCTAGAAATAAATAAAAATATTAAAAAAAAAAAAGAAAAAAAATGTTTATTTTTGAGAGAAAGAGAGAGAGAGAGCATAGCAGGGTAGGGGCAGAGAGAGGGGGATAAAGGATCCAAAGTGGGCTCTGTGCTGATAGCACTGAGACCAATGTGGGGCTCAAACTCGTGAACTGCAAGATCATGCCCTGAGCCAAAGTCAGACACTCAACAAACAGAACCACCCAGGTGCCCTACCATGCACTTTTGAAGTAGTATTCCCACCTGAAGAATTTAAATTTTTCTTTAGTAGATTTTAAAAAGCAAGGCATCACATATAACCAGAAATATTTAAACATATTAAACTGTCAATATTTTAAATGACCTTCATGTTTTCTAAGGCCAGTTTTAATAATCAATGTGATTACTATACCTATATTGGTTAATAATGAACCATTTTTATGAACTGTTCAGAATCCATAGTCGGCCTATATTGTTTTGACAATGCCACAGACTGTTTGCTTTTGCATACAGATACAGTCTTGAATCAAAATGTGGACCCTCATATACCCTAATCCTCATCTGATACCCATGCTGTATTGCTTAACTACTGCCAATTTCCATGGGAAAGAAATATCAGGTTAATTTCTGTGTCCTATAGACAAAAAAAGATCAGTGAAATAGCTCTATCCTTTACCACAGTAGAGCTATTTCCAAGATAGACTCCTTCCATGTTTCCATGTAGGGAGTAATGAATGAGTGTGCATACGTGTGCATACACACGCACGCACACTAAACGTCTTTTCAATAAAATAAATTAAGGGAGTGGCATTTCCATCCTTCTAACACTATTTTACCTGAATTCAAAAGAAACAGCTTTGGGAAAATTCTTGCCGTCTTTTGCCAATAGAGTTGTTACACCAAAATCTGAACTGGCTTTTCAACTGGATTTGGTCGTGTGAGTCAAAGCAGAGCTTGGGTTGCTGTACGTCTCCCTGCTCTCCCCACATTAGTTGAGCCTCACTGCTCTTCACCATAATCCTCCCAGCCCCACTCTGCACGTTGGTTGAGCCTCACTGCTCCAACAAGTAATGCACTTCTAACACAATGGGGGACGGCAGGGGAAGTGTGGGGAAAATCAGATAATGTAGACACAAGCTTGACAGACTTGCTTCTCTTCGAGTGCCACATTATGAACTGGCCAAGTGAAACATGAAGGTATTATCCTGTCTTATCTGGTGGTTGAAAGGGGTGCATCCTTCTTAATGGCATGGTTTTCGGCTTGTTGCCAAGGATTCTCATTTTAGCTGCTTCGCATATTCACTCAGAATGCTGTCTCCTCACCTCTGTTAGCTGTTTTGACTCAAACCTGCTCCAAGATGAGAGAAGAGAACCTTTCAGGACCAGGTAATGTCTCTGCCAAATGGGTTATATGAAGAGCAGGTCAATTCTGAAACCGAATTAGAAATGCCTGCAACTGTAAGGAGTTTAGGGACTCCAGGTTGCCCTAAAGACTAGATTTCATAGTTTTTCTCACTCCCATGCATCTCCACAGGACTGGATTTAGTCTTCTCTAAAGAAACATGTCATTCTGGGATTACTATCTTCCTATTTTAGAGACGAGAATATAGACACCCAGTCTATACACCCAGAATATAGACACACACGTGTGCACATGCATGCATGCACACACACACACACTCTTCAGAGTCTGCTTCCACATGCTCCACAAGTGAACATAATGCCTAATGTAGAGTTTGGGAATGACTGCCCACAACATTCCTATAGTTCCATCTAGAGACAAACTCAAGGGCAAGCTTTTTATTTTTTTTATTTTTTTTAATTTATTTTTTATTTTATTTTTTTTAGCAAGGGGCAAACTTTTTAAATTTATGAGTCACTCTAACAGAGCAAAAACAAAGTTCCCCTTATTGCTGACAATAATTAGAATAAAATATATAGCATGACTTTTGAAAAGATACCCAAAATAGGTACCTAGCTTTTATTAAATGTTATAACTAAAGGTCTTAGTTTGCCAGACCAGTGTCATTAGCCTTTTTACATCACAATTAATTCTACAAAAACCACCACACAGACCATCATCCAGCTGTTGTTTGTATAACCCTAAAGAAAATTACTTACTTAAGGTATCTGAGATTCAGTTTCACTATGGGTAAAACGTATTCTCTGCTTATCTCACAAAAATTTTCTAAGGATTAAAGTAAAAAGCCTTGCCCAATACCCAGTTGATGTATAGTAGGCACTCAACCCAGAGCGACTTTTTTCCCCTTCTCTATTTCTGTGCCTCCTTTACAACTAGACTTTGCTTTCCACTGGACCAGAGACCTTAATTTACCTATTTGTTCATGAAGCTAAATAGCCACTCTGTTCAAGTAATGCATACCATCCTAGGAATTCAAAGGTCTTTTTAGGTAATATTTCATTAAACCACCTAAAAGTCTGATGTTGAAGGAGGCAAAGATTCTCATCTTCATTTTACATGCACTTGAATTCTTTGAGGTTATGTGCTTCCAAGAAAACAACCAATCTGTGACCAAGATGTAATTAAAACCCACGATTTCTAATTCCCAGGCTTTGACTCCAACCTCTGAAAATGCTTCAATTCAAAGAAACTAATGGCACTTTGGTCCCTGGAATTAGATCCTGTTATCAATGACTTCCACATGGAAAGATCATTCCAAAATGTGTAATTAACCAAGAAAATGCAAATAAACCAATTTGTACCTGCTATTTAGAGGTGAGACATAGAAATGGCTTGAGTTCATTATTTGAAAACTTAACCTTTTTCTGCTTCTAATGTAGCTCATGTTCTCTAGTTGTTCACATATTTTTTTCAAAAATTACATTTTTAGTGAAATATTTTAGATTATTTATGATTCTATTACCAGTGCAGAGCTTGGAATGGAGAGAGAAATACATGTTATCAAGCACAATGGGAAGAAAACCCTTCTTTCAATGACCTTTGGCAATTCAATTTAATAAGCATGTTTTAACTCTGCTGTGTACAAGGCCCTGTGCTGAGTGGAGTAGGAGTTAAGCTCTCAATCTAGCACAGCCAGGAACATGGTAGCCCTTAGACAATGTTATTGAATGATCATAGTGGAATGGGTAAATGCTTAATTATAACTTCTAAAAAGCAGACCATAATTGCATAATAAAACAAGTCTATAATGGTTGGTCTAGACAGACTGCCCAAAGGAAGAAATTTTTAAGCAGGACCTAAAATACTATTTCTTACAAGTAACAGAGATTCAACTCAAAACAGCTGAGAAAAAAGAGAGAGAGAGAGAGATTGATTATGGATTGGCATTATTAAAATAAAGACTGGAACACGGGAACTTTTAGTCTCTCCACCTCTCTTACCTGATTTTCTTTACATGTTGGGCTCATTACTTTCTGCCTGTGTGCTCTCTTTTTGTTTAGGGAATTTAGTCACTGACAGCTTTGGGCTAAACATCATTCCAAACTAATAACTCAGAATAAAAGAATCTATCTTGCCTACCTTCATTCCAAGAAGACCTTCTCAGTCAGTTGAACATCCGACTCTTTTTTTTTTTTTTAATGTTTTTTTATTTATTTCTAGGAGAGAGAGAGAAATACAGCGTGAGCAGGGGAGGGTCAGAGAGAGAAGGAGTCACAGACGGAAACAGGCTCCAGGCTCTGAGCTGGCAGTCAGCACAGAGCCCGACCGGGGCTCGAACCCACGAACCGCGAGATCATGACTTAAGCGAAAGTCGGACGCTTAACCGACTAAGCCACCAAGGCGCCCCAGAACATCCGACTCTTGATTCATCTCAGGGTCATGGGGTGGAGCCCTGCATTGGGCTCCACACTGAGCATAGAGCCTGTTCGAGATTCTCTTCTTCTCTCCCCCAGCCCCTCTCCCCTGCTTGCTCTCTCACTCCAAAGCCTATATTCTTTCCATTTTATTATATCTATGCTACATTGCTTCTGTTCCATTAGAAAACTATATTCTCAATGAAATAATAAACAATGAACTAAGGCTATAGCAGCCAGAATAGGAGGAAAAGACAGAATCAAGAGATGTTTAAAAAAGGGAAATAACAGTTCTCAGTGATTTTTTTTTGAGTCTTAAATATTGCAGAAACATAAGAAATCTTAGAAGATTATGAAATCAGGTTAATCTAAGTATATATAGGAGGAAACCCTGGCTGGAAGGGAAAAAATCATGTTCCATTTAAAGTGCGTATGGAATATCCAAATAGAGCCATCCAATGAGTTAACAATATAGTTCTGGTGATCCATAAGAAGATCACATTAGATATATAGACTTGAGACTAATATATCTATTCCAGTGTTTATAGCCTCTAGAGTGGATGAAATTGTTCACAGATGGCCCATAAAGTGAGAAATAAAAGATAGCAAAAGTTGAACCCACTAGACATGGAAACAGCAGCATTTAAAGAGTAGGCCTTTGTTCATGCTCCCTCCCTCTAGAGTGCTCTTTTCCCTGTGTCTACCTCATGAATGTATATTCATCTGTAATGACATGACACAATCATAATATTACTTCGAGGTTTTGTTGGATCTTTCATTCTTCATCATCTAATAGAACTGAATGGTTCAACCTTTGTGCCAAGCCCCTGGGACTTTGCACAATAATATTCTTATTGTAATTCTTATAATACTTTTATTCTGTAGCACTGAGAAGAAGAGCACAGACTACAGATTTAGAAAGACCTGGGTTGAATTTCCACTCTGTGATCCATTAGTTGTGTGGCCTTTGGCAAATTATCTAACCTCTTTTACGTCATGATTTTCTCCTATGTAAGACACAAAAAGGATGGTGGGAAGGAAGATACCTCCCTAGCAAGGTTATTTTGAGAAAAAAAAGGATACATATAAAGCTTTTGGTACAGTGACTAGCACACAGAAAGCACTGGACTAATAGTAGATATTATTTGTTTATAAATTTATTTCTACTTACCAGACTCTGTGTCTTACTCATCTCTGTATCTCTGTTTTCTGACAAAGTAACTGGCACCTGCCAGCCACTCAGGAAACGTGTGTGGAATTTATGCATGAGTAGAGATAAGTCAAAGAGGAGGGCAATCAGGAGAAAATGGAGACGTGGAAAGGAGGGAGAAGAGCATTTCAAAAAATATGGATGCTGAGCAATGCCAAATGCTCAGAAAGATCCAGTAGCACAAGGTCTGCAACTATGACATAAGGTTGGGCAGATAAGACTTGGATGATCATTGTAACAGCAATTCTAGTGAAATGTTGAGTTTCAAAGGAGATTATAGTGACTGTTGCGTAAGTGACAATGGAGGGGTTTTAAAGGCAGAATGTCTAGACAACTTTTGCAAGGTGACTGATAAAGGGACATAAAGAAATATGTAGGTAACCTGAAAGTGAAACAAATTGGATAGTTTTTTTAACAATAGAAAAAAATTTTAATACATATAACCAAAAGGGAGGACATGATTGTGTCAGGAAAAATATCCAAAACTTGGAAATGGGCATAAAAAATTATTTAATGTTCTCCTAGGACCCTCCGAGATTTATCTGCATTTGTAGCAATGTATAGTACCACCAATTAATTTTCTAATAACTATGTTATTCTGTAAAGGTGGAAGTTTACTTATAAAACAAACAAAAACCAAATAGTAATGCAAATTATTCTTGGTAATAGCAACAGAAATAAATTTTGTGCAGTAGAGATATAATTGACTTCTGCGCTGTAGAAAAGATAACCTCAAACATACCATTTTATTGCCCTAAAGAATATGAGCCAGTTTTCCATCTACTAGTGTGTTCATTTCTACATTCCTAACTACTTGTGCATATCTCTGCTTTTCAAAGTCTCCTTATACATGATCCTAATTGTTTCAATGACAGTCCTTCATTGATTAGTGAATTTAAAAAATTTTTTGCCAGGGAACCTGGGTGTTTCAGTCAGTTAAGCGTCCAACTTTGGCTAAGGTCATGATTTCACAGTTTGTGAGTTCAGGTTCAGAACCTGGAGCCTGCTTCGCATTCTGTGTCTCCCTCTCTCTCTGTCCCTCCTTCCCCCCCTCCCTCTCTCTCTTAGAAATAAACATATAAATTTTTTTGAAATTTTTTTTAAAAATTAAAAAAAGATACAAATATTTCTATTTTTACAATAAAAAGAGATTAAAACTTATCCTTTAGGGGCACCTAGGTGGCTCAGTTGGTTAAGCTTCTGACTTCGGCTCAGGTCATGACCTCGCGGTTCGTGGGTTCAAGCCCCGCATCAGGCTCTGTGCTGACAGCTAGCTCAGAGCCGGGAGCCTGCTTCAGATTCTGTGTCTCCCTCTCACTCTGACCCTCCCCTGTTCACACTGTTTTTCTCTCTCTCTCTCAGAAATAAATTTAAAAAAAATTTTTTTTCCTTTAACTTTAGCTTTTAGGGAAAAAAATATTTATCTGCATCTCTGTGGCTCTATATCATTTCAAATCTCAGTAAAGGCACTTTTTCTCCTTTGCTGTCAGATGGTTATAGAAAACAACCCTAAACCAAGTATGACGAATTAAAGCAACCTAGTCATCTAGAGTCCTCTCTTCTCAGTCAACACTAGACATCCATCACTAAGAGTTGCATATGTTGCTTCCTTGATGTTTTTCAAACTGCCCACTTATTGCCATCACCATCACTACGTCTAGTTCACCACCGTCTTCCTCAAGAATGACTTCACGGTCTTAACTTGTCTATGTACTTTCAGCCTTGCTGCCTCCCTGTCTCTCCATACAGCAAAGCTGAGTGATCATCCTGAAGTGCAGATCTGACCACGTAAAATCCCTCAGGGGCCTTTGATAATGCACCGCTCCGTGGATAAAGTCTCAACTGCTTAACACAGTTCATGAGAGCTTCATCTTTTGGTGTCTACTCACTTCTCCAGCCTTGTATCTTCTCACCTCCTCGTCATAATCTCTGCCCCAGCACATGGAAACACTAGCACCGGAACCCATAGAACATACCATGTTCTCACTCACCTCTTGCTCTTTGTACTTGCTAGTCTGTTGAATGGCCTAGAGCGTCTTTTCTTTCTCCCTTTCTCATCATGCCTAACAATAGCTGACATCTGGTTTTTCTCCAGGTCTCAGCTGAGAGGTTCCTAAATCTCTTGGTCTGTATAATATGTTCTTTCATTTGCTTCCATGGCATCCTATTACATGTACTTATCATATATGATGATATCAGAGAGGATGCTAGGAGATTTTATATAGATTAAAGTATAATGTATTTTTATCATACCTATTTTTTCTTGATATATTTTTTACTTGTTTGGATTTGTTCGCATGCTTGTTTTTCTTTTTTGTTGTTGTTCTAACTAAACTGACTATAAGCTCCTTGAGGAGGAGTGCTCTATCTTATTTACTTCTATTTTCTCAGTGTCTAGCATGGTGCCTGATATATAATAGGGGTTCCATCATATCATGAATAAATGAACATGAATGAGAGCATCTCAAAACCAAGTAAAAATGGCCCTCCTGGGGTGCCTGGGTGGCTCAGTCAGTTGAGTGTCTAACTGTTGATTTCGGCGCAGGTCATGATCCCAGGATCATGAGATTGAGATCTGCATTTCACTCCATGCTGGGCACGAAGCCTGTTTAAGATTCTCTTTCTCTCTCTCCCCCTGCCCCTCTCCTTTGCTTGCACACACACACACACACACACACACACACACACACACACACACACTCTCTCTCTCTCTCTCTCAAATAAAAAATAATCTTTTTAAAAATGGCTCTCAGGTTCCCACTAGACCCTGGTTAGCACAGGTGGAAAGCAGCCACTACTCTATTATCAGCATGGATGGATGAGCACACTATTATATATAAGACACAGTGAATAACATGGAAAGCAGAGGTTTAAGAAATGAAATAAAAGAACGTTAACTGATCAAAAAAAAAAACAACAGTGTCTAGTATCTTTAAAAATATCACTCATTGTTTGGGGGTACCTGGCTAGCTCAGTCAGGACAGCATGCAACTCCTGATCTTGTAAGTTCAAGTCTCATGTTGGATATAAACCTACTTAAAAATATATATGTGTCATTCATTGTTTTTACTTAAGTTGAATACCTTTATTTTTTTTTTTAATGTTTTATTTATTTCTAGGAGAGAGACAGAGACAGCATGAGCAGGGGAGGGTCAGAGAGAGAGGGAGTCACAGACTGAAACAGGCTCCAGGCTCTGAGCTGGCAGTCAGCACAGGGCCTGATGCGGGGCTCGAACCCATGAACCGCGAGATCATGACCTAAGCGAAAATCGGATGCTTAACCGACTAAGCCACCCAGGCGCCCCTGAATACCTTTATTTTATCTTTCCCAAAACGTGAAGTCATTCATTTTTTTTCCCCTGTGATTTCTTTCAATTGGTTTATTGTATTTTTACCATAGAGGAGATATAGTGCTCCGTTGCTGCAATCCCCAAAAAAATATTCTTCACAAGTGACCTTTGGTGTGTATAATGGAAAAAGGGGGTCCCAAATAACTTTGGGAAAGACTGCTTTGCTATTTCCTGCTCTTCGAAAGGTCCAACGCAGACACCACACACTAACAGCTGATAAAAACTCATTAGTTTAACTTTTCCAAAGCCTATATTACCAAACCTTTTTGAGCTTGGAGCCCAAGTAAAATCTTCTATTAAATGCTGATACAGAGACAGAGGACTGGATTCAAGGTCAGGAGCCCAGGCTCCAATCGGGTTTGTACCACTCCATATACGTCACTTCAGTTCCAGAGCCTCAGTTTCCTGACTTGTAAACTGAGGAAGTTGGATAAGATAGTGTCAAAGATCCCTTTCAGACCTAAAATTCTGTTTTAATTCTGTCACGTCAAACAATTTGCTTGAGAGATACTTAACAAAAAATATGTCAAAGATTATTTAATGTAATCACAGACAACTGAATTTTATTGCACTTATATTCTCCTTTTTAATTTCACATCATCATCTAGACCTTTAGATGGACATTCAGATAACTAAAACCTATTTGATCCTCATTTATGAAAATAAAAAATAGTTAATTTGGCCATCTCTGCAATGGTCTTAAATATATAGTGCCACTTTCTTCTTTTCCCTCCTGATAAGTAACTGAAATAAAACTAATGGATATACAAGTACAAAGATATCATAAGGTTGAGACCTCTGAGTCTGACAAACAAAAAGCCGATTCTGTGTCTGCAGCATGCTGTAGACACATCTGGCTTACTTTAGCTCACAATGGAGAAATATGAATTGTGCTAAAAAGCACTATTTGTGCAAATGCAAATAATATTCCATCTGCTCAGGATTTTTTTTCTTATATAGCTTTTGTTCCAGTGTGGTAAAAGCCTGTTTCTTTACCCTGAAGTGCTCCTGCTGATGAAGAGTGAAGTACATGACAATGAACTAAAATCCATTATCAAACAAATACAGTGAGCTTTTCAGCAAGTCATCACAGGGAATGTTGCCTTTTTCTCTGGCATTAAGTTGAAAGCGATTTGTGCTCATGCAAATAAGACAAAGTGGTAGGGTTTTTAAAAATGTGTGTGTGTGTGTGTGTGTTCCAAACACTGTAGTTCCCTCTGCAAATCTTCCATTTTTATCTCTCTCTTGGTGCAGGAGGGGAGCAGAGAAGCATTTTGGCAGCCTTCTTTAGATTTCCTTATGGTTTGAGTCGTGATAAGTTCTCAACAGAAGAATTTGAGCTCTGCCTTATGATGTCTTGAATAAACTTACTTGGGAATTGGGAGAAATGCTCTCCCAGTTGGAAGAAAACTTTACCCCTGTGCTACCGAAACCAAACATAGTAAATTTCAAGAGATCCAACTTTGGAATTTGCTGGTGGTGACAAAGGTAATTCGTCCAAGTTCAATCTTATATTAAACATCTCTGAGTGTTCATCCATTCCTTTCACTGAGCTAAGCCTTAATCTGAGGGCTTTGTGAGAATTATACCCTTTTATATACTTTTATATTATTTATTTTATATTATATACTTTTCTATTTGCAGGAAGAATATAGATCTGAGTGACCTACTACTACTATTACTACTACAAGACATTGATAAGCCAACTCCAGAAAGCAGATTCAGGGAAAACATATTCAGCATTCTTTTCAGTCCACTGGGCCCTTAGTTTTGACCCGTGTCGCACTTTCTTGTCCCCTTCTCCTAAGATCTATGATTTCTAATTTGACAAAATTGAAAAAAAGCAAAAGAACTTGATCCTTTCTTCCTAAGATCAGAGAAGTAGGGCAGAAGAAGACTATAAGCTTGTATGAGTATGAAAACATACTTTTATTTTACACAAAAATTGAAGGCTTATTTTGTAGCATTTCTGGCTGTTTTATTTATATCTGATGATTTTATTCAATGTTAGTTGAGCTTGAAATAATCTAACTAATACGTTGGTCTTTGTGAAATCTAAGAATATTCTTTTATGGAACAGAGTAGTTTTGGAGGTTTGTCGTTTTTGTAATTTTTATAGTTTGTAAACTTCAGATTATGCATTTGTCTTTCAGGTTTAAGTTTTATAATACTATTTTCAATTATCACTGATTAGTAAGTTTGAAGTGTAATGAAACACTAATAGTGATATTAAGAATCAATGAAATAATAGATGTACAAAGCACTGGAATCATTTGAGAAAAAAATGCTGTAGACATCTAAGATGTTAATGCTGTTAACGCATACAATTTATAGTTCTGGGGGGCTGGTGGGGGGGGGAATGATTGCCAGAAAATGAATAGTATTTCTTTTGTAGAGTACACTATAAACATCAACATGATTATTTTCTTATTGCTTACTTTGTAGAACATATATTAAACTACCTTTTATAGCCCAAGTAAAAACTGAAATTAAGCACTTGAATGCACAATTGTATTATATCAATAGTTTTGCAGTTAAGCTACCTGCAAATATTAACATTATTCCCCAGAGAGTTTAACTGAACAGCTAAAAATGTGATCCAAAATGAATTAGTAATTTAGAACCAAAACCTTCTAAACTATAGCAGTTATGCTGTTGTGCCTATAATTATATTTACAATCTTATGGTGTATTTTAGAGCTACTGGGTATTGTAAAGAAATAAAATAATATTTGCCCTAATAAGGCCTCTTATATCAAAGGTGATTTCCTTTTATGTTAAGGCAAGATAACTTTTCACTCAAGTCAACTTCAAAGGAAAACGCATTATTCCAAATATGTTTTAAACTTTTAACATAAAATCCTTACACATTAAACCATTAATACACGGTTAGTCAGGAAAATGTCTCATTCCACTCACAATAATGTCTCAGTTTAATTATACCCTGAAAAGTAAAGGATTTAAATTCAAATCCTGTCCAACATTAATTATAGAATTCTTAATATTGTAGCATGCCCTTTAGTAAGTTCCTAGGAAATGTACTATGCTAAATAAAAAAGAAAATTAACTTCTTGGGACAAAGAACTGATTATTGTAAAATATCATATGTATTGATATGTGCTACATCATCCTAAAGTCCTTTTCCAAGATTCAAAAAAACAACAGAACTCTGAAGTCCTGGAACTTTGAACTTGGAAGAACTGGAACATCTATTGTTTTTTTTTCACATGGGTTTTATGTCAAAGATCTGCTATTTCTAACAGCAGTAAATCTGAACATTTTTTTTTCAGCCTATTTAGTAAGGAGATGACTCCCTTTGTCACTCTTCTATGGTCACTTCTTTTTTTTTTTTTTTTTTTTAATTTAAGCTCTGCAACTTATTTATTTATTTATTTATTTATTTATTTATTTATTTATTTATTTTTACAAATAGTTTATTATGGTCACTTCTTAATACTAGTTAAATGGAGAGTTGGTCCACATATAACACATACCGCCACTGCCAGGGAAGGACTCCTGGGGCCATTTTATCCACAGAAAAACAGGGTCCAGCAGTGACTGAACGAAAATACACAGGCACATGCTGGGTCCTCTCCTGATCTATTCTAAGATCCTTGCTGGCCTCTTGTCACTTCAGTTAGAGATGACTTGCTTCTTTGCCAATTAATCCATAGGTTCTTGGGTTGCTTTGTTTGTTTGTTTGTTTTGTTTTGTTTTGAGGATTTGGAGCTTGAAACCACAACCCTGAGATCAAGAGTCACACATTCTACTGATGGAGCCAGCCAGGTATCCCTAATCAGTAGATCTTTACCAAGCATTCACTTTCTATCAGTTCTATGACCTGCCCCCTCTGGCAGCATGCTGAAGGGCAAAAGGCATTGACTCAGCATTCACATCCCAGTTCTACCAATTACAAGCCAGCTCTGTGACCTTGGTCAGTCCTTTAGTTGCAATTTTAAAGTGGCTCAGTTTTCTCATCTGTAAAATAGTTATAATACCTGCCCCATTTGCCTCTTGGCATTGTTCTAAAACCTAAAAAAAAAAAATGTTATAGACAGAATGCTTTGAAAACTGAATGAAAAGCAGATAGAAAATAGCAGTAGTATTAGACTTTATTCTGTGTGATTTCTAAATTTCTGTAACTTCTCAAAGAATAGGTCTTAAATAATTTCAAAATTGCAAACAAAATCTATTATGAAATGCACTTCAAATATCAAGTAGACACTGTCAATCCTAGGTAGTTTGGGTAAGTAGTCAAATAATCTGAAAGTTATCGTAGGGCAAATAATACATAGTTTATTTTATTTTAGTTACTATTTCAATCATTTACTTCTTTATTTCAGCCAAAAATTTAGGCAATGACTCTGAATTTTCTAAAGTCAAAAAGAAACAATTCATGGTCAATTAATACTTTGCACTTTGGTCTTAGAATAAGGCAATAACAAAAATTAAATAGTGTCACTAGTGTTCAGTGCAGGATTCCTTCTTGGCATTTCTTAGGATGTTTATATGTTTTTCCAAATTCCCTGTTCTGAGAGAAAAAATTTTTAAGAAGTTGGATAACAAGAAATGAATCATAATTATCTTTTGTGTGTTAAAGGCTTAGCAACCAACGGATGTATCAAGTTTAAAAGAATCCACTACCACCGAGTCAAAAGCAGAAACCACTGTGTGCTTAAGTAACAGTTTACCCACTCTGAAGCATGGGTCTGTAGCCTCCTCACCAATCCCAATACCAAAAAAAAAAAAAAAAAGAATATTAACTAACCAAAATGTATATTATAATACCCAGGCAGTAACATTTATAGTCTACTCATAGGAGAGAACTTAATGCCAGTAATCGAAACCAGTTTAGTCTTTAATGGACATTTCTAACTTGTTTCAAGGCCAAAAGTGATTTAAAGCAGCAAATTAGAAAGGGAGAGAAGGGCTGGAGAAGCAGACCTTAGTTTATTAACAAGAAGTGACTATATAAAAGGAAAAGAAAAGAGGAGAGATGATAAAAAGCAAAGCAAGAATTCGAGAACGGTGGCTGTGTAGAGTTACTTAATGATGTAACAAATGGTCTTACACAGTTCAGATGAGCCGTCTATAACAATCTATAGAAGACTCTTGGAAATGTTTTCTTAGTACATAAATGATTGAAATTCAAACTAGAAAAATTTAAATATAATAAAAGGGTTGACAGTTGAGTGTTTAGTCCTTAGGAAGCAATACACTTTGGCTACATAGTATAACTCACTTGCCAAGAGCTCAGAGTGCCCAGATGTATCAATGTCTACCTTATTTTCAATCCAGCTAAATTTTACCACAAATAAATGAAAATGTTATTTGCTCTCTATTGCTGTAAAAGTGTTTAAGATAATACTTCATGAGATTTGGTTACACCATGATAAATTCCTAGTTCTGTCCCTTACCTAGTAAAAGAAATCTCATTGACTTAGTATTGTTTTTCCTCCATTTCCCTGTTAGCACCAACTAGTCTTATTTTGTACTTGTGACTGTGATTACAAGCTTCCTAATTCATATCATTATAAACCTTTGCCACTGCATTAGAACTATGCATGGCATACAGCCATTGCATTCCTAACAGTGTGTCAACTAAAATAGTCTATTGCTTAGGATCTGTTTTTCAACTGTCTTGATATGTTATCTCATGATTGCTGCTTTTGAAAAAAAACACAGATTTGTATAAAGGCTTTGTTAATTTTTAATAGCAGCTCACAATTGATATCTAACTGATGGATCCCAATGCAGGGAGCTCATAGACAAAGAGGACATAAGATAATCCATTGAGTGGGGTGCCTGGGTGGCTCAGTCGGTTAAGCATCTGAATTTGGCTCAGGGCATGATCACACAGTTTGTGGGTTCGAGACCCACATCAGGCTCTGTGCTGACAGCCAGCTCAGAGCCTGGAGCCTGTTTCGGATTCTGTGTCTCCCTCTCTCTCTGACCCTCCCCTTCTCTCTCTCTCTCCTCAGAAATAAATAAAACACTTTTTAAAAAATTAAAAAATAGAATCTTTACATCTGAACTAGGTTGGGAGTGACCATGAAAAGTCTGGTATGTCATAGATGTTTGCTAGTAGTTTCCTCAAAAAAGCACTTTAAAAGAGTGGTTGAAGTTAATGAGGAGAGTTGTGATACTTTTTTAAAGACAACTGCTCATTATATGTTGACCTTTTCTGTGTCAGTATTTGGCAATGAGGTGTTATCAGCAGATACTTTATAAAAATTTAATAATAATGATGCCGTTAGGAAAGTTTTTTGATGTAAGTGAACAAAATAAATGATTTTAAATTAGTTATTTCTTATTTCTCTTTGTAGTTGCTTCCTTTTCTGTGAATTTTTATAATGTATATAATAATATGCAATGTTATATATATCTAATATATACTCTATCATGGATATATGCACAGTAATGTATCTAATAAATAAAGAAATCAAAGCTGCATGCTCAAACATTTTTTTGCTGGTAGAAATGTGTGATCGCCTCACCCATGCATACTGACAGCAACATTTTCATATCTAATGACATGATGATGACAACCACATACTATTGCAATAGTTTAAAACACTAAAGAATCATGCTTTTATTTGCTTATCACACTAAACTTGGAAGAGGGAATATGTATTAATCAGGATGCTCCCAGATGCAACTAACAATGACCTTCCAGAAGTAGTGTGGGCTTCAGACAAAGGGATATAAGGGCTTCAGGATCTACTTCACGTTATTTTTCTCAACTTTTTCTTTCTCTTTGAGTCAGCTTTAGTCCTCAGACTGAATTGCCTCACAATCTCAAGATGACTGCCACTAGTAGACAGAAAAAATGGAATTCCCTGTTCATGTTCAAGGGGAATGTATGTGTGGGTCAGAGACAGGCCAAAACTATCCTGCCCATCTGTTAAAATGCAGAAAGTTTCCTTCCCAGAAGCCCTCAGCAAGACTTTTCTCAAGTCTTATTGGCCCAAATTGGCTTAGATAGTACTCCGTCTAAACCAATTTCTGTTAACCATGATGAGACCATCATAATTGTTGGAGTAAAGAGTTAAGAGTAAAAGGCCTAGTGAGGAGTCAACCACAACGTTCACCGGATACTATTCTCCCCATTTTACAGATCCTTCCCACTTTACTTACCCCAAGTAGGGTAAGTAGCTTAACCAAGGTTAGCTAGCAAATAAGTCATTGACTTGACTGAACTGATAATTCTTGTCCTCTTCATAATTTTCATTTATTGTCATTGTAATTATTTTATTACAGCCAAAATAGTGGTAAAACAACTAAGATTTCTATGGCACAAATGAACACAATATTAGGGGAGAAATAATGCCTGCAGATAAATAGATCTAAACAGATCTAATAGATAACTGAGAAGTCAGCATGTATCATAAATCTAGGAGACTTGTCTAACACAAGAAATAGGAAAAAGTGGCCTCCTCTATGCAAAAAATAAAACTAACACGCTACTTCTTCATAAATACAAAAATTACTTCCAGGTGAATTATAAAAAAATAAAACTAGGGGTGCCTGAGTGGCTCAGTCAGTTAAGCATCTGACTTCAGCTTAGGTCATGATCTTGCAATTCATGGGTTCAAGGCCCGCATTGGAGTCTGTGCTGACAGCTCAGAGCCTGGAGCCTGCTTTGGATTCTGTGTCTGCCTTTCTCTCTGTCCCTCCCCCACTCATGCTCTGTCTCTCTCTCTCAAAAATAAACACTTAAAAATTTTTTAATACAACTATAAAAAGAGAATTAATTTTAAGCAATAATTTTTCTATTTTCTAAAAGTAAAATATTTGGAAGTAATTGTTATTTTATTTTTAACATTTACTTATTTTTGAGAGACAGAGCATGAGTGGTGGAGGGACAGAAAGAGAGAGAGACATAGAATCTGAAGCAGACTCCAGGCTCTGAGCTATCAGCACAGAGCCTGATGCGGGGCTCAAACTCCTGGACTGTGAGATCATGACCTGAGCTGAAGTCGGACGCTCAACTGACTGAGCCACCTAGGCACCCCTGGAAGTAATATTTATAAAAGTATTAAAATTTGTACTTTTACAAATAAAAGATTTCTTTTTCACTATAAAAGTTTAAAACTATATACATTTTAAATCATAATATTAAAAGGACAAAAATACAAAATGATAAAGGGTTTATATTTTAATACATAAATACTTCTTATAAGTCAATAAGAAAAAGATAAATACACCAATAAAAATGATAAAAGGATAAGAAAAGATGATTCTCCAAAGACAATTCAAATTCAAATAAACATTTAAATAGTTCAAACCCACTAGCAACAAAAAAATCTTACTTATGTTAAATAAATTAATACAATAGACCAAAATTAGAAACAATTTAAGCATTCAAAAATAGCTTTGATAGGTTTGATAAATTATTGTAAGGTACTCAAGTGAATATTTTGCAGTCATTAAAAATTGTGCTTATAAAAATATTTAGGAACCATTAATATGTTACTAAATTAAGTGTGTGCCAAATTTTAACAAATACACTATGATCTCAATTTTGCAAAAGAAAATAAAAGAATATACTGATATATACTGATATACTGCATATTTTCAAAATGCACAAAATGTACAAAACTTTGTATTCAGGGATGTACATAGTGAGGAGTTCTATATGGAGATCATATCAATACACTATAAAACCACATATAAGATCTAAAAGTACAACAACAAAAATATTTTTATATACCTACAAATGACTAAAGGGAAGTTATATATGGAAATCATACCAATAATACTACAAAAAAATGTATAAGAGCTGAAGCACTTTTTAAAAAGCCATACGGGGGTGCCTGGATGGCTCAGTCAGTTGAGTTGGTGACTTGGTTTCACATTAGGTCATGAATTCATGTTTCATGGGTTAAGCCCTGTTGGGCTCTGTGCTGAAAGTGCAGGGCCTGCTTGGGATTCTTTTTTTCTGCCCCTCCCTCACTTGCGCTTCCTCTCTCTCTCTCTCAATATAAATAAATAAATTTTAAAAATAATAAAATTGTTTTTTAAAAATTTTTGTTAACGTTTTATTTATTTTTAGGAGAGAGAGAGAGACAGTGTGAGCAGGGGAGGGTCAGAGAGAGAGGGAGTCACAGACTCTGAAACAGGCTCCAGGCTCTGAGCTGGCAGTCAGCACAGAGCCCGACGCGGGGCTCGAACCCACGAACCGCGAGATCATGACCCAAGCAAAAGTTGGACGCTTAACCGACTAAGCCACCCAGGCGCCCCTAAAATTGTTTTTATAAAATAAATAAAAATAAAAAGCCTTACAGAAGTACCTGGGTGGCTCAGTCAGTTAAGCGACCAACTTTTGATTTCAGTTCAGGTCATGATCCCAGGGTCATGGGATCAATCCCCAAGTCGGGCTCCACACTGAGCATGGAGCCTACCTAAGATTCTCTCTCTCCCTCTGCCCCCCTCCACTGTTCATGCTCTCTCTGTCTAAAATAAAAATAAAAATTTTAATAAAAAAGCCTTACATACCTACAACTGATTAAATGTACTAAAGTAAGTTTAACGTTTATCAAGCACCTATGTATTCAAAGTAAATCATTTTCATACATGATCTTATTCAATCCTTCCAACAAACTATGAGTAAGGTATTATTCCATTTTTATAATGAAGGAACTAACATCACTAGGTAATGCTATAACCAAGTCTCAAATCTAGCTCTGTCAAATACAAAAGTGCCTAGCTTTGTACAACAACATTCATGCTGCCTTTCAAGCAATTTACAGAGAAACAACTGATAAATTAAACGATGAATTAATTCAAAGCAACCAGTCTGACAGGAAAAGAAAGGTAAAGTTTTTGAGCAATAGCATGTGATTGGCTTATTTGCGAAACTTATTTTGGCTTTTTGTCTGAATTATCCTGATAATTTAATTCATTTTCTATTCTCTAGATTTATATTTCTTCCAAGTCTACAACCATTAGAACTGATAGGAAGCTGTGTTTACACAATGCCAACCATGCTGACAATTTAAACTATCTAAAAGAATAGACGTTTCTCTTTTCATGCAGGTGCTAGACTTTATGCAGACGCCTGGGGAGTAATGACCCTCTGATTGTCTTCAGTAGGATTTCTTGGCTCAAACCACCAGTGCCAAGGTAAAAACAAGACTACTAAGAAACTTCAGCTAGTTAAGTGTTTTATAAACAGATGATTAACATATCATGGTTCAAGTAGTTGACTGATCTTAAATTCTGTATTCTTTTTGAGACAATTCACTTTGCAAATTTCAGAATAGTTTTATTTTAAAGGCATTGTAAGACCATATAATTACACACTGAATTTTTAGAATTCATAATGCTGGATATATAAAGAGTATTTTTCATCTAGTTCTCTCAAGGAACAAACATTTTATCATTAAACTTTATCAGGAAGAGAGATGACTCTATTTGAACACTGCTATAGACAAACCTGAAAATCAAATTTTCCTCTGGTATCTTATAACAGCAGAATTTCAAAATCATTTGTAAGTCTTCTAGTTGTATTGCTAGGTTTGTTTGCCTGGTACTCTTTTTGAACATCTATTTTGAACATCAATTGAAGTTTATTGGTTAGTAATGAAAGATCTCTCCCAAAGAGGAAAACAAAATGGCTAGTTAGGATTCAGGGCACAGATGAGGAAAAAAAGAGGTATGTGTCTCCCTCCCCATTCCACCATATTTTCCTAAAACTATTCCACCCTTACCTCACACGTACACCACAAATACATATTTTTAATTTTATATGTATTAATAACTTATATTATCATGATACCCTTAAAAACTCCACTGAGTTATACACAAAGCTTGTATTAAGACACTATAAAGAAGATCTTAACAAGAGAAGCTGATGAGCATATTTTATTTTCCAATATTAGGGTAAACTGCTACTTGAGTAATGTAACCATCCTTCCTGACATAGGATGCAACTGTCTTAAAAAATCTCTTTATACTGAGATTTTATGAAATGGCTTGGAAGTGGTCTTTATCTTTTTCCAATATGAACTGCAGTTGAAGTTACTTTACAAACAGTACTTTGATAGCTCTTTTAACACCACAGCATTGCAAGGGTAGAGCCTCATGGATGCTTACTCAGCCTTCAAAGACATGGTCACCTGATACATCCTAAGAAACCTGTGATCATAACTGACCAGAGCAAAATAATTAACAGAAATTAGTCTTAAGTGACTGGGAACTTTGGACTTCAAAATCCTCTAGAAATAAAAACTTTTCACTTGTCCTTAAAACCAAAAGGTCAAGTATTCATTGACCAAAAAAGACCCCCCCACCCATCAGCTAAGAAACACCCTTTGAAATCCAATTAACTCTTTCACAGTCTTCATTTTCTGTTTTATCAGTTAAATTTGCCATTCTCTACTCCAATAAAAGTTAAGTTGTTTTGATCTGATCACTGTAAGATGTACTGTGTGTATCTTAATTTGTAAGTTTTTAATGCTAAAGCTCAAAGCTGTTCAGATATAACAGGAGTGCTAGAAATGAGGTACAAAATGCTGGAATTCAAATTAACCAATAAATATATTTTAATATATATCAGCAGGACTCTAGAGGATTCCATTAATGTTGAAAAATAGAAAGGATTTAGGTTAATTTGGTAAGAAGGCAGGTCAGAACGTTTACAACAGTGGTATAGAATTGTATAGAGATGCAAAATTTTTCGAGAGAGCAGAATTTTTTCAAAAACGCTGACTCTGGCTGTCACAGCCCTGCCTTGGCTAAATCCAGTAGAGAGATAGGAGGACTTTCTAATTTGCTTTCCCTCTATTTTAATAATAGCTGTGCATAAGTAATTTATGAAAGGCCAACCAGGCAGTGGGCAACAGAAAATTAAACTCATTTTATCTGAAAGCAGGTGGATTTCTATATATCATTAGCATGCATAGAATTCTCACAATGTTATTTCTCATACTGATGGAATGTAACCAAATAATATATGAGTTTTTTGCTTATGCACGAGTGAAATTTTTAGATAAAAGTGCCAGCCCCAATGGCAATTTTCTGCAAAACGAAAACTAATTCTGCGAAGCTTCTTATTACTGGAAAGACTCATTTGGCTTGCATTAGAGACTGACATAAGTGACTTTAGGATTTTACTAACAGATTAGATGAGATGTGCCACATACTGTAATATCATTAGAGAATGTAACAGCACTGGAATGCTTTGGGGCACTTATTAAGGGTACCAGCCCAAGTAAATTGTTTTCCTTTATGACACAAGCTTTTGAATTTCTTCTCTGATTAAAATGCTTTATTTTTATGGATTTTTTCTAACACTTAAAATAACTTTTATTTTACACTCCCCAAAATTGCACACAAATTATGTTTTGCACGATTCAGCTCAGTGTTACTAAATGCATTATCTATGCCTTATTTCATGAATATCACCTAGGCAGAGGGTAGATATGTATTAAGAAAACAGCTTACACAATACTAAAATCAGAACTCTTCTAACAGAATATTATCCTAACTTACAGCAAAGACTAATCTTCATGGCTATGGAATTTTTGCTATTAGTACCTTTCACTAACTCAATGTTTGTGTGGGTTCTACTCTCAGCCTCTAACAAAATCTGAAAATTAGATCATTAAAAATGGTTATTATAATATGAATACTCCTGTTGTTCTGTTTAACTTCCATCCTAAAATTCATTCAAGTATAGGAAATATTATAGATTTTTTTACTCTGACAAATCTTCCCCTATCAAAAATTATGTATCAAGCAAAATTATTTCTTGCTAAGACAGGCAAAAAATATAGGGTAAAGATGGAAATGCTTTATAATGTCACTTTATAAAAGAAGCTATGGGAAAAGGTAACGGTTGTGAGGGAATGATTTTAGACTCAGTATTTTTTCCGTTCTGAGTTATAATTTCTTCATATAAGTTTTTTACCTCTTCTTGGGTATAGACAGTGGTTTTTTTTTTCCTTTTTCAAGGTCCTTTTATACTTCATCAACCGAGAAGGAAATTAATGAAAAAGTGTACACACAAAATTACCTAAAGAATAGCAGCTACTCTACTGAGTGGTGAGGGTAAGGTTTCTGGAGTCACACACACAGGAGATTTGAATCTCAGCTCTGCCATTTTCCTAGCCACCTGATTTCAGGCAAATGAATTTCCTTCTCTGAGGTTTTATTTCCTCACCTATTCAATGGAATCATGATAGCACTGACTTCGTAGGTTCTCTGTGAAGAAGATAACATGCAATCAGATCACCCTGTGGTTCATATTCTATCTCTACAACAGAAGGGGAGGCAGCTGGAAACAAAGGGTGGCCTGATGGGTTGAAAATTGTCAGACCAATTCTGGTAGATGTTCCAGATTCCTACAAGTACTCAAGAATGTATTAGTTATGAAGTGGAACATGAAAATAATCAATGAGACAATCCTCTATGAAGTACCTAGAGCCAGGGACTCTTCAGTCTAGGAAGTCAGTCAGTGCTTTGCTCAAAAAAGTCACCTCTTCTAAGAACTGGGCTGAGCAGAGTTATTCAGAGTCATTTGTGTGGTTCTAATGCTATTTTTATTAGCACACTTACCACACTGTGGTATTATTTAGTTAAATATCTTTGTCACACCTTGAACTCTTGAGGGCAGGGACTTCATCTTTTCAACTTTTTAATTCCAGCTGCCAGTACATTGCCTGATACATAGAAGTTACTAAAATGAGTGCCTATGAGCATTCTGTGAACTCATAAAAATATCTGAAACCTGAAAAGAAAATTTAGTGCCAGATACAAAAAACTTTAAAGATTTTTAATGTTTTTTATTTATTTTGAAAGAGTGGGGGAGGGAGAGAGAGAGAATTCCAAGCAGAGATTTGACTGTAAGATCATGACCCAAATTGAAATCAAGAATCAGACGCTTAACAGACTAAGCCACCCAGGCATCCCCAAAAAACTTTTAAAGCAAATTAACAAGTGCTAATTAAATTTCCACAAACTGTCACCCTAATGCATTCTTCATTGCCTATGAAATTTGATATTCATAAAACTTCATTACATTATAAAAGGTATAGTTTGGGGGCACCTGGGTGGCTCAATGGGTTGAGTGTCTGACTTCAGCTCAGGTCATGATCTCATGGTTTGTGAGTTCAAGCCTTGCACTGGGCTTGCTGTTCTCAGTGAAGAGCCCTCTTCAGATCCTCTGTCCCCCTCTCTCTCTGCCCCTCACCACTTGTACTCTCTCTCTCTCAGAAATAAAAATATCATTTTTAATAAAGGTATATATTCTCATCACAAGGATTTTTGAAAATACACCATTATTGCCAAGAATTTATAGTCAATCTTAAACAAGTTATTCATAGCTAGAAACTTTCAGATGTAAAAGTATTATGATCATTTTAAATTGTTTTTACAGGAAAAAAATAAATACAGTTAGTGTGGGATGTCTGTGCATTTTGATGTGATATGATGGAGGGTAGAGTCTGTAAAAGTGGGAGGTCTTTAACAGCCTGATAACAGTGGAAGAGGCCAGAATGTAAACAGGCCGGCTGAAGTGCGGGGAGACTGATCAAGAAAAGCTTCTTAGTGGAGGTTTCCCTGATCTTCAGTATAAAGGTAGGAGAGAGAGATGGTTTGGGAGAAGGGGAGTTATACCTCACCAGAACTAATCTTATAAGTAAGCAAAGTAAGAGACTGGGAGTATTTTCCAAGGTTCTGGACAAGAACCCTTGACTCACCTGCACTCCCGACCTCCCTAAAAACTTTTCCTATATGTCTTTTGAGGCTTAAAATTCTGCCAATAAAGAACAATTTATAATCTAAAACTTATGTTGACTAGTAAACGTAGATAAGCCAAAGAGACATAACACTTGAAACAATATAATTGATTCCAACCATACTGTGAATTTAAAATCTTCTTTTTTGGGGTTAGATTTGATTTGATAGGAAACGGGGCATGAAGGCACTCAGTGACCAAGCCGGGAGCGGTAAGCCAGACATCAGGGGGCAAAGGTGGAAGGGGCCCGCTGTGGGGGGCATCAGAGAGAGCTTGCATTCCTGGGCAAAACCTAAGATACGCACAAATTGTACTGAACCATCTGCTAGAGAAGAGGGTTCGTATGTGACACAAAAACCTGAGTTGTGGAACAACCTGGTCAAACGACAAGAACAGAGCATTACCTGGACCTGAGAAAGGAACAAGGAACACATAAAACACACAGCAGCAGCCACATTCTTACTGAGCCACTGAAAGTCAGAAAACACAGATTCATCCTAAAAGAACAGTCAATCTTAACATACCTACAGCTAATTGTTTTATATATTTAATTCTCAGAATTTACCCATATGTCCCAACTAATAGGTGGACCAAAAGGGTCTCTAGGGGAAACCTATCAATGTTTTGTGGCCACTCAAATTGAATGCATATATAATGTTTAAGGTTAGCAACATCCAGGAAAACATTCTAAGGCAATACATTTTAATGTTTTTAAGAGAGCTCTTGAGAGAAGAGCTGTTTTACTTTGCTGCACTGTATATTTATTTATCCTATATTTTCCATAAGTATCCAAGGTAGTATCAATGAGTTCCCCCATTCTCCCCACAACATTCTATTTCCTAATCTCTTTCCTCTGTTCTCACAATAAAATGCAAAATCTCATACCCTGTATTATTCAGACAATTTCAGCTCAATCAAACTGAGGGGAGCATAAAAATTATTCTGCTACAGTTTATCTCTAATCTGAGGAGGAGTCTAATTATTGATCTTCAAAGGAACTTCACGAATGTTATGAAACTGGGCTAACATTTACTTTAGGAGGACTCACCATGATCTTATTTAAAACAAATAATTTCATCCTTTTCAAAATCAGGGAATAAAAAAAAGAATATTTTTCTCAAAGTGTGAATGCCACAAGGGTTTCTCACATTGATTTATTGCTTATAGATGAAAACAACTTAAGCTGATTTTTGTTGTTTATAAAGTGTAAAATGTTCCACCAAAATAGGTAATGACATTTTTGTGTCCATAAATGTGCATGTAAGTCCAATTATGTGTTTGTTGTCATTTAAACATCACCACCATTATTGAAACAGAAGTGCCAGTACTAATTCTTGCTGTCACATTTTCCAAAAATGAAAATAAGGCTTTTAAGTAAAATGCTAAGGTTTTCAATGTGAATTATTCATTCTTTGCAGGGCCTCAGCAGAACAGCCTCAGCAAAATAGCTAAACAAAAGCCTACCAGGGTTCTGGTTTCTAATCTGGTTAAAAAATACATTATAGGATTTTTTTTCTAAACTTCACAGTTAATGGAAAAGTTTTCCTTTCCTGAAACTCAGCAAAAAGTTCAAGAAAGCGTCTCTAACTGCCACAGCCTCCATCTAATTGAAGTACCATGAGCAGACCTTGAAAACAGTGGCATTAGTCACACAGCTAAACAAACTACCTTTGATGGCACCAGACAACCAATCAGAACCATTCCCCACATGATCTTTGTGGGAACAGCAATCCATTAATAATAACTGAAGCAATGATCTTTCATGCCACCTTTCTTTCATATAGGACCACTTCACTGGTAATATCTTAGGGGAACTATTAGCTACTTCAGTGTCCTTCATAGAGGGCACTCTGCCTGTTCCAACATTTATTTCCACTGTCACATTTTTTTCTCTCTCTCACAGAAGTGCCTTTTAGAAATTAAAATAATTCTCACTGTGGCTCTAGCAGGTAGATAGGGAGTGAAGAAAAGAAGAAATGGGTAAGAGAATAAATGAGTTGAAAAGAAAAACACCTTTTCTCCTACACCTGGCTCTGAATTTCAAAGCTATCAAAGAAAAGTAATGTACTCAATTATAACATCCAATAGTTGCTCATTTTCACCACTCTTTGCCATTAAGGAGAATAAATCTATGTGTTACAAAACAACTCAAACTAATTAGAAATAAAGTTTGGAAAGACTGTCTTACCCCTGATCTTATTCCATATAAACTGGGAGAGTCAGAGTGTGAGAGGGTAATCAGGAGTGGTCCAGCTCCACCATACCATGAGTTCTACACTGGGGTCTGTATATTATTGTTTTCTCATGCCCAGTGCTCTGTGCTCAACAAATGCTTTATGAATAAATTCTGTGCCATAAGGGAAAAAATCAGGGATACAGTTGGCCACCTATTACTAGATATCCTATAGCCTGCATGGTAGCTGCCTTTGCCATTGTTTTATATTGTCATGAACAATACCACCATTTTATTTTAATACCAGGTTTTACACTTACCAACTTCTTTCTCTTACAGGAGCTTGTTACATTTTTTAGAGTGTGGTTATAACAATGTACAGAAACTCTTAGCCATGGAAGATGAGTCTCATTAGCTAAACTGTGCAGAATAATTCATATGGTGCAATCCCCATCCCACTCCTAGAGTCAATCCTGCTTGCTAATTGGTTGATTTAAAACAAAAAAAACCTTTCTCAAACCTGCAAATTATTTTAGCAGTTTCAAACTTTGTCCATCACTTTGCACATCTGATACGGTGAATAAATAACCAAAGGATATTAGGAAAGTATCAGTCATTCATATTTTTAGTCATTACAAATATCCACATCCACAGTCTGAATTGACTGGTTGGTTGGTATAATAGGATGAAACTAGGGTATATTAATAAGATCTCTCCCTTCTAAGAATATTATATTACTTTGTGACTTTTTTCACTTGGACAGAACTATTCATTATTCAGAGAAGGAGGCAGCAGAGTACTTAGGGCGCCTGGGTGGCTCAGACAGTTGAGTGTCCAACTCTTGAGTTTGGCTCAGGTCATGAATCTCACAGTTTATGGGATCAAGCACCACATCTGGCTTTGCTTGGGATTCTCTCTCTCTCTGCCCCTTCCCTCACTTTCCCAAAATGAATGAATGAATGAATGAATGAATGAATGAATAAATAAATAAATAAATAAATAAAGTTTTTAAAAAAGAATGCAGAGTACAGATGCATTCAGTTCCTATTTTCTGATTGCTATTACAGGGTTTTAGAATTCATGGTGCTGTGTGTGTGTGTGTGTGTGTGTGTGTGTGTGTATGTACACATTTAGGGTTTTTTTTAAGTTTATTTATTTTTGAGAGAGAGACAGCATGGGGATGGCAGGAAGGGTCAGAGCGGGAGGGAGAGAGAGAAACCCAACCAAGCTGATAGCACAGGGCCCGATGTGTACCTGGAACTCACTAAACCATGAGATCATGACCTCAGCCAAAATCAAGAGTCATACACTTAATGACTGAGCCACCCAGGGACCCCTGTACACATTTAACAGAAAGCACAAAAGCAGAAAGACTAACGAACTCATATGTATCCACTACTTGGTTTCAACCATTATCAACTCAAGCCCAATTCTGATTTATCTATACCCTTAACCCACTGCACTTCTATCCTGAAGTTTTGGAAGCAAATTCCTAACATCATATAATTTCACCACAAATATTCTATAGAGATCTCCAAAAGACAGACTTTTTGTGGTTCTTTCTTTCTATACCAGTTTTTTGTACAAGATATATTGACTGGAAGAAACTTATTTTTCTAAGAAAATATAACCAAACTAGCATTATCACACTTAAAAATTAAACAATAATTCTTCAATATCCAAATATCTAGTTAGTCACATTTCTCTGATGGACTCTTATATAAAACACACAATTCTTTACTTGATTTTAAAGCATTTCAAAACTCTAATCTGAAGGATTCAGAACATAAAGCTTATCCATTAAAATAAAAATTGGAAGGAGACTAGGTAAGGAGATATACTATCTTACCCCAAAGGCTAAATAGAGGTTGTCTAAATGAGGGGAAGTTAAAGGAGAGAGGAGGATACAAAAGAAAATAGTGCTAGATGATTAAAATGGATTGGAGGGGCACCTGGCTGGCTCAGTTTGTTAAGCGTCTGACTTTTCACTTTGGCTCAGTCATGATCTTGCAGGTTCATGAGAAAACCTGACTGTTAGTGCAGAGCCTGCTTCAGATTCTGTGTCTCCCTCTCTCTCTGCTCCTCCCCTGCTTGCACTCTGTCTCTCCCTCTCTCTCAAAAATAAACATTAAAAATTTTTTTTAAACAATAAAAATAAAATGGATTGGAGAATGAATCCTGCACCTAGCTCTTTGAGCCAAGCTTCCTACACCCTTACTGATGTGCTCTATGTAAACCCTGCAGGATTAGATGTAAACTCGAATTAGGAAAAAATTGAATCCCTGCCTCTTAGTGGAATGAGAACTAGAGTTAGATATTAATTTTACCTGTAGAAAAATAAACTGCTTCTTGATACAACTGGGTATGTGGTACATAAGTTTACTCTCAGTTGCCCTGATGATGTGTTGCTCTACATGGAGAACTGAGAGTGCGTGTTTCACCTGCTCTCCATGGATATCCAGTCTCTTGGAGGACACACAAAAATAAAATCTAGTCAAGACTCTTGAATGCTGAGAACAAACTGAGGACTGATGGGTGTGTGGGGGGGGAGGGGGGTGATGGGCATGGAGGAGGGCACTTAGGGGGATGAGCACTGGGTGTTGTATGGAAACCAACTTGATAATAAACTATTTTTTTAAAAATAAAATAATAAAATAAAATAAAATCTAGTCACATAGCCCTCCTGGAAAGTTGTATTCTTCCCAGACCCCCTCAAATGAAAGTACTATAACCTCTGAATATGGTTCTTTGGGGCTCTACCAAAAAGAAAGTTTCTAAATTCTCATTCCTGGAGGTACTTGGTTTCCTTGTTGCAAATTTCATACAATGCCAAAATAATAGATACAGACAATAACAACAATAATGGCTATATTGATAATAAAAATAACTACCTCTAAGACACTGCCAAAACCTTATATGTTACCTCATTTAATTGCCATAAAAAGCCGTCTGAAATAGCTATTTTCCCCAACTTATAAATGAATGTACCAAGTCACACAGCTAATGAGTGGAAGAGCCAATGGATTAACTCAGTCAGGCATGTCATTCAATGGAGCCTATAGGTCTAAACACTACTCTACTCTGAATATTTCTCTTGGTAATTAAAAACAAACAAAATTTCTCAAGAATATGGTCTCCCAGGGCGCATGGGTGGCTCACGCAGTTAAGTGTCTGACTTTGGCTCCGCTCAGGATCTCATGGCGTGAGTTCGAGCCCCGCATCAGGCTCTGTGCTGACAGCTCAGAGCCTGGAACCTGCTTCAGATTCTGTGTCTCCCTCTCTCTCTGACCCTCTCCCATTCGCACTCTCGCTCTCTCTCTCTCTCTCTCTCAAAACTAAACAAACACTAAAAAATTTTTTTAAAAATATGGGCTCATGGGGCACCTGGGTGGCTTAGTCGGTTGAGCGTCCAACTTTCACTTAGGTCATGATCTTGCGGTTCGTGGGTTCCGGCCCCGCGTCGGGCTCTGTGCTGACAGCCAGCTCAGAGCCTGGAGCCTGTTTCAGTCTGTGACTCCCTCTCTCTCTGACCCTCCCCTGCTCACGCTGTCTCTCTCTCTCTCTCCTAGAAATAAATAAAAAACATTTAGAAAAAAATAAAAAATAAAAATAAAAATATGGGCTCAAAAATGACATTTCCTTGAACTCTTAACTCTTCATATTAATATCCTGAAGTCTCAGTTTAAACCTCAAAGTATAGAATGAGAGCAAAAGATACTTAAAAAATAAATTCTTCAGAATTCTAACCCATATTGATGCTTTACTATTTTTTTTTAACTACAATAAGCTTTGTATTTATTATCAAACTGCTTTTTTCAAGCTACAAGTATAGAATTTGACCCGGTATTCATGACCAGGGTTTCTGTAATTCCAAGTCAGTTATAAAAGAAAATTATGAGACAATGGTTGATAATATTGAAAAAAAATCATATTTACAGGAGATTTTTCAAATGACTTACTATGATGTCTATTCATGGGAAGAAAGCATTTGAAAAGACAAGTATATAAAGAAGTTATCCTACAATGAACAGAACAAAGCCCATTAATGACAATGATGTGAACATTCAAGGAATTATTAAAAGAGCCTTTCACTTTGAGGGAAAATTAATTTACCCAGAATTTAGTGCAATTGTTGAAATAAGAAAATCAAGGAAGCAGGGCAACAGAACTCATGGCCAAAGTTTTGCCTAAAGCAATAACAGTTATAAAGGAGACAGCATTCTATTTTTCTCTTTTACATTTTGTCGAAAAGTACTGGAGGCATGTGCGTTAGTGGCTTGTAACATTCTTATTTCTTTAGCATAGTTTTTTTTTTCCCTATCAGAACTTAATTAATAGGTCTGTGGACATTTATCACTGCTTTGCCTATGCATATCTTAAAACTCCTATTTCCTGAAAATTAAGAGAAAACAGCTTTATTCCATAAAATTCGAGATTTTTTTCAAATGTAAATACATAGAGTGTTGCAAAAAGAGGTAGGTGTTTATCAGAAACATTTACCTTGAGGCAGAGAGATGGCTTTTCTGGCTACCTGCACAGTAAGTAGCAATTTTTGTTCAGGAAAGTAGCTTCATGGTTCTAATTCTATATAGGCACTTTTCTCCCCAAATTAACAAACTAACAAGGAATCATATAAGAAACCTGATTTCTGTTTGTCATTCTTTAGCAAAGGATGAGGTATCCAAGGTTTCAATTTAACTATAGATTGACAAATAGAGAAAATAGGAATTTCTCCCTAAGCAGGGACACTGTATGAAATGTGAGGCATGACTGGTTTCTTGTCATTCTATAGTTAAATTGAAACCTTGGATACCACTGCTTCAAGGAAAAGAAAAACAAAATTGGTCAATTCTTGTTTTTGGAACTCAGAGTGCTTAGACCTTGTCAATTTAAATAGTAATTTAAGAAATTTTCAGGAGTCATTCCCATATAAGAGGTGACTCTAGCAAATGAGTTGTGTGTAATGTTCTTTTTATACCATAAATTCAGAAAAAGATGGTACTATGGACCATTGGTCACCAATAGTCAGGGATAGTTTCACACTGGTTATGTAGGAGGTTTGAATTTCTTCCTGGAGCACAATTTCAGATGAAAACAGATTGGTAACCTGATCCAAAAACTAGCCTAAGCAAAGAGCACAGATGATAGACTCAAGACATAGAATAGCAGTGACCACACAGGTTTGCAAGAAAGCCCACCTGAGAGGTAATCCATCAGGGTGCCCATTACATTCCCCTATCTGTAGCCTGTAAGTGTTGACTTTTTTTTTCTTTTTATAAATATCACTGTGTCATGAATGAAAAATAGCTCTTAATTATAGGGTAGATTTAGCATCACTGTTTTAAGAATTTGCCTCCAATCCTTCATGCCATAAAAGGGTTAAGTGTTCCTATCAAATATGAGTGCTCCTTTGCTTCCAGATAAAATCTGTCCTCTAGAAATTTATTATCCTTAGTTTTTCTAAGCCTTTGCATTTCAGGCAACCTTTATTTCCCTCAAGAAGTAGCTCAATTAGGGGTGCCTGGGTGGCTCAGCTGGTTAAGTGTCCGACTTCAGCTCAGGTCAAGATCTCGCAGTTTTTGGGTTCGAGCCCTGTGTTGGGCTCTGTGCTGACAGCTCAGAGCCTGGAGCCTGCTTTGAATTCCGTATCTACCCTCTCTCTATGTCTCTCTCTCTCTCAAAAATAAATAAATGTTAAAAAGATTTTAAAAAGAGGTAGCTCAACCATAACTTTATACCTGAAATATTCCTGATACCTCCAATTCCTGAAATACTGCCCCTCATTCACTGTAAGTGGTATGTGAAACATAATTGACATTACCACACAATCTTAATAACCTATTTACCTATACTTCTTTCTTACTAGATGGTTGTTCAAGAACATAAATAATAGGGGTACCTGGGTGGTTTAGTTGGTTAAGCATCCAACTTCGCCTAGGTCATGATCTCACAGCTCGTGAGTTTGAGCCCCAAGTCCAGCCTACTTCAGATCCTGTGTCTCCCTCTCTCTCTCTGCCCTCCACCATTCTCTCTCTCTCCTTCAAAAATAAAACATTTTAAAAACAATTTTTTAAAAGAACATAAATAATAACTTGTTCATCTTTTGATTCTTAATTCCAAGTCCAATGTCTGACATTTATTAAATATCCTATAAGAGTTTTGCTTTTTTGGTGGAAGACAGGAGGAATGAACTTTCATTGTGAGTGCCTAGGTGACCTCAATTAGGCAGATCGGAAGCTATAAAAGTAAAAATTAGAATAGAGAAACCAAGTAGAGAACTTGTTCCCCCAGTCAAGCAGTACTAAACTGTGACTAAGGTATTTTAACTTTGAAACCTTCTTACTTAGGGCCTCCAGGATCCCTGGAATACCCCTTGTCTCCTTGGCTGCTTGTGGGCTCCTCACTTGGATCTGCCCTCCCAGGCAAGATCCCACATCCCATGACTTTTCTATTCCCTCTCTCCTAAATCACCATTCTAGTGTCTCTCATGGCTTACTGCTCTCGGCTAGCAAATCTAAAATTTCAGAGTGTGGAAATACGTCATTGTGTTTTCCAGGTGTGTTCTATAGACCCAAATCCCCTGATTAAGTTTCACTAAAAGGGATTTTCCCATTAAATTTGGAAGTTGTTTATACAAAAACTCCCTCTTATAGACTCAAATTGCACATTAACATTTTAAAGGCTCAGAGAAGTCTTACCCTAAAGAAATTTTATTGATTTCATTCAATCCCATACTTTCCAAAATTATTTGACCACAAAACCCATTTTTATACTCCCTCTTAATGCCTCATGGGACTCCAGTTCCACACAACACACCCCAGGAAGCACCAGATAAGGACTAGCAGTTCCAAGTGATTTATCTGAATCACAACAGATGTTTTCTAAAGACAATGCTTTAACCCAAAGGCCTGGTACTTCTGTAGGACTTTTGAGTGCTTAGTTGTGATGGAGCTTTCAAGTAGATAGTCTCTGTGGAACACACAGATTACGCCAGGATGGAGGAAATTTTTTTATGTGTTTATTATATACCAATCAATGTACAGTATGTTTTCACCTGTCTTTTTCCAGTTAATCTGAAAAACAATCATCTGAAGTAGTTATATGTTTACCCACTTTAAAAATGAGGAAACTTAGTTTAGAGGCTAAGTAGCTTGCCCAAGTTCACACAATTAGTAAATGGGGAAGGTGAGCCAAATCCAGTTCCTAACGTATTAAATCTCATGTTCTATCAGTGTCTTCATGCTACTGGAATTTGTAGGTCAGTGTTTCTTAAAGCTTGATCCTAAAATGTTTGTCAAAAATTTAGGTTCGTAGGCCCTGTCCCAGATGGGATAAATCTGGGTTTGGGGGCTGGACCAAGAACAGATGTTTTTAACTCCCCAGTTATACACACTCAAGTTATACAGTTATACACACTCAGTTACACACAAGAACCACAGTTCTAGTTTATTATACTGTACTATCATCTAACTAATCAACCAATACATTATTTTAATCTTTTTGTTTTGTTTTAATATGCGCGTGTATGTGTGTGTGCGTGTGTGTGTGTGTGTGAGAGAGAGAGAGAGAGAGAGAGAGAGAATGAGCAGAGGAAGGGCAGGAAGAGAGAGAGGGAGACAGAAAATCCAAAGGACGCAAAGAATCCAAAGCAGGCTCCACCCTGTCAGGGCAAGAGCTCAAACTCACAAACCGAACCATGAGATCATGCTCTGAGCCAAAGTCAGATGCTTAATCAACTGAGCCACCCAGTTGCCCCACATTATATTGGTCTTAACTCCCATCATTTATTCTCAAGGCCACCACAATCAAGTCTTCATCATACATTGTCTTTGAATGTTACCGGATAACTTCCCCTAATTAAGGCAACTCATACCCTGAAGATGAAATAGGTAACAAATGAATGTCTAACTTTGAAAATATTGTGATATTATAGGTAAAACTCACCTTTCTTACTGGTTATCATGGTTGGAAAAAACTTGAGAGCAAAAGATATATAATAAAAGACAGTATTTGAAATTACCAAAGAAACTCAAGTCTTTTGATCTGCTTCAGCTAACAGTGATTAAAAAAACAAACAAACAGATTTTGTGTCTGCCTTATAACTGATGCTTCTTATGTATTAGTATTTTCTTCTACACTAATTCCCTAGACAAACCATCTGACCTATCTGTGAAATAATCTGCCATTAAGTGTGAAAATTAATGGTCATCCTTCACTTCTCCAGATCACATAAAATATTTTCGACTATACAGTGAGGTGCTTTGGCAAAGAAATAAGAAAATAGCTGGAGTACAAGTTTGTGTGGAGGGGGGCAAGAGTGAGAGAGAGAGAAAAAAGTTGAAAAGGGCCTTTCCTCCTTGTTTTTTGTATCTCAGAAACCATCTCCACCTCTTTTCTTCCCAACTAATTATTATTATAGGCATTGCATAATATAACTGATGTTTCAGTGCTCTGTACTTGCATCCAGGAGAAACTTGGTTAAAGTGAAGAAATAACCATGGGGGAGAATGGGGGAGAGGGGGGAAATGGTGGGGGAAAGAGAGAGAGGCAAACCATGAGAGACTCTTGAATGCTGAGAAACAAACTGAGGACTGATGGATGTAGGGGGGAGTGGGGAGGTGGGCATGAGCACTGGGTGTTATATGGAAACCAACTTGACCATAAACTATTTGTAAGAAAAAAATAATAATAATAAAATAAAGTGAAGAAATAAACAGAATGACGACTGGATATTAGAATAAGCATCTAGTTGACATGCAAACACAGACTGGTGGCCATCTACTCTGAAATTCATTCTCACCTTCCTGAGAATAAAATACCAGCATAATGGGGTGTCTGGGTGGCTCAGTCAGGTAAGCATCCGACTTCGGCTCAGGTCATGATCTCATGGTTCGTGGGTTCGAGCCCCACGTCGGGATCTGTGCTGACAGCTCAGAGCCTGGAGCCTGTTTCAGATTCTCTGTCTCCCTCTGTCTCTACATCTCCCCCACTCGTGCTTTGTCTCTGTCTCAAAAATAAATAAACTATAAATTAAAAAAAAAAACCCACCAGCACTTTACTGCCCAGAATAAAGAATACAGTCCCAGCCTTTCTTGCAGCTAGGTATAGCCATTAAATTAAGCAATGGCTTTAGAAATACACTAGAGGAGCTTTGCGGCAGCTTCTGGTACTCTCCTTTGCCTTCCATCTTCTATATTCCCTCCTTCCTTACCTCCTCTCTCTCTCTTCCTTCCTCCCTTCCTTCATCCCTCCCTCCTTCCTTCCTTTGCTGGAACACAGGATGATAACAGGATCAAGAACTTCAGTTTCTGGACATGAGATAAACTCAGAATGGCAAGAACAAGAGTTGGGCTCCTGGATGACCCTGGATTTACCACATCAGCCCGGGACTCATTACCTCCACATTAACTCCACTTGAAAGAAAAGTAAACTTTTAATCCTGTTTAAGTCTCTGTAACTTTGGACTGGCCATCACCTGCAGTCAAATTCACATGCCAACTGACGCGGCTTCTGTTTGCCCCGGGACTGCAGACAGCAGGACTCTGGGCTTGAATTTGTTTTGAGTAAGTAAAATGTAAAAAGATTCTGTATTGAGATCTTTGTTTAAGAACAACAAAAATTCTAGTTATCGTAACAGGATATTTAACGCATAGCCATAAGGCACTGCGACTCCATGGTTCTTCAGTGGAATTACCTTGAGGGCCACAGGGTGGTATAGGAGATTGCAGAAGAGGCTGTACACATTTATATGTGATTTAGACAACTTTTTATTACACAAAATGCAATATCTGAGTTGAGTCAATTTTAAGGTAAAAACCAGATCTCTGCTATTCCTATAGTTCCTATACCTGACCTTTTCTCTTCCATTCTAAATATCTTCCTAATCGTGATAACTTGATCAACATTGAAAGCTGGGGGAATGTTTTCTTTTCCTTTGTTTCTCTTCGACCTTTGTTTCAGGAGTACACAGCAAGGCAAGGGAAATGCCAGAATCTAGAGGAAGTTCTAGGGAACCTAAGGAAGAGAGGACACCTCCGAAATCCTTTCTGCATCTCAATTGTCATAAACCGGGTGGCGGTATGAAGAGGAGAGGTTTACATGTCTGGTTTTTCAGAGCAAGTCTCACATTGGCACCTTCCTCTGTTGTTGTTTTTCCTAAACTTTTCCAGCTTTTTCTTCTTATGTAAATATATAAGTCCTGCACCCCATTTCATGCTTTATTATTTCCAAATAGCAAATGCATTAAGCCCTTTGATTCATCTGTGGAGAATGCATTTTGAAGCAAAGCTTAATACCCTGAAATGGTTAGTTCATGGGGTTTTAATTTTAGGAATATCAGAAAAGCATTAATTCATAGTCTTCAAAAATTCAACAGATCTCCTCATGGAAAATCTCCCCCTCCCATCGTCCTTTGCTCAGAAGTATGAAGGAAACTTCATGCAAATCAAAGCCCTCATAAAACTTGTATGCTATCTGCTGGCTTCCTGGAGAGTCTGCTTGGAACAGTCTTGAAAACTAACTTCATAGGGGAAGCAATTCCTTGAAGTCTTATGGTGGTTAACCAAAAGAAAAGTCACCATCTCTGGTCTTTCATAATGTTTTTTTATTAGAGACCCAGTTTTAGTCCCACGGCCAAAGGTAAGGCCCAAAGATCTTGATTTTATTTTCTGTACTGATCAGAGTCCCTGATTAGTTGGCCCTTTTGTAAAAATAGTATTGTTAGGTCCATATAGCAGGAATATTAACTCAGAATAGATGATGGCTCATAACAACTGCATAAAGCTAGTGGTAATTTTGTGACTATTAACAACCAACAGGTCATTTTTTCCTCTAGCTGCATAGCATGATTTTTTATTTGCTTACTTGTTTAGGTTGTGTGGTTTTTTTTTTTTTTTTTGGAGTAGGACTGGTATATAACATAATTTTGAGGTATACAACATTATAATACTGCCTCTGTATTCATTACAAAGTGATCACCTCCAAAAGTCTAGTTACTATACATCACCATATATTTAACCCCCTTTGCCCATTTTGTCCACCTTCTAACTCCCTTCCCTAATGGTAACCAACAATCTGTTCTTTTTGTCTATGAGTTTGCTTTTGTTTTGTTTCTTTGATTTTTCAGATTCCACATATGAGTGAAATCATACTGTTTTTGTCTTTCTCCATCTATTAATTTTACTTAATACCCCCAAGGTCCATCATGTTGTTGAAAATGGCACAATTTCACTCCTTTTTTTAATGGTTGAGTAGTATTCCACTGGATATATACACCATATCTTCTATATAAGCATAATTTTAAGCAAATAATCCTACCATTAAAGTAGTTTTATAGTAAAAAAAAAAGTTAGAAAACAATTACTATAAAAAAGGAGAAGAAATACTACTGCTTCTTTGAATTTTCCTAATGTAAAACTAAATGAAATTGCACCTGAAAAAATCTTCCTAATAAAAATGGGAGTGGGGGCTATGAGGAAAGCTATCTTAATAAAGTGAAATATTGCATATTTTTTCATTTCTTCTTAAATGGCCTCTATATTAGTTTATTGTATCACTCAATGTAATGTCCCATCTGGCTATTAACTGTAGAAGCAGCGTTCCTTACATGCTTCCTGGGTTGTCTGGGGACAAGAGAAGCTATCTTAGAACTCATCCTAATGTTGGTTTAAGTAAGGAATAATTTAAAAATTCTATGTCATGGTCGCTGGTATTTCGTGCTCTGACCTTGAGCCCCATTTCTAGTAACTAGATTTCTACCTTGACCAGGCATCTACCTTATCCCTTGAACTAAGTGGTGACTCCATCTTCTGCACTGTGGTCTTACCTTGATACCTACTTGATTCTCTCCAGTCACCTCTGCTTTGGAGGTCTGTCCCTGAATTCCAGCCTGAACATGGAGGCCTAGCCACCTACTTCCAATTTGCCTCAGGCTTCTTCCTGAATCTCCACATAGTTCCTAGTGTAGGATTCTCTGTTGATATTTGAGAACACACCATCTCTTACTGTATCACCTAATGTCACTATATAACCATATACCACTTACTGATGTCTCTGGATATCCTCTTGCATCCAGCTCGGTTTCCTCCAAGAGGAAGCACAGCCCAAAACACATGTCAATTTCCCAGGTCCTTCATGCCCTGCTTGGCCAGACTGTAAGCTACCCACCAACCTCCAGTCCTAACATTGATTCCTTAAGATTATGTTTTTCCCAGATAGTTGCAAAGAACATATCAGATAAAGGGTTAATATCTAAAATCTATAAGGAATTCACCAAATTCCACACCTGAAAAACAAACAACCCAGTAAAGAAATGGGCAGAAGATATGAACAGACACTTCTCCAAAGAGGACATCCAGATGGCCAACAGACACATGAAACGATGCTCAGCATCCCTCCTCATCAGGGAAATACAAATCAAACCCACACTGAGATACCACCTCACGCCAGTCAGAGTGGCTAAAATGAGCAAATCAGAGAACTCTAAATGCTGGCGAGGATGTGGAGAAACGGGCACCCTCCTACACTGTTGGTGGGAATGTAAACTGGTACAGCCCCTCTGGAAAACAGTGTGGAGGTTCCTCAGGAAACTAACAATAGAACTCCCCTATGACCCAGCAATAGCACTGCTAGGAATTTACCCAAGGGATACAGAAATGCTGATGCATAGGAGCACATGTACCCCAATGTTCATAGCAGCACTCTCCACAATAGCCAAAACATGGAAAGAGCCTAAGTGTCCATCAACGGACGAATGGATCAAGAAGATGTGGTTTATCTATACCATGGAATACTACATGGCAATGAGAAAGAATGAAATCTGGCCACGTGTATCAACATGGATGGACCTGGAGGGTGTTATGCTTAGTGAAATAAGTCAGGCAGAGAAGGACAAATATCATATGTGTGCACGTATAGGAGGATTAGGAGGAACTTAATGGAGGACCATGAGGGAGAAGAAGGGGGGAAATGGTGGGGGAAAGGGAGAGAGGCAAACTATGAGAGACTCTTGAATGATGAGAACTCAGGACTAATGGGTGGAGGGGGAGGAGGGGGAAGATGGGCATGGAGGAGGGCACTTGTGGGGATGAGCACTGGGTGTTATACGGAAACCAACTTGACAATAAACTATATGGGAAAAAATTTTAAAAATAAATAAAACAATTAAAAAATATGTTTTTCCCATTTCTGTCAACCCGTGAATTCCAGTTTTTGAGTTCTATGAAATAAAAATAAAAAATTATTATCTTTACCTCCTCTCAATATTCAAGTATCTGATGCAAAGACAAAACAAAACAAAAACAAGTTCTCAACACTTATTTTAAAATTCTAGAGTCCTAGAATCAAGGAAAGATTGTAATATATGATCTTCTAGCTTCCTACTCATTGCAGAAATCCTTGACAGATGATCCTCAAACCTTTCCAGACAACCTGTCTCATTGCTAGACAGTTCTCCTTATATTGAACTGAAATCTATAGCACTAACCACTCTGTCTCATTAATGAACTAGAGAAACAAAGAGCATGTGAAGCTCCAGAACCATTCATCATTCAATGAATATGGGTAGCAGGCATTGCACTATAGTTGCAAAAGAGGATCAGGGTGACAGAGGAACGAACTAGAGACCAGAGGATCAGATCAACCAAAAGGGAAAGCTGAGATACAAGAATGGCCACGCAACTTGGGGTGAGATGGGAGACTAGGAGGAGAGATTATCTGAATCAGATGAAGCAGGGAGCAGATATCTGTCTCTTTCATTGTCTGAGGGGCCCAGTAATGATAGATATTTCTACACTAGAAGCCAGGCAATTCATAAAAAGTTATGTAGAGCTACTGGGTTTTTATAATGCCAATTTCCATCCTCAAATTAGTTGAGTTGTTATTTTTTAACATTTCACAGGTGAAAGGAGTAGTTTCTAAAATGTAGATAAAAATTGGCAATTTTTAGAGTAAGAATCATCCAACCTACAATTTCTTCAGCTTCCAAGAAAAAGAACCAAAAGCCAAAATAATAATAATTAGATCCAGATTCTAGTCCCAGATTCGGTCTGATCTTGAAAAAGCTATTTAACCTCTCTGAGCCTAAATATCTCCATCTGTAAAAAATTAAGACTTTAAATATGTCTTCCCACATCACAGACTTGCAAAGTTATAAAAATAAAACCACCATTCATCAACTCTGACTCTGATCTGAGCTAGACTGCAAGTTTTGAAATTAAGTTCCATTACTTCATAAATCCTTACAACAATGTTATAAGAACCACTATTTCTCTCCATTTTCCAGATGTGGAAACTGAGTCCTCAAAAGTTTTAGCAATCTTCCACTGAAACTTTAATCCATACATATCTGACTCAAAAGTACTTTCTCTTAACTCAGGGCTAAACTGTGGGAACAGGTTAGCAACTAGAGAATATGCAAAGATATATTAATAAGAACTTTTGTCTTCCCTACAATATGCTTTATATGGTTGGGTTTATTACTTTCACTGCAAAAGATTAAAAAAACGCAAGACTACTGTAAAAGTTTTTTTCAAACAATACAGAAGTACAGTGAGTAAAACCTTCATACACACACACTCCCCAAACTGCCAATTTCAGTCTTGCTTCACCTCCATATTAACAACTTCCAGAACTTTTCCGGGTACTACATATATACATAGAGATGACACAGAAAGGACTACACCACACATATTATTCTAAGATTTGCCTTTTTTCATTAATCAATGGACCTCTTTTGATATATAGCTATATTTCATTCTTATTAATGGCTGTGTAACTTTCCACATGTGGTGGTACCATATTTATTATCCTCATGTTGATAAACTCTTCGTATGTTTCTAATTTTCTGTCATTCCAAGAAATATTAACATGAAACACCTTTATACATGTATACTTGAGCAAATGTGCAAAATATTTCTATAGGATTATTTTTAGTAGATTGTTGGGTCAGGTAGTTTATATATTTTTAATTTTGATGGGTATGGTATCAGTTCACATTCCACCACGGTATGAGTGTGCTCTTTATATCCTCAGCAACACTGCATAGGAGTAGGCTTTTAAATTTCTGCTAGTTTATTAAGTAAAAAATAACTTGCTCTCATTTGCATTTCCCTGAATGCTAGTGAAATTATGCATCTGTGTTTACTACTTAGTTGTATTTTATCTTCCAGGAATTAATTGCCTCTCTATGTCCTTTGTTCATTTTTCCATTGAAATATTTTTCTTTTTCTTGTTGGATTTGTAGGAGAACTTTACATATTGTAGATATAACTCCTTTGAATACTGCATATATTGCAGATATTTTCTTCTGGCCTTCGCTTCTCTTTTAGCATTTTTTTAAAGGGCTTTTCTTTAGCTATAGAAAAGACTTTCATTTTGTAGTTAAACTGGTCATTTCTCTTCATTTGTGACTTGGCAGTTTGTGCTTTGCTTACAAATGTTTTCCCCTAGGGCACCTGGGTGGCTCAGTCAGTTAAGCATCCAACTTCGGCTCAGGTCATGAACTCATGGTTCATGGGTTCTATCCCCATGTGGGGCTCTGTGCTGAGAGCTCAGAGCCTAGAGCCTGCTTCAGATTCTGTGCCTGCCTCTCTCTATCTGTTCCTTCCCCATTCGCACTCAATCTCTCTCTCAAAAGTAAAGATTTTTTAAAAATCAAATTTAAAGAAACATTTCTCCCTAATGTTAAAAAAATTCTCCTATATTTTCTTCTACTATTTTTATGTTGTTATTTTGTTGGCATTGTTATATGTTTATGTTTGTTAAATTATTACTTTTTCTGGACTTTTTTGTAAACAGTAGGGATATAATTGCATTTTTTTTAAATAGGCAACCAATTATCTCAACACATGAAGAGTTCATTTCTTCCACTGAATGTGGAAATGTGCTTTTATTATAACTACATCCTTGTGTAGACATTGATCTTATGTTTATGTTCTGTTCCACTGAATCCTTAGTCTATTCTTGAATTAAAACCGCTCTGCATATTGGCATATCTTGGCTAGCATATCTTTTTTTTTTTTTTACAAATACTTTATTATCAAATTAGTTTCCACATAACACTCAGTGCTCATCCCCACAAGTGTCCTCCTCCATGCCCATCCCCCTCCCCCCCACATCCACCAGTCCTCAGTTTTTGTCAGCATTCAAGAGTCTCTCATGGTTTGCCTCTCTCCCTTTCCCCCACCATTTCCGCCCTTCTTCTCCCCTTGGTCCTCTGTTAAGTTCCTCCTAATCCTCCTATACGTGCACATATATGATATTTGTCCTTCTCTGCCTGACTTATTTTGCTCAGCATAATGCCCTCAAGGTCCATCCATGTTGCTACACATGGCCAGATTTCATTGTTTCTCATTGCCATGTAGTATTCCATCGTATAGATAAACCACATCTTCTTGATCCATTCATCTGTTGATGGACACTTAGGCTCTTTCCATGTTTTGGCTATTGTGGAGAGTGCTGCTATGAACATTGGGTACATGTGCTCCTATGCATCAGCATTTCTGTATCCCTTGGGTAAATTCTTAGCAGTGCTATTGCTGGGTCCTAGGGGAGTTCTATTGTTAGTTTCCTGAGGAACCTCCACACTGTTTTCCAGAGGGGCTGTACCAGTTTACATTCCCACCAACAGTGTAGGAGGGTGCCCGTTTCTCCACATCCTCGCCTGCATCTAGAGTTCTCTGATTGGCTCATTTTAGCCACTCTGACTGGCGTGAGGTGGTATCTCAGTGTGGGTTTGATTTGTATTTGATGAGGAGAGATGCTGAGCATCGTTTCATATGCCTGTTGGCCATCTGGATGTCCTCTTTGGAGAAGTGTCTGTTCATATCTTCTGCCCATTTCTTCACTGGGTTGTTGTTTTTTGGGTGTGGAGTTTGGTGAGTTCCTTATAGATTCTGGATATTCACCCTTTATCTGATATGTCATTTGCAACTATCTTTTCCCATTCCGTTGGTTGCCTATTAATTTTCTGGGTTGTTTCCTTGGCTGTGCAGAAGCTTTTAATCTTGATAAAGTCCCAATCATTTATTTTTGCTCTTGATTCCCTTGCTTTTGGGGATGTGTCAAGTAAGAAGTTGCTGCGGTGGAGGTCAAGGAGGTTGTTTCCTGCTTTCTCCTCTAGGGTGTTGATAGTTTCCTGTCTCACGTTCAGGTCCTTTATCCATTTTGAGTTTATTTTTGTGCATGGTGTGAGAAAATGATCTAGTTTCATTCTTCTGCATGTTGCTGTCCAGTTCTCCCAACACCATCTATTAAAAAGGCTGTCTTTTTTTCCATTGGATATTCTTTCCTGCTTTGTCAAAGATTAGTTGGCTGTATACTTTTGGGTCCACTTCTGAGTTCTCAATTCTGTTCCATTGGTCTATGTGTCTGGTTTTGTGCCAATACCATACTGTCTTGATGATGACAGCTTTGTAGTAGAGGCTAAAGTCTGGGATGGTGATCCCTCCTGTTTTGGTTTTATTTTTCAGGATTACTTTGGCTATTCAGGGTCTTTTGTGGTTCCATACAAATTTTTGGATAGTTTGTTCTAGTTTTGAGAAGTATGCTGGTGCAATTTTGATTGGAACTGCATTGAATGTGTAGAGTGCTTTAGGTAGTAATGACATCTTAACTATATTTATTCTTCCTATCCATGAGCATGGAATGTTTTTCCATTTCTTTGTGTCTTCTTCAATTTCCTTCATAAGTTTTCTATAGTTTTCATCATACAGATCTCTTGTATCCTTGGTTAGGTTTATTCCGAGGTATTTTATGGTTTTTTGTGCAATTGTGAATGGGATCAATTTCTTGATTTCTCTTTCTGTTGCTTCATTGTTGGTGTATAAAAATGCAACTGATTTCTGTACGTTGATTTTGTACCCTGCAACTTGGCTGAATTCTTGGATCAGTTCTAGTAGGCTTCTGGTGGAGTCTGTCAGGTTTTCTATCTAGAGTATCAGGTCATCTGCGAAGAGTGAAAGTTTGACTTCCTCTTTGCCAATTCTGATGCCTTTGATTTCCTTTTGGTGTCTGATGGCTGATGCTAGGACTTCCAGCACTATGTTAAACAGCAGTGGTGAGAGTGGACATCCCTGTCGTGTTCCTGATCTCAGGGGGAAAGCTCTGAGTTTTTCCCCGTTGAGGATGATGTTAGCTGAAGGCTTCTCATAGATGGCTTTGATGATGTTTAAGTAGGTTCCTTCTATCCCAATTTTCTCTAGAGTCTTTATTAAGAAGGGATGCTGTATTTTGTCAAATGCTTTTTCTGCATCTATTGACAGGATCATATGGTTTTTATCTTTTTATTGATGTGATGTATCACATTGATTGATTTGCAAATGTTGAACCAGCCCTGTAACCCAGGAATGAATCCCACTTGATCTTGGTGGATGATTCTTTTTATATGCTTTGACTAGCATATCTTCTATCTTTTGCTACTGATAAGGCAAGTCTCTAAACAGTTGTTCTCCTAAATTTTCTTCACTATTATAAAAAATGATGCCAAAGGGTTCATGTAATACTTACATGCCCATTATTCTTGTAACTTTATTAGACTCATGGGGAAAAACCATGCTACTTTTAATGAAAACATCATTAGTGCCTATCATACCAAGAAAAAGAAATGAAAATTTCAGTTTGAAGCTACTTAAAGTAGAAAATTCAACCACTAAACCTTTATACCAAAGCTATTATGTCACCGATTGAGTGTTCTGAGAACCTCACTCCCCCAACAATTCCAATTTTTCCTTTTTTTCCCCCAATAATATGGTCAAAAGATCAATGTGTCTCAAATCTTGTTTCTTTGGAAAAGAAATTTATCATAATTCCTAGTTTTCATAAGTGATAACACATTGACCATGTAACTTAGAGCATTCATTTTAATACGTATTTTAAAATAATGACGTTATGGATATTTAAATAATTAGAACCAGAGTAGTCCAGAGATTTAAATTATGAGCCTTAGAATCAGTCCCCTGGACTCAATTGTTGATCACAGTAAGTTAACTTCTGTGGAGAGTCGATTTCCTCATCTATAATATAAAGGTTGAAATGCCTACTTTGCTGTTTGTAAGGGTTTGAAAAAATATGTGTAAAGCATTTAAATACCACAGCACTTAGTAGGTTTCCAGTAAATTGTGATTGTTATCACTGTTATTCTGTTGTATCTCTTGCACACACATAGCAGTTTCTCTTTTCAAAGTGCTTTTGTGGATCTTTTCTCTTTGTGTTCTTTTTACAGATGAAATATGGGCATAGAGCCGCTGAGAGGGAGGGCTGCTGGCAACGGCTGGCTGTGGCGTCAGGGAGCAAGGGCACTGAGAAGGCACTGCTCACGGCAGAAGCTCAAGGACCCCTTCCTCCCACACCCCCAATCAAGGCCTGAGAGGCAGAGCCTTTCTGAAAGCATTCGAGTGTAGAAATTTGAGGTTTTTATAAGATGATCCATTTAAAATAGATCACATTTAATCCCATTTAGGATCTGGTTTAGATGAGCTTTTCTATACAACCATTGTAAATGAAAAACACGGTCAAAATCCCAACTTCTTCACATTTGCACAAAACCAGTGGGAAAATACAGTTGAGTTTACATTTTGCATCATTTATTTGATCTTCATTTTAGGCCAATAAATTACATATTAAAAATCCTCAGTGTATCTAACTTGCTTGCCTGTTAAATTAACCAAGCAATTGTGCTGTAACCTTTATTGGAGGTGCTATTTAGAAGGAAGGTTAACCAGCGGGGTGATGGTTTCAGTTCAAGCAATGAACAATTGTATTTTTTCAACACTGTAAAAAAAAAAATTCACTTTCTATCCACCTGCTAAGAACGACCTGCCTGATATTTTCTTCTCACCTCTAGACCACTGAGCAATACACTTTGGCATATGTGCAGCACAACACAGAATAACAAGGGCAATAAAGAAACCTCAGTTTGCTCACAAATGGGTCATTTGGGGACCAAGTCAGAGAACATATCTTTGTAGTGGGGAAGGGGGGAGAGGGTGCAAAAAACCCATTACGGACCTTATTTATTTGAAAGTAGTGTGTTAGCTTCTGGGACTCGGTGCCCAATATGGACCCTTTCAAGGCGTAAGATTATATGAAAACTGACATCTGATGCAAAAGGCAGATTGAATAACATATTTTAGACGTTTGCAATATAATATCTGAAATGTATTTGAATCTATATATCATTTTCCTTGTTAAGGGTAATGTGATAAAGATACAATTTTAAGCCAACTCTTAAATGGACAAAGCAATCACCATATTTAAATGAAAAACAAATGAACACTTTAAAAATTAGTAAAAAGGCCACTTGGTATATATATATATGACCATATATTTTTACATTTTGCATTTGCAAATAATGAAGCCTCACATGGATTGTCATAATTGTTACTGGCTTTTAATATTGGGCAAAGCACAAATACAAAATGTACTTGAAGCTCAGCTTTAAGTAGATTATGAACATTTAATATAGAATGTTATCATAATATTCAGAGCACCAAATTGCAGACTTCTGTCACCCACTTTCAAGCAGGCTTCTGAAGATCATAGTTAATTCTGCTGATTTATGGTAATGCTGCAGCATTATCGTCCACAGCATCAGAAACCACTAACAAGCTTAGTATAAGCTTGGGCTGAAATGGTTTGAGGTTTAAATTTCTGTAACGATTATAAAGTAGAAGGAATAAAATCCCACTTCAGCAAAAAAAAAAAAAAAAAAAAAAGTACCACATTTCCACTCACTATCACAACCATCCCCCACCTCCCAGTAGCCTTCCCCAAGTGCATCAAGAAAAGTAACTTTTAATAACTGGCATTTCAAGTTTTCCACATAGTCATTTCTAAATGGTAATATCCCTAGTTCAAATATATAATGTTTTACAGTTTTCCCTTGCTGAAGAACACTACTCCAAAACTGGCATCCTACCCTCCCTTCTAAAATGGTTATTCATACATACATATGTATATACATACACAAAATGGTTGTTCTTTTTCAAACAAATTCCATGCGATGCCTTGGTGGCTCAGTCAGTTAAGCAAATCTTGATATAAGCTCAGGCCATGATCTCATGGTTCATGAGATAAAGCCTCACATTGGACTCTGCACAAACAGCACAGAGCCTGCTTGGGATTCTCTCTCTCTCTCTCTCTCTCTCTCTCTCTCTCTCTCTTTCTCTCTCTCAAAATAAATAAATAAACATTAAAAAAAAAAGAAAACAGATTCCATTCTGGAGGCCCCTTTTTTGAACATTAATTTACATTACATTTAATCTTTTTAAAATTATTTTTAAATTATTTATTTCTGAGAGAGAGAGAGAGAGAGACAGTGTGAGCAGGGGAGGGTCAGAGAGAGAGAGAGAGACACAGAATCTGAAGCAGGCTCCAGGCTCTGTACTAGCTGTCATCACAGAGCCCGGTGCGGGGCTCGAACCCACGAACTGTAAGATCATGACCTAAGCTGAAGTCGGACGCTTAACCGATTGAGCCACCCAGGCGCCCCATACATTTAATCTTCTAGAAAACAGTTAGAAACCAGAACATTTAATAGCTATAATCCTCTTCTGGCCAAGTTATGATGTCCTGTTAATTTGTGGCCCTTAAGCAGATGAGACCATTTGTTATCTTCTTTCCGTCTGCTAAAGTCAGAGGAAGCCTGGGCTTAAATCAGCACAGTAAGATAGCGGCCAGTCTACCCACACCGTTACCCAAAACTCGGTGCATCTTAGTCACTGAACACAATGAACTGATGCTGATAGCAGCAAGGGATTATGACGTCTTCAAGATGAAAGATACGGTAACAACAACATCTCTGCCTCAAGACAACAGAGCCGCTCCGTGGTCACAAACCCATTTCCAAAAAAGCGATCTAAAGGAAGAACCCATGTCACACACTTGTGCCTATAGCCTCCTGCTTGGAAGAAGGCAGAAACAGAGTCACCAAGAATAGTCCTTCTGTTTTCTACAAGAAAGTGAATTTGTGCCACCATTCAGATCTTTAGCAAGGGTCTTTCTATGAAAAAGTCAATCCTTGCCTTTTGTTTCTTGAGAAACAGCCACAGTTGAAAAATAGGATGGGGTGAAGGGGAACATATGCTACACAAAGGTACGTGGCAGTGGTCCTGGGGGGGCGGGGGGCAGGCTCAGGTATAGGTCCACCGTGAAAGCTTCCTGAAAGAAAAAGAAATGGTCCAGCAGCATGTACCTCCCTGAACTCTAATTTTGAAATTAACCAAAAAATAATCTGGCACTTAGGACACAAGGAAAACACATGGGTAAAGAAAACAGAATAATAATGGGTGTTAATTTATACTGAACATCTCTGTGCCAGAACTTAAGAAGCAATATCTCATGACACCTGTTTTCATTAGAGGTAAAAATGTGAGTATCCCTGAAGGCAAAATCTTGTTCAGGAAAAAACCATGAGAGAGTTCCTTCCTCTAAGAGGGTGAATGTTCTTTATTTGGGTGGAGGAGGTGTGTCTTCATAGTCAAGGCATAAAGCACTGAACTCTGGCAGGACTGTCAGTTGATGGGAGTTAAAAGAGTAAAGGGGTGAAGTACAAAGAGGTTGGTGGGGAACCACGGAAGTAGGAAAGGAGACAGAAGGGCCTGTGAGGCTTTATACAACAATGGTAAGGGTACCCAGGGAAAAGGAGGCTTTGGGATTCCTCACCAAGTCAGAGCAGCAGCAAGGTCAGAAGCGAATTTTCAGTATAAAGTGGGTGATGGGTCAAAACAAACAAATGAAAAACAAACCCATGAAGGAGAGTAACTCAGAATTTCACACCTTTCAGAGCCCAGAGCAAAATGGGGAAACCACGGGTTCCCCTAAGATTTCGGATGGATCATCTGAAGTTCAAACATTGACTCCTCACTATGGCTTTCTTTTCAAGATGTCATTCTCCCGCCTCCATACTCACTACCAAACAAACATAGAAATCTACTACTGTTCTCCCCATGCACTCCATTTTCTTCCAATCTGAGAGCCATTTGTGTGTATAATTGAAAATTAGCAGTGCAGCTGTTTGAAGAGAGTAATTTATCACAGCGCATTGTTCGCGCCTGACACTTTAGACCTGGCTCTAACAAGCCAGTGGTTGCTGGGGGTTGAGCTACAGAAAGTGATTCGGCTGTAATGCTGCGTTTCCCCTGCTTTGTTGCTAATTGTAGCCTCTTTTTCTCCATTGAATTGGGAGTTGAGTAAAAGAGCTTGTTTGCTCTGTGCGGTGAGGCTGCCAGGGCCGCTTGGGCTATTATCACAAGATACTCTTGATCTTTTGAAAAGCAGGAAATAGAATTTTTCTCCAACAGGGAAAGTAATTTGCGATGCGTCCATTAGTTCTTCATTAAAGCAAGATTAAATTGCACGGCAAATCACATCTGTGTTTGGATGATTAAAGGGTGGCATTTTAGAGGCCAAAACTAATTACTAGTCAAAATGAATGGGAGTGAAAAAACAGTCATGTTTTTACATTAGATAGTGTGGCTTGTAATTAGATTCAAGCTAATTCCACTATTTCTTCTCTTTTAATGAGATGAGCCTGTCCTCATCTTTTTCTAGGCCATGCTAACAGCCCCAAATGTATAATTTTGATAATACTAAGAGTTTACTTTATTGAAATTTCTTTGCTACCTGCCACAAGTGACTTTCCTCTCCAGTGGTACTTCATTATATAGAAACACAGGCTACTTAGCAATACAGTTTACAACAAAAGTCACTCCTACGGGGAAAAAAAGAGGAATTCTAAATAAATATGCATAAATGTATACATGTAAAAATGCATACTTTTAATGTTACTGAAATTAGTCATCTCCACAAATGTGTGCAAAACAAATCCTTCTCAGTTGGGCAACTAAAGCAAGTTTCTTTAGCAATGAAGAACGAGGAGTAAGGTTCACATGCAGTTAAGTATTGAAGGACTCCAAATTCAATGTGCATTTGGGTAGGGTTTTTTCCTGCCTTGCAATATAATTCTTCTCCTATCTCCTGTATGTTTTTAACTTTCCCCATGATTAAGGTATGTTATAATGGATTTCCCTTTGAATTCACTTTTTGTTTTTATTAAAAACAAACATTAGAAATTAAAAGCATTACATCAAGGAAAACAAATGTAGTCTAAGACTCTTTGAGCAACTATGGTATTACTCAAACATGGGTTAAATTTACTCTCAGAAATCTGGTTCAATATTTGATGGTAGAAAATTGGAGATTTCTGAAATAACCACAGATCATGTTTAGATGAGTCAAGCAGTAATTGAAGGAAAAGAAAAAAAAAAAACAGCAAGTAAAGGAGCATTCACTCATGACCTAAGTGCTCTTGGATACTGCCTTATGAACCACCTTGAGAGGCTCAGAATCCATTCAACCCTCTGGACTCAGTTTTTGAATACACCAGCTTTAAGTCCCCTGTCAAGCAGGCGCCTATTAAACAGGACAACAAAAAAGTTTCCCTTCCTGGTAATTAATTCAGACTTTGACATCAGAATTTCCAAATCTCTCACAATTAAGGCATTATTTTAATAAAATCGTTTGTAACAAAGTCCCTGTCGCATGTTCAGCCAAGATTGCACTTTTTTCCCCAGGGTATTACTACCTTTTATGGCAATGGGATAAATTAATAATTGGCCAAAAGAGAAAAAAATGAATGGAATGACATGAGGGAAAATAATCTCTGCAAATCTTTTCCTCAGTACTTTATCAATGAAATTTATGAAATTCTTATGGTGGTATAGACAAACCACATACAGCATTTTAAAACTTGTGACCATGTAATATACATATGCTGCCAACACAGAGAGAAGAACAAGATTCCTGAGATCTAGTAATTGTACAAGACACATGGACTTATATATTAACCATTTTTTGTCCACTCACTCCTTATTCATTCATTCCATTTTCCAGCTGAACTTTACTAGGTTAGTTACATTTTGAATCGTTTATACTATAATTTTCATATAACCAACATTTTACACATGATGTTTCCTAAGACAACAATAAATCCGATACCAGTCCCTATTTTGCCCTTATCTTTTACATCTTGTCACAAAAATGTCACAGTGGCACAGAAAAGCATTCGAAAGACTTTTCTGGTACTAAACAGGAGATAAACAAACAGAGGCAGTTACAATGCGGTGGTTTGTATACTGGTTGTTCATGTGTGTGGTGCTTTGCAAAGCAAGTAAACAGTCAGGAATAATTTCATTTGACATCAAGTCAAGAAAATGGATGAAACCAAAGTTCATGATCCATGGTTCCACATGAACAAGTGGGTACTCACTGATGCTCTTGTTGGCCACGTCAGGAGAGAGTTCAGAGTTTCAACCACCCTCAACCACATGTCGCTAGAAAGAAGTCTGTACTCAGCAACCTTTACTGAGGACCTATGGAGAGCTCTCTTCCTGGTGCTTCGGTAACATAGTTCTTATCAAGGAAATTGAACTGTGGATCTTTGTTGGTGATTAAAAAAAGAAAGAAAGAAAGAAAGAAAAATAACAGCTACTACAAATAACATTAAAATCTCTTTCTTATGGTTGAGACCTTTGAAAGCTCAAACAATATCAGTTGTCATTCCACAAATATTTATAGAGGGCCTAGTGTGTGCCAGGTACTATTCTAAGTAATGGGGATACAGCAATGCATAAAAAAGTTCCTGCTCTCATGGACCCTATAAAACATAAAACAAATATCAACAATAACTTAAAAATTGTCTCAAGAATAATAGGCCTTGGAGCATCTGAGTGGCTCAGTTGGTTGGGTGTCCAATTTCAGCTCAGGTCATGATCTTGCAGTCCGTGGGTTTGAGCCCACATCAGGCTCTGTGCTGGCAGCTCGAGCCTGGAGCCTGCTTCAGATTCTGCGTCTCCCTCTCTCTCTCTCTCTGCCCTTTCCCTGCTCATGCTCTGTCTCTCTCCTCTCTCTCTAAAATAAATTAAAAAAAAAAAAAAAAAAAGGAATGAATACCCCCTTAAAAGATAATATACTAGAGGACCATAATCGTGCTTTTTAAGCAAGACATATCCAGGTCATTATGACTTCTTCCTTAACTGCAATTCAAGTACCAAAATAATCACAAAGTTGTGGCTTTATTTCATCCCTGCTGCTCACCTCGCCTCCCCTGGGCTAGAGGGACAATGCCCAAAGGAACCATGAAGAGGGGAAAGAGCAACTGTGCTCTCAGTGGATAGCAGCTGATTGAGGGGAGGAACCACTGGTCTTCCAAAACACCTTCCTCCTGGCTGCCAGTAACTCTTTCCTTATGGATTAAAGACTAGTTGGGAAGGATAGAACTTTATTAAGGGTCAACCCGGAAATAGGCAGTAAATCAGAACTTAATGATATGTATTTTTTTTTAAACCTGGCAAGTTACCCTGAGGCCAAACAATGTGGCAAAGTGCCAGAATCCCTATCTGTTCCACTCTATAGAACTAAAATGCTCCCTGCCAGTCCTCCTCTGCAGCTAACCCCGGAAGATATAGAATGGCTGCTAGGCAAACCCATCCTACAGCATCTTGTACTGTGTTTTTCCACACTGCCTGCTTCATGGAGGAGAAATATTTGTTAGTGCCCAAGTGCCACTCAAGATCCTAAAGCCCATTTGGACATGGTTATTTTCCAATTATTGGCTTAATCAGAACTATGATCACAAATAATTGCTCTGCATAAACTCAGAAAATACGAGGACATAAGCCTTAAATTGTGGCATAACTAACTTGTTTTAGAAACATCTTTTAATGTAGTTATTATAATGTCTCACTGTGGGGGGCAAAATTGAATAAATGCTATGACAAAGACTATGTAGGTCTCTCAGCTTGAACTCGAGGTGGTTTGGCTAGACACAAAACCAAAAGATAAAGATTTTCAAAATAAATACTCAAATTATTTCTTTTCTAAAAAAAAAAAAAGTCCCTTCTATCTATTAGTCTACAAATTGGAGGGAGTAAAAAAAATAAAATACAAAGATCATACCTAAGCAAGAAAGACCATTTTCCTGCACAAACTCTACTCTAGGAGAAACGTAGCTAGCCGTGGAAGAAACTATTGGTAAATCTGAGAAGAAAGATCTTAGTGAGTCTTTTCAAGACCTGCCTGCTGGGAGGTTGGGAGGACCAGGAGAGGAAAAGAAGTTTAAATACGTGAAATTACTTTTTTAAAGTAATGGAAGACAAAACCCTTCTATAATTTTATGTCCATCCACTCTAGCAGTACTATCTTACACATATATGATGGTATGACACCACTTTTAGCAAAAAAAAAAAAAAAAAAAAATTACACAACCAGGGTAGATAGATATAGATAGGTAGATAGATGGTGTGTGTGTGTGTGTGTGTGTGTGTGTGTGTGCACACGCACACGCACATGTGCAGCCCTATATGTAGAGTTAAGGATATATTTTACATTTTTATATACATCAAGCTGCGTACATTGGTTTCTAGAACAGGAAGGCAAAATGGAAGACTTTCTAGTTTCATTTTGTTTTTTATACCTTCAGCTTTGTATTGATAGCTTACAATGTCTATGTTTTTATTTATTTATTTTAAGAGCAGAGAGGTGGAGTTTGTATCCAACTGAAGAATATCCTGTGTTTCCAGGCTTTGCTGAACAGTCTGCAGCCAGGTCATTTTCTGATGCTCTGGAGAAAGTTCTAAGAAAGCCAATTCCTCAACCCACCACTCTCCTACTGTAAAGGGGCTACAAGAAAAGTCTGGGAGCAGACCTGGCTGGAGTATGTGACAGGCACCCAATTATACTGAGCAGAACTGCCCAAGGGCACTGCAGACATGCTCAGATGCTTTCCAACAGGATGCCAGAAGTAACCTGATCCACCAAAATCTGTCCTGACCTTTTCTTGAAAACAGCCTAGCATTAGCGATATTCCTCCCCTCAAAATAACTTTTAAAATGCTTGCAGAACAAAAAAAGGCAAGTGTGCACAGAATAAAAACAATTTAAGGGAGAAATGACATAGGACTGTTTTAACCACTGTGTAAACTTGTTACAGAGAGAGAACTCCAATTTTATTTCTTGTATATTTCAAACCGACTCAAAGGAGAGACAAAGGACATTATATAGACTATAGGCTCTACCCACTACCAATGCAGATAGTGAGAAATAAATGGTGTGTCAGCATTGTTGCACACACATGCAAGTGGCCTCTTCATTCCCTTGACCTCTTGACTCTCTTAATTTGATTTAAAAAAATTTTTTTAACATTTTTTATTTATCTTTGAGGGGCAAAGAGAGACAGAGCATGAGCTGGGTAGGAGCAGAGAGGGAGACAGAAACTGAAGCAGGCTCCAGGCTCTGAGCTGTCAGCACAGAGCTGGATGCACGGCTCGAACTCACAAGCTGCAAGATCATGACCTGAGCAAAGTCCACTGCTTAACCAGCTGAGCCACCCAGAGGTCCCTCTCAATTCTGTTTAGCAGTGAGGAAACTGAGTCAAGAGAAGTAAAGTTAACCTTTCCAAGTCACACAGTTCAACTAGGTTTGAAACCCAAGTCTATCAAATGCAAAATCTCATATACCTTCTCTTTGACTACTATTTCTCCAAAAAGAAGTTCTTGCTTTATACAATTAAAATGGTAATGGTGATGACAATGCAATTAAATGTAATTCGGTTACTATTTACAGCTAAACTATGTACTTACAAAATAGTCGAAGTATTTGTCCTCTTTGCAGCAGAACTCCCCTACACTCTGATGTTAAGACAAAATAGAAACTTGAAAAAACAATGTTCGGTAACCTTACGAAGTATGAAGCAGAGGACATAGCAAATTATTTTTTAAAGTAATGAAACTATATTTCTGCCATCATAGAAAAGCACTCCTTACGCTTTTATTTCATTCTAGCCTTCTAAATATTTATTTAAAACTAGGTTTATGCTGTACTAACTTTTGTCCTTGCTTTAAAATGTTTAAAAGGTAGTACAGTCAAAAATAATGAAAGTAACTTAAATGTCCTTCAACAAATAATGGTACCAACAGGAATCTAAGTAGCTATTTAAATAAAATAGACCCATGTGAACTGAGTTGGAAAGTGTCCAGAATGTATCATAAAATGAAAAAAGCAAAATGTAGAATATGGAATGTATGATTTCATTAAGCCCAAAAGGAAACTACCCATATGTGGCTATGTGTGTATACATAGATGTGTACACATATATAAATGCATATGTATCCACTCCCCCACCCCATAAATGTTTGTGTGAGCATAGGAAGAAGACTCCTGCAACATGGGTTTCCTCTGGGGTAGAAGTAGATACGTAAAAGGGACCACTTGCACCATTTATTTTATAAACTCATTATTTAAATCTTTATAGTAAGTATGTGTGTTATGGACTTAATGTATGTGACCTCCACATCCCCAAAATACAGGTGTTGAAACCCTAACCCCCATTGTGGCTGCATTTGAAGAAAGTAATTAAGATTAAATGAAATCATAGAGTAGGACCCTGACCCAGTGGAATTAGTGTCCTTGTAATAAGAGACACCAAAGAGCTTGCTCTCTCCCTTTTCCCCTCCTACCTCCCCATCCCTCAGGAGCAGTTATAAGCTAGCTCATGAGAAAGGTCCACCAAAGTTCAGGATCCTGGAGGACAGAGAGAGAATTAACCAAACCTTGGTTAAGAAGTGTTTTGTTACAAATGATCAGTGGGGACAAATAGTTCAACTGATCATTTATGAGGCAAGGAACAGGAATTTGGAGGGTCTCTACCTGGCTTTATTATACTTATTTTTTTATTTTTTTTAAGTTTATTCATTTGTTTTTGAAAGAGGGAGAAAGCATGATTGGGGGAGGATCAGAGAGAGCAAGGAGGGGAGAGAGGGAGGGAGAGAGAGGAGAGAGAAAGGAGAGGAGGGGGGAGAGAGAGAGAGAGAGAGAATCCCAAGCAGGCTCCCCACTATTAGTCCAGAGCCCAATGCAGGGCTCGAACTCACGAACTGTGAGATCACGACCTGAGCCAAATTAGGACACTCAACTTACTGAGCCACCCAGGTACCCCCAGAGAAAAATCCTTTTTTGCCCCCAAAGATTTCATTTTTAAATAATTTCTCCACCCAACACAGGGCTCAGATTTACAACCCCACGATGAAGAGTCAAATGCTCTACCAACTGAGCCAGGCAGGCACCCCTGGCTTTGTTATATTTAAACAAGGGAGGCATCTGTGAGTTTTGTTAAGTCATTTTTCAGAATACAGAGAATGGTGGGATTTCTTAACATTATTGTTTTTCCAGGTTCAGAAGGCTCAAGCAAAATTCAACATTGTCATTCTGCAAGTGAGATTAAAAATAGCTACTATTCCACTTCCTGAGAAGTTACTGGACACCCTTAGTATTATGCTGGGCATGTTCCACAGATATTTTCATAATTTTCATAACGCTTGTTCAATTTCATAACAACCTGCTGAAGTAAGAGCTACATTATTTTCACAAATAGGAACCAGGCCCATGGAAGGCATCATTCTCAAAGTCACAAGACTAGTAAGTAGATGCATCAAGTTCTCAAACCAAAGGCTTTTTGACTCACTCAATCCCCTACATCCCACTCCCTTCATGAGGTCACATGGAAGGGGTCTGTAACTGAAAAGTTGGTGGGTTCCTTGGTGATCTTTAAGGGGAGCATGGATTTAAACAACCAAATTCCCTGAGTTTATACTGAATGGAAGGTGACTTAGAAAAATGAAACTTTGGGGGCACCTGGATGGCTCAGTCAGTTAAGCATCTGACTTCAGCTCAGGTCATGATCTCACGGCTCATGCGTTCGAGTCCCACATCAGGCCCTCTGATGACAGCTCAGAGCCTGGTACCTGCTTCAGACCCTGTCTCCCTCTCTCTCTCTGCCCCTCCCCAGCTCGCACTCTGTCTCTCCCTCTATCTCAAAAATAAATAAACATTAAAAAAAGAAAAATGAAACTTTGAGTGATAGAAAGAATACAGGTTTTCACATCAACTTGCCTGGCTCTGGGTCCTAGCTGCTTCCTTTCCTCAATAAGACATTTAGATGAATCACTTGATTTAGTTAAGTCTCAGGTTTCTCCACCTTCGTAAAATAGAGTTAAAAACAGTATCTGCCTCACAGGATTATTTCAGGGCTTCTCTGATTTGATCAAGTATATTAAATGCTTTGTAAATTATAAAGCATCAATACAAAGTTAGTTAATTAACCTTCATTGTCCTCCTTATCTGATCAGCCTAGCAAACCTGAGACGCTATTAAGAAGACAGGATGCATCCAAGTTGACTAGAACGTTCTGTAGAGTTGTTGACATGTGAAGCTGAAGCTGTTATTTACTTCTACAGACAAATATGTAGAACATTTCCAACAGGAGAATGATGTAGGACTAATAATTTAAAACTGACAGGGTCATCTGGGATTATGGTGCTTCAAATGAAGAAGATGTGTTAAATAATCAGATGAAAAGAAACAGGAAAACTCACAGAGCACTTGACCAATAACACTGTGTATAAAAGCTAGGAGTGCTTTACTGAGATAGTGAAAAGATACACTTGCAGTCATAATATAGCAATGCACTCAATCCTCATTATTACAGTGCTGCCTACAAACACTGGTAGAGTTTATTCTGTTTCCATTATAATAAAACCCCACTTTTGAGGATTTATAATTCAGCCAAAATAATTTGCTACAGGAGTGTTTCAAAAGACCTTTTTATAACCCTTTGAATAAAACCCCAACATCAGAAATTCTAAACAATAAAGGCCCTGCCGCTTCTAAAGCAGTTGTTGTTACATGAGTGTTAAAATTTTTGGTCACATGGGCTTGATTTCTATTATGTGAAGTTCTTCTAGATCACATCTTACTTTAGTTAATAGGCATTAATAGGAAATGGAGGGCTTCAAAACAGGTTGTTTTGATATAGTTTTTTTATTAAGAGAATGAACAGAAAAGGCATTTGAATATAAAGAATAAAAGTTTATGTGTGATTGCTAGGAAGTCACTTAGTCCAGCCTTGATAATTCAGATATACAAAATACAAAGATTTTATTTTGCCTAAATTATAATAAAAGCAATGTGCCTGGGGAAGTTTATTGAATCTATCAAGGTACTAAAGGGACAATGGTAAATACTGTAATAGAAAAATTGCTTAATCCTGGATTTCTGAACTTTGTCCCCAGGAATACCAGATGTTAATAATTGGCCTATCCTGAAACAAAACAAACCATAAAACAGATTCGGTGGGCTATATCAATTTGGAGTATTCTACAAAAAAAAAAAATAAATCCTCCTTGGAAAATCATAGACCATCTTTAGCATGGTTAAATTCTGAAAAATACATTTAAACCTGTTTAATATGCTAAACTTAGCATTGTCCACAGTTACTTTTACCTTATGGCTTCCTTTTCACAATCAACCATTGTTAATCATGAAATAAACATCAGGAATCAGTGATTTATTACACAGTGTTTCTCTTCAGAGGGGAAGAGACTATCATTACCAGAATCCCTTGTTAAAAATACAGATTCCAGGGCCCCAACCGCAACTCTGTAGAGTTGAGGCCCACATTCTGTACATTCCTGCCCTGCCCTACCCCTCCAATTACTATGTACTATGTACCCCTCCAACTACTATCACTAAAGCTTGACAGCCACTGAGATAGTGTCCAATAGGCTATCTCAAAATTGACAGGTATTATTCCTCTGGGGTAGAATAAACACATTTTTTAGAGATTGGATTATCTCTTACTCAGAATTAGTCTCATTATGAAGGACATGTTTGGATGGGCATTGGGGTCAAATTAGTGTAACTAAAAAGACACATGTATAAAGTGTCTTTACAATGACATGGAAAGCCTCTTATGGAAAATCTCTTATTATCAGTCATGGTATTCAAAATTCCAGTGTTAGAAACTCTATTGATTTTGGATATACAAATTGACAACAATGTTTTTCAGAAGTAATTTTACATTAGATATCAAGACCCTAAAAAAATGTGAATGCCTTTAACTTCAGTGATTCCATTTCTAGGAAGAAAATTTAAATTCAGAAAAATAAGCTTTGCACAAAGATCTTCATTATAAAATGTATAATAGGGAAATATTGCAAACAACCAAACTTTCTGACAGTGTGTAAACAAATTCATGTATATTTATATAATACTATATTAGGTATTCATACCAAAGTTTATAACACAGAAAATATATTGTAATGCTAATTGTATTTTTCTCTCCAATTGAAAGATAACTGAGAAAACATCAGCCAAAATGAGTATGATGTATATGTAATGATTGTAGATTAATATGATTATAGATTTTCCTCAAAAACTGAGGACAAAGGAAGAATAATGTACACATATTAGATGTGACAAAATAAAATAATGCAACTAAGATATGGGAGAAAAGAGAGAAAGAGAAAAGTTGATTTCTATGTAGCAAGGTCTCTTAACCTCAGCAGGATTGACAATTTAGCTCAGATAATTCTTTGTTGTGAGGGCTGTCCTGTACATCATAGGAAAGCATCCCTAGTCTCTACCCACTAGATGCTAGCTGTGACTACCAAAAAGATAGCCATTGCCAAATGTCCCCCAGGAGCAAAATCATCTCCATTGTGAACCACTGCTATGTAGGTAATAGACTAAAGAATATTATTAAAAACTAACAAATCAGACTCAACACCAAAAAAAAAAAATCTAATTTAAAAATGAGCAGTGTACCTGAATAGACATTTTTCTAAAAACACATACAGCTGGCCAACAGACACATGAAAATATGCTCAACATCATTAATCATCAGAAATGCAAGAGAAAACCACTATATCACCTTACACCTGTCAGAATGACTAAAACTAAAAAGACAAGAATAACTAGTGTTGACAAGGATATAGAAAAAAAAGAACTCTTGCACACTGTAGGTAGGAATGTAAATTGGTACAGCCACTGTGGATAAAAGGATGGAGATTCTTCAAAAAATTAAAAATAGAAATACCATATTATCCAATAATTTCACTACTGGGTATTTGCCCAAAGAAAACAAAAACACTAATTTGAAAAGAGATATGCAAGTTCAACATTTGTTGCAGCATTATTTACAATAGCCAAGATATGAAACCAACCTAATTCCATAGATAGATAAATATAGAAGATTTGTGTATACACACATGATGAGATACTGCTCTTTGTAACAACATAGATGGACCTACAGAGTATTATGCTAAGTGAAATAAGTCAGATTAAAAAAAGACAAATATCATATGATTTCATTCATATATTGAACCTAAAAAACAAAATGAATAAATAAACAAAAACCAAAATCAGACCTATAAATACAAAAAACTGATGGCTGCCAGAGCAAGGGGAGATGGGATATATGGGTAAAACAGGCAAAGGGGAGTGGGATATACAGGCTTCCAGTTAGGGAATGAATGAATTATGGGAATAAAAGGTATGGTATGCAGAATATAGTCAATGATATTGTAATAGCATTGAATGATGACAGATGGTAGATACACTTGTGGTGAGCACAGCATAATATAGATGGTAAATCACTACGTTGTACACCTGAAATTAATGCAACATTGTGTGTCAACTGTTCTCAATTAAACAAAAATAAAAACCTAATAAATTAATAGTGAAAGATGAGAAAATAGGGAAGTAAGTATACTACAAAAGATGTAAGTACAAAGGTGAACACCAGAATAAAAATTTATATCTTCCTTGGCACAAAAACAGACAATCAGATCACTGGAAGAAAATAGAGAACACAGAAATGGACCCACAAACATATGACCAACTAATCTTTGACAAAGCAGGAAAGAATATCCAGTGGAATAAAGACAGTCTCTTCAGCAAATGGTGCTGGGGAAACTGTACAGTGACATGCAGAAAACTGAACCTGGACCACATTCTTACACCATACACAAAAATAAACTCAAAATGGATGAAAGACCTAAACGTAAGACAGGAAGCCATCAAAATCCTAGAGGAGGCAAAACAGGCAAAAACCTCTTTGACTTTGGTTATAGCAACTTCTTACTCAACACGTCTCCAGAGGCAAGGGAAACCAAAGCAAAAGTGAACTATTGGGTCTTCATCAAAATAAAAAGCTTCTGCACAGCAAAGGAAACAATCAGCAAAACTAAAAGGCAATCAACAGAATGGGAGAAGATATTTGCAAAGGATATATTAGATAAAGGGTTGGTATCCAAAATCTATAAAGAACTTATCATACTCAAAACTCAAAAAACAAATAATTCAGTGAAGAAATGAGCAAAAGACATGAACAGACACTTTCCCAAAGAAGACAGCCAGATGACAACCGACACCGTGAAAAAATGCTCAACATCACTCATCATCAGGGAAATACAAATCAAAACCGCAATGAGACACCACCTCACATTTGTCAGAATGGCTAACATTAACAACTCAAGCAACAACAGATGTTGGCGAGGATGCAGAGGAAGAGAATGTCTTTTGCACTGCTGGTGGGAATGCAAACTGGTACAGTCACTCTGGAAAACGGTATGGAGGTTCCTCAAAAAATTAAAAATAGAACTACCCTATGACCCACCAGTTGCACTACTAGGTATTTATCCAAGGGATACAGGTGTGCTGTTTCAAAGGGGCACATGCACTCTAAGGTTTTTAGCAGCACTATCAACAATAGCCGAAGTATGGAAAGAGCCCAGATCTCCATCAATGGATAAATGGAGAAAGAAAAAGTGGTATAGGAGCACCTGGGTGGCTCAGTCAGTTAAGCATCTGACTGCGGCTCAGGTCATGATCTCATGGTTTGTGGGTTCGAGCCTGGTGTCGCCCTCTGTGCTGACAGCTAGCTCAGAGCCTAGAGCCTGTTTCGGATTCTGTGTCTCCCTCTCTCTGACCCTCCCCTGCTCACGAGGTCTTTCTCTCTCTCAGAAATAAATAAAACATTTTAAATAATTTAAAAAAAGAAAAAGTGGTATATACGTATATGATGAAATATTACTCAGCCATAAAAAAAGAATGAAATCTTGCCATTTGCAATGAAATGAATGGAACTTGAGGGTATTATGCTAAGTGAAATTAGTCAGAGAAAGACAAATATCATAGAGTTTCACTCATTTGAGGCCTTTAAGACACAGAACAGATGAACATAAGGGAAGAGAAGCAAAAATAATATAAAAACAGGGAAGGAGACAAAAACATAACAGACTCTTAAATATGGAGAACAAACAGAGGATACTGGAGGCGTTGTGGGAGGGGGGATGGGCTAAATGGGTAAGGGCCATTAAGGAATCTCCCCTGAAATCATTGTTGCACTATATGCTAACTAATTTGGATGTAAATTTAAAAAATAATTTAAATTTATATCCTCCTACATACTGAAAATAAAAATAAAAAATAGCACAGAATACATATAGAGAGCAAAGCAAAGCAAATATATAGCACAAGTAATTACAAATACTATGTCAGAATTGAGACCAAGTACCAGTCATATTAGTAAATGTAAATGGGCTAAATCCATCTATTAAAAAAAAAAAACAGTGTTTCTATTTGGCTGACAAGCAATACCCAACTATATGCTATATACAAAAGGCACACCTAAGAAAAAGTGATTCAGAATGGCTAATAGTAAAAGGACTGGGGCACCTGAGTGGCTCAGTCGGTTAAGCATCTGACTTCGGCTCAGGTCAGTATCTCAGTTTGTGGGTTCAAGTCCCATGTCAGGCTCTGTGCCCTGTCAGGCTCAGAGCCTGGAGCCTGCTTCAGATTCTGTGTCTCCCTCTCTCTCTGCCCCTCCCCTGTTCACACTCTGTCTCTATCTCTCAAAAATAAATAAATATTAAAAACATTAAAAAAAAAAAGGATGAAGTTACCAGGCAAATGGAAATAGTAAGAAATCTGTGGTAGCTTTCCTGATATCAGAATTCAAATCAAAAACATTAAACATGACAAGATAACATTTATACCCTAAAAGCCAAAATTCACAAGAAGATATGTTATGAATTTCTGTGCACCAAATAATATAGCGATCCTCTTTTTAAAAAGACTACAGAGATGGTGTTCTTGGGTGGTTCGGTCGGTTAAATATCCAACCTCAGCTCAGGGCATGCTCTCGCGATATGTGGGTCTGAGCCTCACGTCAGGCTGTGTGCTGACATCTTGAAGCCTGAAGCTTGCCTGCCTCTGTTTCTGTGTCTCCCTCTCTCTCTCTCTGCCCCTCCCCCACTCATGCTCTGTCTCTCACTCTCTCTCAAAAATAAAGATAAATATTTTTTAGATAGAGATGAAAGGAGACATAGATTGAAATATAATAATAATAGGAGACTAGTACACTATTATAAGGCAGATTGAGTACTGTTATATAAGCAGGGATATAGCAGACCTAAGTCAGTAAGTTTGATCTCACAGCTATGTATTAAATTTTGCCCAACTGGTTAGAGAGATTATAACTTCTCAATTACTCATGGAACATCACAAAAATTAATCATATTACAGAGAAAACATCAGTAAATTTCACAAAGAATCATTACAAGCAACATTATCTGATCAAAACCCAATAAAAGTAGAAATTAGTTATAAAACTTTTAAAAGCAGAAAAAAACATCCACGTGGAATTTCAAAAGAAACTTTTATTAAGCAATTGTTGCTTGAAAGAGGAAATACAATCGGAACTTATAAAATATTTTTAAAATAATGAAAATGTAAACATTACATTGTAGAATCTATGGCATAAATTTACAAGACTAGAGAAAACTTTATAGCATTAAGCATTTCTATCAAAAAACATGACAAAATAAAAAGAAGTGAATTACATTCCCAACAAAATGAGGATGAGAAAAAACACAAAGTAAACCAAAAGAAATCACAAGCAAGAAAATAAGGCAGGCAAAAGAAAAAATTAAGAGGTAGAGAAAAACACTAGAACTAATTAATATATCAAAATCCTGTCTTTTGGAGAAAAAGACAAGTTGACATTTATCTTGGTCAAGAAAAAAAATGAGAGTCCCAATATACAAAATAATAAATTGTAAAGAGACAGAGCAATTGAGACAGAGCAATATTTACTTCACAATATTTTTTTACTCTTAAAAATACACTCCCTGTAATTTATATATTTTATATATATACACAATATATTTTTACTTTACAATTTTTTTTACTCTTAAAAAGTTTAATTTGTGGACCTATATGGAAGTAAATTTGAAAGCCTAGAAAAAAAGGATAATTTCTAGGGAAATACAGATAACCAAAACTGATTCCACTAGAGATAGAAAGCTTAAAAGTAACAGTTTCTACAGAGGGAGGAAGAAAGTTATTAAAGGATTACCCCAGCAAAAGCACTGGGCCAAGATAATTTCACAGGGAGTTTCTACCATACCTTCAAAGACTAGATAGTACTAATGATTCGTATATTTTTCCAGAGCAATGAAAAGTAACCAAGGCTACCTAATTCTATTAAGGAAGGAAATAGAATATTGATAAATACATCAAAAAACAGTACAAAAAAGAGCTCCTGGGTGGCTCAGTCAGTTAAGCATCAGACTTTTATATCTGCTAAGGTTATATCTTGAGGTCTGGAGATTGAGATAGGGCTCAGTGCTGAGCAGAATCTGCTTGGGATTCTCTCTCTCCCTCTCTCTGTGCCCCTCCCCCACTCATATGCATATGCACTCTTGCTCCCTCTCTCTCAAAATAAATAACTTTAAATAAACTTTAAAAGTAAATAAAGTACCAAAAAAATGACAACTATAGACCACTATCATTTATGAATATTAATACAAAAATTCCAAGTGAAATGTTAGCCACAGAATCCAAAACCACAGGAAGAAAATGACACACGATGATCTAGTAGGATATCTTCCAGAAATTCAAGGTATATTCCATATCATGAAACTCATTAGGACAATAGACTATATTAATAGATCTGAGAGGAAAATGTATTTGGTTAGCTTTAGAACTGCTAAAGAAAATCGCTGACAAAATTCAGCACTGATTTCTGATGAGAAAAGTTATTCCAGAGGATAAAATAGACATATATTTTCTTAACTACCTAAAATACATGTTTCATAGCCTTACTTAAAGCACCTTACTTAATGGGAAAACACTTGAGGCATTTCCACTAAAATCAGGAACAGGCAAGGATGCCAACTGCCTCCACTATTAATCAACTTTGTACTAGAGGTATCATTAGCCAGAGCAAATAGACAACAGGAATCAATTGGAGCCTTAAGAATTGTTAAAGATCCAGTAAAACTATCTGTATGGCATGACAGTATACTTAAAAACCCCTAGATTTCAAAGATAAAACTGACTCAAACAATAAAAGAATAAGATATATGATTAACATACAGTAATAGTCTTCCTATAAAAAATAATAACCAGTTAGAGAAAACCCCACATAATTATATCAACAAAGAAAATAACTTGGGAATAAACTTCATAAGAAATGTGCAAAGTCTATGTGAGGAAAACTTTAAATAAATTCTGAAAGACATCTAAGTGAACAAAAACAAATGAAATACTGTTGTTGGATACTACATCGTATAGCGGTCAGTTTTCCCAAAGTGAATGTATTAATTTGATGAAGTCCCATAAAATACACCAATAAGCTTATTTATGGAGCTAGAAAAACTAATACAAAAGTCTCTATGGATACTTTCAGTTCCATGTCCAACATGCAGAGCTTTAAAGGTGTCACACCTGCATTTACAAGAAGAAAAACCTGGACAAAATCAATTTTTTTCTTGGACCCATTAGAGAATTAAGGTCACTGAACAAATCACTACCCCAAACCTTGGAACAACAACAACATCCAGAGCAAACAAAGCTGAGTTCTGTTAACCTGGAACAGAAATCTCTGGATTAATCAGTAGGAACATTATTCTTTTAAGTTTATTTATTTTGAGACCAAGAGAGAGAGAGAAAGAGCACAAGCAGGAGCAAGAGAGGAGCAGAGAGAGAGGGAGAGGAGACACATCCCAAGCAGGCTCCACACTGCCAGTGCACAGCCTGACTTAGGCTTGGGGGCTCCATCTCACGAAGTGTAAGATGGTGACCTGAGCTGAAACCAAGAGTCAGATGCTTAATGTACTGAGCCACCAAGGTGCTCCAACTGGTAGGAACATTTAAATGATGTTTATTATTTAAATAATAAAATAATAAAAATTTTATTATTTAAATAAAATAATAAAAATTTTATTATTTAAATAAAATAATAAAAATTTTATTATTTAAATAATAAAATAATAAAAATTTTATTATTTAAATAAAATAAATAAAAATTTAAATAAATAAATTTAGCCTCCTTCAGGAGGCTAAATATGAACTAGCATGAGAGTGGGAAACTCCTGGGGAAAGTAGAGGTTGGGGGATGGCACTGCAATATTGTGGGCTTTTTCTAGGACCTTCACTAGGTTCTCACATAGTAAAACAAGAAATGTGCTCTCTTGGCTCTGACAGGGAAAGACAAAGAGTAAAGCACTGAGAAATATAAAAATACACCCCAAGCCTTCTCTATAACAAAATCCTACTTCCCAGGGGAAATGACTTTGACAGAGCCATGTGGGATATTTCTTGGTCTTCTCTGTCGAGAACCTGGTAGAATTCCTTAAGTAAAGGATTCTTCTCATTCCTGTACCCTCTACCCTTCCTGTCTCAACTAAAGGGGTTTAAAAAAAAAACCTCAAAGGATGTTGGGGCTTATACTGGAAATATTATAACTGGAGGAAAAGGGTGGTGGTGGGGAGAGGAACGGGAAGAAAAGAAAACACATCTGAAGATCACAGTCCCAAGAGAAAGACCCACTAAAACACTGAGATTTAATTGGAATATTATAGAATGCTTTGCCACACCTTACCGCCACACCAAATTGTTTCAGTATAATGAGCGAATTAAAGCTAAAACAGCAGCAAAACATAGACTCTAAGAAATACTTAGGAAAGCCCAAATTCAAAAAGGTAGAGAAAAACAAGGAAAATAGAACAATTTGCAGCCTCTGCCAACTTTAGTGACAGCAAACAGCCCAACTCCTAGCCACATTAACATAAATCTTCACACTAAAGGCCTACTTACCTCAGTCCTTTCTGATATATAACATGGTTAGCTTTCAAGGCATGCTAGAAGGCAAGAAAAAAATCAGTCTGGAGAGACAAAGCAAGCATAAGAACCAGTTTCAGATGTTGGAATTATCAGACAGGGAATTTAAAATACCTATAATTAATATGTTAAGGACTCTAGGTAGATAATATTCAGGAACAAATGGATAATTTAAGTAGAGAGAAGGAAACTTTAACATTCCAAAGAGAATGTTAGAAATCAAAACCACTATAAAAGAAATGATGTCTTAGATGATCTCACCAGTAGACTGGACACTAATGAGGAAACAATTGGGGAGCATCATGGGTCAGTAGAAACTTCCCAAGTTGAAACGCAAAGGATATTTAAAAATAGTAATATCCATTAAGTGTAGAATGATTTGAAAAGGTATAAAATGCATACATTACATGATACAAGAAAGTGCTCAAACATAAGACACGGTAACAGGAGTCTGTCGACTGACCCCAGAGCCAAATGAAAAGCTCCTAATGACCAAACTTAGAAAAAGTTGAGCTAGAAAATAAAGAAGTATTAGACTATAATATAAAATATAAAATAAATATCTATGAGTCCATACTGATAAGTAAATGGGAAGAACAGATAAATCTCTAAAAGAATTCTAAATAATTCATGTAGATACTTTATCCTCAAAAAGAGGGGGCATACCTCCCTACTCTAAGTGTGGTCTGTGTACACTGACCTCCTTATAAAGAGTAGTATGAGAAGAGTAACTTGACACTGGAGAAACATGACAAAAACTACCTCGGCCAAGTGCTTGAGGTTAATGCCAAGTAAAAAGTCATGTTGATATAGTATATGATAAGTATGTCATTTTATGTTTGTGGTTTTCCTCCCCAAAACCCAGAACTTCAGTCTAATCAGACAAACCCCAATTGTGAGATCTTCTAAGCTATACTTGACCAATATTGCTCAAAAGTGTCAAAGTCAAATAAAGGAAAGTCTGAGAAACTGCTTCGGCCAGTGGAGCCTAAGGAGACATAACAACTACATGTAATGTGGTATCATAGCTGGTATCCCAGAACAGGAAATGGGCATTAGGTAACAATCAAGACTATATGAATAAGTAAACTTAAAAAAGAAGTCAAAACTATAGGAATAAAGTATGGACTTTAGTTAATAATAATGAATTAACGTTGGCTCATTAATTATGACAAATGTTATACCCTTGTAAGATATTAACAGAAGAAACTGGGCACAAAGTGTTTGGGAAATTCTTTGTCCTATCTTCACAATTTTTCTATATATCTAAAACTGTTCTAAAATTAAACGGTTGGTTTTTTTAAAGGTCATATGGAAAAACAAAGATGCAATGCAAAAGTAAAAAGGAAAACACTAAAAAAATTACATGAGGGGCACTAGTCCTACCTGACATTAAAACATACTAAAGAGCCTCTATAATTAAAACAATATGCAAAAGTAGACTAACAGACCAATGAGTTTGAATAGAAAGCCCAGAAATGAGCCCATATACAAGTAGAAATTTAGTATATGATAAAAGTGTCATTTTAAATCACTGAAGCAAAGATTTGATAAATAGTGCTGGGATAGGGTGCCTGGCTGGCTCAGTCACTGGAACAAGTGACTTTTGACCTCAGGATTGTGAATTTGAGTCCCATGTTGGGTGTAGAGATTACTTAAAAATAAAATCTTTAAAAATAAATAGTGCTAAGTCAACTGGGCAACCACTTGGAAAACAAATTAGACACAGACCTCATACCATATACAAGGATAAACTCCATAGATTATAACTTATAAGTATTTTTAATAGAAATATAGAGGACTAGAAGAAAGTATGAGTGACTTCCTCTTCAAATCCCGTTGTTGAAAAAGGCTTAAGAAGCCTCTCAAAATCCAGTGGCCATTTTAAAAATTGATAAATATGGAGTACAGTTTTTAAAATAAGCTTTTTTATGGCAAAAAACACTGCTAACAACATTAAAGACAGCTGACAAAGTGAGGAAAATTGCAATATTCTTGCAACAAAGATACTCCTAATATAAAAAGATAAACTTTTAAAAATTAAGGGAAATATCCAGAATATATGAGAATTCCTATAGCTCACTAACACCACAAACCACCTAATTTTGAAAATCATCTGAAGAACACTTTACCAAACAGGATATACAGAGAGCAAATAAGCACATGGCATGACAGCTGACGTAAAATCACAATGAGATACCACTACACATGGACTAGAATGGCAGAAATTCAGAAGACGACCAATTTCAAGCAATGGCAAGAATGTGGAGCAAATGGAAATCTCAAACACTCCTGGTGAGAATGCAAAGATACAGATCATTTTTAAAAAAATAGTTTAGCAGTGCCTATAAAATTAAACATACTACATCCAGCAATCTCATTCCTAAGTATTCACTCAAAATAAATGAGGTTGCGGGATCAAGCCCTGCCTCAGACTCCATGCTGGTGTAGATTCTCTCCCTCTGTCCCTCTCCCCCACTGGCATGTTCTCTCTCTCTCAAATAAAAAAATATATAAATGTATATATTTCATGGGGCAACTAGGTGGTTCAGTTGGTTAAGTGTCCAACTCTTTTTTTTTTATAATTTTTATTTTTTTTAATTTTACAAATAGTTTATTGTCAAATTAGTTTCCACATAACACTCAGTGCTCATCCCCACAAGTGTCCTCCTCCATGCCCATCCCCCTCCCCCCCACATCCATCAGTCCTCAGTTTTTGTCAGCATTCAAGAGTCTCTCATGGTTTGCCTCTCTCCCTTTCCCCCACCATTTCCGCCCTTCTTCTCCCCCTTGGTCCTCTGTCAAGTTCCTCCTAATCCTCCTATACGTGCAAACATATGATATTTGTCCTTCTCTGCCTGACTTATTTCGCTCAGCATAACACCCTCAAGGTCCATCCATGTTGCTACACATGGCCAGATTTCATTGTTTCTCATTGCCATGTAGTATTCCATGGTATAGATAAACCACATCTTCTTGATCCATTCATCTGTTAAGTGTCCAACTCTTGATTTCAGCTCAGGTCATCTCACAACTGTGGGATCAGGCCCCACATCAAGCCTGCTTGTGATTCTCTCTCTCTGCATCTCTCTCTCTCTTTCTCTCTCTCTCAAAATAAACTTAAAAAAATAAATGGAAAACTGTTGTCAAAGACCTGTGTAAAAATGTTTATAACATTTTTATTTATAAAGTCAAAAACTAGAAACAACAAAAATGTCTATCAACTGGTCAATGGATAAACAAATTTTGGTATATCCATACATCCATACAGTGGGATACAACGCACCAATAAAAAGAAAGAAACCACTAATACCAGTAACATGTATGAATTTCAGAAGCACTGTGTTAACTGAAAAAAGCCAGACACAAAAGGCCACACTCTGTGATTCCAATTATATGACATTTGGGGAAACAAAAAACAAAAAAAAACAAAAAAAACCCCACAACAGTATAGGGAAAGAAATCAGTCAATGGAAGCTGGGGGCAAAGAGAGGGAATTATGCAAAGAGGCATAAGGAAACTAGAATAAAATTTGTTAAAAATAAGGTAAGGGGAAACCATTGTACGTTGGGAATGGAATTGGTGTATAAACTCATGGTTTTTAGTATATAGATTGTGTGTGTGTGTGTGTTCGTGTGTGTGTACATAAAATTCCTAGGTTTATCTGCTGATAAGGTCCAGAGCCAATGACATCCCAGGATTAATGGGCATTGTTAGCAAGTAAAGAAATATTCAGAAAATGATGGGGAATGTCAAAAGGATAGAACAGCCATCAACTAGAAGGGATTTCCGATGGCCAAATCTGCAACAATTTGAATAACAAAACAGTGACATTAATGGATGTGGACCAAAACTAATAATAGTAATAATAATGGATTTGAACCCCCCAAATAGTTATTCATGAGTCCATGCAGATATAAACAATTGAATTAATAAACAGGGAAGGGTAAAACTGTTCCTTACAGTACTAGTCCACCTTCCACCTAATCAATGCTAAAGGAAAAAGGAAGTAGAAAATTGCCATTTGACAAACATCACAATTATCTCAGGCAAGGGTCATCATGGATGCTAAAATTCATTGGCAAAATTATGATGAAAGACAACTAATATATGTAGTCTCAAAATATCTCCCCACAAAAATTTCTTAATTACAATGTGGAAATCTTACCTTTACGGCTGAAAAAATCTGGCAGACACCATACTGACCAAGAGATCGGTGTTAGCATTACTAGTCATGGGACAAAATAATATTAGTGACTCCTGATATAATGCACTAAAAAAAAGCCAACACTACTTTTGTGGTATTCTTGTCAAAAATGAATAATGTGGGGTGCCTGTGTATCTCCCATTGGTTAAGCATCGGACTCTCGATTTTGGCATAGGTCATGATCTCATAGTCATAACATCGAGGTCCACGTCAGGCTCTGTGATGAGTGTGGAGCCTGCTTGGGATTCTCACTCCCCCTCTCTTTGCCCCTCCCAACTCTCATGCGTGTGTCTCTCTCTCTCTAAAATAAATTTTAAAAAAATTTTTTTAATGCATAATTGGGGGCACCTGGGTGGCTGAGTCAGTTAAGCATCCAACTCTTGATTTCTGCTAAGGTCATGACATCACAGTCATGAGATTGAGCCTTACAATCGGCTCCATGCTCAGCATGGGAACCTGCATGGGATTCTCTCTCTCCCTATGCCCCTCCCCCATTTATGTATACATGCATGCACACGCTCTCTTTCCCTATCAAAATAAACCTTTTTTTAATGTATAATCTGAATTCAATAGTGACGAAATATCAGACAAAACAAATTCCAGGACTTTTTAAAATAACTAGCCTGTTACCTCCATAAGTGTCTAGACTATGAAAGACTAAGAGACTAAGAGTAATGAACTATTGTGGAACCTGGGTGTCTCAGTTAAGTGATTTGGGCTCAGGTCATGATCTCATGATTCATGGGCTCAAGCCCTGAGTCAGGCTCCACACTGACAGTGTAGAACCTGCTTGGGATTCTTGCTCCCTCTCTCTCTGCCCTCCCTCATTCATACTCTCTCTTGATAAATAAACGTTAAAAAAAAAAAGAGTAATAAATGGTTTCAGGTTAACAGAGATGAAAGAGACATAGCAATTTTTCTATAGCAGCAAGAGGACATTAGTGGAATAATGGTAAAATTTGATAAGGTTTTTAGATTAATTATTATATTAACGTTAATAACTTAATTTCAAAAACTGTACAGTGGTTGTTGTTGAGAGATAACTATCCATGTTTTTCAGAGGCACTGACTGCCTTTGTTTTGAACTATCTGTTCAGGAATGTTTATGTAACAGTCTTAGAAAATATAGTATCTCCCTTTAGAGCAAAGGGCAGGTATAATTACTATCCATTATAAAAGATCTGGTTTCCTTAAAATCAGGGTTCCTTTCCTATAATGCAACCTAGTGCATGTGTGGGCATCTATCTATGTGGCACTCTTCACATGGCCCTGTGGGAAGTACAACACACACAAGAAACCTAAGCAAATGTTGATGCTCCAGTTATTACTATTACTGTGAGTGATAAACTATCCTTAATTTCTGACCCAGGAATCTCACATCTTTTACCAGCACATAACTGTGGTAGGAACCTGAAGGAACTTCAGGTAGTCTCTAGAAGCTGAGATAGCCCCAGGCTATAACCAGCAATAAAATGGTGACCTCAGGCTTATAACCAAGGGCCTGAATTCTGTCAACAAGTTCCAAGTTAGGTTGGAAGAGAACAGAGTTCCAGAAAGGAACACAGCCCAGCCAACACATTGATTGCAGCCTTATAAGACTCTGAGCATGGGACTTAACTAAGCCATGTCTGGACTTCTGACTCATAGAAACTGTGAAATGATAAATGTAGTTTTTTGCATACCACTAAATTTGTGGTAATTTGTTATGCAACAATAGAAAATCAATACACCACAAAACTAAGCTCTACTCTGATACTGATATCCTTAAGAATCATCAATGTAACAGATTTTTAGAAGAAACGCTTTGCTTCTGCACTTTAGCAGTTAAAGAACCTCAGTCTTCTACGATGTGTTAGAGGCAAAATTAAGTCTTTCAAAATATTCCACAAGCAATAGGGTTATGTGTTCACCATAAATAAGTAATTCTTGGTATTTTACCTTCTCATCCCCTACGCCATAGAGAAAAACAATGACTTTCTTCTTTTTGTTTATTTGTACAAGCATGTATCACTTCTAAACAATACTTCTCAGTAGCTGGAATGAAAATTACATTAGAAAAAGAAAAATAGGGACTAATTCTATGAGATGCTGCTTTGATAGCCCACTCTTGGCTAAATGAAGTCTCAGATGGCTCCCGCTTTTCATGGGAAGACGGCATTTTTCTTTGAAATAAAGAAACCTCTCTGAAAAATAAAATGGGGAAAGAATCAGCAGCAGAATTAAGAGTTTCTTGAGGGCAGATCAGGACAAGGAAGGCACAGAAAAGATACCTGGTGACTAGAAGCTGGGAAGAAATTTATAGAAGAGATGGTTTACAGTAATTTTTTGGAGAAATTCTGAGTTTTGGGTCAGAGACCCCTTTTTGTACCTTGACAAACTATCAGTAAAACAACAAACATGTTGCTAGGTTTGGCTCCACCTGATTTCTTGTGAATGCATCATGGTTAGATGCTGGCAAAGTCAGAGTCCTTATATGCAGATCAAGGGAGTCAGTCGACATCTGATTTTATTCATGGTTCCAGACTGCTGAAGTTAGTCTGGGATTTTTACCAAGCAGAACTCTAAGGATGATGACAATTTTGAAAAAATATAGTCTGTCATCCTCTTTTATATCAGCCTTATCTTATCAGAGACACAAAAGTAGAGAAGTTTTTCCTCAATCTAAGGGAACCCCATGTAGTTTGCTAATGTTGGTTATGGCGATAAAAATGAAGAACCAGGGATGCCTGGTTGGCTCAGTCTGTTGAGCATCTGACTTCAGCTCAGGTCATGCATGATCTCACAGTTCGTGGATTTGAGCCTGCATGGGGCTTTGTGCTGACAGCTCAGAGCCTGGAGCCTGCTTTGGATTCTGTGTCTCGCTCTCTCTGCCCCTCCCATGCTTGCACTCTCTCTCAAAAAATAAAACATTAAAGAAGAAGTAGAAGTAGGAGAAACTGCAAAGAGTGGCACCACAGCCAACTGAGACTGCTGAAACCAAGTTTACATTCAACAAATTTTATTTTAAATTTTAGTTGAGTTACTTTCGTTTCTTCCCCATACAATTCCTTTTGGGGAAAAAAAAGTCCTTGACACCAAGACCTGAACACATAATTACTTTCTTATGTTTTACCAAAATAATGATAGCCTCTTTAATTCTCAAATTTTTCCTAGCTTCATTTGTAAAAAATAAATAAAAACCTGAAATGTGTAACCGTAATTAGTAAACATGTAATTACTGTTTAAACAAACCATGCTTGTAATATTCCAAAATAGATTTTTTCCAAAATAAACTTTATTTATTACATTGGGTTTTTTACCAAACAGCGTTATGTTGCAAAGTCTATGTGTACTTTCTTTTGAAACCTGTGTTGTATAACTTATTATTTTTTAGAAATCCTTACATCCAGTGTGGGACTCAAACTCACAACCCCAAGATAGAGTCACATGTTCTTCCCGCTGAGCCAGCCAGGTGCCCCATGTGTTACATAATTTCAATTTATCTATCTCTTCTCTCTTTCCTTTTGGTGCAGAGGAAATCTTTTTATTTTATTTTTTTCTGGGGTTTCAATCTGTTTGAAACTTCCCATCATGCCTTATATTCCCATTCCTCCCAACCTCACTCCACCTATTCTTTTCTTTTCAAATAAAAAGACTATCTTCTTAAAGCATGCCCAGAAAGTCAAGATAGGGCATCAAGCTGATAGCTAAGGGAAAAAAAATGTAAAGCCACAACCATATGGCACCCTAGGATAATACAGGTACTGCCAATGCCTCTCAAAGTACAGATTTTTTTTTGACGTTAGAAATTACTTTATTATCAAATATTTACATCTTTCAATCTCCATCACCATCATATAAGTTTAAGGCAAGGTCAGGGATGCCTTCTTACCTTGGGAACTTTCAAACTGCTCCCCTGGTATTCATTTTTATTCTTTTTCACCCATTATCCCCCTGCTGTCAGAACATCTTTGTAAAACACAAATCAGATTGTCTCACGTTTCTCATGAAACCATTCAATAATGTTTCAAAAATCCTTAATATGATCTATATGGTCCTCTATGTATGGTTCATCTAGTTAACTTTATACTCTTCATTTTTCCCCTATTTGTTTATTTCTATTCTCTAACAGCTTAGAAGTACCATTAACTGATTGTAGCAAAAAGCCATCTGAATTTAAAACAGTTTTAGATTTAAAAACAGACCTTCACTTAGGAGTAGTTAGAACATCTCAGTTTATAAGATAATAAAAAATACAGGGTAGCTAACAGACTTCAGGATTCATGCTTACAGCTTTGTACTCTGTAAATTTTAGAGTTTTAACTTTTTATACACATTTACTAGTGCCCTCTGGTGTCAACATGGATGAGAATAAATACTATGACTTAGGCTCCTCTTCTAATGCTGCTTTTCTTCCAAAAATGGAAATTGAAACTATTAAGATTGGAACAGGCCTCAACTTTTTCTGACCTGGTTCCACTGAATGAGTCCACGTGATTTTCTTCTTCATTTCTATCTCTCCTAACAATAAATACTGGATATTCAGCTTGGAAATTGTTCAGAGATAACATAAATATCACCCTCTACATCTTCTACCTCCAGCTTTTCTTTTTCAGCCTACTTTCATCTTGTCATTTCATGCATGAAGAGAGAAAAGGACAAGAAGGCATGAATATTGCTCATTTACATCCTTGCTGTCTTTTATCCCATCCAACTAATCCCCAGACTACCTTCACTTGAATCAATAGTGTCTCTTTGCAGTACACTCCTGCCCCAAACCTTACAGTCCAATCTGAGTCTTGTCTAACAACCACTAAAACAAGGAATAAAAGGCCTTATATTCACCACACAGGGGCAATGATGATCAATCTGAGAGAAACATTATAAAGGATCTTCTTTTATTAAATTTTTTGTTTTAAGATCTAAAGACCTACTGGAGTGCCTGGGTGACTCAGTTAAGTGTCTGCCTTCGGCTCTGATCATGATCTTGCAGTTTGTAAGTTCAAGCCCCGTGTCAGGCTCTGTGCTGACAGCTCAGAGCCTGGAGCCTGCTTCAGATTCTGTGTCTCCCTCTCTGTCTGTTCCTCCCCTGCTCGCACTCTGTCTCGCTCTCTCAAAAATAAACATTAGAAAAAATATATAAAGACCTAGTAAATTGTTAGGAAGTCAATGATAGTTAAAAGAGAGAGAAACAAACACTGTGCCATTGTAATTCTGCTGAACACAATAACTCTATCCACCTCTTCCAATAAGGAACAAAATAATCAGATAGTGGCCTACAATCTTGAGCAGAGGGGAAACTGAAGAACTATGCTGGACACTCAGGAGATAAGCCTTTTCTGAAATGGAACTGGTATCCTTTTTTTCCTCTTTGGCAACAACTAGTGGTATTCCATAAATAACTGGCCCATGGGTGAAAGAGGCACATAGATTTCCACATGCCAAGTGGGCCTGCCAATCTGTTTGTGTCTGATTTATCTGCTGAACTTACCTCAGGTTGATTTTCCTCAAAGTAAATTAGATCAAGTAAGGAGATGGGAGAATACTGAAAATATAAACTAGTTCTTTTAGTTTTTAATTGTTTCAGCTTTATATTTGGTTAAAAACTGCCATAAATAGTTCTGGTGTTTTGCTTGTGTGTTTTAATTGTTTCAGCTTTGTATTTGTCTAAAATATGCCATGACTTTCTTATGCTCAGCAGATCAATGTGTAATTTCCCCCGGGTCTCCATAGAACATTAGTCCCATGAAATGCTCCATGAAATAAAGATTCTGTAGCCATATACACTTGAGAGTAGTACAATTATAGCTACCACCTGGAGGTTCACCATGCACAGTAGCAACTTAAAGATTCAGAGCAGTCAGGTAGGAAAGAAAACAGTTTAAGTTTGTTAAGTCAGTGTTACCAAAATTTATGTGGCCACAGAACGCAATTTTGGAGGGTTGTTTGTTTTTTATAATACTCTTAGCATCAGGCTAGTATTCAAAGAGCACACTTTAGCATATTGACTTAGAAGCTCCTAGGCCAGAAGATTTCACCATTTACTATTAGTATAATAAGTTATTTTCCTTTATATAATTTTTTAAGGTTTATTTTTGAGAGAGAGAGAGAATGTACATGCACGAGTGGGGGAGGGACAGAGAGAAAGAGAGAGAGAATCCAAAGAGTGCTCTGTGCTGACAGAATAGAGTTCAATGCAGGACTCGAACTCATAAACCATGAGATCATGACTTGAGCCAAAGTCAGATGCTTAACTTACTGAGCCACTCAGGCACCCCCAAGTTATTTTCCTTTAAATGTGCATACATGTATAAATCTAGACTAATGGTTCTCAACCACAGATGATCTTCGCCACCACCACCACCTCCACCCCCAGGAGACATTTATTAATGTATGAAGACTTTTTTGGTTGTCACAACTTGGAACTGGTACTAGCATCCCTGGTAGAAATCAGAAACAATGCTAAACATCTCACAATGGACAGGATATCCCCAAACAACAAAGAGTTATCTGGCCCATGTGTTAACAGTGCTAAGACTGTAAAATTCTGACGAAGACTATGGTTACCTCTGAGGAGTGGGATTGGAGGTGATAAAGAGGAGAGATTTTCACTTTTTTTTTAATTTAAATTTTAGTTAACATGCAGTGCAATATTGGTTTCAGGAGAATTCAGTGATTCATCACTTACATACAACACCCAGTGCTCATCCCAACAAGTGCCTTCTTAATACCCATCATCCATCTAACCCATCTCCCACCCACCTCCTTCTTATAATCCATAGTTTATTCTCTACCTTAAGAGTCTTTTGTGGTTTCTCTCTTCTCTTTCCCAGCCCCGCCACCTGCCACTTCCCATATGTTCATCTGTTTCTTAAATTTCACGTATAAGGGGCACCTGGGTGGCTCAGTCAGTTAAGTGTCCAACTTTGGCTCAGGTCAGGATCTCACAGTCTATGGGTTTGAGCCCTGTATCAGGCTCTGTGCTGACAGCTCAGAGCCTGGAGCTTGCCTCAGATTCTGCATCTCTCTCCCTCTCTACCCCTCCTCCACTGACTCTTTCTCTCTCTCTCTCTCTCTCTCTCTCTCTCTCTCTCTCTCTCAAAAGTAAATAAACATTTAAAAAAAAGTCCACATATGAGTGAAATAATATGGTAATTGTCTTTCTGTGATTGACTTATTTTACTTACTGTAATATATTCTAGTTCCATCCACATCATTACAAATGGCAAGATTTCACTCTTTTGATGGGGGCTGAGTAATATTCCACTGGACGTATATTATCACACCTTATTTATCCATTCATCATTTGGTGAACATTTGGGCTCTCTCTGTGTGAATTTCACTTTTGATTTTGTACAATCATACTTCAACTACTTTTGGTTTTTATTAATTTTTTTTTTTTGAGAGAGAGAGAGAAAGAGAGGGTAGGGAGGAGTATAGAAAGAGAGAGAAATCCTAAATAGGCTCCTTGCTGTCAGCGCAGAGCCCAATGCAAGGCTTGATCCCACCAACTGTGAGATTATGACTTGAACTGAAATCAAGAGTTGGACACTGAACCACCCAGACGCCCCTTCAATTACTATTGTAATTGAAAATATAATTAAAGGGTTCCTGGGTAGCTCAGTCAATTGAGCGTCTGGCTTTGGCTCAGGTCATGATCTCACAGTTTGTGGGTTCAAGCCCCATTTCAGGCTCTGCTGACAGCTCAGAGCCTGGGGCCTGTCTTAGGATTCTGTGTCTCCCTCTCCTCTGACCCTCCCCTGCTCATGCTGTTTCTCCCTGTCTCTCTCAAAAATAAATAAAACATTACCAAAAAAAATTTTTTTAAGAAAATATAATTAAGCAAAATAATATATGTACATTATTTTTAAAATTGGGTTGCCTGGCTAGCTTCATTGGTAGAGCATGTGACTCTTAAACTTAGGGTTGGGAGTTTGAGCCCCACATTGGGCATAGAGCCTAAAGGGAAGGAAAAGGAAGGAAGGGAAGGAAGGGAGAAAGAAAGAAAGAAAAGAAAGAAAGAAAAGAAAAGTTAAAAATATACAAATATAAATTTTAAATTACCCAATCATAACCACTGTAAAAATACTGGTAGATGAGATTATAAATTCTGTGGTATGAATGCACATTCTAGCCTCAAATTCCACTCTAGATTCCTAGAAATAGAAAAACAATATTGGGGCACCTGGGTGGCTAGTTAAGCATCTGACTTTAGCTCAGGTCATGATCTATGGTTCATGGATTTGAGCCCCATATCAGGCTCTGTGCTGACAGGTCAGAGTCTGGAGCTTGCTTTGGATTCTGTGTGTCTCCCTCTCTCTCTCTCTCTCTCTCTCTCTCTGCACCTCCCATCCTCATGTTTGTTCTAAGATAAACATTAGAAAAGTTAAAATAATAATAAATATAATAAATCCACAACAGCCTAGGATAACAATAAAAGATGGCTATGGTGGTATAAAAAGCATATAACATATCCAAAATGTGGGAAGCAGTGGCAATTATTGAAGGAAAAAAAATCACAGCCCAATAGAAATTAGTAAGAGAAGTGCAGAAGCAGCTGAAGAAGTATTTCAAGACAGAGGTGGCAGACATGGAGAGCTGGAGGAAGGCTGAAGAAAAGTAGATGATTATTTAGAAAGCCACAGAAAGAACAGCCAGGTAAGTCTAACATATACTGTCCTGCCCCTATTTATCTAATGTGGAGCAATAGAGGGCTCCTGTTTCAGACGGGAGCAGTGAGCGTGGCGCCCTTAGCCCAGAGAGTCAGGTTAATGCCCAGTGTTGACGGCAACTTTCAAGATAGGAAGAGTTCCCTCATATGAACGGATGTAGAGAATGCTCCATCTACAACTTGTGCCACCTTTCCCACTCGATCACTAGAGTCAAGGAAGAGAAAAAAATGCACAGCATACTCGGATGACACAAGTAAATCCAAAACAAGATTCCAAAAAAATATACACATCAAATATTCAAAAACAAAAAAAACAAAAGAAAAAACAGTTCCGGAACTCACAATAACAGAAGCAAAAGCAAATGTGCTCTGGAGAGATAGATCTTCACCCAAGCAATTGATGGAGTCTTTACCTTGATGAAATACAGTAGTTACCACTGGCTAAGGCTTAGTTTTAGATTTAACGTAATGTAGCCATGTCAGCTGCTATGAAGACACCTTAGGAGCACTTAACCAATTTATCTTGTTCACATTTTTTTCTAAGTATATACCAGAGTGATAATATATAATAAGATCAACTGAAAAAGGTACTTCAATAAACATTTTTTAACTTAAGAAAGTATTGTTTCCTAGTTTAATTGGCAGTATTTTTGCTCTTTCATAGTGATATATAAAATAATGACATTTTAGATTCTATAACATAGATACAAAAATCCTAAACTAAATCAGTATACAGAAAGTACCATTTTTATCATGTCTAAGTTGGTTTTATTCCAAAAAACACAAGATTGTTTTATTTTTGTTGTTTTTTTCTTTTGTCTTTTTTTGCAAGATTGTTTTAATTTATGAAATCAATTAATGTAATTTACCATATTAGCAGATTAAAAAAGAAATAGCATACAGTTTTCTATCTACATGCAGAAAAAGACTTAAAAAATTTAACATCTAGGCATGATAAAACCCATTGCAATTTATGAATAGAAGATAATTAGGGCACCTGAGTGGCTCAGTCGGTTAAGCATCCGACTTCAGCTCAGGTCATAATCTCGTGGTTCAGGGTCTGAGCCCCATGTCAGGCTCTGTGCTGATAGCTCAGAGCCTGGAACCTGCTTCAGATTCTGTGTCTCCCTCTCTCTCTCTCTGCCCCTCCCCCACTTGCGCTTTGTCTTTCCCTCTCTCTCAAAAATAAATAAAACATTAAAAAAAAAGAATAGAAGATAATCTCTATTAAAGGGTATCTACAAACAAGCTATTGCAAAAATTTATTATTATGCATAATAAAAACTTGAAAGGTTTTGCTTTGAGATAAGGAACCACACAAATAGGTCTACTATCATAACTTCAATTCAATATTGTACCAATATCAGAAAATATAAGCAATTCCTAAAACTGTAAAATATAGAACACAATTTTTAAATGGGAAAAAATGTTGAATTGCACAAAATGAAAAATACGAATGACCAATAAACACGACAAAATATAGAATTCTACACACTATTGATAGGTATGTAAATTGTCACTAAAACCCTGAAAAACGGTTTAGCATTATTAGTAAAGTTAAAGAAATACAAACTCTATGCCCTAGCTGGCTTTCTCTTAGGTACAGTTTTAAAGAAATTGTTGCACATGTGCACCAAGATAGTTGTGTAGGATATTTATAGCAACATTGTTCATAACAGCAAAAAACTGGAAACAACCTAAATGTCATCTAAAATTGATGGATAGGCAACCCTTTCTGCACACAGGTCTTGTACCCATGCTTTAATAAAACCACCTTTCCTGCACCAAAAAAATTTTTTTGATGGATAAATCAATTGTGGTTTATTGATACAACTGAATATTATAAAACAATGGAAGAAAAAAATTGCAACCCCACACCACTATGTGAATGGATCACACAAACTAATATTGATCAAAAACAAGTCCAAAAGAATACATATCTCTAGGATTTCATGCATCTCAATTTAAAAAACAGGTAAACATATAGTTTAGTGTTTAGAATGTATCATGGTTTAAATTGTGTCCCAAATAAAGATCTGTTGAAATCCTATCCGTGGTACCTGAGAATTTGATCATATTTGGAAACAGGGTCTTTGCAGATAAAATCAGGTTAATCTGAGGTCATCAGAGTGGAGTCTAATCCAATATAACCAGTGCCCTTAGGAGAAGAGAAAAACACAGACACAGGGAAAATGGCCACGTGAAGATGGAGGCAGCTATTGGAGCTATGCTGCCCAAGCTAAACACCACCTAGGGCTCCCTGAAGCCAGAAAAGACAAGGAGAGGTCTTCCTCTAAAGACTTCAAAAAAGTATGGGTGTGCTAACACCTGATTTCAGATTTCTATTCTCCATAAATGGGACAAATAAATTTCCGTTGTCTTAAACTACTTAGGTTGCACTTTTCTACAGCCTTAGGAAACTGATATGGATATTAAAACCATAAAAAAAAAAGCAAGGGATTTATGATCTCAAAAGGAAAGATAGTGTTTACCTGCAGAGTCTCTAGAGAGTCTCTAGAAGTCAGGGACAAGGCTGTAATGGGAATGGTGCTGGCACACACCTTTGCTGCCATCAACATTGCTCTTTCTGATGAGGTATGTTAACAGATGATGATATATCTGGGTGTGGACATCCATTTATTTTCCTTAATAAATCTAAGGGAAATGTGAGGGGCAGCAGGATATTTGCATGATCTCAAAGGGTATCCCCCAAGACCATTTATTAGTTACAAGGAGGAAAGCAGTAACTGTATGGTGAATAAACTAGAAAACACTTTTGACTGCATAATCAAAATTAAACTCACCAGTGATAGGCAGATGACATTATGTGGCTCCAAACGTGACATTCTGAGTAGGACACAATATCACATATGGAATATTCTGGCCAGTGGTACATAACCTGAATCAAATCCTGAGGAAAGAGCCAACCTTTCTCATGCAGGGTTCCACAACAGAATTAGTCTTCCAGAATATGACTTGAGTGGCTATTTTGTCAATATCTCCATTCCAGATACATAGGAAAGAAACAAATTCTATACAGTGGATGCCCAAGGGCTTAATTCTCCCACAAAATCCCAGTTAAGATGGAATGCCCAAAACCACACCAAACGGGGGCATTCTACTGTAATAACTAGCCCATATTCTTTAAAATATTAATGCCAAAAAAGACAAAAGCTGAGGAACTCTTACAGATTCAAGATGTGATGACTAAATCAATATATGACCCTAGACTGAACTCTGTGCTAAAGAGAAAGAAGTTATAAAAGGCAATATTGGAACAATTGACAAAATTATAAAATAAGCTGTAGATTAAAGTGCTTTATCAATGATAAATCTCTTGAATTTGATAATTACACTTTTTGTTGCATTAACAGGGCATTGTTGTTCATAGTAAATGTGCCCTAAAGCATCAGAGGGGTAAAGGAGTACATGTATGCAATCTACTCTCAAATAATCTCAAATCTAACTCTCTACATATATATAATAATTGTATACACACACATGAAATCAGCTATATTTTATAGATGCAATATCAGTCTTCAACCTCCCTGGTTATCTTAGAAATGCAAATTCAAACAAGATACATAAAAATGACAAATGACAAATACTAGGTAAGCAGATAATAACAAATATTGGTAAGGTGGGGGAGTGGTCACCCATGTCCACTACTGGCAAAAGTTTAAACTAGCACAGAAATTCTGGAAAGCAAACTGACAATGCTTAGGGATTCACATTCAGATCCATTAAAAAATTCAAATATATCAATAATCATAATCTAAGAGGACTAAATTCTCCACTTGAAAGACAAAAACTATCAGACTGTATGCAATGACACAAAAATCTATCTAGAGAAGTCAGGTGTGAAGTATAGGAAAAACCATGCTCATGGCTCAGTTTTGTTTTGGTTTCTGTTTAGTAATGAATTTAAAAAGTCAGATTGGACACTTAATTGACACTTTATTGCACTGTTCCTTAAAACATTCTGTAAATTTGAAATTTCTGAAAATTGAAAGCTAAAGAAAAAAACAATATTAAATAAATTCACTAAATTAAATGTACATTTCTATGGTGCTATGGGCATGTACTAAAATTCCTCTTAATTATAGACTAAAATATAATTTTCTCAGAATTTTAAGAAAATTTATATAGAGAGAGACTTAGAGTAAGGAAGACCTTAATTAAATTTTACATGAATTGCAAAACCATAAAGGAAAATGTTGGTAAATGCTGAAAGTACAATTAATTACCTCAAAATGGAAATTTTATGCGGGGATAAAAAATAATCTCATGTAAGATAAAAGACAGGTCATAAATATCGACCAATAAAGGATATAATACCAAAAAGCTTAGCAAGAAATATGCAAGATCTATATGAGGAAAACTTAAATATATTATTGTGGAACAGGAAGCATGAACAGATATACTCACATAACATGTTCTTGTGTATGAGCACTAAACTTCAAAAAGCTGATTAATAACCCCAAATTAATCGTTATATAAAAATGCAATCACACTAAAAAGATCAACAGATATGTTCTGAAATTCACTGGGAAAATAAAAAGAATTGACAGGATTTTTTCTGAAAAACAAGAGCAAGAAGACTGTCCCTATGAGATATTTAGTATTAAATAAAGATATTTAGTATAAAAATAACAGTATTGCACTTGCATATGAATAAACAACTCAACAGAACAGGAAGGTCTAAAAAGAATAGAAAAGACCAGAAAACAAACCAAAAAGCAGAAAGTAAATTGTACGTGATTAAAAGCAGAATTTTAAATCAGTAGATTTAAAATGAGCAAGTGGATTACAGGGCGGTCCTGCAGATTCATCTCTTGCATCAACAGTGCCCAGCTCTTGCTTCAACAGTTTTCTTATTAACAGACCCAGAGACACCTCATCTTCCGGCTTCCAACCACCTTCCAACCTCCTTTCCGGTCACAACCCACAGAATAGTCTCAGCCATCCTCCGCCTCTGGGACCAGCCAAACCATTTTCTTGAGTTTAGTTCTTTATTTAAGCCTATTAACTGTGAACTCTCAAATTTGTGAGAATTATTCCACCCGGATGGAAGCCACTGCCAAGTGCCTCGTCAAGAGGCATCTGCGGGCCTCCTACACCTACCTCTCTCTGGCTTCTATTCTCACCCACCGCGTGGCTCTGGAAGGCGTGGGCCGCTTCTGTTAAGGAGACCTGCAGGGGCACCCAGAATCCACTGAAGATGCAAAATCAGAACAGCCGCGCCCCCTGGCAGGCAGAAGCCAACCCAACATGAGTGGGATAAAACCCTGGACGCCACAGAAACTACCTTGATCCTGAAGAAGAACCAGAACCAGGCCCTTTTATAGCTGCACGCACTGGGTTCTGCCTGCGCAGACTCAGTGCCTTCCCAGAGAACGACTTACTGGATGAGCAGGTGAAACTCACCAAGGTGCGCGACCACCTGACCAACTGCTGAGGGCTGGCTGGCCCTGAGGTTGGGCTGGGCTGGGCTGGGCTGGACGAATATCTCTTGGGAAGACTCCTCCTCAGGCAAGACTGGGAACCTCCAGAGTCCAGCCGCCTTTGAAGGGTCCCTCTGGCATCTCTCTGACATCAGGGCTTCTGCTTCGGCCTCACCCTGCAGCCACTTGGTAGCCTTCTACCACTGACCCAAGCCCTGGACCAAATGGAAACAAGAAAGCTTGTTGAAAAATTAATTGATTAATGAATACGAGCAAGTGTGTCACTTGAGCACCTGTGAAGTGGGAGAGGAAGAACTAGCAGCAGTTGGGGTGGGAAGTAAATTTTAGCTCATGTCTCATGTCTTCAAAATGGACTACGGATGAATCAAAGATTTAAATGTAAAAATGCAAGCCATAAAGAACTGGAAGAAACCAGAGGAAATACTTTTCCATAATTGCAGAGTAAGAAAGACCTTTTGAGGGGGTGGGGAGGGCTTTTACATTTTACAAATGTAAAACTAGAAGCCATCTAAGAAAAATCAACAATTTTGACTATGTGAAAATTTTTAAATTTATGCGTAGGAAAAAAGAGCACACAAAAATATTAAATGAGAAACAAGAAATAAGTGTTTGTAACTTATATCAATGAAAAAGGATAAATTCCAAAACACATATTTAGGTTTTATAAATTAGCAAGAAAAACAACAATAACAAAATAGAAAAAAGTGGGCAAAAGATATCAATAGCTTACAGAAAAATAAATACAAATGTCTCTTAAATAGGGACTCCTGGGTGGCTCAGTCAGTTAAGCATCCAACTTCGGTTCAGGTCATGATCTCAGGTTTGTGGGTTCGAGCCCCCCATTGGGCTCTGTGCTGACATCTTGGAGCCTGGAGCCTGCTTCAGATTCTGCATCTCTCTCACCCTCCCCCACTTGTGCTCTGTCTCTCTCTGTCTCGCTCTCAAAAATAAACATTAAATAAAAAAATTTTTTTTAACAAAAACAAAAAAACGTCTCTTAAATATATAAAAATGCTCATCCTCTCATTGTGAGAGAAATGCAAATTAAAACTATGTTGTCATACTATATTTCACCTATTTGGCAATAATTTAAAAATTAACACATCGTTGAAAACTGAGAAAAAGTCACTCTCAGACATGGCTGGGGGAATACAACATGGTATGGTCCCAATGGAGAACAATTTAACATTACTGTCAAAATTAATATTACGCATCTTCTTTGATTCTAGGAATATATCCTAGAAATATAGTCCTATATATGTAAAATGATGTATCCAAGGTTGTTAATCACCATCTTTTGTAATAACAAATAATTGGGAAGAACCCAAACATGTGAAATTCTGGTAGAAAACGACTATCCACGGAGTGAATAGACAAACCAGGTGAGGATGTTAAAGCAGGACATGAGAGAAGAAACTTTTTCTAAAAGATAAGAATGATCGACAGTTTCAAATACTGATGGGAGGTCAAGTAAGATGAGAATAGAAAATAAACAGTTGATATTGGGAAGATACATGTATTTGATCATCTTTAAAAATAATATGGTAAAGACAAAATGGAATGTTGAGATCAAAAATCTTTATTGGAATAGGTTAAGAAGAGAATGGGAAATGAGGAAGTAGAAGCAAGGGGTATAGGTTGTAGCTGGAAAGTTTTGGCATTTTCAAAACATGGAAGCTAGTATAGGAATGCCTGTAGAGAAATAATAATTTACACTACCCTCATAGCTGCTTGGGAGAAAGAACAAGGAAGGAAAAAAGGAGGGAGACAAATGAGATTATGACAGTATTCCATTTAAATTGGATCCATGAATAGCCCCCAAAGAAGGCTAATTACTAGTCAGATCTTTCCACTATTATTGAATTTAGATTAGTTGGACATTTTTTCTGATGGTCTCTCATTCAAGTTTATGTTAGTGATGAATATTACTAGAACCTTGTATATTTCTGATTAGCAAGTGCTATAGAAATTCTTGCCACATAAATAAATTTTATTGTCATTCAGCTCCTCAGCGGTCAGTCCTCAGGACTTCCACGGCCTCTAATAATGCACAGGCCCTTCGCTAGGCCGGCAGAGCCTTGCCTGCCACTGTTGTTATTAGCAATAAATGTAAATATATTTTTTAAGGTTTATATTTGTCCTGATTTGGCCTGATTTTGTAACTTCCTGTTTTCATTGCTGTTGTTGTTCTACTATTTGCTCCACTAAGAGTGATTATATAGATATTCCGTTATCATTGACTTGTCATATATTTAACTGCTGAATATAGGATATTACAGCTTCAATGCTGGTGGCACACCTGCACTTTGGAAATTTATTGTGGTTTATTCAAACATGTCATCTAATGATAGGTATGGTTTAAATAATGCTGAAAACAGTAATAGCAATTTCAAATTTTATAACTCCGTAACAGTTTAAATGTTGCTCTTTTCTGTAGACTGCTCTATTTGCCTGAATTTTAATGGCATTACAATAACATTCCACATTAAATTACTTTAAGAACAAGAAATTCAAATAAATATTGAGAAAATAATACTATTTCTTCATTATTATGGGCTTTTTCATAGCTCATTAATGGAGTGTTAACTCAACATATGAGCTACATCATTTTTTGCCCTAGGAAGGCTTATAACCTAATGGAGTAGACAATGAAACAATTACTATAAAGTGAGAGAGAAGCTCTCTTAGCGAGGTTCTGAATTCAATGGGAGCACATCATAGGGTCATCAGAGAAAGCCCATGTACCAAGTCTTTCATATACTAATGTCAAGATCACACATGATGTCATCATCAGTGGAGTGGGTGGTCTTCCTAAAAACCAGATGCAGAGAACTAAACTAGATAAATCCTCAAGACTCTGTAAGTTTATTGCCGCTTTCATCTGAATACATTCAACTGAAACTTTCCCTACATAGATGCAGAGAGGTGACAGGTCACACATCTTGTTTATTTATCCTTTATACCTGAGTATGAATGTGTTTATCAGATAGTGTCCAGAAAGCACATTTTGATAAGACATTAAAAATGGCGTCTTCATGCCCAGGAACCCTGGAAGATATTGGCAAGTAAGAGAAGAGGGAATAAAAAGAGGAAGGCAGAAGATACTCTACGCAGATACTACTTATTCACAATTTGTGCTGACTGGGGCTCTGGGAAATGTCCCTCACTGTTCTATTTCCAACTGAATCTGGATTCTCTCCACTGCTTGGTTAAGATCTGCTTCTTTTGCTTCACTTTTACTCTAGATGGCAGCAGCAGAACAAAATAGAAGAGAAAATTCTAGTTTCAGTGAAATTTATTCACCTACATATCCTAAGTAGAAAAGTCTCACGGTGTTATTTGAATTAAAATATCCCCTTTAAAAATTTTCTTCTAGTACAGGAGTACATCAACAATATTTCAATAATTAAAAGTCAAGGTACAAATGTTTTCACTATTGTTCAACTTGTTAGGCCACTCATAATATAGTATTTATAAATAATTCTTCTTATAATAATAATGCCTCTGTGAAGACACTACTTATATTCACAAGTTTACATGTAGAAGCTGATATGTCAATGTTGAGTATACTTCTAAAATTGATGGAACTTCATCCAATAAAGGGCCAGATAATCAAATTGACAACAGAAATTCTCTGACTGAATATGTCAGAGAACTAAAACGGTATGATGTTTTTAATAAATTTGTTTTTAAAGTTGTTTCAAATAAAAATGCACACATGAAACTGGCTTTTATATTTATATATATACACAATGTATATATACAGTATATCTTAAAATTGCAAATAGTTAATAACTACTTGAAAATAAACAATTTTATTATAAAATGAAATTTCCCCTCATCATATTTAAAAGGATCCCAGTTTATGATCCCAGAACACAGTTTGTAGATGAGATTGCAGAAACATTGTAAAAATAAAGAGGCACAAAGAGGAGCCAGGAGATTAAAAAAAAGATGAAAGTTGTAATAATTTTCAAAAAGGGGCTCCTAAAAAACATAGACTACTGAGGTTGACAATTCTAGGCTGGATTGAACAAAGAATTCCTAAAAGGTTAGAAAATACTGTAGTCCAGGCTTTATGCCTCGTGAGTCTAGAGGATGCAACTCACATCTCTATATTCGTAGGCTTATGCATTGATTAAGATAATTTTCCTGCAGAGAGTATGAAAATATATTGGAGAAGGGTCATTGTTTTCACAGAAGTGCCATTTGGACTAGCAATGGCCCTGTGATCATGAGTCAGAAGGATTTTTGTTAAAGCCCTAACAAACTAACTCTTTTTGTATGAGAATTATTGGCTTGATAAATCAGAATTAATTATTCAGAATCTTTAGATTACCACTGTTCAATCATTTTGTAACTAGGTTGATAAAGAAGTGGCATAGAATTGTGTCAAGGATCCAGGTTTCAGAGTGATGGTTTTAGTTGGATTTTATAGCTCTGCCATTTATTTATAAGTCCTACTGGTGTTTGAGTGAATTGGAAAGTAGGCTGGCACCATGTAATTGGAATCTTTATTTTTTTTTATTCCTTTTGATCTAATGATTGCATTAAAAAATCTGGCATGAGGGAAAAAATTCATGAAGTCTGATAAAGCTAATGCGTAAGTAGTTCATCATCATGTGATTTACAATAGCGAAAAAAATGAGAAATGATGTGCAAGAAAGGAACAGTTAAGAATATTACAACATATACTAAGATTCAGTAATTGAATAAACATTTATCAAGGGTTTACTAATGTGCTATGTATCTTTCTAGGCACTGGAGATTCAGCAGTGAACATGAACAATACAGAACCTGACTTTCTAATAATAATAATAATTCAAGGTTAAGTTTTAAAAAGGTAAGAAGAAAATCTTTATAATACTGTAATACTTAATAACACTATAAAACCTTTATTATACTCTCTGTCCATTATATAATTTATATATGTAGGAGCGCCTAGGTGGCTCAGTCAGTTCAGTGCCCACTCTTGATCTCAGCTGAGGTCTTAAGCTCAAGGTCACACCCAGCATGGAGCCTACTTTTTAAAAAATTACTTATGTATAAATATAGAAAAAAACATTAGAAGAAAATACACCAAAATGTTATTAGTTGTTATTTCCAAGTGATGGTAATACAATTATTTTTCAACAACTTTGTACATTTTCTGTGAGTATGCTTAAAAAATTTTCTCAATCATGCAAAAGAATTTTGTGCCAACAGTTGGCTATGATAAAAAGAGAACTATATCTAATAATACATTCAAAAACCAGATCCACTGCATGGCAAAGAAAATCTCTAAGCATATAAGGACAGATTACTGTCTTTATATGATTTCCATCAGTGTTTTTTGTTAAAACCTGCTTCCTCCTCAGCATTGTGAAGGTCTGTTCTGCAGAAGAATGTTGAATGTTAGCAGGACATTCCACCCAGGTGACACAAGGGGGTGCCCAGACCCTGCTTCCAAATGCTTCTCTTTGTCTTCCAGGAAGGAAAAAAAAATTGAAACCTGACATTTGAATTGGTGACCACTTAAAATGTTTTAATAGACTTATGTATACAGTCTAACGTGAGAGATCTTTGAAGGTATGATCCTCTGTGCAAATCACCTCCACTTTCCCGCATTACTTTATAGGATAAAATATTGCAGGAGAAAAGAGGTCTTTTAAAGCACAATTAGGAAGAATGGAAAAAGACTAAATAGCCAAGAATAAAGAGTTGTTAAACAAATTATGGCACATCATAAATAAATCAGAAAATAACCATTAAAAATGACATTGATGTGTAAGGATATTAAAAAGCAATTTTTTAAAAAGCAATTTATACAAGAATATGTAAAATATGATCTAATTTTTATTTTAGCATATCATATGCGTAATTAGACAAATCTAGAAAGATATATGCCAAAATATTAATAGTCACTATCCTTAAGAAGTGACAGAGGTTTTTACTGCATTCTCTCTGCTTGTCTACATTTTATCATTTTTGTCTACAATAAAAAAGGTTTTGTAAGCAACAGTAATAAATGTTTCTCCCAAATAAAAATAAATACTCATTCTTAAAACCTTTGCTAACTAAATATATAATGTAAATCACTGCAAATTTCCCAAAGGTGTGGTGATAATACTGCTGAATTTGCTGAAGAGAGATCCACTTTATGACTGTTGTTCTGGTGTAACTTTTTTTTTTTAACATTTATTTATTTTTGAGAGACAGAGCATGAACATGGGAGGGCAGAGAGACACACACACAGAATCCAAAACAGGCTGCAGGCACCAGGCACCAGGCTCCAAGCTGCCAGCCCAGAGCCCTATTTGGGGCTCAAACTCACAAACCATGAGATCATGACCTGAACTGAAGCTGGATGCTTAACTGAGCAACCCAGGCGCCCCTTTGGTATAACTATAACTCCCGTTCAGTCTCAGAAGTTTGAATAAGTCACTCTATGGGTGTATTTTTTATTTTTTTCTAGCAAAGTAGCAAATGTTGCATCTTCCCTTATGCCAGTAGGCTGCTTCTAATCCAAAGGCCCTTAATTCTTGGTTCTACCAATGTGCTCAAATGCAAGGCTGGCCTAGAAATTCTGAGATTCTCTGGGTTTCATTAGGATCAGTGTGAGGCCAGGGTACATTCCAAGACCCATCTGGATCACAATCAAGATAGAAAGTCCTTCTGAACCCCAGCTTGATGCCTTGGCTGAATGCCCTTAAGGCTAACTTTTGCATCGAGCACCAGAAATTCTCCATGGAACAATGGCATGACACCCTGCCGTCACACATTCTGACAGGTTTTTTGGGACAGGACCCTGGCACTACCATGACATACAGGTTTTTTTCTATCTATTATAAAGCACTACTATTATGTAAAACCAACAGTTAACTGCCTTGTTGAAAACTCCTTGGATTAAAAGTAACAAACACCACTCAGATAACAAGAGTATATGGAAAACATTCTAAATTAACCTAAGGATATAATCTGGGACTTACAGAACGTGACAAAGCCCCACACAGAATCAGAAAGTGAGGGCAGCTAATACTTTTTCTTTCTTTCTCTTTCCCTTTCTTTTCTTTCTCTTTCTCATCCTCTTTCACTGTATGTTATTGCTTGTTTCTGTTTCATTGTGCATATTTATGGCATTCTCGCTCCATGTTTATTGGCTATTTGGGACACAAAGCCAAAGTCTGCCTCCCTGAGTGTCCCTTTAAGTTCTGTCAGGTCTAGCAAGAATTAATTAGTGCCAGCACCTCTGAGTCCAAATTCCCAAGTTCCCAATTCCCGAAGGACAAAACTGAGTTGTAAATAAGTGGATTACTTTCTCCTGAGTCAGGTATCCACTTGGGCTCAATCAATTATGTCCTGGAGGAGGTGGAATAGCAGTGGTAAAAGTAGATCCAAGCGGATTAGGGATAAGGAATGTACTCCCAGTAGACAGCCCCATGAGAATCTGCTGGCTTTCCCTCCTTTAGAGAAATTGGCAGGTTTCTCCTCTTCAATGACATACTCTTACTAAACAGGAAGAAAAGGAGGACTGTTAGTAACTCAAATCCACACATCCATTGTGATGAAACTTCCAATGATACCCTCAGTCATAGTTTTCCCCATAGATGTTTCATATTTTCTTAATTGTATTGCCAACTTCCAAGGGAACTAGGCACACAGTCCTTAACCCACTTTCTTCCAAACTTAAGTCCTATGATAAAGAGTTATAAGGAAGGCACAGGTCATCCATCTGAAAAACAAAATCTTTATTCTTTTGCTTTTCAACCATTTACTCATGTAACAACATTTACTGCATTGCTACCATATGTCAGAGCCTGTGCTCAGTGCTGTGGGAAGAGATAAGACACAGCCCTTATTCATAGGCATTCACAATGTACTGAGAGAGTCAAAGAGATAAAAGAATAATTATGTTACAATGTGATATGACCTACAACAGAAGTACATACAAAGTGTGTTGAGTGCAGAGAGAAAGGGTCTAAATCATCCTTGGGGAAATCAAGAAAGGTGTCAGAAATACTATATTTTATTTGGGTGCTGAAAGAATAAGACTTTTCCTGATGGAGATAAAGGGGAAGATTCCAAGTTAAAATAACAACAGTAATAAATAGCTACTATATACTTAGCATTTACTACATATAGATACTCTGCCAACATGCCGAACATAGATTATCTTGTTAAACCTCAAAACCTAGTTGGTCTGCTTGTCACACCCTTATTCACATATATCTCAGGATCAGTCACTTAGAACACAAGGTCCTCAGGAGGACAGAAATATGGGCATGTAGGGGCTTTAACAAATGCCAATCGCTAAGCAGTAAATATTCCATATTAGCGTGTGTGTAAGGAAACAAGCAGTATGACTTCCTGAAGGACAATTTGTCAACAAGCATCAAAACTCAAGCCTAAAGATCTACCTTAAGGAAATAGTTGAGAAGGTAGGCAAAATTAAAATTTATTTTATATGTGTGTATATATATATAAATATATTTATATGGGTGTAAAAATTTAAAAATACATATGCATTTTATTTATTTGTTTGTTTATTTGAAAGAGAATGCACACAAGCATGCACACAAGAGTGGAGGAGGGGCAAAGGGAGAATCTTAAGCAGACTTCATGCCCAGCGCAGAACCCTATGAGGGGCTCAGTCTCATAAAGATGAGATCATCATCTGAGCAGAAACCAAGAGTCAGATGATTAGCTGACTGAGCAACCCAGGCACTCCAAAAAATATACACAAATTTTAAGTGTGCATATATATGTCTGCAGGTATGTACATTTTACTATATTTATATTTCAGTGTGTATGCACTCACACTTACATAAATCACTAGAAAGATCCACGTTAGGGATATCTGGCTGGCTTAGTTGGTGGAGCACATGACCCTTGATCTCAGGATTGTAAATTCGAGCCCTATGTTGGGTGTAGAGATTATGTAAAATTAAAATCTTAAAAAAAGAAAGAAACATGTTACAATTTATCAGTGATTTCTCCAGCCAAAACTTTGAGGGATGGATAATATTTCTTTTGGTTTATTTCTCTTTTTAAATTGTTCTACTATAAGGTCATATTATTTATATAAACAAAACAAAAATGAAAGCTTAAGATGCCATTTATTGATGGCAATTAATAATTTAATCATTTGTTTAAATTTACCAAGCCAAAAACAAGATCCCAAGGGGTGACCTACACTCAACAAGAAATTACTTGGTATTTATACAACAGTGGTATCTCTGAAAGTTGTAAACGTGAGTCTCTTTGAACAATATTTCCATAGAGATTATTTACATATTGATATTAGGTTAGCACTTCCCAATATTTTGAGCTTTGGTAAGTCACTTAAACTCTCTGAGCTTCAGGTTGATGATCCATAAAAAAGTAAATAATAACCTCTCTTATTAGTTCTTGTCGGGACTGAATGAATGCACCTGTGCATACTTTATAAAACTTTATACTAATATTTGCTTTCAAGAATCTTCTAATTTTTAAGATTATCCAACATTGGGGCGCCTGGGTGGCTTAGTCGGTTGAGCGTTCGACTTTCGCTTAGGTCATGATCTCGCGGTTCATGGGTTCGAGCCCCGCGTCGGGCTCTGTGCTGACTGCCAGCTCAGAGCCTGGAGCCTGTTTCGGTCTGTGACTCCCTCTCTCTCTGACCCTCGCCTGCTCACGCTGTCTCTCTCTCTCTCTCTCTCTCTCTCCTAGAAATAAATTAAAAAAAAAAAACATTAAAAAAAAAAGAGTATCCAACATTTCTAAGTCCACAAAGTTATGTGCAGTATGGTTTTGTTATTCAATCATATGCAATCCATGAGGCATTGCCAAAAGGAAAACTGTGTTGTTCTCATTAAAAGATTGGGTCACTGTTCTTAGAGCTTTAGAGATCTACCATAAAAGTAGTTTACCTTGCTTGTTGAAAGTTTCCGAGTGGAGCACCTGGGTGACCAACTCTTGGTTTTGGCTCAGGTCATGATCTCACAGTTCATGGGTTCAAGCCCTACATCAGGCTCTGCACTGACTGTGCAGAACCTGCTTAGGAATCTCTCTCTCTCTCTCTCTCTCTCTCTTTCTCTTCCCCCTCTCTCTGCCTCTCCCCTGCTCATGCTTTCTCTCTCTCTCAAAATAAATAAACTTAAAAAAAGGAAAGTTTCTGTGAAATTCATTCAAGCTTCTTAATACATTGAATGCTCCTATCCAGCAAGAGGCTATGCTTAACAAAATAGCTAATAATAATGCTCATGCTAATTTTAACCCCCTGCTCCTTTTATAACTATATGCAGAAGGATCCAAAACTAAAGTCATGCTTCTCCTTAGTATGGTCAACAAATCAGTTATTTCAGTCATTAGAATTCCTCTTTCACTCTGCCTTCTTATATTCTTCATAATTTGAGAAATCAGTTTTAAATATGCTGATCATGAGATTTGATTTAACCCCATTTCATCTGTTGAGTTTTATCTCTATCTCTTCTGGCTTCATTAGACACCTGTTTCCTGTACATTATTGGAAACCACATGTTATGACATTAGAGACTTCAGTTATAGAAAGTAATTATCTTTACAGGAAAATTATTTTCTGCTTTGCACAAGCAGAGTCCTTACCTCAGGTCAGCTTTTGACAAATAACTCATAAAATCATATTGGCAATGCTGGTAAACACACTCACTTGGAGAACCAAAGCAATCCTAATTTTGGAATCTTGAGATCTTTTGGCATCTCTGAATTTGAAAGATGATCTGGGTGATGAGCTTACAACAGTGTGTTATAATCTTCTTTGGGTCTATGACACCATTATAAATGTACTAGGACACTTCTGAAGGGTGTTTCCCTTCCCCACCCTGCCTGTCATTCACCAGCCCAGGGGAATATTTTGATATACTATTTTCTACCCTTAGCACTTACTAGAATGAATAATGGAAAAGCAACTGCAAACAGAAACTGAACTTAAGGTGTTCTTTGTCTATCAACAGTTATATCATCCAATGCTTACTTAATTATAATTTGTTATATCTGCTTCCACTTTAGACCATCAGTTCTGGTGTTGCCCATTACCTAACATAATGCTTGTTACAAAGTAGGTGCTGAATAATAATTTCTTAAATGAATGGATCCTCTTTCCCAGTCCTGGTTCACATTTTAATCAACAAAATCAACCAGTCAAGAGGAGGTGATCAAGAGGGTTGCTATATGAGTCAATCTTAGAAAATATAGTCCACCAGTGCAGGGAAAAGCTTGGTCTCTAAAATGTGGTTCAATTCCCAGTTTTACTCTTAATGACAACATTTCCACAATGACAAATGAGTGATATTCAAGTAAAATGTTAAAATATGTTATGCTGGGATAATGGCAAGAAATCCATCACATATTTTGTTATTTTTAAATCAATAGCTACTATCACCCTTTGTTATCAACACTCTTGACTCTAACAAGGCTTCCTCCTCATAATAGGGGCCTAGGCTTATTGTACGCATACAGGTGATGAAACTGTCTTACACTTTGTATAAATGCATTATTGATTTATTCTTGACAATATTTTAAGGTAGAGGTCATCATTAAGCTTATTTTATGAATTAGAAAATTTTAAAAGAAAAGAAAGCAATAAATTAAATGTCCAAGTTTCCAAAACATGTAAGTAACAGAGCCAGAATTCAAATCTGCTTCTATTTGAAGCCAGAATCCAAGCTCTTAATCTACTAAACTCTGTCACTACTGGTTAATACTCAGGATTACCAGGTATCTTTTCATTTGATTCCATTATATTCAGAGAAGATACCGTGTATGATTTCAATTAATCATAATTTTCTAAGTCTTGTTCTAAGAACTATTGTCTATTTTAGTCAATGTTCTTAATTCACTTGAAGAAAAACTATAGTCTAGTGCTGTTGGGTGGAGTTTTCTATGAATATTAATTAGATCCAGTTGGTTGATGGTGTTTTCCAGTTCCATATCTTTGTTAATTTGCTCTTTAATTGTTATACCAATTACTGATGGAGGAGTTTTAAGACTCCAACTATATTTTTTATTTGTCTAGTTCTCTCACTTTTTTCTTAATATATTTTGGAGCTTTGTTGCCAGGTACATACACATTTAAGATTGTTAAGAGTTCTTTTTTTTATTTATTTCTGAGAGAGAGAGAGAGACAGCTTGAGCAGGGGAGGGGCAGAGAGAGAGAGGGAAACACAGAATCCAAAGCAGGCTCCAGGCTCTGAGCTAGCTGTCAGCACAGAGCCTGACCCACGAACCGCAAGATCATAACCTGAGCCGAAGTCAGACGCTTAACCAACTGAGCCACCCAGGTGCCCCGTTAAACTTACCATTTTATCATTACGTAATGTCCTTCATTATCCCTGGTTATTTTCCTTGTTCTGAAGTCTACTTTGTTTGATATTAATCTAGTCGCTCATTTTTCTTTTGAATATTGTCTGTACTGTATATCTTTTTCTATCCTTTTAGTTTTAATCTACTATATTGTTAAACTTAAAGTAAATTTCTTGTAGGAGCAAATGGTGTTTTTTACCCATTCTGACAATTTCTGTCTTTTAATTAGTATGTTTAGATCATTTACATTTACTGAAATTATGGTGTATCATTTTAGTATTTGCATTCTGTTTCTTCTCTCTATATTTTGTTTCTCTATTCCATTTCCTACACTTTTTTGTATTATTTGAAAATTTTGTACTGCATTTTTCAAGTTTATTTATTTATTTTGAGAGGGAGAGAGAAAACAGGAGGGGAACAGAGTGGGGGGAGAGAGAATCTCAACAAGGCTTCACATCGGCAACAGAGAGTCCAATGTGGGTCTCAAACTCACAAACCATGAGATCATGACAAGCCGAAGCGAAGACTCTTAGACAAGCTAAGAGTCACATGCTTAAACAACTGAGCCACCCAGGCATTCTTGTATTCCATTTTAATGTACCTATTAAGTTTTAAAATTTTGTATCTTTGCATAATTTTTTACCGGTCTCTCTAAGGATTATAATATGCATATGTAAGCTTTCAGTCTACTTCAAATTAATATTTTACCACTTCAAGTAGAATGTAGAAACCCTATCAAAATATAGATCCTTTCAGCCCTCCCACTTTATGTTGTAGTTGGTATATGTATTATAGATCTTCATATATTGAAAACCCCACTAAACAATGTTATAACTTTTGCTTTTAACTGCCACATATTTTTTAAAGACCTTAAAGACAATAGTCTATCATATTTGCCCACATATTTACCATTCCAGTTTCAGGTTCTCCTCTGATGTTATTTCCCTTCCATCTGAAGAATTCATCCATTGTTTCTTTTGGAGAAGTTTCCTGGTGATGAATTCCTTTAGCTTTCCCATATCAAGAATGTCTTTATTTCACCTTTATTAGCTGAAAGAAATTTTTACTGGATATAGAACTCTGGATTCTTTTCTTTTTCTTAAGTTTATTTATTCATTTTGAGAGAGAAAGCATGAGTGGAGGAGGGGCAGAGAGAGAGGGAGAGAGAGAATCCCAAACAGGCTCCACGCTGTTAACACACAGCCTGACACAGGGCTCATCCCATGAATTGTGAGATCCTAACCTAAGCCAAAATCAGGAGTCCTACACATAACCAATTGAGCCACCAAGGAGCCCCTGGTTTCTTTTCTTTCAGTACTTTAAAAATGCTGTGGAAATTCCCTTCCTCTGGCCTGGTGTTTTGGTGTTTTCAATGAGAAATTCTCACTTATTCAACCCACTTTTCCTTTATATTTAATGCTTCATTCTTCTCCAGCTACGTACAGGGATTTTTTGTCTTCAGTTTTTAGTAGCTTGAATTTCATGCATCTGGGTGTGGATTTCTTTGAATTTATCCTGTTTATGATTCACTGAGCTTCTTAAATACATATGTACATGTTTCACTAAATTTGGGGAGTTTCCAGCCATTGTTTGTTCGGGTTTTTTTTTTTTTCAAGTTCATTTATTTATTTCTTTTGAGAGACAGAGAAAGAGAATGTGGGAGTGGGGTAGAGGCAGAGACAGAAAGAGAGAGAGAATCTCAAGCAGGCTCCGTGCTGTCAGTATGGGATCATAACTGAGCCAAAATCAAGAGTCAGATGCTCAACCAACTGAGCCTTCCAAGTGCCCCTTAAGTTTTTATTTTAATCACCTGGTGCTCATCAAGACAAGTGCAATCCTTAATCTCCATCACCTATTTTCACTCATTTCTCCCACCTACATGTCTTCTGGTAGCCATCAGTTTTCTATAGTTAGGAGTCTGTTTCTTGATTTGCCTCTCTGTCTCTCTTTCTTCCCCTCTTTTGCTCATTTGTTTTGTTTCTTAAATTCCAATTATGAATGAAATCATATGGTATTTGCCTTTCTTTTTAAAAAATTTTTAATATTTATTTTTGAGAGAGATAGAGACAGTGTGAGCAGAGGAGGGTCAGAGAGAGAGGGAGACACAGAATCCAAAGCAGGCTCCAGGCTCAGAACTAGCTGTCAGCACAGAGCCCAACGCAGAGCTCGAATCCACGAACCGTGAGATCATGATCTGAGCTGAAGTCGGACACTTAACCGACTGAGCCACCCAGGTGCGGGTTATTAGTCTTTCTCTGACTGACTTATTTCCCTTAGCATTATATTCTCTAGTTCCAACCATGTCATTGCAAATGGCAAGATTTCATTCTTTCTGATGGCTGAGTAATATTCCATTGTGTATATATTCACCACCTCTTCTTTATCCATTCATCAACCAATGGACACTTGGCCTGCTTCCATATCTTGGCTATTGCAAATAATGCCGCTATGAACATAAGGGTGCATGTATTCCTTTGAATTCATGTTTTTATGTTCTTTGGGTAAATATCCAGTAGTGCCATTGTTGGATCATAAAGTATTTCTTTTTTAAAAAAATAATATTTATTTTTGGTAGACAGAGAGACCACAAGCAGGAGAGAAGAAAGAGGAAGACACAGAATCTGAAGTAGGCTCCAGCCTCTGAGCTGTCAGCACAAAGCGTGATGTGAGGCTCAAACCCACAGACCATGAGATCATGACCTGAGCCAAAGTCGAAGGCTTAACCAACTGAGCCACCCAGGTGCCCTATGGTAGTTCTATTTTTAACTTTTGAGGAACCTCCATACTGTTTTCCACTGGCTGCAACAGTCTGCATTCTCGCAAATATTGCAAGAGGGTTCCTTTTTCTCCACATCCTCGCCAACACCTGTTGTTTCTTGTGTTAATTTTAGCATTCTGACAGGTGTAAAGTGATATTTCATTGCAGTTTTGATTTGCATTTCCCTGATGAAGAGTGATGTTAAGCATCTTTTCATGTATCTGTTGGTCATCTGTATGTATGCTTTGGAGAAATATCTATCCATGTCTTCTGCCCATTTTGTAATTGGGTTATTTGTTTTTTGGGTATTGAGTTGTTTAAGTTCTTTATATATTTTGGGTGCTAACTCTTTGTTGGATATGTCATTTTCAAATATCTTCTCCCATTCTGTAGATTGCCTTTTAGTTTTATTGATTGTTTCCTTCAATGAGCAGAAGCTTTTTATTTTGATGTAGTCCCAATAGTTTGTCTTTGCTTTTGTTTCTCTTGCTTCAGAGGACCTATACAGAAAAAAGTTGCTACAACAAATGTCAGAGAAATAAATGCCTGTCCTCTCTTCTAGGATTTTTAGTTTCAGGTCTCACATTTAGGCTTTTCATCCATTTTGAATTTATTTTTGTGTGTGGTGTAAGAAAGTGGTCCAGTTTTCTTCTTTTGCATGTTGCTGTCTATTTCTCCCAGTATCATTTATTGAAGAGACTGTCTTTCTCCCTTTGCATATTCTTGTCTTCTCTGTCAAAGATTAATTGACCATATGCTTGTGGGTTTATTTCTGGATTTTTCTATTGTATTTCATTGATCTATGTGTTTGCCATCACCATACTGTTTTGATTACTACTTTGTAATATAACTTGAACTCCAGAATTGTGATGCTTCTAGTTTTGCTTTTCTTTTTCAAGACTGCTTTGGATATTCAGGGACTTTTGTGGTTCCATACAAATTTTAGGATTATTTGTTCTAGTTCTGTGAAAAATGATGCTTGTATTTTGATAGGGATGGTATTAAATAATGTGTAGATTGCTTTGGGCAGTATAGACATTTTTACAATGTTTGTTCTTCCAAACCATGAGCATAGAACATCTTTCCATTTCTAAAAATATGAAATGTTTCATAAATTTGCAAGTCATTCTTGTGCAGGGCATGCTAATCTTCTCTGTATTGTCCCCTGCCTGTGTGCTTTCTCTCTCTCTCTAAAAATTAATAAATAAATAAGTAAATATATAAATAAATAAAATAGTTATACAGGTTGTTAAGAAGCTTCTCCTAAATCTGTGATGCTGGTTTAATGTGACTGCTAACCTCACAGGCACATACCACCACTGTTCTCACAAAGAATCTTTTTTCTTTTTTTTAAGTAGGCTCTACACCCAACGTGGGGCTTGAACTCATGACCCCAAGATCAAGAGTTGCATGCTCTATTGACTGATCCAACCAGGCACCCCCGTTCCCACACAGAAACCTGAGTATTTAAAGCTTGGAGCCACACATGGCTGAGCTCCAGTCACAGCAAGGCAATCAAAGGAACCTTCTAACTTTGGGAAATTCCATGTTCTCTTTGTTCCCATCTTATTGTAGCTGTTCACAATGAGAGATAAAAGGTTAGGACTTTAACTTTCAAAAAACCAACTTGGACAAATCAAGATAAATACAGTCCACAACTCATTTGCATGAATGAATCTCTAGTCAATTCTTCCAGACAGAAGATGTCTTTGAGAGGAGTCTGGCATGAGCTTGAAAATATTATCATAAAATTCATGTTTGACTGCTTCCTCTTTCTCATTCATGGTTGAAGTTCAATAGGTCAGAGATAGGTTAACAGTTAATGGTTTGATGTTACAGAAACTGAATAATAAAACTTCACATTTTGAGAAGGAAGAATATGATATCAGAAGAAAATTCTCTCCCCTTTAGTAAAGAAATTTTAATTAGAGGGAGGAAAACCATGAAACTAATCACTTAACTTAATAGCAGCTGTTGGGTTTTTTCCCCCAGACTCTTTGTTATAAGGCTCTGTGTTGATGAGAAAGCTAAAAGATACAAAATATCACTTATGTCAAATAAAATAAATAAATAAAAATATTGAAATAATCAAACAAAAATATTCAGTCAATTATGTCTCTTCCACAAGAATACTATTGTTATCCCAGAGTTTAGGTAATACTTACTGAAACAGTGTATCTGAAAGTGACTCAACTTCTAGAAACAGAAAGCAGAGTAATGTCTGCCAAGAGCTGGAGGTCACAGAAGGAAGTGATCTTAAGAAGCACAGGGAATATATATAGAGGGAGAGAACGATTCCATAATTTAATTGTGGTGAACTTGTGTGCATTTGTCAAAACTTGCAGGGAGAATATTGCTGCACTTAAAATATACCTTAACAAAAAATATTTTAAGTGCCTAGCAGATAGTAGGTAGTCAGCAGGAGAAACAGAAATCAGTTTTTGCTTTAGATAATGTGTTATGTTCTAGATAATGGAAAGAATGTAAGGGCCAGCTCATACACTTCATATTCATACCTTGAGAAGCCAATGTGATCAGTCTAACAAAAGTTGGAATGCCTATAAATCTTGTTTCTCTCATTCCACATTGATAAGGATGAGTGAGCCCTGCCAGGTCACTCTAGTATGGAGGGAGAAAAAGGAATTTTTCAAGTAAAATGACTCAGCAAAAGTGTATTTAAAAGGCCTTTATTTTTTAAATTTTGTTTTAATGTTTATTTAATTTTTGAGAGAGAGAGAAAGAGCATGAACTGGGGAGGGGCAAAGAGAGAGGGAGACACAGAATCCGAAGCAGATTCCAGGCTCTGAAATCTGAGCTGTCAGTACAGAGCCTGACATGGGGCTCGAACTCATAAAGTGCGATCATGACCTGAGCCGAGACCTGAGCCAAAGTCAGTCGCTGAAATGACTGAGCCATCCAGGCGCCCCTTTAATGGGCCTTTAAAAACTGAAGGCTGAGAGCATAGTCGTGGTAGCACTTTGGTCACATTGGCCAGTAACATTTGGTAAATGAAGCATGAGATTTTTCTCACAATTTTCAGGTACAGTGAAAAATGTGCTTCCATAGATATGTGACTATGAAAGGGACAGAGCATGGGGTATGTGGCAGCCACTGAAGTGGACAGAAGTGAAATAGGGTCAAACAATGGAGTATTTTGGAAGATAAAGTTTTTGACATATTATAGGTTTATTCACTGCTAATAATGGTAAGAAGTTCACAGTTCTTGAGTTCTTGCATATAATGTCCAGAAATGTAATAAATGTTTTACATTTATTGCTCACAATATTCTATTGCTATAGATATTATTATTGCCTCCATTTTATAGGTGGGAAAACTGAGGCTAGGATGCTGAGTCACTTGCCCAAAAGTCACAGAACATACTTGTTCTGTCAGAACTGGAATTTTGTAAAAAAATTTTAATGTTTTATTTATTTTTGAGAGAAAGAGAGAGGGAGAGATAGAATGAGTGGGAGGGGAAGAGAGCGAGGGAGACACAGAATCTGAGGCAGGCTCCAGGCTCCAAGTTCTGAACTGTCAGCACAGAGCCTGAGGCAGGGCTTGAACACATGAACCTCAAGATCACAACTTGGGCCAAGGTCAGAAGCTTAACCAACTGAGCCACGTAGGTGTTCCAGCAGGACTGGAATTTGAATTCAGTCTCTCATAATCTAAACTTCCTGTTCCTGATCACTGTCCTACAATGGCTATTTGCTCAGTGGAAATGCTTTGTATTAAGTCTTCTAATAGCAATATAGTATTTATTGAGGGAAAATATTCTTTTCGTTTTTAAATTGCATGTCACGGAAAGACCTATGAAGGAGGACAGATGGATTGAAAATTCAAAGCATTTTAGATTTTTTTTATAACTGTCTTTCTATTTTTTAAAAAATGTTTTATTTATTTTTGAGATCGAGAGACAGCGTGAGCAGGGGAGGGTCAGAGAGAGAGGGAGACACAGAATCTGAAACAGGCTCCAGGCTCTGAGCTAGAACTCTCAGCACAGAGCCTGACGCGGGGCTTGAACTCACGAACCCTGAGATCATGACCTGAGCCGAAGTCGGATGTTTAACCGACTGAGCCACATAGGTGCCCCAAAGAATTTTAGATTTTTATACAAATGCCTGAAAGCTTACATCTTTCGTCTGAGGCTTAAATGGGACTTTATTTCTAAAGGAAAATAGCAAATCTCTGTGGAGATTGGCAGCATTCACTGGGGTCCTAAGTCCTGCCCCTCCAACATTAACACAGGGCGCTCTATCTGACCTTGCCCTGAAACACCAGAGGCAGTAAGCAAGGTTTGGAAAGCTGTCCCTTGTGAAAATAGGATGGAATAAACCAGAGCCTTGAAAGATAGCTGAGCAAATATTGAGGTCAAGAACTCTCTATGAGTCTTTTTCTAAGTTGAAGCCAACTTCTGGAAATCAAATTCTCTATTTCTTAAGACTGACAATGATCTCTTCAGGCCCAATACATGGGACAATCCAGGACACAGAGCTTTTGTTATACGATGGTTCACCTTTGACAAAAGAAAAGTTCTGAAGAGTCAGGGTTACTTTTCTTTGTTCAGGAAAAATTAGAATTCATTTCAAAAATTGTACTTTTCTTTTAGGACTGTGCTGAATTTGAACATACCATGAATCTTTCAATAAAACTGTTTTCACCTTTCTAGAAGGTGACAGAACTAGAGTCTCTGGTTATTTTATTATTGTCTGATAACACATGAAACTTATCATTTGCACCAAATATTTTAGCTTTTGAATATATGTGGCTTAAATACCTCATTTATATTCTTCTTTAATTTTCCAGTCTTCATTGGTCTAGCCTTCATAAGTTCTTTGTAGGAGGAAGAATGAAATATTTCTTCTGTAGTGAAATGTATGAATATTCACATTAGGTGCAATAAATAGGCTATAAATATTTCAAATAAAATTTTACTATAAATCAGTTACAAAATAGCTTTTATTTTTTTATTTATTTCTGAGAAAGAGAGAGACACTATGTGCAGGAAAGGGTCAGAGAGAGAGAGAGAGACACACAGAATCTGAAACAGGCTCCAGGATCTGAGCTAGCTGTCAGCACAGAGCCTGACGCAGGGCTCGAACCCACAATCTGCGAGATCATGATCTGAGCTGAAGTCAGATGCTTAACTGACTGAACCACCCAGGCATCCCCCGACAAAATAGCTTTTATTTTCTAAAAATATTTTTGGATTTCAGATATCAGTTTACAAACCTGTAATACTATGCTAGAAAGGAGCTTTATTTAACTAGATAGAAGTTATATTTCAGTTTTTAAAATGTTTTCTATTTATTTTGAGAGAGAGAGAGAGAGAGAAAGGGAGAAGGAGAGAAATAACCAATCAGGGAGAGGAAGAGAGGGAGAGAGAGACAGAGTCCCAAGCAAGCCTGACACAGGGCTCCAGCTCATGAATTAAGATCATAACCTGATCCAAAACCAAGAGTAGGCCACTTAACCGACTGAGCCACACAAGTGCCCCTAGAAGTTATACTTTAAGCTCAAATAAAATACAATCCTAGGCCTAAAAATATACATGTGGGTATATACATGTGTGAACTACAAACAGGTATTAAAATCATTTTTTTATCTAAAACCTTAAAAAGAAAATATATATACATTCATAATACTCAATCTGAGAGAGATTTGCTTTGAGAATGTTGATGCTTTTAGCAGGATTATAATCTATATATAATACTCTATCCATATATTATATTTTGTCAAGTACTTTTGTATTTACTGTCACATCAGTCTTCACACCATTTTTGTGAAATGAGCAAAGCAGGAATTATTCATTTTTGTAAAAAATTGCATCCACTTTTATCTGGTTACTAAAGGAAGACACTCTTGTAGATAATATGAAAGATAATAGAGGAAAGAAAAAGTTGGAGAGTTTCCCTCCTTGTTTTACAGAAACAGAAACAGAGTCGGAGAGGTTCAGAGGCTGACTCTAGGTGTAACAGCTAGAAAGTAATCTGGAGTTGAAATCTAGTCTGACTCCAAGATGTGCAGAATTTTAGTCTTTCAACAATATTTAGTGAACGCCAACAGTGTCAGGCTTTCTGATAACCATATCCACTCTACCACAGGGCCTCTCAGTTAAGAAACAGAAGACACAGAACTTTAAAGCTTAAAGCATCTGGGGCGCCTCGGTGGCTTAGTCGGTTAAGCGTCTGACTTTCACTTAGGTCATGATCTCACGGTTCGTGGGTTCGAGCTCCGCGTCGGATTCTGTGCTGACTGCCAGCTCAGAGCCTGGAGCCTGTTTCAGGGTCTGTGACTCCCTCTCTCTCTGACCCTCCCCTGCTCACGCTGTCTCTGTCTCTGTCTCTGTCTCTCTCTCTCTCTCTCCCCTAGAAATAAATAAAACATTAAAAAATTTTTTCAAATAAAAAATAAAGCTTAAAACATCTGCAGAACCTACATCCAAAGAACATGATAGGACCATACTGTCAGCAGAATGACTTTGTTTTCATTTTAAGGAGAATGTTTAATTTGCTAACTAAAGTAGATTCGTCCTTCCCCAAATTATCTTTAAATGGGTACCTTGAATCCAACAATCACTTTAGTGCTTAAGGGGGTCTGCACGCTAATGTAGATTACAGCTATGACGGATCAGCCATTTTCATAACTGACCACATGTATTTTGTAATATGTAACTTTAAGATAGGCAGCCACTAAAGTCTACTGATGGTTGAGGTGGAACGGATGACTATACACCAGTTTGGTGAACTATTGAAGATATTTCCAAAGTCTTAGTCTTGTCCCCTTACTATGGTGAAATGGTTGTCATTAAACTGTTCTTGACAGGTTTTGGCCAACTGACTTTTAGTGAATTGACCTAGAAACATTTGGTCTAAATGTCAACTTTATGGTCAAGGGCTCCAATTTAGAATTCTGTCTCCAGTGGCGGTCACACATATACTCTGCATTTAGTTTTGGGGCTGCCAAAACAAAGTACCATAAGTCGGGTGGCTTCAGCAATAGATGTTTATTATTTCACAGTTTTGGAGGCTAGAAGTTTAAATCCAAGGTGTCAGTGGAGTTGGTTCCTTTAGAAGGCTGTGAGGGAGAGTGTCTCATGTCTCTGCTAGTTTCCGGAAGTGCAGTCATTCCTTGGTTTATAGGTAGCATTCTCTCTGTGTCTTCCCTCTGTGCATGTCTGTGTCCAAATCTCCCCTTTTAATAAGGAACTCATTTTAACTTGATTACCTCTGTAGAGATCCTATTTGCAAGTAACGGCACATTCTGAGGCAGGGGGGTTAGGAATTCAATATATCTTTATTGGGGTTATGATGGTTAATTTTATAGGTCAACTTGGAGGATGTTTTTGGATGAGATTAACATTTAAATTGGTGAACTCAGTATAAAACAGATTGCCCTCCATAATGTGGGTAGGCCTGAAGGCCTGAATAGAACAAAAAGATCAGCCTCTCTGAGCAAGAGGGAGTTCTCCAGCAGACTACCTTTCAACTTCGTCTTCATTGTTTGCTCTCCTGGGTCTTTAATCTGCAAAAGTTTAGACTGAAACACCACCATGGGCCCCGTGGGGTCTCCAACTTGCAGATTTGGGATGTGCCAGCCTCCATAATTGCATGAGCCAATTCCCTGTGATAGATTTCTTTATGTACAAATACACACACACACACACACACACACACACACACACACACACACTGTTTCCCTGGAGAACACTGACTAATCTAGAATAGAAGACATAATTCAATCCATAACACAGTCCTTTCAGGAGTACCTTAGCAAGTTGAAAAAAGACATGCATCATAGAACTATTATACTGTACTACTTGTGGCCCGTTATGAATTAATATTTTTGTATAAATTCTATAAATATCTTGTGAATGTTACAATTATATTTCATTTTATTTTTGGTGTTTAAAGTATCAAACAGATGTCTTTGAAGCCTACCATAAAATTTGCAGCCCTGTTTCAGAATTTACTTCTACTTTAGCATCCTGGAAGCCTCAAAAACTAGAGCTTAAGCTTTTCTCAACCTCTGGCTGCTCCTTCTCCACATATTACCTCTCCCATTTGATTCCTATTGCTAGGAAAGCTTTGCTATTTCTTGCCTATTGGCCTTTGCACACATTCTTCTTTCCATGAGGTCACATTCGTCACCTGCTTTAAGAAGTCTTTCTAAATAAATTCTCATTCAATTTGAGCAGGTAGTTAGTAGCTGTGTACCATTCGGCCCCCAGACAAAAGGCATGGAACCATTTCACAAAAGCCCAGCATAAAAACATCAGCGTTTGGTGCAAACAAGCTGAGGAAATTCGTAACGTACACAACGATGAATTAATGGGAATCAGGCGAGAAGAAATGGCAATGTCTGATGATGAAATAGAAGAAATAACAGGAACAAAAGAAACTGAGAAATCAGCTTAGTATCACAGGCAGAAGTTCTGAAGGAAGAAAATGATAGCCTCCATTGGCAGCCCGGTGTCTACAGGAATGAGGTAGAACAGCTGAAGCATGAGTGAGGCTGAGCCTGCAGAGAACACGACCCGAACACGGAACAGCAGCTGAAACTTCAGCAAGCCCTGCAAGGAATACAGCAGCATCTACTTCAAGTCCAAGAGCAGTACAAAAAGACAGAAGCTGAAGTTGAAAGTGTTAGAAATGACAAGTTACAGGTGGAAAAAACGTTGGAAAATCTTAAAGAGAAAGTACTTTAGTCCTATGTGAACCTTTTCCCTTGCTCTTTTCTCCCCTTTTCAGTGACAGTGACAATGCTCTGGCAGTTATTGCAGTACGAATCAATGTGGAATGCTTGGCTGAGTGGGGATTAAAAGCTCCCTTTCTGGGAATAATTCCTGAATCAACGGCTCTCTGCCTTTAGATGTGAGTCCTTGGCATATCTGAGGATTCTGGAGTGTATATTTTTCAATGTATGAAAAGTTAGTACATCCCTTTAAAAAAAAAGTCTTCTCAAATACACTACAGCCTTATTTAATCAGTCTCTAATTAATGACATAATTTTTTAAATTTTTGTTAATGTTCAATTACTTTTAAGAGAGAGAGAGGGAGTGAGCATGTGAGCGGGGGGAGAGGTAGAGGGAGAGAGAGGGAGACACAGAATCTGAAGCAGGCTCCAGACTGAGCTGTCAGCACAGAGCCCAACACAGGCTCAACATCAGGAACCAGGAGATCATGATCTGAGCTGAAGTCTAACACTTAACCAACTGAGCCACCAAGGAGCCCCTAATTAATGACATACTTAATTCATGCTCTTATAAGAAAAATTCTCCCCTTCCATTATCGACACCATATTTTCCAGCCTCCTTTCTACGCAAGTATGCTCTAGTGACAAAGTTCTCTCCAATGGCCTAAGGTCAAACTAAGAAATTTGGAGTCTAAAGAATAGCAGGAAGCCACTGAAGTATTAGAAGCAAGCAAGTGATATGATTCTGTTTTCACCAGAAGATTACTCTGGCTGATCTGTAGAGAATGGATCAGAAAAGTCACAAATGGAGGGGCACCCGGGTGGCTCAGTCGGTTGGGCCTCCAACTTCAGCTCAGGTCATGATGCCGCAGTTCATGAGTTTGAGCCCTATGTTGGGCTCTGTACTGACAGCTCAAAGTGTGGAGCCTGCTTCAGACTCTATGTCTCACTCTCTCTGCCCCTCCTCCATTCACATTCTGTTCTCTAAAAAATAAACATTAAAAAATATTTTTAAAAAAAAGAAAAGACACAAATGGAATGGGAAGACAACAGGAAGTCCAAACATTAATCCAGATGAGATTTCAGCTTTTACTAGGATGCGCCATGAAAATGAGAAAGAAAAAAATATTTGATAGTGGGTTAGATATGTGGAGTGAGGAAGGAAAGAGCTTTCGGTAATGACTAACAGATATAAAAAAGACAGTCAACCCCATCCATAATAAGATAAATGCAAATGAGATCTATAATGAGATCACTTATTTAGGGAAAATTCTGAAAATTTGGGAACATACTCTGTTGGTGAGACTTGGGGAAACAGTCTCATTTAATGCTGGTGGGAATGCCAAATGGACTTCTCTTTGGAAGAGAAGTTAGCAACATAACCATTTATCCTTTGACTCAGTAAAAGTTGAAAACAAAGAAACACTGGCAAATATACAAAACTGATATATATGCAAAGCCATTCATCACAGCAACATTTGTAATAGAAACCAATGAGTAGACTAAAGCTGCCTTGTACAGCTTACAAGAATCAGTTTGATTTCGGTTCAGGTCATGATCTCACTGTTGGTGAGATCAAGTCCCATGTCAGGCTCTGTGCTATTGCAGAGCCTGCTTGGATTCTCTCCCTCTCTCTCTGCCCATCCTCCACTCATGTGCTGTCTTTTCCACTCTCTCAAAATAAATAAACATTTTTGAAAAATTAAATTACCTAAACTTACAATTAAATACATTATATTTAAGAACAGAGGTAGTAAGTACTCAAAACTCATCACTTTCTAGTTATTTTACTATATTTTATTACTCTCTGTCTCTTGAGACTTTTACATGTACTATATCTGAATGGTGGGAATACTACATAATGGCATGCTACTGTACATCACTTCCCAACTTCACACCCAGTGACATGATGTTAGTAGCTTGAAATCAGCCATGGTGGGAGTGTTTACATCACATAGAAATTTGCAAACACTCTAAATCAGAGATTTTTCCCCCAAGGAGAGCTAATTGTTAAACATTTACCAACACACAACTGGAAATAATCCAAACATCCATCAAAAGCATTCTGGTTGAATAAACCATGATATATCCATTCAATGAAGTACTATGTAACGATAAAAGGAAATAAGGATATTTTTATATTCTCCCACAAAAGTTATCTCCAGTGTATATAGACATGTGAAAAAAAGCAAACTGAAAAAAAGTATGTATGATATGCTTTTCAAAGCAGGGAGGGTACAAAGACATGTATGTTTTTGCTAATTCTTTTTTTAAATAGAAGGCTAAGCAGAAAAGGTTTTAAGTGGCTACATACTAGGTAGATAGAAGAAACTATAATAAAGATGGAGATAAATGATTGACTTCTTTGAATATACCTTGTTTGGTAGATTTCTTTGGAACCATGCAAATAGTTTACATAATTAAAAAATTAAGATCTTGTTAAAAAAAGAAATCCCTAAACATGAAGCAAAATGAAACAAATTTATCTATGCAATGAATTGATGGCATAATCACACAGAGAAGAGTCATTTCAAATGAACTGAAAACACAATAATTTTATTTGGCTAGTAAGATATACCCTGAAGACCAATATAAATACATGAAATGTAAAAAAAAAAATCTTTCTTTTAAGTTTTTATTTATTTATTTTTGAGAGGGAGAGTGAACATGAGTGGGGAAGGGGTAGAGACAGAGGGAGAGAGGGAATCCCAAGCAGGCTCTGCAATGTCAGCACAGAGCTAGATATGGGGCTCGGAGTCATGAACTGTGAGATCATGACCTGAGCCAAAGTCGATAGTCAGGTGCTTAACCAACTGAGTCATGCAGGTGCCTCAAAATGTAAAAAAAAAAAAAAAGAAAAAATCTTAAAATTTCCTCAGCAATCATATTGCTAGTGACAACATTGGTTTTGTTATTCTGAAAAATATTATATACAGTCTAATGTTTTTTATGTCATTAAGAACCAATAGTTTTTACAGAAGTAGAAAGCATCATAAGTACAAAATCAAAGAAGTTAAGTAAAAATATTGTAATCTCAAATTTCAAATGTGAAATCATATTTTTTCTTTTAAAATGTTTATGTATTTCCTAGCTCTGTGCTCTCAAGAAGCCTAGATATGAAGACAAATGCAGCAGGAGTGAGCACTCTTAAAATCAAGATTTTGATCTCTTAATACTACTTTCCAATGCTGGGCTCCTTGCAGAAACAGATGATTTTAGTGCCTAAGCAAGAGATGTCTAAGGTGATCTTGGAACATCTCATCATCCCAGAAAACAGCGAGGCTACCAAAGATTATTGAAGTTTGTCAGAAGGAATCAGGAGCCACATTGGAAGAAGCTCCTACCAGTCAAAGATGGCATAATTTGAGCATCAACAAATATAATTACTGCAGTGGATTGAAACATGTAAAAATATTGCTAAAAGTTAATTGGCCATCCATGCAATATGATACAGAATCAACTATTTATTTATTTAAAAATCACCATGCATGATACAGAATCAACTCACTATTTATTTTAGTTAAAAATAAAACTACCCTAGTAATCACAATCTAGTAATTACACCACTGGGTATTTACCCAAAGAATACAAAAACACTAATTCAAAGGGGTATATGCACCCCTATGTCTATTGCAGCATTATTTACAATAGCCACACTATGGAAGCAACCCAAGTATCCATCTATAGATGAATGGATAAAGAAGATGTGTACACACACACACACACACACACACACACACACACACACACACACAGATTCATGTATACATATATATGTATATATGGTGAAATATTATTCAGCCATAAAAAAGAATAAAATCTTGACACCTGCAAATAACATGGATGGAGCTAGAGAGTATAATGCTAAGTGAAATAAGTCAGTCAGAGAAAGACAAATAGCATATGATTTCACTCTTCTGGAATTTAAGAAACAAAACAATGATCAAAAGGGATAAAAAGAGAGAGAGAAACCAAAAAAACAGACTCAACTATAGAGAATAAACAGATGGTTAATAGAAGGGAAGTGGGGGGTGGGGATGGGTGAAATAGGTGAGGGGGATTAGGAGTGCACTTATCCTCATAAGCATTACAAGAAGTACAGAGGACAAAGGGAAACTACAAAACAATGACTGTTTCTTCATCAAATATATTTCTGGGACAAGGTCCAGGAGAGGGAGGAATAATAAGGGTGAAAAGAAATTTAAGCGACACATCAACAATTGCTATAGGTGGACTTTATTTGGTTTCTGATTTAAATCAACATTAAAAAAAAGAATTACAGGGGCACCTGGGTGGCTTAGTCGGTTAAGCGTCCGACTTTCACTTAGGTCATGATCTCGCGGTTCGTGGGTTCGAGCCCCGCGTCGGGCTCTGTGCTGACTGCCAGCTCAGAGCCTGGAGCCTGTTTCAGAGTCTGTGACTCCCTCTCTCTGTGACCCTCCCTGCTCACGCTGTCTCTCTCTCTCTCCTAGAAATAAATAAAACATTAAAAAAAAAAAAGAATTACAGGGGTGCCTGGGTGGCTCAGTGAGCTGAGTATCTGACTCTTGGTTTGGGCTCAGGTCGTGGTCTCGCAGTTCATGAGTTTGAACCCCACATTGGGCTCTGTGCTGTGCAGAGCCTGCTTGGGATTCTTCTCTCTCCCCTTTCCTGCTCACATTCTCTGTCTCTCTCAAATAAATAGACTTTTTAAAACATTTAAAACATAAAATTTAAAGCATAACAACTATGGGACAATTTATGATATTTTGATAACTTTTTTTAGGGATCCTTATCTTTTTAGAGATATATATGAAAGTATTTGTGTGCAAAATAATATAGTGTTCAGGATTCATTGTGTGGTAGACTGGGTAGGAGTACAAATGAAACAAGAGCGGCCATGCTAAATGTTGAAGTCAGGTATTCTCTCCAGTTTTTGTTTGAACTGGGAGGTAGTTAAGATGCCATTTGCTGATATTGTAATGTTTTAAAGAGGACCAGATTCGGGGTGGGGAAGAGATCTGAAAGAAGGGAAATTAATAATTTAATTTTCAGTTCTGAACATGGTTTAAAGTGTCTGAGAGCCATGTAAGGGAAGATACTGAGTAGCCAGATAAATATCAAATTTGAATTTCAGAAAAGACATCTGAACTAGAGAGCTAAATTTAGCATTATCAGCACATGGGTAGAAATTGATACAATTACTTAGGAAGAAAATATATTGCAGAATAAAAACAAAGCATACTGAGTGCCTATTACATACCAGGCACTATTCTAAATTCATTAAATGTTTTTAAAATATACTTAATCCCAGGGCGCCTGGATGGCTCAGATGGTTAGCCATCTGACTCTTGATCTCAGCTCCGGTCTTGATCTCAGGGTTGTGAGTTCAAGCTCTGTATTGGGCTTTGGGCTTCACATTGGGCTCTGCATTGGGCATGAAACCTAGATAGATAGATAGACAGACAGACAGACAGAGAGAGAGAGAGAGAGAGAGAGATTTAATCCTTTAATTAATATTTAAAATATATATTTAATCCTCACAATGACCTCATGAAGTAGATATTACTATTATTTCCTTCTTATGTATTAATAAACATAGGGACAAAATTCTTGTCTATAGCAAGTTTAAGCTTTGTAAGCAGAATTTGGATCCTTGAAGTCTAGATTCTGTGAAAAACATAATATCCCAGGACTGTGACCTAAAGAGCTCTAGAAAGTAGAGAAGGAGAAACCAGAAAAGGAGTCTGAGAAAAAGCAGCCAAAAAGGAAAGAGAAAAAAATACTTGAAAGATGTGTCAATGTGAGATGAAGGAAGAGCACATTCAAGAAAAAGAGTGGCCAATAGGACTGAACAGTGCCAAGAGGTCAAGAAGAATGCATGCCAAAATTAATTCCATCACTGGTGGCAAGCTCAGTTCATGACTCACGTTACAGTTTATTTCCATCAGGATATTTTTCAATAGAATGACTGAGACATCGTGTGATTCTAACTTGATAATAAGGAAATAATAGCTTCTACTATTATACATGTAAGCATAATAACCTCTACTATATAATATTTTACCTCAAAATACATGGAATACACAAATCCAGACACTCCAAATATAATCATAGAGAGGATTTTTCTGTGGTTAACAATAGGAAATTCTTACTGATAGGATTCATTTTAATGATTCTTTTATATGGGGATTTTCCCTAATACGTTTAAAATATGATTCAGCTTCAAATCTGGCAGACATGAAATTTTAAAGTTATATTTGCTGTTCACCTGTACTATGATTTTATGCATTTTAGTGTTTGCTAAGATTAGGAAAAATTTAAATTTCAAGGAAGAATGAAGTTTTTTAAAGCTGTTAAGTAAAAATGATTAGCTTTTCCTACTGCTCAAAGATTATCTTCTTTAAATTTTCAAATCTTATTTTCAGTTTCAGTGAATAAAATGTTAGCATTTATGTTCTTGGGTTCTTAAGGAGAATCTTCACATTCTAAGGAAATTTATTTGTGATATGCATAATAGTGAAGGACTCTACTTTCATCTGAATATGCTCAGTTAAGTAATTTTCAGGAGCTGAGTACATGGCATGTAGTGGAAAATGTGAGAGATCTTTCTCTCAAATAATCTGTATGTAATCATCAGTGTCTGATCAGTGTCATACAAGCTTATGTTTTTATTTTAATGAAAGAAAGCAGACCAAATAGAGTGGTTTTTGGCTTGAATCTTTAAAACCTTAATAACGGTACTAGAAAATGAGAGATGCTTACTTTCCCAACTACATTTGTTTGATTTTAGATATTGGCCTAAAGATCAAAATGCAATTATTAACAAGCTGGCTCTCATATAAAAAAAAAGACAACAAAAAACAGAGGGAAATGATCTGGCAATTGACATGAACTGCACCATCTGAGCAAGCCTATAAAAAGTGAATGTTCCACTTCTCTATAGTGAGAGGAAAAGAAATAATAGATAATATTGGAACTGCCAACTACAAAAGTAACACAGGTTCATTACTTAGCACAGGGGCAGTTACATAGTAGGTGATCAGTGAAATCAGTGTGGAACAAACAAATGAATAAATAAATAGCAAACGAATCTTGTGTTTGTGCCAGTAATGAGAAGCAGGAGGCAGCATGTTAAATAATAACAGCCAATTTATACTGCATGCTTATCATGTGCACAGCCCTATAAATAATTTAAGTGGCCAAGATTCATTATTGCTTACCACATGCTCTACTGCTTACCAGACCATTACTAACTGAAACCTCAACTGGGAGCATTATTATCGTCATTACCTAACCATTTCATCTTACAAATGAGTATACTAAAGCACAGAGAGATTAAGTGATTTGCCCAAAATCACAGAGCTGGTTAATGGTAGTTCTGAGCTTTAAACAGTTTATATTCAAAACTTGCTCTTTTAAGTCACCATACCATGTTGCTTACATTCTGTGCGGTTAAAAACTATCTGTTGCATTTGCTAAAATTCTTCCAGTTTACCCAAATCTTTTTTGCATGGATAGTACTAAATACTGGCTATCTCTGGGGCCTATCTCTCCTACCAGCAGCCTCTCCTGCCACTTCTGGCATAGATTTTGTTTTCTGGAATCACTGACTTTCAGAGCTGCACATGAGTCAGTATGAAGTAGTACCCAAGTACATGGGCTTTGGCCTCCAGCTAAATGCAAATCCTGGCCTTTTCCCATACCAAAAATTTCTTTAAATCCTGTATATTATTATCCCACTTTAGAAAAAGAGGCAAGTAGAGTGAGAAGAAAGTGCTCGCATACTACTTACCAGTTACTGACTGCATTCATTCAGGTTCCTACTTTTAGTAACTCTGTCTCAGTCAGCAAGACAGGTCAATCTAGTCATTAAAGAATGAGTCTCTGCTTCTAATAAGTGAGCCTCGCTGTCAACAATTCCTTACTTCTGATGAAGCAACTTATCCAGAAATAGAGCCATGAAAAGCTGCTCTGTTACTTCTAACAAATGGAGAAGGGGAAAAGTCAGTCTCGCCCAGTGGTTTTCTAAATGCACTCTGCATACGCCTCATGTCTCCAAGACATTTACAAGGAGTCCGCTAGGCCAAAGCTATTTTTTTTTTTAAATAAAACTGAGATGTTCTTTTTCTTCTATAGTATGTTCATGTTTACTAACAGTGCAAAACCAATGGTGGCAAAATGTTGTTCCCTTAAGAAGAATCAAGGCAGTGTCACCAAACCACACTGGTAGTTACATTCTTATATTGCTCACAATATAAATAAAATGCCAAGTTCATCCATGTAAGAAAATCCTTTATAAGGTACTAAAAATGATTAACTTTATTAAATCTACACATCTTAGTAATATTCCGTATGATGAAATGGGAAATGCACTGAAGGCTCTCCTGTATACTGAAGTATGATGCTTGTTCCCAGGAAAAGAAATTTGTGCAATGGAGCTACAAGGAAAACCACCCTGTGCATTCATCAAACTTCATTTTTACTTGAAAGAATGAAAGAGTGACAGACAAATGATTGGATTTTTGGTAGACTTTCACGTTTTCGTTTTTCTTTTTCTTTAAAGGAACAAGTAGACCCATCACTTCAAGGAAAACAGATGGTATTTTCTTGAAGAGAAAATTTAAATTTTGGAAAACTTGAGTTTACTGTCGTGAAATTTACAATTTCTCAACACTTGAAAGACTTTTGTAATGAGAATGGTAGTGATATTAATACAATTTTTTATATTGTGTAATGAAATGGGTCAACATTCAGAATATCTGCATAAGTTGGTGAATCAATATTTTCCCAAAGACCAATGAATAATTTTACAAAACCACACATTAGTAAAAGATCCATTCAGGGTTCAAGATGTACATCAGCAGATTTCAATACAACTGAGTATACAAAGTTTATTTAAATGGTTTGAGATTTCGCTCTGTAACTAACCTTTAAAAAACTAACACTTATAGGGGTTTGGTGTAATATAAAAGATAAGAAAACAAAGGAAAGGCAGAACAAGTGAACTGTACAATATTAAATACAAGTTGCTGAAGGTCTGAGATTAGAAACTTGGCTCCTAAATCCCTACCGCCCAAGAACAGATTTTTAATAACATTAATCCTATCTTAGTAATAGTTATTCTCAATAAGATACGGAAGAAAGACCTGGTCCCAACTTGATTCCTTAGCATTAGATCTTAAAATTTAGAAAGAGTTGGTCTACAAAATTGTTCCAACTTTTTAATACTAAAACATTTTGAGGGGCACCTGGGTGGTTCAGTTGGTTATGTGTTTGGCTTCAGCTCAAGTCATAATCTCACGGTTAGTGGGTTCGAGCCCCACCTAGGGCTAAGTGCTGACAGCTAGCTCAGAACCTGGAGCCTGCTTCAGATTCTGTATCTCCCTCTCTCTCTGACCCTCCCCTGCTCATGTTGTCTCTATCCCTCTCTCAAAAAGAAGTAAAAACATTAAAAAAATTTTTTCTAAAAATAAAACATTTTGAATACTTCTACATGTAGTGCCTACATTTGAAACATCTATTGACAAAATGCTACAAGGGATCATGTTCAGTCTATAGGAGATATGCTGTATACATTTTGATTCAGGGGACCCCTTCCAAGGACTTAAATCCCACAAATTAGAATCTGAAGAGTGGTGTGTGTGTGTGTGTGTGTGTGTGTGTGTGTGTGTGAGGCAATTTTCTCAACAAGAGTCTGTCTACTGCTTTTTCCAAAATTCTAACAGCTTGGGATTGTGGGAGAAATAGGTCTCAGTTCAATCTTCTTTGTGAAGTAATACTACTCTGCTTTCTCTTTTTTTTCTTTTATTGTCTGTCTTTTCTTTCTTTTCTCTCTTTTTCTTTCTTACCTTTTTTCTTTCTTTCTCTCTTTCTTTCTTTTGAGAAAGAGAGAGAGAGCAAATGGCAGAGGGCTAGACAGAGAGAGAGAATCTCCATGACCAGTGCAGAGCCCGAAGTGGGCCTCGATCTCATGATCATGAGATCATGACCTGAACTAAAATCAAGAGTCAGATGCTTAACCAACCGAGCCACCCACATGCTCCACTACTACTCTGACTTTAACCAGTGTTCCAGATATATCTCATTTCAACTCAAAGATATAACAGCACGGTATTTATTCTATTACCAAACTAAACCTGAGACGGAAGCAGACAGGAGATGCAAAGATAATAGGAGGTGTTGCCAGTGTCTGGGACCACCGTTTAGATTCAGGGAATTTCAGATTCAGCAGAAATTTACATATCATCTAACCTCTTCTCATTTAAAAAGATGAAAACACTGTGGCCCAGAAAAATTAAGTGTCTTACTCACGTTTTTATAGTGAGTTAATGCCAGAGATAGAACTGAAAACCGCAGGCTTTTCTCTATACCACAACTTGATCATCTAATTGCTTTTTTCCTTGATTGTCAGTTCCCTATCTTTAAACCTAGACTGAGGTTTTCTTAACCACAACAAAAAGGACACAGCATGCTAAAGAATTGGTTAAATAGAATCAAGGAACCCTATTTACTTTCAAAAAAAGAGAAAGGTTTGTTAAATGCTAAGAAGTTCATAATAGTCTAGTCCGTTGACACAGGTTCTTAGGTTTCAATTACAGAAAAACATTACTGCCAAAGTCTGCAAGTGCTATCCTAATTTTTCAGATTACTTCCTTAGAAAGTGTGCTTTTGATCTGCTCTTCGAAAGAAGAACACAAGTGCAGACTTCAATGCTTAATAAAGTTAAAAGCTTCTCCCTGGGGTAACTGAAATTTTTATCAAAGGGGCGATAGACCTGGTTGCAGCTGCAACAAAGAAGTGCCTTATAAAGCCAAGTGGAAAGCAGTTATACATCATTGGTGGTACCCAGCCATTGAAAGTGGTTGTATTAATTGGAATCTATTGCACAGGACATTCCACTACATGCTGGGCAAATGACCCTGAAAGTTTTGAGTCTCTCTGGTGTACAAAAAAAGTTCAGATGTAAAAATAATCATACAGATGGTGGATTCTCTATCCTTGAATGGGCCTAGCCACCCTGAGATCTGGGTGGCTGGAAAATTTCTTTTTTAAATAATGCCCTTTGAGTGAGTCCCCATATATGCATCTTCTTTTACAACCATTTGAAAACTTGTCTTCTAATAATTTCACACAGAGCTTTCAGTGTAGCAACATTCAAAAGAATAAAACTAATGAAATACAGCAACTTTTACATTTTTACTTTTGTGCTTTGGGAAAATTCCGATTAAAAGATGTGAGGCAGTTCAAGTTGGAATTTCTTTATTGCCCCCCAAATGAATAACTTCTAATCGAATAGAAAAATTAGAGAGATTTAAAGCCAAAGTAGTATGGAATATGTCTCAAGTGTATCAGGATGCACTCCTTATGCAGCACTTATGATTTAAATTTTTATATCCTGAGATGCTCATATTGTCCCTGATTGCAGGTTGTGTGTGAAGAGCAATCATGGCATTTGTCTTTTAGGCAGAACCCATTCCTGAGCTTCATCACAACCTCTTTATCTTACTCTTGAAACTAAATACTAAAAGAGAATCCCAGATATTATAATGGCAATGAATAATAACCCTAAAATGTCAGAAACATTGTAAAGATGTAGTCAAGTGATAAGACTAATCCCTTTTTCAGCTTCCCAAATTTTGCCCAATTTTATAAATAAATTCTCTAGAACAAAAATGTACGCCCTACCTAGATGATGGCCAGAGGATGAATGTGTTTTAAAAGTATTGCACTTCAAGGCCAACTTTCATTTACTCAAAATTGGAAGCCTCAAATTCTTACATACATCAAACTTTTCATCAAGCCAACAACACATGTTAAAAAAAAATGCTAAGTTTCTATTACTTCTAAGTTCTATTTTCCCCCAGGGATCAACACATAATGTTGACTGGATTTTTGATTAACATATTTATCTAAAACACAACATTTGTGAGCAGTCAAAACCCAGAAATCAACACATTTACAAACAGCTTAAACCAATTAAAGCAAACAGAATAATTATACTTTTCTTCATCTGTAACCATAACCAGTACCTTTTCTGTATTTACCTTTCTATCAATAGGTGAAATTTCAGTGATTTCTACCTTTCATAAATTATTTCTGCAGAATCACTGGAGCCCCCAAATGTGAGCATTATTATTGCCGAAGAGAACAGAGAGTATATTATATTTATAACCAGAGCTTGTTAGATGTGGGAAATGACCTACCTCTTTCTCAAAGGTGAAATATCAATGAATATAGTGTTTAAGTAGATGCAATATGACCAGGTGAATCACATTCTACTAGGTAGAAGGAACTAATGAAAGACAAATAACAAATGAAAGATCATGGTATTTCACTGAGGGCCTCGATCCCCACTGAGTGGTGTCTTGCATCAAGTTAGAGCCAGAATCAAGATTTAATAGAGATTACAAGAGAGGTAATTTCTTTATAATGAATAATTATAGTCATCACTGAGTTAATCAATGATTACAGTAATATTCCACTGTGGCTATCATTGAAGAAAAAGTTAGCAGGACATTAAACAAATCATTTTCCTACCAAGTCATTACGTTGCTCATACTACTTTCTCTCACAGCTCTCTACTAAAATTGATTTGGCCACAATATTTTGTGAGCGGTGTGAGCAAGTACTATTCTTTAGGTGTTTATCACCGCAAAATACAACTGTAGGTAGAAAATTGTAATGGGAATATGCTTTTCCTAGATTGTCTACTTTTACAACGTACATTGTCAATTATTACACAATCAACCTGTATGTACATTGGGTAATCAAAGTAAAAAATTTTCATCCCTTTTGAGAGCACAAAGGTTTTCAAACCATCATGTTTTTTTGGTTTTGTTTTTCTTTAGTGAATGATAAACTGTGATTATTTTATCTGCCTAAAAGACCTACCGGAAATATTTGAGGAATGTTTGGTGGCCTACTTAACTAAAAATCCATCACTGACAGTATAACATAGTAGGTTCAGAATCAGACAAATCTAAGTTGAATTCAGACTGAAATACATATCTGTCTGCAACTTAGGTCAAGCTATATATGTTCTCTAATCACGAGGTTTTTCATTTCAAAAATGAAAATAATAATATTTTCAATACAGGGTTGTTACAGTTAAATGTGACAATATATTTAAAACACTTAACAGTGTCAGACACATGGTAATTACATGGATAAATGGTAGCTATCTGGGCCACCACCTAACTTTCCAGTTCTTTTGAATTAAAAAAAGCCCTATGAGTATTCAATTTAGAAAGCAAAGCATGAACTGAATTTTAACCTCCCCTGGCCACCTCAGCTAGGTCTTTCTGCTCAGTGTGCAAATTTTACAACTGCACTCAGAGATCTTAGGCTCTACTGTCAACTGTAGCACATGAAATTTCCATCACTTAAATAATTCCTTGTGAATAAGGTTTTTTCCAATCTCTAGAAAGTCCCTGCTATTTTGTTATTTAATAAAAACAAGATAGTGAGATGGATAATCCCACATACTACTGGTGAGAGTACAAACTGGCATAATATTTCTGGAGGGAAAAATGGTAATACTCATTAAGAACCTTAAACAGGCTTATATCTTTTAACCTAGTAATTCCATTTTGAGATTTTATTCTAGAAATAATCAGAGACACAGAAATATATTTGTCAAGTGTTATATGTAATAGTGAACATTGAAAACTACCCAAACATCTGAATATAGTTAAATAGAATACTCTGCAGCCACTTAAATTGCTTTGCAAAGAAGTTTCAATAACAGAGCAAAAGCTTACTAAAATGTTGAATGAAAAAAGCAGAATGGAGAATTGCATATTTATGATTCCATTAAAAATACACAGAAAAATCCCTAAGGTAAACTACCAAAATATTTAGAGTATTTCTTTGTGAATAAAGCAATAAAATCAACATACGGAAATTTGTTATGTTTCTATACATCAATAATGAAGCAGCAAAAAAAAGAAAACAAGGAATTGATTGCATTTACAATTGTGCCAAAAACTAAAAGATATCTAGGAATAAACCTAACCAAAGAGGTAAAAGAGCTGTACTTTGAAAACTATAGAACATATATGAAAGAAACTGAAGAGGACACAAAGAAATGGAAAAACATTACATGTTCATGGATTGGAAGAATAAACATTGTTAAAATGTCCATACTACCCAAAGCAATCTACACAATTAATGTAATCCCTATCAAAACACCACCACCATTTTTCACAGAGGTAGAACAAACAATCCTAAAAATTGTATGGAACCGCAGACCCCACATAGCCAAACAATCTTGAAAAAATCAAAGCTAGAGGCATCGCAGTTTTGGACTTTAAGCTATATTACAAAGCTGTAGTAATTAAGACAGTATGTACTGGTACAAAAACGATGGAACAATGGAACAGAATAGAAAACCCAGAAATGGACTCACAACTATATGGTCGACTCATCTTTGACAAAGCAGGAAAGAATATCCAATAGAAAAAAGACAGTCTCTTCAACAAATGATGTTGGGAGAACTGGACAGGTGACACATAGAAGAATGAAACTGGACCCCTTTCTTACACCATACAGAAAAATAAATTCAAAATGGATGAAAGACCAAATTGTGAGACAGAAATCCATCAAAATCCTAGGGGAAAAACACAGGCAGCAAACTCTTTAACATCAGCAGGAGCAATTTCTTACTAGACATGTCATTGAAGACAAGGGAAACAAAAGCAAACATGATCTATTGAAAAATAAAAAGTTTCTGGGTTGCATGAGTGGCTCAGTCGCTTAAACATCCAATTCTTGATTTTGACTCAGGTCATGATCTCGCAGTTTGTGAAATGCAGCTCCACGTTGGAGCTTTGACAATGCAGAGCCTGCGTGGGATTCTCTCTCTCTCCCTCTCTTTCTATCAAAATAAATAAACATTTAATAGGGTGCCTAGGTGGCTCAATTGGTTAAGTGTCCAACTGCAGCTCAGGTAATGATCTTGAGGTTCGTGAGTTTGAGCCCCACATCAGGCTCCTTGCTGGTGGTATAGAGCCTGCTTGGGATTCTCTCCCTCTGTGTCTCTCCCTTCCCCAGTTGTTCTCACTTTCTTTCTGTCTCTCAAAATACATAAATAAACTTAAAAAAAAAAAACTTCAAAAAGCTTAGATTCTGGACAGCAAAGGAAACAATCAACAAAACTAAAACGTAGCCTATGGAATGGGAGAAGATATTTGCAAGTGACATATCAGATTTTTGGTATCCAAAATCCATAAAGAACTTCTCAAACTCACACCCAAAAAACAACCCAGGTAAGAATTGGGCAGAAGACATGAATAGACACTTACCAAAGAAGACATCCAGATGGCTAAAAGACACATGAAAAGATGCTCGACATCACTCATTATCAGGGAAATTCAAATCAAAACCACAGTGAGACACCACTTGTCAGAATGGCTAAAATTCACAACACAGGAAACAACAGGCACGGATACAGAGAAAGGGGAACCTTCTTGCACTATTGGTGGGAATGCAAACTGGTGCAGCCACTCTGGAGAACAATATGACAGTTGCTCAAAAAGTTAAAAATAGAACTACCTTATGATCTAGAAATTGTACTACTAGGTATTTATCCAAAGGATTAAAAAAATACAGATTTGAAAGGGTACATGTGCCCCAATGTTTACAGCAGCACTATCCACAATATCCAAACTATGGAGACTGTTCAAAAGTCCATCAACCGATGAATAGATAAAGAAGATCTGGAATATATGTATACAACGGAATATTACTCAGCCATCAAAAGGAATGAAATCTTGCCATTTGCAACAACATGAATACAGCTGGAATGTATTGTGCTAAGCAAAATAAGTCAATCAGAGTAGAATACCATATGACTTCATTCATATGTGATATTGAAGAAAGAAAACAGACTGTTTCTAGAGAGAGAGAGAGCGCACATGTACAAGCAGGGGAGAAAGGTAGAGAGAGAGAATCCCAAGCAGACTCCACACTCAGCATGGAGCCTGACTCGAGGCTTGATTCCACAACCCTGAGATCATGACCCAAGCTGAAATGAAGAGTCAGATGCTCAACTGACTAAGCCACCCAGGCACTGCACCAAGAGACTATTAATGATAGAGAACAAGCTGAAGGCTAAAGGAGAAAGGTGGGTAGAGATGGGCTAAATGGGTAATAGGTACTAAGGAGGACAATTGGGATGAGCACTGGTGTTGTATTTATGTGATGAATCACTTAACTCTACTCCTGAAACCAATATTGCACTGTAGGTTAACTAAAATTTAAATTTATATATATTAAATTTATATATAATATACATAAATTTATAAATATATACATATATATTAAGTACACAGAAAAAATCCTGGGATAAATGAAAAAATATTTACAACATTTGTCTTTAAATAGAGCAATTAATTACAGGTGATTTTCAGATTCTTCTTCACACATTCTCCTTAGAATGACCATTTTTATTATTATAAACAGAAAAAAAGTGTTATTAAAAAATTTTTTTTGAGAGATGCCAGGGTGGCTCCGTTAGTTGAGCCTTCAACTCTTGGTTTTGGCTCAGGTCATGATCTCACTATTCACGAGATTGAGCCCCATGTTGGGCTTTGTGCTAACAGCATGAAGTCTGCTTGGGATTCTCTCTCTCTCTCTCTCTCTCTCTCTCTCTCCTCCTCCTCCTCCTCCTCCTCCTCCCCACTCAAGTACTCTCTTCCTCTCTCTCTCTCAAAATAAATAAATAAACATTTAAAAAATAAAAAACATTTTGAGAAATTAAATTGCTAGAATGAAAGATGCATTATATCATTAGCACTGGTCCTTTAATCCATCAACCAATATACAACACAATGAAAGATTGAGCAGATATAATGTGATCAGAGGGAAGATACCAGAAATTCCTGGAGCTGAGGTTATTTTGAGTAGCCTGAATTACAAAGGAGGGAACAGCTAGGGCTTTAACTTGGTTGGGCAAGTGGATAGTTAAACAAACAGTATGAGGGATGTCTCCTGGCTAAGGTGGAGTAACTAGGACCAGTTATACACCCCCTCTTGAAACAACCAAAACCCTGATAAAATACATCACATGATGGTTTTAAAAGAGATCAAGCATTAAACAAGAAAGGGTAATGACTTCTGAGACAGGAAACAAATTAAGCTTAAAAATTTCCCTATTAACTGCCCTGAGAGAATGTCCAGCTGTGACACAGGGAGATTTACCCTAGTGGTCTTCCTGACTTGAGGAGTTGGAGCTGGGCATTTGAGAGACCAAAGCAGGTGGAGTTCACAAAGCACAGTCCCAGAGAGACGAAATCTGCACTGAGAGGGAAGAGTGGAGGTCTGCGCAGATCCTCCCTGGAGCACTCTGCTGAGTGCTGATCAGTGCATATGTGTAAGGAAACCACTATAGGGGGACAAGTATTGAAAAGATTGGAGATATAAGCCCCAAGCCTCATACAGGACTAGAAACGGTTCCAGTTGCCAACACTCAGATTGCAAAACCTCACAATTCATGCAATATAAAGTCAACTACACAGAATTTTGCCTCAGAAATGGGGCAAAATTACCCAGGATTAAATGCTATGCTGGTATTGCCTATCAAAATTTGATCCTGGGGCGCCTGGGTGGCTTAGTCGGTTAAGCGTCCGAATTTCGCTTAGGCCATGATCTCGGGGTTCGTGGGTTCGAGCCCTGCGTCCGGCTCTGTGCTGACTGCCAGCTCAGAGCCTGGAGCCTACTTCAGAGTCTGTGTCTCCTTCTCCCTCTGAGCCTCCCCTGCTCATGCTGTCTCTCTCTCTCCTAGAAATAAATAAAAATATTAAAAAAAATTTTTTGATCCAAAAGGATCAAACAGTGCTCATGTAACTTAACTATATCCCAGAACAAAGTTCAAAAATCTTCTTAGGATAGAAAAATGTCCCTTTTATCCCATAAGGTAAAATTATGATGTCACAATACAGTCAAAAATTACCCAGTGTGCAGATGGAAAGAAAAAATAATCAATAGAAACTGATCTAGAAGTGATACAGATGATAGAATTAGTAGATAAGCACATTAAGACATGTATTCCACACATTATAACTATATACCCATATTTTCAGTAAGTTAAAGATTGAAAATGTAGAGAAATAAAAGATATTTTTAAAAGAGACATAAATTGAACATCTAGAGATGAAAAGTACAATATCAGAGGGGCACCTGGGTGGTTCAGTTGGTTGAATGTCCAACTCAGGATCTCAGCACAGGTCTTGATATCATGGTCATGAGTTAAAGCTCCGTGGGCGTGAAGCTTACTTAGAAAGAAAGAAAGAAAGAAAGAAAGAAAGAAAGAAAGAAAGAAAGAAAGAAAAGAAAAGAGAGGGAAAGAAAAAAGAAAACTACAATATCTGAGACGAAAAAATACACTGGATAAAATTAACTAGAGGAAGACACTGCAGAAGAAAAGATTAGTGAATAAAGGAATGTGGAAATAAAAACTATTCAAATGAAAAATACAAAAGCAGATGGAAAACTAAAAAAAGTAACAAAACATCTGTAATTGGCAGAAGAGATTTTCTTAATGACTGGTAAACTGTGATCACTTTACCTACCTAAAAGACAGGGTCCAGGCAACAGATACAACTCAACTGCCACAGCAGAGCTGCTCATATTCTCAGGGTGACCCTGAGAAAATCTTAAAAGCAGCCATAGGAAAAAAGACACATTGTGTACTAGAGGAACAAACAGTACAGACTTTTCATTGGCAACAATGGAGGGTAGAGTAACATCTCAAAATACTAAAAGGAATAAACAACCTAGAATTCTATATTCAGCAAAAATATCTGCCAAAAATGAAGGCAAAAAAGAAACTTACTCAGATATAAAAAAGCTCAAAGAATTCATCATCAGCATGCAAAACTGCACTGTGAACAAATGTTGAAAAAAGTCCTTCAATCAGAAAGAAATAACAGCAGACAGAAATTTACGATCATGCAAAGGAATGAATGAAGAGTACCAGACATGGTAAACTACATAGGTAATTTTCAAAATATTTTGTTATTATTTAAATCTTTTAAAAAATTTTTAATGTTTTGTTATTTATTTCTAGGAGAGAGAGAGAGAGACAACGTGAGCAGGGGAGGGTCAGAGAGAGGGAGTCACAGACTGAAACAGGCTCCAGGCTCCGAGCTGGCAGTCAGCACAGAGCCCGACGCGGGGCTCGAAGCCACGAACCGCGAGATCATGACCCAAGCGAAAGTCGGATGCTCAACCGACTACGCCACCCAGGCGCCCCTATTTAAATCTTTTTAAAAGATAATTGACTGTTGGGGCACCTGGGTGGCTCAGTCAGTTAGGTGTCCGACTCTGGCTCAGGTCATGATCTCATCACGATCATGGGTTGAAGTCCCGCATCGGGCTCTGTGCTGACTGCTCCGAGCCCAGAGCCTGCTTCGGATTCTGTGTCTCCCTTTTTCTCTGCCTCTTCCTTGCTCGTGCTCTGTCTCTCTCTATCTCTCAAGAATGAGTAGACATAAAAAAAATATAATTTACTGCTTAAAGCAAAATTACAATGTTTTGGAATTTATAAAATATGCAGAAGTAAGCATATGACAGCAATACTACAAAGACTGGAAGGAAACAAATAGCAATATACTGTCATAACGTTGTTATACTATATGGTAAGTGATTTAATATCACTTGAAGATAAACTGTGATGACTTAAAGATATATTCTGTAAACTCTAAAGCAATCGGTAAAATAACCATCAACAGTTAGAGACAAAATGGAATAATAAAAATGTTCAATTAGTCCAAAATAAGGCAAGGGGCACCTGGGTGGCTTAGTCGGTTGAGCGTCCGACTTTCGCTTAGGTCATGATCTCGCGGTTCGTGGGTTCGAGCCCCGCGTCGGGCTCTGCACTGACTGCCAGCTAAGAGCCTGGAGCCTGTTTCAGTCTGCGACTCCCTCTCTCTCTGACCCTCCCCTGCTCACACTGTCTCTCTCTCTCTCCTAGAAATAAATAAAACATAAAAAAAAAAATTCAAAATAAGGCAGAAAAAAGAGTGAAAAGTGAACAAAGGACAGTTAGCACAAATAGAAAATAAATAGCAAGGAGATAGATTTAAATCCAAACATTAAAAAATTTTAATGTTTTTATTCATTTTTGAGAAAGATGGAGACAGAGTACAAGTGGGGGAGGGGCAGAGAGACAAAGACACACGCAGCATTTGAAGCAGGATCCAGGCTCTGAGGTGTCAACACAGAGAGACAGACAGAGAGAGAGACAGAGAGAGGGAGAAAGAGAGAATCCCAAGCAGGTTCTGCACTATCAACGCAGAACCCAATGCAGGGCTTGAACTCACCAAGTGTAAGATCATGACCTGAGCTGAAGTCGGTGGCTTAAGCAAATGAGTCACACAGGTGCCCCCAAAATTTAAAAATTTAAATGAATTGAAATCATACAAAGTGTGTTCTCTAAATAATGTATAGTTAATAATAGAAATATGATCTGAAGGGGCACCTGAATGGCTCAGTAAGTTAAGCCTCTGACTCTTGATTTTGGCTTAGGTCATGATCTCACCATTCCATGAGTTCAAGCCCCACATCAGCTCTGTGCTGACAGCTCTCCCTCTCCCTTTCTCTCTGCCCCTTCCCTGCTTGCACTTTCTCTCTCAGAGTAAGTTTAAAAAAAAAAAACTGAAAAAAAAAAAAAGAAATATAATCTGTAAAAATCTCTAAAGTTTGGAAGCTGGCAGCATGGCACACAAACCGCTCATCAGGCTCTGAGCTGACAGTGTGTAGCCTGCTTGGGATTCTCTGTCTCCCCTTCTCTCTGCCCCTCCCTCACTGGGTTTCTCTCTCTATTAAATATAAAGAAACATTAAAAATTTTTTAATAAAATAAAGTTGGGAAACTAAAAACACGTTTCTAAATAACCAACGGGTCAATGGAATTAATAGGGAAATTAGAAAGTCTTTGTGACTGAAATAATATAAACACATCAAAATGTATAGAATACACTTGTAGCAGTATTTAGAGGAAAATTTACAGCATTAAATACCTATCTTAGAAAAGGCCTCATATCAATGACTTTATCTCCAGTCATAAGAAATTAGGAAAATAAGATCAATGAAACCAAAGTGAAATAAAGGAATAAATAAATAAAAAAATAAAAGAATAAAGGAAATAAAACCACAGCAGAAGTCAATAAAACAAGAAACCAAAAAATATTAGAGATCAATAAAAACAAAACCTGGTTATATGAAAAGATTAATAACATTGAAAAACCTATGGTCAGACTGACCCAGGAAAGTGAGAGAAGGCACAAATGACCGGGACCAGAAATGAGAGAAGTGAATTGCCTTTATATTCTACAGATATTAAAAGCATCATAAGGAAACATTATTAACAACTTTATGTTATAAAATTCAACAACTTAGGTAAAATATTAAAATTCCTTGAAAGACACAAACAACAAAAGTATTTTCTTTGGAAATGCCAATTCTGTTCAGTAGGCAAGAACAGATTAGTATATAGTTGAAAGAGGACGGAAACAACATTAAAAATTACAGGGCATTGTTATAACAATAGTTTTCAACACATAGAAATTTTTAGTTCCCTTATAATCAGCTCTTTAGCAAAAAGGCATCAGCAGAATATAATCTTAAATATGTCAAAGATGTTATGAGAAGTATTTTACATTGGGGAGGCCTAAAAAAAAAAAGAAGTCTCTTATTCATGTAAGATATTAACTAAAAAATAATTTTAATGCAGTGATTAAGACAAAGTGAATGATTTTTTTATATTCTTCACAATTACCTTTTTAGTAACTTGCATAAAATACCTAAACTATTCATAAATGACATGAAATGGATACCTACATATATAAGGAGCTTCTACAAATTAAAAAGAAAGATCAATGAATAAATAAAAAAATATTGTCCATAAATAGAAAAATATTAAATATCTTCATTGTCACTAGTTATTAGAAACATGCGAAGTAAAATAATGAGGTATCATTTTTCACCTATTAGATTGACCTTAATAACAATCAATACTGACAATGAGGAAAATGGGGAGTTTAATAATTTCTTTTAAGAATATAAATTGCAGTAGTTTAGTAAGAGCAATTTAGCATCACCCATCAAAGTTTTAAAATGCACACATGGGAGCGTTTGGCTGGATCTTTTGGTAGAACATGCAATTCTTGATCTCAGAGTCCTGAGTTCAAGCCCCACGTTAGGTGTAGAGCTTACTTAAAAATATAAGTGTAAAAATAAATAAAGTCCATAAGATGAAAAATGGATAAAGCCCACATTATGACCTAGATGCAGAAAAACCATTAGAGAGAATCAAACACTCTTCATGATAAAAATATGAAACAGAAGAAAACTTCCTCAACCAGATAAAGGGCATCTATTAAAAAACCTATAGCAGGACATCTGGGTGGCTCATTCAGTTGAGTGTCTGACTTCAGCTCAGGTCAGGATCCCACAGTTGGTGGGTTCAAGCCCCGCCCTAGGCTCTGTGCTGACAGCTCAGAGCCTAGAGGATACTCTGGATTCTGTGTTTCCTTCTCCCGCTCTGCCCCTCCCCCCCTCTCAAATTAAATAAATATTAAAAAGAAACCAATAGCTAATATCAACTTAATGGTGAAAAACTAGATGATTTTCCCTAAGATCATAAATCAACAGTAGGTCTGCTCTCACCACTTCTATTCAATACTGTACTAGAGGTTCCAGCCAGTGCAATTAGGTGAGAAAAAGGAATAAAAGACATCTAGATTAGAAAGGAAGAAGCAAAACTATCTTTAACTTGAGGATGATATAGTCTTGTATGTAGAAAATTCTAAGGACTCCACTAAAATACTGTGAGAACTAATAAACAAACTTAGCAAGTTTATAAGATATAAGATCAATATACAAAATCAATTATACACACTAGAAGTGAACAATCTGAAGCAAAATGAATAAAACAATCCCATTTATAATAGCATCAAAATGAATAAAAAACTAAGGAATAAATTTAACAAAAAAAGTCCAAGACTTGTACGCTGAAAGTTACAAAATATTATTATTGAGATTAAAGAAGATTTATATAAATGTACACACATTCCATGGTCATGAATTGGAAGACAATATAATTAAGATGTCAATATTCCCCAAATTGATCTATAGGTTCAACACAATCCACATCAAAATCCAACTGGAATTTTTGACGAAATTGAAAAACTCACCTTAAAATTAATGTAGAAATTCAAGTGAGCAAAAATAACCAAAACTTGGGAAAAAAGCAAGCCACAGCAATAAAATAGTGTGGTACTGGAATAAGGTTAGGCAAGTAGATTAATGGAATATAATTAAAAGTACAGAAATAAGCCCTTACATTTACAGTTGGTTGATTTTGATTCGGTTGCCAAAATCATTCAATGGGCAAAAGAGTAGCTTAACACCAGTCACTGTTTCCAAAGAGGTGGACCACTGTAACAGGTGCCTGTTACAGACACACACAAAAATGGAAGATAGTAAATGAATCTAAAGAGAAAATGACTTCCAAATCTCCCTTAGAAAATATATTCAACAGAAGAATTTCTGGGTACTTGGGAAATAACCCAGATTCTCCCTTAACTTTCCTCTTCATGCTTAGGTTATACAAAGTTAAACCACCACTTTATGTTTTTTTAAAATACTTCAGTACTGTCTTTACATTTATTTATTTATTTATTTAAAAAAAGAACAAACGGGGGAGGGGGAGCCAGAGAAGGAGGGGGAGAGAATCTCAAGCAGGTTCTGCACTGTCAGTGCAGAGCCCCAACATGGAGCTTGAACCCATGAACTGTGAGATCATAACTTGAGCTGAAATCAGGAATCAAATGCTGAACTGTCTAAGGCACCCAGGCACCTCACTACCACTTTAAATCATATTATGCCATCAATACAGTCGTTGAAACCCAAAATTCCAATTCCCAGCCCATTTTGTTAACCAGCATTTTAATCTTCATTAATTATAGGATTTCACTATTCCACCACCCCCCCCTTATTTAGCAAGGGCTTAATTGTAGGCAGGCCTTTGCAAAAGGGGATACGGTATACTTCTTTCTTGTTTGTTTACCCCCTCCCACATTTTCAGCTCCTGTTGCTGACCCCTCTAAGTTGGAGTCCTAGGAGGGAGGAGAGGAAAGGGAGGCAGAAAAGTTCTTCCATGATTGATTCTATTTTAAAATGGCTTTGTATTCTCTGGTTTGGCAGATGTTTAAAGCTGAGTCATTCTTTTCTTTCTTTTTTTTTTAAGCTGAGTCATTTTTAAATATGGTTTTAAGGATTCTTTGGAGACTCTCCTGCTAGATAGACCCTTCCAACTGCAACTCCCCTGACCTGAGTCATTCTTTCTGTACTTATAGCGACTGATCCACCTTGGTGGCTGGTGGAAACAATTGCCCCCTTCTCAGATTCTCTGTTGGTGACTCATTGCCTTCCCAGGCAATCTTCTTGGAAAAGCTTCTTGCTGGGTGAAATTGTACATTTTTCTTATTGTTTAAGTCAACTGAGAAATAGTTTTATGTTTTCTGCAATCAAGGCACTTTTACAGATAATGGTGACACGTTAAATTTTATTTTTCTCTTCCTACTATCCTACTTCCTTTATGGTGGGGAGAGAGGGGGAGTTGCTAATTATTTGTGAGTTTGATTTCTCTTGAGAAAGTGTCAGTGGCCCTGGTTCAGAAGCTCCAAGTAAGCTTAGTGCCTTCAGAGCCTCAGAGAATATTGAGAAGTCTAATGAACTGATTATAATTAAAAATAAAAATTAAATAAGGAATTCTGTTTCAAAGCCCTGAGAGCCTTATCCCAAAACAAAGGGCAGGGTTCCCAGACTTTTCTCCTTAAACCTCCTTAAGTGAGTTTTTTCTAAGATTGACAGATTTTATTTTCACTGTATTTTGGAAATCAGATGGAATGCCCATATGCTGTAAGCAGTAACTGTAATATATTTGCCTTAAAAACTGACAAGAAACCAAAAGAACTAGAACAAAGAGCACTAATTTTGTACCCAGCTGCATGCTAAACACACAATGAACCAATTTGAACCCAAATATAACTGCTATTTTCAGATGTCTGTTTAATTTCTTAAGTAACCCATGAATATGTTCTATTATGAAAGATTCAAACAACCTCAAAGTTCCTTTCCTTTTGATAAGTATTTGCATACATACACACATATAACTTTAAATATTTTACATAAATGGAATCATCGTAAATGTATTGTTCTGTGGCTTACATTTTTAGTTAATAATTTGTTTTGAAAATTTTCCAATTGTGCAGAGCTCATTTTAACGACTGCATGATATTCAACAGTGGAGTGCGTATAATTTATTCAACCATATCTATTAATGGATATTTAGGTTCCTTCCAATTTTTAGTTATTACAGCAATGCTACAACAAACCATAAACATTCCTTTATTCATATTTTTCTGAAGCATTTTGAAAAATCAATTGAGAAACCATATACCTAAAACAACAAAATACCCTTTGAGTCACTCTCATATGCTTGCTTAAAGTTCTTACTCATTACATACAGAGAATTATCTAACAGGTTATAATAACATATTATTTGGACAAATAGATCACTGCCTACCCAGCACGTTACCTAAAATAGTATGCTTAATAAACATCTCATGTCTCAAAATGGAATTGCAACAGACAAGTTCCTGAGCTGACTAATCTAATTGGGAATGCAGGCTGACTTTAGGCATGGTTTATTAGACCAAATTTCTTTCCTTCCTTCTTCCCTCTCTCTCTTCCTCTCTCCCTTCCTTCCCCCCTTACTTCTTTCCTTTCTCCTCCTTCCTTCCTTTCTTCTTCCTCACCCTTGTGCATTTCAGTAACCATTCATTACATATGTTAGAATGGGACTTCCATTAACCACTGAGACATATCTGTGAAATAGTTACAATGTATAAAGGGGCGCCTGGGTGGCTCAGTCACTTAAGTCCCTGACTTCGGCTCAGGTCATCATCTCACAGTTCGGTTTGTACCTTGGAGCCCTGCAAACTGGGTTGAGATCTGTGCTGACAGCTCAGAGTTGAGAGCCTGGAGCCTGCTTCGGATTCTGTGTCTCCCTCTTTCTCTCTCTCTGCCTGTCCCCCACTAGTACACTGTTTCTCTTTCTCTCAAAAATAAATTTTAAAAAATTAAAAAAAATTTTAAACTATAATAATAAGAAAAGAAAGTTACAATGCATGAATGACGAAGAGGTATTTCTAATTTTCACAACCAGTTATGAAACTAAAAGATCAGTTTTTGAAAAGTGGTCCTCTTTTAAGCAATTACAGAATTACACTTGTCAAACTGTTTTTCATTGCATGGGAAGACTTGCATTATGTTTTTATTGCCTGAAAAAAAAAAACCCTGCTATGCTTTTCATGTTGTTATGAAATCTATAAATAAACTTTCTCATTTAGCAGAAAGGAAGCAGAAATTTGATAAGTTTTCCATAAGGTAGCAAATATTCTTATGGTTCGTGGGTCAACAAACTGAACAATTACACCCAATCTCCCTCATATATTACAGTCTCCATTAACAGTAATTCTTAGTTTAGCAACCTAAGAAGAATATTGTAACAGAATCAAGGTCTGAAGGCATCAGAGGGTATTTTTAGACTTCAGTAGAGTCATGATCTGCCCGTTTTAGGTGTGGATTTCATATATTAAAATTCAGTGACTAGTTTTCTCAACTTCATAAAGCCCTTTAGGCAAAATGCATAATGAAAAATTCTGTGGGGCCCCAAACAATAACAAGGGATATGTTCTAATTTTATTCCCACTATTGCTTTCAGTAGTTATTCAACTTGTTTACCCTCATGCCTTAGGTCTTCCTAGGCAGCCAGTTGTAAAAGGCGTCTGTGATTTGGCAGAGTAAGAGCCTATAAAGGAATGGACACTGAGTTATTTCCAATTAGCGCAAGTGCTAGGTTAGATATCAGTCAAGTACAGCAACAGATAACATTTCTTGTATACGCAAGGAAGTTCTTCCTGCCAGGTTGAATTTAATTTAAACATACTAAATAAAAACTTCCAGAGGGTTTGTAAATAGATTTCTTAGAAGGCTATAAAACAGGCTTCAGTTACTCAGTTGAGTTTTTTTAAAAATCTGCATTATACTCTCTCAGCATTTTTATACTAACATCCAGAACAATCTTTTTGTGTTTGACCAAAGATTGCTTTATTTTATTTTTTAAGTTTATTTATTTGTTTTGGAGAGAGAATGTATGCACATAAGCAGAGAAGGGGGAGAGGGAGAGAAAGAAAATCCCAAGCAGGCTCTGCCCTGTCAGTGCAGAGCCCTATGTGGGGGCTCGAACTCCCAAACAGGGAGATCATGACCTAAGCCTAAATCAATAGTTGGTCAGTTGAATGAGCTACCTAGGTACCCCAAAAAGATTGTTTTAAAATGCAATGAGATAGAAGCAGGTTTTCCTTTGTATCTGCAAAGATGCTTACAAAATTAAGGAGAATTTTTAAAGGCACTGGTAAAACCCATCAGACATTTTCATTCTGATTCTGATTCACCCTAAATAGGCTTAAGTAACTGTCACAAGTATTTCGTATCACTTGTGATTTATAATCATACTTTCTCAAGTTTTGATTGTATGATGCCATAGTGTTCCAATATTATTCAAATTTTTGAAGCTTGTATTTGAAAGGATGTTATTAATCACATAGGGGAAAAAGTGACTATTATCAGCTCTTACTTTTGCAGCATGTGCGATTTATTTGATTCCTGCTCAGTGGTGTCATGGGGTTAGATCATGAGAGGTGAAAGTTCTACTCATTATTCATATTCTATGACCAAAGTTTGTCACATATTCACCACTAACCCCTAGGTTGTTTACATTTTATAGACAAGGGATATAAGGTATGGAAATGGTGAATAACTTTTCCAAGCTCATATAACATTTTAGTAACAAATCAAAATAGTCTTTCTGGAAATTTCAGGATATGACTTAACCTACCAAATGATCTTAAAATACTAATGCAGTGACTGAATATAGAAATGAATTGTAGCTGATGCCATAGAGCAGAAGCTTGTTATATTTAACATTTTTCCTTAAAGGAAAAATAGAGCAAAGTATATCAACAGAATAAGAAATATATATAGCCAATTAGCATATAAAAATATGTACTCTCACTAAGAACTAAAAATAATAGTAGATACACATAGAACAAAGTCTGGAAAGACACAAACCACTTAATAGTAGTTATTGGGAATCAGGATTATGGAAGACAAATCTTTTATTTTTAAATTTAAACATTTTTGTATTGCTACTATTTGTTACAGTCAAAAAGGATCATAATCAACAAATATTGAACTTCTACAGTGTACCAGCACTGTATCTGGACTACATTAGTGAGCAAACAAACAAACAAACAAAAAAACCTTGTTGCCATGAAGCTTACATTCAGCTTCTATTATATTGGAGTTCAAAAAAACCCCCGAGACATCCTTAATGTAAGTTTGATTTAAACTGCCGCAGAGGGGCACCTGGGTGGCTCAGTCGGTTAAACATCAGACTTTGGCTCAGGTCATGATCTCGCAGTTTGTGGGTTCAAGCCCCATGTCGAGCTCTGTGCTGACAGCTTGGAGCCTGGAGCCTGCTTCAGATTCTGTGTCTCCTTCTCTCTCTGTCCTTCCTCTGCTCACACTCTGTCTGTCTCTTTCTCTCTCTCAAAAATAAACATTAAATTTTTAAAAAATAAATAAGTAAGTAAACTGCAGTAGAAAAAAATGACAGAGGTAACTGCTTTGTCAAGCAACATAAATTACATTGAGGTAGATTTGTTTGTTTGTTTTAAATGACTAGGGAAAAAAAGCCCCAGGTGAAGGGATATGGGAAAAAGGGACAAAACGAATTAAAAACAAGATTTAGGTAATAATATCATAATATGTAAACTGACTTCATTTCCAATACTAGCTATGCTTTACGATTTCAGCATAAAGCATGATTCACAAAACTTAAAAGTAAACCAAGAATAGGAGTTAGAGTAGAGTTAGAAATAGAATACGGTTTCTGTAGCACATATAAGAGACCTTATATGTTTTTGTAACTTGGGTATCAGATGACAAAGGAGGAGGAAACCTATGAAGGAAATGAGAGTATAACAAAATACAATCTGAAGTGCAACTTTGAATCTTAGCCCAACTGGTTCAGCTTATTTGGTGAACAAGGTATGGTAAATATTTCAGAGCAGGGGCATTTACTGCTTTGCAGCTGAGAGGCCAAATGATGGCTTCAAAATCTCCCTTTAATTAAAAATTGATTCCTTTCTTACAAGAGTGATTCATATCTCTTATTGAATATTTTCCATTATCAAAAAGGTGACTTATACTATTCCACACTTAGAAAGCACTAATTTTTATTTATGATCGCATACATAGTTTTCGAATGCCTTTCAGTTGTATACTTGATATACACACGTGTGTTCAAATATATGCCTAAACACCATGCCATTCATGGTGTCGACGCAATTAGGTTTGATTTTTAAATGCTCTTAAATTTATATTTGAAGATTTTCTCTGTTACATGATACATTTTATCAGAATTTGATTTTTAAATGCTACAAGAAAGTTTTCAAAATGCTATATATACCTTGTATTTTGTAAGTCATACTGAAAAAAAACACTAATTTCCAAGTTCTGTTCCATAATAATCATAGCTGTATTCCTATTGAATACAATCAATTATGCTATAGAAAGCTATTGCACATGTGATGGTAAGTTCTGTATCATATATTTATTAAACTCATTTTGTTCATCTTGGATTATGAAAAATATATTATTATTATATATAACATATTTTTGAATCTATTAATATTTTTATATATTTATAATATGTTAAAAAATATATACTTACATATCATATATGTTCTTACATATTGTACATGTGTATTTTTCTTAATCTATTGAACTAGCAAATAAGAAAAGAGGCAAAACAATAACAGTGGACAATTATTCTTTTTTTAATGTTTATTTATTTATTTTCAGAGAGCTCAAGAAAGCACGCACAAGCAGGGGAGGGGCAGAGAGAGAGAGAATTCCCAACCAGGCTCCATGTTGTAAGCACAGAGCTGAACATAGAGCTCAGTTGCACGAACTGTGAGATCATGACCTGAGCCAAAATCAAGAGTTGGATGCTCAACTGAGCCACCCAAATGCCCCAGTGGATAATTATTTCTTAATAATTCAGAGAAAGCTTGGGGCGCCTGGGTGGCTCAGTCTGTTAAGCATCCGACTTCAGCTCAGGTCATGATCTCATGGTTCGTTGGTTCGAGCCCCGCATTGGGCTCTGTGCTGACAGCTAGCTCAGAGCCTGGAGCCTGCTTCAGATTCTGTGTCTCCCTCTCTCTCTGATCCTTCCCTGCTCACGCTGTCTCTCTCTCTATCAGAAATAAATAAAACATTAAAAATTTTTTTAAATAATTCAAAGAAAGTAATATGTTCTTGGTGTATCTAATATTATTTTTCAAATGTTAATACTACCAATTAAGCTTTCCACATTTTTATTTTTTTAATTTTTTTTAATGCTTATTTAATTTTGAAAGACAGAGACAGTGCAAGCAGGGGAAGGGAAGAGAGGGAGACACAGAATCCCAAGCAAGTTCCGGGCTCCAAGCTGTCAGCACAGAGCCCACCATGATACTCAAACTCACTAACTGTGAGATCATGGCATAAGCTGAAATCAGACGCTCAACCAACCGAGCTACCTAGGCGCCCACATTCCACGTTTTTAAAATCACATTTTCTGGGGAGCGAGGTGAATTATATATTATAAAGTGAATCAAAACAACTCTTGGTTGTTTTACACATGATTCTTCTAAAAATTTCTTGGTAAAATGAAATAATTGTCCAAGAACTGATACACATGTTTTTCGGTATTCTCTATGATATTTTAAGTTCTGTTTTTTTTACCTTCTCAAATCAGAAGTTCTATTTCATGAACTATGAACTGAATTGATTCTGAAAATCTTGGATTCATGTTTAAAACTCTGAACTTATGAAACACAAGAAAATTGGAGCAGTTTGGAATGATTAGTTTTGTTGCTGTGTTAGGAATCAGAAAGAGTAGGTTTTGGTCCTCTTTCAAATTCTGAATTAATTTAGGGGCATCTGGGTGGCTTAGTCGGTTAAGCGTCTGACTTTCGCTCAGGTCATGATCTCACGGTTCGTGGGTTCGAGCCCCGCGTCGGGCTCTGTGCTGACTGCCAGCTCAGAGCCTGGAGCCTCTTTCAGTCTGTGACTCCCTCTCTCTCTGACCCTCCCCTGCTCACGCTCTCTCTCTCCTAGAAATAAAAAAAAAAAAAAAATTAAAAAAAAAAATTCTGAATTAATTTCATGTCAATGAAAATACACCCAAAATAGTTACATGATGTTTTAGTAGTCTTCAATAAAGGCTAAGGGAAAGAAAAAAAGAAATCAATAACTTGAAGACCTAAGTTTCTCAGGAATTGATACAAATGTTTTTTTCCTCAATCATTACCAAAGTATTACAAGGTAGGAAATATTATTTTCAACTGTTCAGATTTGAAGGAAAGTAACTTTCTCAATGTTACACAATTATTAAGTGGATGTGTGGTTGAGCCCAGGATTGGTGGCTTCAGAAACTCACTCATTCATGACTTCATTCATGACTTCACCCTGATGCCCAACTGATTGGCCTTAATTTCCTTTTTTTTGTTCTTGGTTTACTGTTAACTTCCTATTTTTACCCTACCTCTTTTTCTTCCTACACCCCCTTTCTTTCTTTCTTTTACCATATCATGAATGGAGAAACACAAGAGAACAAGTATTGCTTCATTGTATTGGGAAAAATACATTACAAATATCCTAGGCACTTTACATTATTTATTTTCAAATTCTTTAGGCTAAGGTCAAAAGCAGCAGAGTCCTAAAGGATTTTATCACTAAGGGACTGGTAGGAAATTCCTGACATACTCAAATTGGATCATTTGAGTACAGTTTTAAAAAGAGACTATTGGTGGCGCCCGGGTGCCTCAGTCAGTTAAGTGTCCGACTTCGGCCCAGGTCATGACCTCTAGGTTTGTGGGTTTGAACCCTGCATCGGGCTCTGTGCTGACAGCTAGCTCAGAGCCTGGAGCTTGTTTCAGATTGTGTGTTTCCCTCCCTCTCGGACCCTCCCCCTGCTCACGCTCTCTCTCTCAGAAATAAATAAAACATTTAGAAAAATTTTTTAAATAAATAAATAAAAAGAGACTATTGGGGCACATGGGTAGCTCAGTCAGTTAAGCACCTACTCTTGGTTTTGGTTCAGGTCATGATCTCAGTTAAGGAGCTTGAGCCCCACACTGGGCTCCTGCTGTCAGTGTGGAGCTTGCTTGTGATTCTCTCCTTCTCTCTCTCTCTTTCCCTGGCCTCCCTCACTTGTACTTTCTCTCTGTCTCAAAATGAATAAATAAACTTGAAAAAAAATTTTTAAGAGACTGTTTTAGAGGCATCTGGGTGACTCAGTCAGTTAAGGGTATGACTCTTGATTTCAGTTCAGGTCATGGTCTCATAGTTCCTGAGTTGGAGCCCTGAATCAGGCTCTGTGCTGACTCTGTTTGGGATTCTCTCTCTCACTCTCTCTGACCCTCCCACCTTCTCTCTCTCTCTCTCTCTCTCAACAAATTAAAGAGAGAGAGAGAGAGAGAGAGACACACACACACACACACACACAGAGAGAGAGAGAGAGAGAGAGAGAGAGAGAGAGAGAGAGAGAGAGAGAGAGAAAGAGAGAGAGAGAGAGAGAACAGGTTGTAAAAGTGCCCCCAGGATATATGGAAATTACCATATGAGATACTGCAATAGGAATTGGGTTCCCTTGCCACTGCTAGGCCTGCAGAGTGAGGAAGCTTTGTGGCTTCCAGAACCTAGAGACTCAGGAAGCTCTGTGGAGAAAGTTTGAAAGGTACTCCAACTTCAGTCAAAAGATGCAAATAGATGTCAGATGGTGGAACCAGTTCACGCATAGCTCACAGCCCTCTTAACTATCGCCTGCAGGGGCTCTCTCTTAGCAGTAACCACTCAAAGCTTGAAGACAAAAAAAGCCTGTGAGGCAGCCTATTAGGTCAGCCTCACTGGGCACTGAGAAATCTAAAGAAAAAGTAGAGGAAGGTCCAGCAAGACAAACAGAAAACATGCAGTACAAGGTCTAAATTGTGGTGAAAAGTAGTAGTGCAGCTTCTGTAGCTGGGAGCAATTCCTTGTCTATCAAATGCTTTCGTTTTTGCTAATATTGAAATAGCTTTCCTTGATTAATCCCATCAAAATTCATGTAATTTCTTTGTACAAATTGCAATGACATTAAATATTTTATCTAGGCCTGATTAATCTATCATTTCTTTCACGTATCTCATTGTTCCTAAGCTTTTGCAACGTGTATATTTTACGCCTGCTACTGCTGAATCATGAGAAAGAGTATGCCTGGGCCTCCTACATCAGTGGGCTAGGCCCTGGACAATATTGAGAACTGCTATGGTCCTCAGGTACTAGCCTCAGGCAGCCTGTACCTCACAATGATTAAGACTAAGGACTCTGAAGCCAGACTCTGCTTACCTGCTAGCTGTGTGATGTTAGGCAAATTCTTTCTGCCTATGCTACCTATTTATAAAATAGGGACTAATGATACCACCTACCTCAAAAGGTCATTCCAAAGTTTTGATGAATTAACATGTGATTGCAGCAATGCCTGACACATTGTAAGTATTGAACAAATGGTAGCTCTATTATCTCAAGGATGAATGTTTCTGGTCTGACGCAAATTGGCTGATTAAAAGGAGATTATGTGTTAGAGTAAAGATAGATTGGTATAAATTACTAATCAATTGTGAAAGCAATTCAAAGTGACTTTGAGACAACATAGAAACATTGGGGCAGAAACCATGTTAAATGACCAATTTGCAAGCAAAAACATAATCCCTGAAAACAATTTTGCAGTATGGGGGCTTTGCATCAAATCTGCTCTATGTTTAGTTGACCATCATAGTCCCCTTACGCGACAATACTTTATCAAGTATTTTTGGGTTGTCCCAAGTGACCACAGGTCAAATTGTTTTTCCCCTCGCTCCCCTTAGCTGATCTCATATCTCAGATGTCTTGGATGAGCCACTTCCTTCTCTATGTCTCTGGCTCTGCTCTGATTTCATTTAATGCCACTTCGTTTTCCCTACTCCTGGGGACGATGCCTTTTTCACCATTCCTGTTCCTGAAGTTCTCCACTTAACTTAGCCTATTTCACACTTAGGGCCCTGGATTATTCTCTCTAGAAACCCATAGTTTTATCAAGTTTATTTCTGTCAAACAACTTCTTCCTCATATAAAGTGGTTGCTTTTGAGGAGTCTTTTAATGTATTTTTCCTTAACTTTCGTAGAACCAAAAATTTAAAACACAGGAAACATGTTACCATAAGTAAATGAAGTGTTATTAGTCATCTAACAAGCTCAACGTTTTCCAAATTGTAGGCCATGACTCATTATAGGTCATAAGCTAAGTTTAGTTGGCAGAGTCTAGAATGTTTTTAATTAAACAAAATAACTATGAAATAGGATGGGATAAAAAAAATAGAATACAACCATAAAATAAGACTATGCATTGTTTCATGACTTTGTTTTAGTTATTTATGTGAATATATGCTTGATCACCATGCAAAATGCATTTCTTACTCTGTTTCAAGATATAAAAACTTTGAAAGCCACTCTAATATATCTCATTGACTTATTTATTGCTTTAAAAAATGTTCTCAGCCTGGGGCACCTGGCTAGCTCAGTCAGTAGAGCATGTAACTCTTGATCTGGGGGTTGTGAATTCAAACCCCGTGTTGGGTGTAGAGATTGCTTAAAAATAAAATCTTTAAAAAATGAAAAGAAATTAAAATGCTCTTAATCCTTTCTATATGAACATTTTTATGTTTTCAATTAGATTATAAGCTGGTTGAGGGAAAGAACTCATTTCATTTACCTCTTGTATTAACAGCCCCACAAATCAATTGAACGAACATTACTGAAAGTCTTAACACATACAATATACTAAGTATCCAATAAGTATTGACCATCTTTACATCTATACAACTAAAGAAAAGTGAAAGCATGCTAGCTAAAAATAAATCTATGAAAAGTATCCAATTATGATAAGTCTCCAACTTATTTATCAGAGACCCACTACCATTTGTTCAATACCATTAAATTACATGAAAAAAATCTGGTAAGTACTTATGCCAGACCAGGCATTTTGTGAAGTGTTTAAGGTAGAGATATGATTAACATAAAGTCCCTGCTCCCAAAGAGTTTATGATCTATAAATGATATGTGTTTTGATGAAAGACAATTGAATTATAAGTATTAAGTATGAGGTGTTTCTCTCCCACAACATTCTACTGAAGTGGGTATCATATTCCCACTTTAAAGAAGTGAAAACCTGTTTAGAAATGTTAAAATATTATTGCGATTTTAATCCCTCTTTATTCAAAACTCATGACTTTCTACTAAGATTTTTATTTGACTTGCTTTGCCAAATCCCAGGATATGGAGAGGTGTACAACTGTAACATTCACATTTATTAACTAATCAAAACATTTTTTGAGTGCCTACTATATGCTTATGTTCTAGAAAGAAGATAAACATGTGGAAACTTAGTATAGAAATTAACTACCAAATTTAAGGAATCCCACAAGATGGGCAAAGTCAGTCTCCTGAGGGATGGACTTTATGAGAACTGCTATTAAAGCCAAGTAATACAGAAAACTCCCGTAGAAGTCAAATAATTCAAGTTAGGTGGGGTTACATACAGCATTGCAAAGCATTTCAAAGAAGTCATAGCTCCCATTTCACAAAATTGGAATAGCCCTATGAAACACTGCTTGTATACCTCCACCAAATCCATTCATTCTAAAATGTGTGAATCTTGACCAAAATGTATGAGAGTAACAGCATCAGGTAATTATATTTACTGCAGTAGTTAATTTTCTATAATTTTACAAAACTAACAGTTTCCTCTGTGGCAAGCTTACAATGAAGTCTAAAATGCAAAAGAGATCAAAGCAGGGCTGATCATGAAGAGACAGGTGGTCACAGAGAGTAACACCCTTCTCTGTCAAACAGTATTTCATTGTTATAGGATTAGCAATAATTCAACTGGGCAGAGATTCCTTGTTTACTTTATTACTTAGTAGGCATTGGTAGCAGCCCTAAAGGTACAAGAGAAAGTAGAAGAGTAGATTTAAACAGCCTTTAGGAGATTATAAAACATATCTCATTTTCTCAGAATAATCTTGCGTGATAGTATCTGGCATAGATCTTAGACAATTTGGCAAGACTGTGAAGCTCCAACCTGATTTTTTTTTTATTGATTTTTTTCTTTTACAGGTATTCATACAAGTGGCTTTATAAATATGTTCTTAAAATAATAAACTGCTTTGAAACACTGGATTCCTTGGTAATCCAAAAATCCTCTGTCTTTTATCACAAAATAATAATGTATTGATGATTATTCATGGTAGAATGAGTCTAAACTTTGTCATTGAGACTTCCAGAATAACTGAACAATTTACATTCTTGGTTCTCTTGATTTCAAATTGCCATGTAAGAAAGGCTTAAACATTTTATGTCAAATTTATGTACTTATACCTTTTTTTAAAAAATATACCTAAGTTCTATATATATTGATTCAAGGAATTAGAATCCCAATTACACGGTAGCATCCTTAACATGTTTCCCATTCTTTTTTTTTTTAAGTATTTTTATTTATTTCTAGGATAGAGAGAGACAGCGTGAGCAAGGGAGGGTCAGAGAGAGACGGAGACACAGACTGAAACAGGCTCCAGGCTCTGAGCTGGCAGTCAGCATAGAGCCCGACGCGGGGCTCGAACCCACGAACCGCGAGATCATGACCTAAGCGAAAGTCGGACGCTTAACCGACTAAGCCACCCAGGCGCCCCAACATGTTTCCCATTCTTTAAAGTGGGGTTAAAGTTGCTCACCTAGCTATCATCTATTTGTAAAAATTGATTACCTGTCAAATGTCAAGTTAGTGAAGGTTTATAGATGTGTTTAAGTATTTTCATTATACAGCTGATCCTTGGATGACATGGGATCCTCGAATGGCACAGATCCACTTATACATGGATTTTTTTCAATAAATATAGCATAGTAGTATAAATGTATTTTCTCTTTCTTATGATTTTCTAAATAAAATTTATTTTCTCTAAGAGAGCTTACTTTATTGTAAGAATACAACAGATAATATATACACAAAATACGTGTTAATTGACTGCTTATATTATCAGTAAGGCTTCCAGCCAATAGCAGACTGTTTGTAGTTAAGTTTTGGGAAGTCAAAAGTTATATGCAGATTTTTCAATGTACAAAGAGATCGGCACCACTTACTCCCCTCTTCGTTGAAGGGTCAACTATAATTCCCATATAGTCCAATTATAGATGTATTATGCAATTTCCTACTGTAAGATCTCAGCTTAAACCTCACTTCCTTCAGGAAATAATACATTGCCTCTCCCCATGATTATGTTATGATGCCTCTCTCTGTGCTAAAATAGAACCCAGTCCTTTTGCCATCTGGAACCTGTCTTATTCTATTGTAGTTCCTTGTTCAGTCACCTTCTTGACTAATAAACTGAAATCTCTTAGAGAACAAGGACTCTATCCATCTTTCTCACACTATCATATCATGTGTACCTAAGACAACATATAACACAGTAAAAGTCTAATAGGTACTTGCAACGTGAAGGCAAAAGTAAAGTTGGAGCTCTTTTTCCCTTTCATAAAATTTTACTTTCATTATTGAAAATTATTATTTAAAATTTTTTTAATGTTTTTGGGGCGCCTGGGTGGCTTAGTCGGTTAAGCATCCGACTTTTGCTTAGGTCATGATCTCACGGTTCGTGGGTTCGAGCCCCGCGTCGGGCTCTGTGCTGACTGCCAGCTCAGAGCCTGGAGCCTGTTTCAGTCTGTGACTCCCTCTCTCTCTGACCCTCCCTGCTCACGCTGTCTCCTAAAAATAAATAAAACATTTAAAAAATAAAATAAAATAAATTTTTTTAAATGTTTTTGAGAGAGAGAAACAGAGTACTAGGAGAGAGGGGCAGAGAGAAAGGGAGACACAGAACCCAAAGCAGGCTCCAGGCTCTGAGCTGTCAACACAGAACCTGTCACAGGGCTCAAACGCATGATCCACAGGATCATGACCTGAGCCAAAGTCAGATGCTTAACCGATAGAGCTACGCAGCCATCCCTGAAAATTATTATTTTAAAAAATATTTTTATTAGTAATGCAATCCCCTAAGATTCTGGTCACTTTACTCTTCCTCTAACCCATTAATATGAATATTTTTGCATGGAAAATGCAATCGTAATAACAAAACAATTGTAAAATGCCTCACAACATATTTGCCAAGAAAACTGGTGTTTTTGAATGAGGAGTCATTAAAATGAAATTCTGAGTTATCACACTTGTTGAGTTGCTATGAATTAATTACATATTATTCTCCAAAAATGTCATTTTGCCGAGGACATCCTTTCCTTAAGAAGATAATTCTTAGTAGAGAAGAAAAACTGTTTCTATTTTCTAGCTATGGTAGAAAAAGAATTTACAAAGCAAGATCAGAAAAAGGAATAATATAAATCTATAGGCAACTTTCAGAAAATAAAATTTTAATAAAATATCAAGATTCATGGGTGCATTAACAATTTTTTTAAGTTCTCAAAACATGTACTAAATGTTGTATATCTTTTGGTCTTTCTCATGATGAATACCAAGGCTATCTTTGTTTAAAAATACAATGTGACCTATGAATAATAGTATTATGGTTTCTATTTTGATATTAAAGCTTATGCACAATGTAATTAGTAATTTGGAGCATTCATAGGAAATTGGAGATCCAAGTATTATCTCTTTTTTTTTTTTTCCCTCTTTTCTCCCACTGTTTACTCCCTGGGGAGGGGAGAGGCAATTCACATAGAGTATAAAAAATTTTAATCAACATATACCCATCAAAAGAATATGAGAGTCAGAGAAATTGACTGTATATATGTATTTTTGCTCTTTATGTACTTGGTACTTAGCAAATGCTTAATATATTGTAGGGATATATTAGGTCATATATATGTAGGTCATATATATACTGACCCAATATATTGTAGGTCAGTTAGTTGGGTGTCTGACTCTTGTTTTCAGTTTAGGTCATGATTTCATGGTTCATGGGATTGAGCCCTGTGTTGGGCTGTAGACGGACAGTGCGGAGCCTGCTTAGGATTCTCTCTCTCCCTTTCTCTCTACCTCTTGTGCACGTACACATGCACACGTACTCTCTCTCTCTTCCTCTCTCTCTCTCTCTCTCAAAATAAATAAACATTTCTTTTAAAACCCTATATTGTATATATCCCAGAAATGTTAATTGATGAATGAAGAACAGTTTTTATAAGAATTAATTATTCTTTAAGATCACATTAGAATTTTCAAAAATTCTATCATAGTCTCCATACAAATGTATTTGCTTATATTGCTTATGTTTACTAATACATCTAATAATACTTGGCAGAGGGAAAAAACTTATTTATGGATAAGAACCTAGCTTTATTTAGTGGACTAAATCCAATACAACTTCAACATCCCCTGCTTTTATGGCTTCTTAATGGCAATGTGTCATTAGAAGAATTGCTGCAACTCCTTTTTCTTAAATCATTGGCTTATTCACTGGAAACAGAATGAAAACTCACAAAAGAAAAACAAACAAACAAAACAAGTAAGCCAGGTCAAAAGTTTCATCAAGTCTAAGACAAGCAAAAAAGCTTCTGTTTACCCCTAATTAGAACAGATATTTTCTTTCCCATTTTTGCCTAACTGAATCTACCTGATTAAATGTTCTTTATATAGAAGTGTCTTTCCCTTAACATCACCAAGTATAGATTTAAAGCAAAACATTTTAATCAAATTCACATGTAGATTATAGGGGCTCCAGCTAATTCCTCTTATCATAATTGACCAGAACTGTGGTACTGCTGTGCTTTATAGAGTTTTAGAATAATTTTTGATGCACATTTCATATGAGGTGATATGGCCTGCTTAAAAAAAATATGTCTTATGAAATTATTTCCTTCTCCTGTCTTATTAACTCTTGAGAGTATTGAACATTAAAAATTTTGGAAGTTATTTAATTCCATCTTTTTGGCTCTGAAATTTCCTTTGTTTTGGAAATTGGAGAAAATACTATTAAGTTTCTGTTGTGTTTCAGGAGTGCTGTGGTGGCTCAGTCAGTTAAGTGTGCAACTCTTGATTTTGGCTCAGGTCATGATCTCACAGTTTGTGAGATCAGACCGTGCATTGGACTTCACACTGATAGCACAGAGCCTTCTTGGGATTCTCTCTCTGCCTGTCCTTTGGTCTCTCTCTCTCTCAAAATAAATAAATAAACTTAAAATTTTCAGCTATGTTTCAAAGTAGTTTTATTAATCTCAAATATATATATATTTAAATATGTATATATGTATATGTATGTATGTATGTATGTATGTATGTGTATCTATAAATAAAGTAAGTTCTAGGCCCAATATGGGGCTTGAACTCATGACCCTGAGATCAAGAGTCACATTCTCTACCACCTGAGCAAGCCAGGCACCCCCCACAAAATATATTTTGAAAGTAGTATAAAGTATACTTTATCTGCAGTTATGGAAATGGTAGAGTCAAAATTAGCCAAAGAAGTTAAATCCAAAATACAAAGAATTTTATAATAAAATTGGAAATGCCTATCATTTTTTTTAGTTTGAAAATCATCTTTAAAAATGTTTTAGATAAGGGCACCTGGGTGGCTCAGTCAGTTAAGCATCCAATTCTTGATTTTGACTTGGGTCATGATCTCATGCTTCATGGGTTCCAGCCCTGCATCAGGCTCTTTGCTGACATTGAGGAATCTTCTTGGGATCCTCTCTCTCTGTCTCTCCCCCTCCTCTTTCTCTCAAAACAAATAAAAAACATTAAAAAAATTTTTTAGATATATCATGTATTCATAAAGGCATACAAAAAACAGACCTCCTAGAGAATAAAATCAATAGTAGGATGAATTCTATAAACCCATTAGCCTAATAAATAAAGCATTACTAGTATCTTTAGAAACCCTTTTTAAACCCCTCTCAAGTTGAAAATCTTTCCTTCTTCCTTCTCAAGAGGTAACTGCTATCCTGATTTCTCTTTTAATTAGTCCCTTAATTTTCTTTTTTTAAAAAATGTTTATTTATGTATTTTGAGAGAGGTGGGGAAAGGGCAGAGAAAGAGGGAGAGAGAATCTCTGGCAGGGTCTATGCCATCTGCATGGAGTCCTAGGTCATCCAGGGCTTGAATCCACAAACTGTGAGATCATGGCCTAAGCTGAAATCTATAGTCAGATGTTTCACTGATTGAGCCACAGAGGTGCCCCTGCTTTAGACTTTTTAATAGCAACATTGGAAACAAGAAGATATTTGAGCAACGCATTTCAAATGTCTGAAGGAATATTATTTCAATTTAAAATTTTATAGCCAGCCAAACTATCATCATCTATGAAGTAGAATAAAAATACTTAAGACATAGAAAAATGTAGAAAAATTTAGTTCCCTGCATTCTTTCTGTGGAAGTAAATGACGATTATGATCTTTAAAAAAAATTGAGGCTATAAACAAGAGACTCTAATATAGGAGAGAGATGAAGTGAATCCCTAGGATGTTGGTGAAAGAAGATCTCAGGGTGATAGCTGTGTGTCTGGTGAAGAGTATAACCAGTTTAGTTTTAAAAAAGCTAAAAGAAATCTCTGGGAGATACTTTTTCAAGATAAAACTGTTAGAATGGCTTATTGTGAATAAACTTTTTGAAATGACATTTAAACAAATAGTGAAGAGTTTTATTGATGAGTAATTAAAACATTAAGCAAGTTAAAAAGGCACTTTAAAACTCCAGGAAAAATTTAAAGTCATCCCTGGGACACATGGGTGACTTAGTTACTATCTCATGGTTCTTGAGTTAGAACCCCATGTGTGACATGGGGAGCCTCTCTGTGCTGGTAGCCCAGAGCCTGGAGCCTGCTTTGGATTCTGTGTCCTCTTTTCTCTCTGACCCTCCCCTGCTCTTGCTCTCTCTCTCTCAAAAATAAAAAATAAATAAACATTGGGGCGCCTGGATGGCTTAGTCGGTTAAGCGTCCGACTTTCGCTTAGGTCATGATCTCGCGGTTCGTGGGTTCGAGCCCCGCGTCGGGCTCTGTGCTGACTGCCAGCTCGGAGCCTGGAGCCTGTTTCAGTCTGTGACTCCCTCTCTCTCTGACCCTCCCCTGTTCACGCTGTCTGTCTCTCTCTCTCTCCTAGAAATAAATAAAACATTAAAAATAAATAAATAAATAAATAAATAAACATTAAAAAAAAATTAAAGTCATCCCAGAGAAGCAACTCTTATTTATCTTATGGCTCACCCCTGAATATATAAATATATATTATATAAGTGTAATATATACTATTATTACATCATATAATCTAATATATAATATATTGATCTAACCTCAATTCCATTAAGACTAATGTAAGAGGATAACAATAAAAAGTGTGCGTATGCTGTGGTGGCAGTAAAAGGAAAAGACCTAAGGCCTCCTTTTTCACAATGGAAAGTCAATAGATAATGCCCAAGTATTTTTTAGAGATATAAAAGATAGCAAAATAATAAGCTAAAATGTTAAAAGTGGTTGTCTTTGGGAAAGGGGAAATGATTATAGATGAGAATAGGGCACTGAAGTTTCTAAAATTCATTGAGAACCAACTGATTCTTTAAATTAGGTATAATTTTTGGGGCGCCTGGGTGGCTTAGTCGGTTAAGCGTCCGACTTTCGCTTAGGTCATGATCTCGTGGTTTGTGGGTTCGAGCCCCGCGTCGGGCTCTGTGCTAACTGCCAGCTCAGAGCCTGGAGCCTGTTTCAGAGTCTGTGACTCCGTCTCTCTCTGACCCTACCCTGCTCACGCTGTCTCTCTCTCTCTCTCTCCAAGAAATAAATAAAAATAAAAATAAGTAAAAATAAATAAATTAGGTATAATTTTTGACAAAAAAAGAAATGTAAAAGATATATAATTTTTCAAAAGAAGGAGTATCCTATGTGCTCTGCATAGAATCCAGGACTGAAAAGTCTGAGTTCTGATAATACCAGCATGGCTAAGAAAAGTGGAAGCATGTTCAGAAGAATGATAGACAAGATTTGGTTCTCAAATTCAGATTCCTGTTCCTGGCTATATTATCAAATCCTTTGTCTACTCCTTTTTTTTTTTTTTTTTAAGATTTTATTTTTAAGTCTATATCCAACATGAGGCTCGGATCCACAACCCTGAGATCAAGAGTCTTAAGCTCTACCAACTGAGCCAACAGGGTGCTCCATTTATCCACTCTTAAGCTGAATTCCTCCACTATTCTTTGAGGGAATTCTTATCATTTAACCCTTGTGCCCATGCCAACTTAATTACCTTGCTAATGGTATTAAGATATTGTAATTTGACACTTCAAAACATGAACTTTGGAGTTAAAAAGATTGAATTTCGATTCTGAGTTGATTAGTTAACATCTCTGAGCTTTGGTTTTCTCTTCTGTGAAATGAAGAATGATAATGGTAACCCCTAGGGGCTAATGAGAAAATTAACTAAAGCACTATGTGTAAAAGTGCTGAGTACAGTGTCTGGCATGTAATTAGTGCTCAGTTATTATTATTAAACTCCAGAAACACTGTTAGAGTCAGTATAACTGATTAGAGTATTAAAATTACTATTGCTGTTAGAATCAGAATTTTATTTTATTTTTTTAAAATATTTATTTTGGGGCACCTCGGTGGCTCAGTCTGTTAAGTGTACGGCTACTCTTGATTTAAGCTCTTGATTACCTGCTTGGGTAAGCAGGCTCTGAGCTGTTAGTGCAGAGCCTGACTCAGGGCTCTATCCTACGAATTGTGAGGTCATGATCTGAACTGAAATAAGAGACACTTAACCTACAGAGCCAGCTAGGTGCCTGGAGAATCAGTATTTTAAGGGTAAGTCTCATTTATTTGAAAAGAATATGGGTTCTTTGTGTTGTTTGTTTGTTTATTTATTTTAATGTTTATTTATTTTTTTGAGAGAGAGAGCCAAAATGTGAGCAGAGGAGGGGCAAAGAGAAAGAGGGAGACATAGAATCTAAAGCTCCAGGCTCTGAGTCATAAGTACAGAACCCAATTCGGGGCTCAAACCATGAACTGTGAGATCACGACTGAGCTGAAGTCAGATGCCTAAATGACTGAGCCATCCAGATGCCCCAAATAATTGTGTTTTTCAAAGTTTTTGCTACAGTAATAAATTATACTAAAATGTAAAGTCAAATCCAGTAAAATAACATCTAGTTTTCAGGACTACCAAAGTCCAAAAAGGTGCTTTTCGGAGTCCACTGCATCCTAGCTCATCTTGTATGCCTAAAATAAAATTCTGAAGTCTTATGAATGAATTTAGTTTATAAAGATATCTTTGATAAAATTTTATATTTTACTTTTAATTTGAGGGGGAGGAGTAGAGAGAGAAGAAGAGAGAATCTTAAGCAGGCTTCATGCCTGGCATGAAGCCCAAAGCATGACTTGATCTCATGACCACGAGATCATGACCTAAGCCAAAATAGTTAGACACTTAACAGACTGAGCCACCCAAGCACCCCTAAAATTTCATGTTTTAAAAGAAGTAGGTATATATTTATCACTTAGACCTTGATTTCTAAGTACAATTCCCTAATAAAAAGGATCAGGACTCTCTAGAGAAATAGCTATTTCCATAACAGAGGATGGAAAGTATAAAATGAACCTGGAACATGTTGCACAAGAAAGTACATATTGCTCAAATCTTGATGGGCCATGTTAAAAGAATTTGCTGGTTAAAGAGATTTCCAATGGCTAAACTTGGGACAAATTGTGAATTGAAAGAAATATTTAGAAAAATACTTTATTATTGCTCTGAGGTAGGGAAAATACAAAATGAACCTGGATCATTTTATAACAACAGAAAGTAAGTAAATACACACAAAAAATAAAACAAAAGGAATTTATCAAAAGACATAGGAGCCAACCTGAAAGAGCTTCCAATGGCTAAAGCTGGAACAACTTGAACAAAATAAATAAAGTACTTTTACTTGGATTATATCCAAGTATAAAATAAGTAACCCTGAATCCATGCTATATAACTAAATAATTGAATAAATAAATAAATGGGAATGAAGGGACAAATTTCCCTTACTGAAGGATTTCAAATAGCATGTAGATACTCTTCCCTCCTAGAAATGAAGCTTAATTCCACTTCTCCCTCTCCATTCCCCTCCACTCCTTGCCTTGAGGGTTGTTTGGGTTTATTGACCTCCAAAGAATGCAGGATAACTAAGGAATAATTGCACTGGAGAAATCTGGAAGATACTAGCTTAACTAAGTGATCAAGGTTAATATCATCAGTAATAAGTCATGTTGATGGCATTTTACCTCTGTGATATGATGTGACCAGAGCGCTTCACCTCTATGGTATTTTTCTTTTGAGTCTATAACTCCAGTCTAATCATGAGAAAACCATGAGACAAACATAAATAGACAGATATTGCAAGAAATATCTGACCAGTACTTCTCGAAACTGTCAAGGTCATGAAAAACAAAGAAAGACTGAGAAACTGTCACAGGTGAGAGAAAACTAGGATACATGACAATTATATATGCAGTTCACTATCCTCAATTAGATCCTGGAACAATGAAAGAATATTAGTGGAAAAACTGTTGAAGTTTAAAATCACTCCAGGAGTGCCTGGCTGGCTTAGTCGGTAGAGCATGCAACTCTTTATCTTTGCCTTGTAAGTTCGAGATCCACACTGGACATAAAACCTACTTCAAAAAAAAAAAAAGTCATTACAAAATAAATATATTGTAAAAATGAAGCAAATATAATTTAATAACAAAACATTAATAAAGATCTGAAAGCAAATAACTCTAGATTAAGAAGGCCCATAATCTTCTATGCAAGTTCTGGAAAATATTCAGAGAAATGTGGAAGTGAGCAAGTTTTTAAAAGATTGATCACAGCCCCAGATGATTAAAATTTGAGATCACCTATTTTCAGTCTCTCATATTTAGGGAGTTTGAGAATTTTCATAAGATCACCTGGCCAGAGAAGTCATATAAATAGCTGTTTTGTAATGGTCTCTTTTCTAAGATCTATGTTTTGATGAAACCATATGCTTTCTTGCACAAGCTTCTAGTCTTGTGAGAGCCACATCTTTGCTTTATTTTACCCTTATTGGGTTCCCCTTGTTCTTGGTATAAAATTTAAATCCTTTAGTTGTTTGCCAAGGATCTCCAGCCAAATTCATCTCTTGTCACATCTCCCCTGTACGCGACACTCCAGGAATTCTACGCTTGGGAGTCTTCACACAGTCTTTTTCCTCTGACTAGAATATTGTGCCCTTTAATAGTTTCCCCATTCTACATGGTTAAATCGGGAGTCATCTTTTTCAGGTTTGTGCATAACGGCACTCCTTCAGAGAGGTGAATTGACTGCCCTAAAGTAACTGCAATAGAATTGGGCCTGCCAAAGAGAGCAGTTCTCTCTCCTGGTCAACTATGCTTGAACAGCTTTCTCTCTCACTAAGTTACATTATGAATGAAACTCCACATAAATGCAGAGAAAAAAGTAGCAGTCCAGTTGCCCTAACAAATTAAAATTTTTTCAGTTGTTTAAGACCTTATTCTTATCTATTTGATAAGAATTTACATTGTTATAATCATTATGCAGATCAAGTTTTCTATTCTGCTTTACTTTTTATTCATATATTATTAAGCACTTTCCATATTATTACATAGATTAGGTAGTTATTTTTATTGTTACTATGTCATACATTCAGTCATATTTAGAACCTACAATATTTTGAGGTCTAGGCCAGATAATGTGCAGAAGCAGAAACAAACCTTGGTTCTAAGGGAGTTTTTATCTAGTTTACATTAGTCACATATTTGCTTTCTATCATTTATTAATATTATTATTATTAAATGCTAGCATCTATATTAATGAGATAATATTTTGTGTTCTGTAAATTGTACTATGTAACCTCTTTTTCCAAATAGTGTCATCTATAAATTAGATTTACTCCTATTTTACTTTCTCCTCATAAGCTTTCCCTAGAAATTTTATCTGCTTTCCTGATCTTAAATACTAAATATTCACCATAGACTCCCAAAACTTAATCTCTACCCTACACCTCTACTAAACCTTCACAGAGTGTTTTAAAAACATCTCAAATGCAATATTTCGTGAACAGAACTTCTTACCTCCTTCACAAATCTTCCCTTATGTTCTATATTAATAGCATCGTTATGTGCCCAATTGCCCAAATAAAAGCTAACATTTATCCTTGAGTCTCTAATTTCTCATCATATATCTAGCTATTAGATCCCATTACTTCAACATTTTAAATATCTCAATTTTATCTTTTTCTTCAATCTTATTGCTTTTATTTGGAAACCCAAAATTATCTCTTACATAGCTTGCAATAGCCTTTTATCTGGTTTCTGTCTTCACTGTGATTTTTAAATCTATTGTCCTCTCTATTGATAACAATTTTCTTTCTTAAAATCCAAATGTGGTTAAGTGATCACCCTATTTCTGAACTTGTTGTGGCTTGTTTATTATCTGACTCCATCACCATCATTTATTGAACATCTAAAACATACCAAGGATTTTTCTAAGTTCTTTATACATACTATTTCATTGAATCTTTACATCAATTCTTTTGGAATAGCCACCATTTTCATTCCAGTTTTACAAGTGATAAAACCAGGGCACAGAGAGGTTAAATAATTTGCCCAAGGTTATAGCTAGTAAGTGGTAGAGCTAGCAGTTTGACTCTAGTGTGGTTACTTTTATGTTACATTACATACATTACAACTGCCTTGCAGAAATACAATAATTCCAAACCTCTTAACATGGCTTCAGTATTCATCCCAATTGGATCCAAATTCCATCCATTCATTTACTAAGTATTTATAATATACCAAGTGCAGTTGAGTATAAACCAAAAACTTTCTTCAAAGAGCTTACAAGTTGGTAGAAATTAATGAGTGCAATATGTTTCAATTAAGTGGCATAATACAGTGAAATAGAAATATTCCCAAATTCTATGTGAACACACCAAAGATCTTCAGCTGGACTGAATTTTCTTATTTCATGCATTTAGTCATTTTTCACATTGCTCTTGGGTTTGGGGTGTCTCTTTCCTCGACTACATGACAACTAGTGTCTTCAAGGTGCCACTAAATTGTCTTTTGCTCTGTGGATGCACACTGACTTCTCAGCAGAGAATTGGCATTCTCCCTTGGAATATCCATTTTACAGGGGGCAGAGTTATAACATAGTATGTTCTGTTAAATTATCATTGCTTATTTATAGAGCTATTCTCTACCTCAACCCCCAGACTATAAACAGAGATCAGTCTGATTTTTCTGTGTATTCCTTTCTGCCACACCTAGCACTGCACATATACTATCAATAATTGCTTTAAACATAAAAAATAAAAATAAAGGCAGTCACTTTACTGTTTACTATGTATCTAGCTTTCTTTTAGGTACTTTAGATAAATCAGATGAATAAATTGATAGATTAATGAACAATTAAAAGAAATAGCCTAGAGAGATGTTGGCTGGTTACAGCTGGGCTTCACAGATTTTTAGGTCAGAGGTAGGTTTGGCTCTCTTTATATTGTGGTAGCCAGAATTCTGAGTTGGCCCTCCTGATGCTCACTCTTTGGTTACCCATGTTTTTTCCTTAACTTGTTTCCAACCAATAGAATAGAGGACAGTGAAGGAGTTTTGCAGATGTAAAGTTCCTAATAAATTGATTTCAAGTTACTTGAAAAGGAGATGATCCTGAGTGGAGCTGATCTAATCAGGTGAACCCTTTAGAAGAGGGTCTAGAGGTCAGAGACTATGATGGTCAAATTTATTTGTCAACGTCTAGCAACAATAGCTAGGCTATGGTGCCCAGTTGTTTGGTCAGACACTAGTGTAGATGTTGCTATGAAGGTATTTTAAAGATGTGAGCCACATTTATATCAGCAGTATTTATTTTGAGTAAAGTAGATTGCTCTCCTTTATCATCAAACAATTCTCCAGTTCTCATCAGACACTGACTGGGTGCTCTATAAATTTAACTCGGTTTTGACACTTATCTACCTAGAGATAGCATCAAATTCCACAGATTAAGGCACCAGTTTCCTAAGACTCCACCCACTGCAGAGTCCAAATACAAATAAATCCAGGCTGTCCTGTACTTCTGACCAACCTACAAATTGAAGTTTTACATGACCTCTTCCTTGGATTCAATTAATTTGTTAGGGCAGTTCACAGAAATCTTTACTTATGGTTACCAGTTTATAATAAAGGAAATGATAAAGGATACAGATGAAGAGGTACATCAGGAACGATCATGAGCATGGGAGCTTCTGTCCCTGAGGAAGGAGGATATGCCACCCTCCCAGCATGGGGATGTGTCAACAAATCTCCTTATTCAAGAGTGTTTACAGGAGCACCTGAGTAGCTTAGTCCGTAAAGCATCTGACTTTGGCTCAGACCATGATTTCACAGTTCATAAGTTGGAACTCCACGTGGGGCTCTGTGCTGACAGCTCAGAGCCTGGAACCTGCTTTGGATTCTGTGTCTCCCTCTTTCTCTGCCCCTCCCCTGCTTGTGCACTGCTTTCTCTCCCTCTCAAAAAATAAACATTAAGAAAAAAAGAGTTTTTGCAGAGCTTTAGTTTTCAGCCACTCCCCTCTTGTCCTTCTCAGAGGTCAGAGGTCGGGCTGAAAGTTCCAACCCTTCTAATCCCTTGGTCTTTCTGGTGACCAGCTCAGTCCTGAGCCAGATAAGGGGTCCCATCCTAAAACACCGCATTAACATAAACTAAAGAGTGTCCAAATAGCCTCCATATGTATAGCAAAAGACATTCCCACCACTTAGGAAATTCCAAGAATGAGAGAGAGATGGAGACAGAGACAAATTAAAGAATTGCCTCACACAACTGTAAGGGCCAGGGAGTCTGAAATCTACAGCATAGGCCAGCAGATTAGAAGTTCTGGCAATAGTCATTGCAATCTTGAGTCTAAAGGTCTTATCCCATTCCTTTCAATGGGTGTATATTATTCAATTTTATGGATGTTTGCTCTAATTGTTATTTTTTGAACCGTTAATTTAGCCATTTGTTTCTATTTTCTTCCATCTTCTATTTATTTTTCTTTAATTGTGACTATGAATTCCTTCCACCAGTGGAGAATCCTTATGAACAATCTTGCAACCTTACTGAGTAGATCTGTAGAATAAATTCCTACAAATTGAATTGTTGGCTTAAGCAGTATGATTAATTTAAACATTGATACCATTGAAAACTGTCTCCAGGAGCATCTGGATGGCTCAGTCAATTAAGTGTCCAACTTTGGCTCAGGCCATGGTCTTGTGGTTCATGAGTTTGAGCTCCGTGTGGGGCTCTGTGCTGACAGCTCAGAGCCTGCTTTGGATTGTCTTCCTCTTTCTCTTCCCCTTCCTTACTTGTGCTCTCTCTCTGTCAAAAATAAATAATCTTAAAGAAAAATGCCTCCAACGAAGTTGAGCCAATTTACATATTTGTGTACCAATATGACTCTTTCCAAAATTTTTCTAACATTCCACCAAACTTTATTGTTATACATTTTTGTATATTTATTATTTCTATATAGTTATATTACTTATAAGTCACTATTTTTCAGAGAGGGGAAAAGTGGTATCTAGATGTATTTCTTTTGTTGAGCTTTAGTTGTGTTTTAATATGTTTATTGACCATTTATATTTAGTTTTATGTCAATTGCTCATGTTCTTTATCTGTTTTCCTTTAGGATTATTTGTTTCCTTATGATTTGCAAGAGATCTTTGTTTAGTAAGGAATTCAGTTATTTTTCCCCTCAGGCTATCTTTTGACTTTGCTTACGATAATTTTTTTCCATTGAAAAGTTTTAAATGTTCATGTATTCATATTTACAAGGCTTTCCCCATTGGCTTCTGGATATTTTGTTTTGACAGAATAATCAATTAAACAATAGCTTTTAAGCTATTTACCATATTTACCTGTTATTACCATAATTTCTTGGTTATTTTTACACTTAAGTTTTTGTTTCAACTGGAATTTATTTTGAAGTAAGTAGTAGAGTAGAAATTTTAGTGGCCTAAAACATTGTGTTTTAACATTAGTAAAATTTTCTCATTCATATATAATTCAAACTAGAAAATGACACAGCAGGGGCACCTGGGTGGCTCAGTTGGTTAAGCATCTGACTTCAGCTCAGCTCATGCTTGCTGTTTGTGAGTGTGGGCCCTGAGGAGGGCTCTGTGCTGACAGTTCAGAGCCTGGAGCCTGCTTTAGATTTTGTCTCTCTCTTTCTCTCTGCCCTTTCTCCACTCATGCTCTGTCTCTCTCTCAAAAATAAACATTTAAAAAAAGCCAGTTTCTATAAAAAAAAAAAAAAAGAGCTGAACTTCAGAAGGGCAATCCACATCCAGAGCCTGTGCTCTTAATTTTATTAATTATTTGTAATCTAGTACTTTTTGGTGTAAGTTAAACTTCACATTAGTTTAGGGCTTTGGGGAGGAATGAGGTTCAATTCCTGACCTGCAAAATAAAACTTACACGGTTTCTTCCTTCTTTCATCCTAGTTGCCAATGTCGTAAGAAATAAATTGAGGCACATATTACAATATGAAGACAACTGAACTCAATAGTTGGGTTTAATGTAATTTTCTTTAATATTAACTCTTAAACTCATTGACTTATAAATTTTATTGTGATGAAAAATAAAAAATGCCTGTGGAACAAAAGCTGAAATATTTTAAACTATGACCTCTGAGTTTTTCATTACGTATTTATGAAATATGGCACAATTTGCCTTGGAAACTGTTGGTTGAAATATTAAAAGTTATTTCACACAGTCTTTTTATTTTGAAGTTTATTTATTTTGGGGGATGCTTGGGTAGCGCAGTTGGTTGAGAGTCCAACTCTTGATTTTGGCTAAGGTTGTGATCTCATGGTTTGTGAGGTCAAGCCCTAGTCAGGCTCTGAGCAGATACCATGGAGCCTGCTTGGGATTATCACTCTTCATCTCTCTTTGCCCCTCCACAGCTCTGTCTCTTCATCAAAAATAAGTAAATAAACATTAAAAAAATAATAAAGCTTATTATTATTATTTAGTAATTTCTATATCCAACATGGGGCTTGCACTCACAATCCTAAGATTTAAGAGTTGCATGTTTTTCTGACTGAGCCAGCCAGGTACCCCTATTTCATAGTTTCTAAGTCATTGTTTCATTCCCCTTTTCTTGAGAAAGGAAAACTCATAATCTCAAGTTAGTAGGGTTAAGATTATTTTCCAGTGCAGTACTTTGAGAAGATTTAAAACGAACATAGCATGTTTCCATATCACATTTCATTAATACAACTCAAGCTAAATACAGTGCTAAAAGTTGATCAAAACTTAAATTCTTAGTGTTTCATTAGCTGTGTATACAAAGTCTCATTGTGTGCATGTTTAATTCTATTTTTTTTCAATGTTTATTTATTTAGGGGTGCCTGGGTGGCTCAGTCATTTGAGCATACGACTTCAGCTCAGGTCGTGATCTCATGGTTTGTGAGTTTGAGCCCTGCAACAGGCTTGCTGCTTGTTAGCCTGTCAGTGCAGAGCCCACCCTGGATCCTCTGTCCTCCTCTATGGCCCTCCCCAGCTCACCCTCTCTCTTTCTCAAAAATAAGTAAACCATTACCAGGTGAGAATTGTGGAAGCTGTCATAATGCACATCCCAGACCATGAGACATAGACATTTCAGCACCAAGACCCCCTGACTCCAAGGAATGACACCTACTTCCTGGATGCCTGAGAGGACATGTAGATCAGAACTCCATTCTCAATAACCCCTCCAGCACCCCCCTCCCCAAACAAAGATGAGACTCCCTCCTTTCCTTTCTGACCCTCTCTGTCTGTTAATTGTTCCTTCTATATCTTCAATATAAAACTCCGCTCTCACCTCCTGCTGGCTTACATTTGTTTTCCATTCTGTCAATCCAAGGACCCTTTCCGCTGGTCCTGTGGGATCCCCTTGGGGTCCTTCGCCCCAGCTTGCTGGCATCAATATGATCAGTAATTTCAATTCTATGTATAAAAATGAATACATACATCTGTCTATACAATAACTTGTACAGGCGTCTTGATTGCAACATTTTTTCTAATAGCCAAAACAGTGTAAACAACTCAGATGGCTATCAAGGATGGATGAATTAATAAAATGATGTTGTATATCCATACTATGGTATATTTGACAATAAAAAGGAATAAATAGCGATATATGGATGCTACAACATGGATGCTACAACATGGATTCCATTTATATGAAAAAACTATATATACGGTAACTGAAAACTCAGTCATAAAAGACCACGTACTGTATGATTTCATTTATATGAAATATCTAGACTAAAGAAATCTATAGACAGAAAGTAGATTAGTGACCGCATAGGTCTGGGGCTTGGGTGAAATAGGGGGTGACTGGGGCTTGGGTGATAGAAAATGTTCTTAAATCTGCCCACAGGTACAGAGATTCTTTTTGGAGTGATGAAAATGTTCTTAAATCGAATATGGTGATAATTGCACAACTCTGTGAATGTACTAAAATCCACTGAATGGGATACTTTAAATGAATAAAATGTATATGAATTATATCTCAAAAAGCTGTTAGAATAAAAGGCAAATTCTGAAGGATCATTAATAAGATGATACAAAAAAGTGTTGGGCACTTATAAATAAAAAAAGTGTTGAGCCCCTAATAAATGGTGGCCATTACCCATTGATAGAATTCAGTCTATTTACATTTTCCTCACCATAATTAACATTGTAAAAAGATCATTTTGTACAGTGCAAAACAATACTAAACACTGTTGCAGATTGTTTTCCTTCTGAACCTTTGGGGACGTAGATGTGCTAATAAATGTTATATACATTTAAGACCCCTTGTCCTCAGAAAGCCTGGGCCCATGGGCATTTCTTGGAGAGTACGGAGTGCCGGCAAAGCATCTTTTTTAAAGAGTTTTTCTGTCAGAATGCTAATAAAACACACATATAAAAGAGTCCCAATATTTTTTCCAATGGCCTTGGCAGGGGAAAAAGATTTAGTATGGCTAAAATAGATATTCAAAGCATCTCCGTTGTAATGCTTGGTAGAAAGTCATACAAGATGATTCTGCTTTGGTCCTTTTTGTGGAAGTTTGCAGGAATTGCGGAAGAGGAAAACGTGGTTTTCAGCTCAGAGCTCAAAACTAAGTTTCCCGCCTACTTCTAACAATGGGTATTAATCTACACTCTGCTGCAAGTTGTACACACATCTGACTCGAAAGTAACAACTTTAGCTTGACATTCAAGCATTTGAAATGTTAACAGGTGGAGGGAGGGTTCAGGCGAAGTGTGTGAGGTGTGGAACTGTGGAATTTGAATCAAAGGAGGGCCACCGATTTAAATAAAAAAGAGCGAGGTTAAAGAACTTGGAGAACACAGCAGACACCCTTTTAGGCTCCCTCATCCGCCTAAAAGGTTGTGCCAGTGTACGATCGGAGCCCCCAGAGTTGCCCTTCCGTAGGTGGGGAAGCTACTCCAGGGCTACCAGCACTTACAGGAAGTTTAGGGCAGAAAGACCTGGTCCCAAGGAAAGGAGATGCGCGGGGCAAGCGGCGTCAGGGAACTTGTTCACGCCTCGGCGGCCGGAGGCCCCCACTGGCCGGAGCGGGCCCGCAGCGGGCACTAGGGGGCGGGGACGTAGGGGCGGGTCAGCAAAGGTCGGGCGATTGTGTCGGGAGGCGAACGGGGGCGTGGGCGACGGCGGGCGGAGCCCAGGACGAGTGATGTAAGGAACCGAGGAATCCCAGGGCGCGAGTCGGGGTAGCGCCGTGAGACCCCAGGGGTGTGGGGCGGGGGATCCCAGTCCCCGCCCTGTTTTCCCCGCCCCTCCCCCCGCCTCCTGAACGCCCCTCCCCCCTCCTCCCCTCTGGTTGGAAAGTTTCTAGAATCTCTTCCCAGCGGCCTTTGCGGTTCCAACATGGCGGAGCTGACGGTGGAGGTTCGTGGCTCCAACGGGGCTTTCTACAAGGTACCGACCCTTTTGCCGCTTTGTCGGGTGTTCTGGGAGTGGGGGCAGGTTTGGGAGAAGGCTGGTGGTCCTGGAGAATGAGGTTTGGGGTCGAAAAGGGCGTCCAGGCCGCAGCCCGAGGCTGCTGCTTTCCTCGCTTCTCCCCCCTCCACCCGCGGTTTAACGGTCTCGGGGGCCCGGGCTCCGTTATGGTTTGAAACAACACGTCGGACACCTCTTGCGTTTTTCTACTTGGGAACCTTCTCCTGGGATGCTAGCGCGGTCCTTGGCGGGCCGGTGAAGCGTAGCCCAGTCGCTGCTGGGCGGCGGGGAGCTCCCCGGGAGCAGGCCTGAGCGCCGGGAGGCTGGGGAGTCGTGAAAGGAGCTGGTGGGATTGTGTGGTCACGGCAGCTCCCCCGCCCCTCGGACTGAGCCGAGCGGGAGCGCGTCGGCCCGCGGCTCCGACCCCTCCCCACCCCTTTGGTGGGGGGTGCGTCGCGGAATCCTAAGAATTCACCTTTGTTTTAGGGTTTTGGGCTAATAAACTTTAGTGTCTGGCTGGGAACCGGGTACCTAATTAAGGGTTAGGATCGAAGGGAAACCTGGAAAACCTTTTAATGTGGCGGGCTGAAATATTTTTGCGGCCTGGGAAATTGGGCGGCGCCTTAGCCCCTTTATTACGGAAGAAAAGGTTAGAGTTACAGGCTTGAAAGCAAGATTTAAAAAATGAAATCGATGAAGGAGACGGGTGGCGAGGTGGCTGGGTTTTTTTTATATTAGTTTACCCTGTGTTTTCGGAAAGAGGTGTTGATTTTTTGTTTCTTCTCCACGAGGTTTTTTGTTTGTTTGCACCGGGAGGTGCATTATTATGGGATCGGGCTGGAACACAGGAGAGGAATTCGAGGGTAGAGGAATTTAGTGGGGCTTCCAGGGCAGGGGTCACGTAACTGAAAATGAAATCTTTACGATTTAGTTTTGCCATTATAACGGTCCCTTGTCCCGATTCTCCTCTTTTTCCAAAAGTATACCACAATGTTACGAGATCAATACAAAATCTCCCCAGCTGTTGTCTGTCAGTCAATCTCACTAAGCCAGCATCTCAAATGTTTGAGAGTCCTGGCTATTTTTATGAAGGGCCTTCTCCTAAAACAGGAGTATTGTGCGTACGCAGAATGTATTCTCCCTGGATTTCATTTCAGCGTACCTTTTATCCCACAGGATTCTGTTTTATTTGATGGTCGTAATTTCCTGTTTCAGCGTTGTGTCCCTTTTGTAGTTTACTGATAAGCTGTGTGGATTTGGTTTAACTGTCACGTGGTAATAGCATGGTGGGAATCACAGTTGGCGTCTAAAGGATCTCCCTAAGCTTTTACAAGTTTAAGTCGCCTTAGGTGGGCAACATAACGTAAAAACTGCCCGGTGGAATGGAGTCTTTTTGCTTGACTAGATGCGTTAGCAGTTAAGATTTAAAACTCGGTGTCAGACAAAAGACCTAAGTGAAAAATTGAGTGGATATTTCATTGACTTCTGTTAACTGAAACCTAGTGGTTGCCTTCTCTGACCCTAGATACAATAGTTGTGGCACAATGCACAAATTATAGGCTTGCCATACTTTTCCTGTTAAGAGTAGATAGGGTTCATCATTTTTGCACCTCTTCTCCCCCATGGAAAAGTTTCAGATGTCCAGGATTCGGTGATACAGTTGTTGTGTACTGAAGGTATGCTTTTCTTTCCTCTTGGAAAATTGAAAAATAGAAAACGGTTTTTCGCCTTAAATTGTTTTGCAGCATGTAGATGGTAGAACATTTCTTGTTTAGCCAAAGTATTGTGTTGATTGCTATATAAGATACTCATTTTTATAAGATTCATTATGTAAGTTCGACAGTTTGAAAGCTTTAGTAAAGATTGTTTTTTTACAGTTTTTTATAGTTATTTAAAAATCAAATTCACAATGTACCCATTTTGGAACTGTAAAGTGTTGTGCATCCTTATCCATACTCTACAAATCTACTTGATTCTACTTAGACTTTGAATCCATTATTCATTTTTATTTAACAAATAAAGGTGGTTCTTTTGCAAAGATTGGGAAGGATACTAGCCACATTGTACGAAAATATTTTGCACTGGAATATTTGGAATTTTACGTCCTGCCATAATCCACTTGTACTTGGTGGAAACTGGGATCTGTAGAACTCTGAGAGGGGGAATGGTGACGCGAAAGGAAGGAGCCCTGGATTTGAAGTTAAATTAATGGGAATTCTAGGTCTGTGCTTCAGTTTACCGTGATCTGTCAGTGGACTGCAGAATAAATCTTGAGTCTGTTTTCTTTTGTGTAAACTGAAGGGTCTGAAGTAGTTCAGATTTCCAATTTTCTAATCCCACAGAACTGCCCACTTGGGGAAAAAGTGATTTACGGCACAAGCAATTTAATATTTTTAACTGTGTGAATTTTTAGGTTAATTTGCATCTGGTAAAATTCACCTTTTCTGGTACACAATTACATGAGCTTTGGTAAAATGTTGAAGAGATATAGGAGAGTTCCACTGTCCCCCAAATTTTCCTTATGCCTCTTTGTAATCATCCTCTCTTCTCACCCACAGATCTTAGGGGGTTTTCCAGTTCTCATAGTTTGCCTTTTCCAGAGTGTCCTATGAGTAGACTCATACACTATGCTGATTAGTGTTTTGAGTCTGGTTTCTTTCATTTAGCATAGCAGTAGGTTTTTTTTTTTAAAGTAAAATTTCTAATTTAAACAATAATAGTGGTCAGTGAGGCCATTTTGAAAACAAAAGTTGCCTTGGGATAACAGCTGTTAACTTTTTAGTTAATTTTTTCAGTGTTTTTTCCCCTAGTGTACAGGTGATTCTGATTTTCCTTTTCTTTTCCCCATATACACACACAGCTGTAAATCCTAATCTCAGAATTGCAGACTTGGGTTTAGTAGTCAGTGTCACCCACCATTCCTTGAGGCAGTGTTCTGTGGACCTTTATTAAAGATTTTTCTGGGGGAACTGAAATTTCATCTTACAAGGTAATTGAAATCAGTGAAAAGCTGAAGATGTGACCTAAAATTAGGATCGGGAAAAAACCTTCTCTTTTTTTCTTCTCCGGGAAAAAAAACCCCGAAAACAAAACACACTAAATACATTTTGCATCTTGGTTTTTTTATTTTTAAACAAGTGGATCTGTGGTTGTTCAAAGAAATACAATCTTGATCTGTTTCTCTTTGCAGCTCTATACATTTATGGGGATTGGGAAGAATAGGAGATACGCTAAGTACATGATAGGGGATATAATTTTATATTAAAACTTAGGTTTATAGCGTTTTCTACATAGAGTGAGATGTCTTTGGGGTTATACTACTGGCAATTTAAGAAGCTTTTCCAAAAAAAAATTTAAGATAGAATTTATGTTTTATGATTCTTAGTGTATTTATAGAGTCGTGTAACCCTTATCACAGCCTTACTTTAGAACACTTCCATTACCTCCCCCCACGCCAAAACAAAAAAACCTTTGTGCCCATTTGGAGTCATTAAAATCTTTTTTTTTTTTTTTAAATGTTTTATTTATTTCTAGGAGAGAGAGAGAGACAGCGTGAGCAGGGGAGGGTCAGAGAGAGAGGGAGTCACAGACTGAAACAAGCTCCAGGCTCTGAGCTGGCAGTCAGCACAGAGCCCGACGCGGGGCTCGAACCCACGAACCGCGAGATCATGACCTAAGTGAAAGTCGGACGCTTAACCGACTAAGCCACCCAGGCGCCCCCATTAAAATCTTTTTTAACTGATTTATTATATAAATGAGCTTTGTAATTGCATTGCAACTTGAATAGCCATGGGCAGAATATCACTTAAATAGAAGTCGAAAGTAACCCCTCGATTCCTGGCTGATGTAAAGGAAAGTTTCCATGGTGTTCCAAGCAAATATGTAATCTCTAAGATGGCTGAATGAAATTTCAGGCCTTCTTTGTAAAAGATAGAATTACTTTCAGAGCTCTGTGATTTCTGCTTTTACTAATTGACTCCAAATTTCATTTTGTTTTTTAAGTTTTTTCAGTTTATTTTGAGAGAGGTGGGAAGGGGCAGAAAGAGAGGGAGAGAGAGAATCCCAAGCCGGCTCCCCCACTGTCAGCACTGAGCTTGATGCAGGGCCCAAACTCCAGAACCTCGAGATGTGTATGACCTTAGTAGAAACCAAGAGTTGTTCACTTAATGGACTGAGCCACCCAGGGGCTCCTTGACTATGAATTTCAAAGCACTACAATGTTTCCAAAATTTCCCACTACTTTACCTTAATATTGAAATGAAATTTGAGAGTAAGCTATGCAGTGGGTTTATTAGTATTAATAAATGCTATAAACCTTATAGAATTTCAGTAAAGGAGTTTTCTGAGAGTGTACCGATCTTTCAGAGTTAGTTTAGAATATTGATTTTTTTGTGCAGATTAGTAATTGGGGAAAAGGTGGTGGCTGCCTTTTTTTTTTTTTTTTTTTTAAAGTTCATTTATTTTTGCGTGAGAGGGAGAGAGCGCATCGTAAGCAAGCTCTGCACTGGCAGCACAGAGCCCAACTTGGGGCTCAATCTCACAAACTGAGATCATGACCTGAGCTGAAATCAAGAGTCACATGCTAACCCACTGAGCCACTCAGGCTCCCTGGTGGCTGATTAATATTAGGGAAACTGTGTTAAGTTAAAAACCTACATTTCCAGATATTTTAAAGTTAACTTTTTAGTTGTACATTTTTTAAATTAAATTTAATATGTGTACATGTGGGGTATCTACATAGACAGGAAATTCCAAAGACCGTCCTAGTTGTTTTAAATGTTTTAAAATGTATTTTTATTAAAATGTAAAAGAAAAGGAGTGCCTGGGTGGCTCAGTCGGTTAAGTGGCCGACTTCAGCTCAGGTCATAATCTCACAGCTCCTGAGTTCGAGCCCCACGTCAGGCTCTATGCTGACAGCTCAGAGCCTGGAGCCTGCTTCAGATTCTGTGTTTCCCTCTCTCTCTGCCCCTCCCCTGCTCTTTCTCTGTCCCTCTGTTTTTCAAAAATAAATAAATGTTAAAAAAATTTTTTAAAACGTAAAAGAACTAACTGAAAAGGCCACTTAGTTTTTAAAAGTTAAGCTTAAATACTATTTCTGTAAAGTTTTAATAAAAGCAGTATGTAGGGTGTCCAGGGACTCATTTGGTTAAGTGGCTGACTCTTGATTTCCACTCAGGTCATGATTTCCCTGTCTTGAGGACAGCCTAGAGTCAGTTTGGGATTCTTTCCCTCTCTCTGTTCCGTTCTCTCTGTTTCAGAAATAAACATGAAAAAAAAAAAAACAGCATGTCAATGTGAAAAATATGAAAACAAAGCAAAAAATTTTTTTTATCTACCTAGAGATAAATCATCACGGCCTTGGCTTTATGTATTAAGAGGAAACACTGTTTTCCATGTTTTCATGCACCTGTATGTTTTCTGTAACATTAGATGTTTGGATTCTGTTAAGTGATAATATACTATGAATGCCTGTTATTTGCTGGATAGTCTATGAAGCTTATGCTACATGTATTTTCTGATTATTTTTTTTTCTCAAAGGCTCCATGAGGTGTGTATTTTTATTCCCATTTTACATACTAGGAAACCGACAATAACATATAACTTTGTCCAAGAATACACTGTAGCTGAAAAGAGATTTAAGTTTAGGCCTTCTCACTTTCAGTGCCTAGTTTAGGATAGGATTCTAGGATCTTCAAAGGAAACTCAAGGTAGTGAGCTTATAATGTATTTTAATTAGGGCAAAAACTTGATGATAATTCAAGAAGTGAGTTTTTTTCTTTTTAACCACAGTGTTAGGGATGTAGCAAACAAGCTTTTTTCTTTTAATTCAAAAATTTTTTTGTTTTAGAGAGAGCTGCACGAATGAAGTGGGGGAGAGGGGCAGAAGGGGAGAGAGTATCCCAAGCAGGCTCCATGCTCAACTTGGAGCCTGACATGGAGTTTGATCCCATGACTCCAGGATCATGATCTGAGCCCAAACCAAGAGTTAGATATTCAACTAACTGAGCCACCCAGGTGGCCCATTTTTAAAAAATTTTATTAATTTTTTTTTTAAGTAATCTTTATACTTGTGGTTAGGCTCAAACTCCTGACCCTGAGATCAAGGATCACCATGCTTTTCTGAGCCAGCCAGGTGTCCCAAACGAACTTTTTTTTTTTTAAGTTTATTTTGAGAGAGAAAGCACATGGGTGGGGGAGGAGTGGGAGGGTGAAAGAGAATCCCAGGTAGGTTCCACACGGACAGTGTGGATGGAGCCTGATGCAGAGCTTGAACTCCTAAACTGTGAGATCATGACCTAAGCAGAAGTCAGAAACCATCCAGGTGCCCCCTCCCCCTGTTTTTAAAAAATGTATGTTTATTTTGAGAGAAAGAGCTCCAGTAGGGGTGGGGAGAGAATCCCAAGCAGGCTCCACGCTCCTAGTGCACAGCCCAATGTGGGGCTTGATCTCTCACGAACCTTGAGATCATGACCTGAGCCTAAATCAAGAGTTGGATGCTTAACCTACTGTGCCACCTAGGAACTGCCTTTTTTTTTTTTTTAAATTTTTTTTTTAATGTTTTATTTATTTCTAGGAGAGAGAGAGACAGCATGAGCAGGGGAGGGTCAGAGAGAGAGGGAGTCACAGATTGAAACAGGCTCCAGGCTCTGAGCCGACAGCACAGAGCCCGACGCGGGGCTCAAACCCACGAACCGTGAGATCATGACCTAAGCGAAAGTTGGACACTTAACCGACTAAGCCACCCGGCGCCCCAACCTTTTTTTTTTTTTTTTTTTTAATTAAATAATGGGAAGAGCATTATTTGTTCCATGAGTGACCCCAGTTCTTGTACTAGGTGGTTGTAAGATATTTTTCTTTTCTTGGGGCGCCTGGGTAGCTCAGTCGGTTAAGCGTCCAATGGCTCAGGTCATGATCTCATGGTTCGTGGGTTTGAGCCCCTCATCCGGCTCTGTGCTGACAGCTAGCTCAGAGCCTGGAGCTTGCTTCAGATTCTGTGTCTCCCTCTCTCTCTCTGACCCTGCTCTGCTCATGCTGTCTCTTTCTTCTCTAAGAAATAAATAAAACTAAAAAAAATTAATTTTTTTCTTTTATCTGCAGTATTAGGCAGTTAGATTACTTTTAACAATTTATCAGATGGTGTCTTCAGGTTTTGTTCATTTAGGTCTCATCCAGCTCCTAACAAAGCTATGGTTTATTGAGCATTCAGGCTGTCCATCAGACTGCAAAGCAACTTTTTATGAACTTCATTTAGTCTTCTCAGTCACAGTGAAGGGGAGATAATGTTAACAACTGAGGAAACTTAGACCAAGTTAATCTAAGTCCATAAAACTAATAGGCTGAGTCATGGTTCCTACTGGTCTTTCAGACTTCATTAAAATGTGACTTTTAAAAAAATATAATTTTATTACTTTGAAAAAAACCCTAAAATTTTAACATTAAAAAAACCCTCAGAATATACTGTGGATGCTAACTTCTGCGAGTTTGTTGTGCTACAGTACAGAACTCAGGAAATTAGGAAAACCATTAAATATTTATAAACATTCAGCATCAGGAGCTTTAAAAATCTTAACTGTAACAGCCCCTCAAAAAGCTACAGTCTGCATTTAAAAAACTATTTTCTCTACGAAGAACAATCTATAGCGTTTATACTGAAGCTGATACTGATCTTCACTTGAATTTGCATTCTTAGTAGAACTGTTAGCTGAGTACATACCCACTCTACACACATCATTACAGGCTAGCCGTTCTTCATCTTCCTTTTTTCCCCTCATCATCTTTATTGTCTTCCTTCTTTCTTTGAGCCTGTTGGCCTGCCAGAGCCAGGCTTTTCTGCCTCAAAATATGATTTTTTTCAAGTACAAATACATAGTTTAAGAAACTATTGTTACATACTGCTACTAACAAGGTGTTAATACAGTGGGAGTTGAAAACTAATTGGGAGGATTCCTGGATAAATGGTTTTTTAAAAAATTAAAAAAAAATTGGGGCGCCTGGGTGCCTTAGTCGGTTAAGCGTCCGACTTTCGCTTAGGTCATGATCTCACGGTTCGTGGGTTCGAGCCCCGCGTCGGGCTCTGTGCTGACTGCCAGCTCAGAGCCTGGAGCTTGTTTCAGTCTGTGACTCCCTCTCTCTCTCTGACTCTCACCTGCTCACGCTCTCTCTCTCTCTCTCTCTCTCCTAGAAATAAAAATAAAAACTTTATTAAAAAATTAAAAAATATTTTTAATGTTTTTAATTTATTTTTGAGAGTCAGAGAGACAGCGTGAGCAGGAGAGGGTCAGAGAGAGAGAGTGAGATACAGAATCTGAAGACAGGCTTCAGGCTCTGAGCTAGCTGTCAGCACAGAGCCCAACGCAGGACTTGGCTTGAACCCACGAACCTTGAGATTGTGACCTGAGCCGAAGTTGGACGCTTAACCGACTGAGCCACCTAGGCGCCCCTGGAGAAGTGATTTGATCAGTGCTTTCATATTACAAAAATCTCCTCAACATGATAGTCATTAGCCACAGAGCTGAAGTATGTTATTGTGAATTGAGATGTGTTTTAATTGTAAAAGCTATATTGGATTTCAGAGGGTAAAAAAAAATAATGTAAGACATCATAATTTTAAAATCTTGGTTACATGTTAAAATAGTAGCTTGGATATGTTGGGTTAAATTGAAGTTAATCTTAGCTGTTTTCTTTAAAACTAATTTTGGTATGGTTACGAGAAACTTTAAAACTAGATCTTTGCCTCTCAATATAATTTATGCTAGACAGTTATGATTTAAATATACTGTCCTCTGTTGGTTTTACAGAACTCCTTGTATGAAGTATTTTTGGGAAATAGTTGAAATGCTTCCTATATGCATATAAGAGTATGGTTTTGTATTATGTGTATCCACTTGTGTAAATGAATTTTTCTTAGGAGTTTCTTCACATTTTTTCTCTAACGTTATTGTATCTAATATAGCTCACATAAAATGTGTTAATGGATTAATTGGTAAGGCTTCTGGTCAGTAGTAGGCTATTAGTATTAAATTTTGGGGGTCAGGTGTTACACATGGATTTTCATTTGTGTTTGGGTGGGTACCCCTGTCTTTTGTGTTGTTCAGGGGTCAACTGTGCATGAAACTTACTATGCAGATTTTCATATGATGTGGCTTAAAATTTTCTTATGACGTGGCACCTCTGGTTAATTCTCCACATAGTGTTGAATATTAAAAGGGTTTAGAATATTATTTGGCAGATGTTTAGCTAATAGTAAGGGACTTTTGATAGAAAGCCCTGTTAAGTTTTCTAGTACCAAGTCTTAATAAATGCCTTGAGCAAAACAAAATGAAGCAATACAAAGGGTTGCTTTGTTGATCTGAATGCATATATTTAAATGTACAATTCTTTTAGCTTGTCTTTATATTAAAAGATGCTGAAAGTCGTGGCAATATTTGACCAACATTACATCTCAGTTAATTATCAGTTGTTTTAACTTGTCTCCTTTACTCTAAGCCCCAGCATTTTTGGGAGAATGAGTAGTGGTCTCCCCTCAGAGATAACTTACGAAGTTTGTAGTTCTTGTTGGCAGAGGAACATGCATTCCTTGTGATCTCTTCAGGTCAAGAATCTCATAGGCTTCTATATCTCCATCTTTCTTAACACTACCTAATTAATCATATTAAAACTTCTCTTTCATTCTTGTTTTGTAACGTTTTTGCTTTTATAGTTTTTCAGGTGTTAGGATATTTTCAAGCCTTAAATCTTCCAGTGATTTGATAATGTGTTATTTAGTACATAGGAGGCCTTCCGTATCTGTTTGTTGAATGAACAAGTGAATGAACCATTCTTGGCATCGAGACATTCTTTAATTTGTTTTTAAACTTAGGCAATATAATAACATATACAAAAAATTGACTTTATCCTTTTTGATTTTAATTCATTCGACTTAAAATTTGGGTGGGGGCACCTGGTTATCATAGAAGAGCATGTGACTCTTGATATCAGGGTCTTGAGTTAAAGCCCCATGTTGGCTGTAGAGATTATTTAAATATTAAATATTTTTAAGGATTATATATTGATCCTTGTTGAGTTCTGATGTCACAGAATTTTATGGATACTCAGAACTATAGGGAACTTCAGGTCTTTGCAACGGGGAAAGTCACGATACTTTTGGGTGGCCATGTGGAACCACTAAGTAATTCCGTTTCAAGGAGAACTGTTGGGTATTATAAATTTCTGAAATTAACAATCCAAGAACATTGTGGTGTGCAAGCATTAGTAGGTATTTATGCATCCTGAGGGAAATCCTCATATCATCTTTGTCTTTTTTTTTTTTTTTTTTTATTCAGAACACTTAGGTGTTCAATACTAGTGAATGTTGGAGGTTTATCTGGAATAATTTTTTTCCTAGATGAAATTTACTCCATAATGCAATAATTTTTCTAATGTATAATGTAATTAGTAAGTTTCTGGACTTTATCTGTAGAACATATGTCCTTTGATTTGAAATGATTTCTATTTGTAGTTTTATGTAGAGCTTCAAAAAAATTCTTCTGTTTAATTTTTTTTTAATGTTTATTTTTGAGAGAGAGCGTGCAAGTCGGGGAGGGGCAGAGAGAGAGAGGGAGACAATCTGAATCAGGCACCAGGCTCTGAGCTGTCAGCAGGGAGCCCCATGTGGGTCTTGAACCCACGAAATCGGAGATCATGACCTGAGCTGAAGTCGATGCTTAACCAACTGAGCCACCCAGGAGCCCCTTCAAAAACAAAATAATGTTTGAAGTTAAGAAATTTGATTGCATTATCAGTCTTGAATGGTTGTGCTTGATACTGAAATCAAATTACATTTTAAATCCTTTAAGTGTTGTAAGCATCAAACTAGTTAATTTAGAATGCAGAATTGAGATCCCTAGAACTGGAAAAATTAACAAGATATATAAATGTGTTGTATGGAAAAAAGTGCTTGTTGACAGTGTTTTAGGATATATTGCAATTCTTTAAAGAATGTTTATGTATACATATGCATATGTATAATTTTACACCTTTGCATTAAGTACTAATGAACTTGCTTTGTTGTAAGTTTTTTCCTTGCTCTCCTTTGCTGCTTGTTCTCTCATTCTCTCTCTCTCTATATATATATGTCATGCTAGATTTTTGTCTATACTCCTATAATGGTGCATAGATAAATATTCATTAAATATTCAAACACATACAGGTTTTTTTGTTTTTGTTTTAAGCATTGCTCTATGTAAGAATGATAATCTGTATTTTGGCTGTTTTCACTTGGAATGTAATTTATTTTTAAATGGTCATATAATGTTCCATGGCAAGAATTATGAAATCTAGCCATTCCCCAGTTAATAGGCACTCACTTTGCTCTCAGATTTTTGCTACTCCACATATGTTTCCATTGGAAAAGTTTCAAAGAATGGGGTAGCTTGGTGGAAGGGAGCTTTCTTTTTTTAAGTTTAATAAATGTTAACATTACTTTCCACAGGGCTTGACCCTTTGTATTTCCTTTATCAATAAATGTAAATGCTTTTCTTTACATCCTTGCCAGAAAATTGGTTCTGTAATCTTTAATTTTGGCCAGTCTGTTGGACCTAAAGGATTATCATATTGGAACTTTGATTTGCAGATACCTACGTGAAGATTTTAATGTTTCGTTGGCCATTTGGGTTTGCTTTTCTGTAAATTGTTTGCTCTTTACCCATTTTCCTATTGGGTGTCTTTTGTCACCTTTTGAGATCTCTCAAGATTCATTTATTTTAAAAATGAGTGCCCCCTTCTCCTTTAATTCTTACTGATTCTTTGGTGTCTCTGGTTATAGAGAAGTTTTATTTTTTACATACCGAACTATTTTTTCCTTAACAGGGCTCCAGAGTTTCTAGTCCTGGCTAAATACAGCCTGTGTCATGTTTATATATATAATTTCTTACACTTTTTGTGGTGTTTTTATTCTTTTAATTATAAGACGTGTTTATTTATAGGCAAATGTGCTAGTACCATGTGTTAGAGAATCATCTGTTGTTTCAAAGGTTTTTTTTTTTGTTTTGTTTCTGCATGTATCGGAATTAGGAGGAGGATGTCTAGCATCCAGGAGAGCTGGTCTCATTCAGGGTTGATAGAACATCCTGAGAATTGCTACAGAAAGTCTCTGGAGTGCTCTAGGAAGATCATAAAGAGTCCTTGAAGGAGGATGCTGTGACATGTTTTGTGGCAAAAATGCAACCAGTTAGGAGTCTTACTATCCTTATCTTAAGTTTTACCAATCATGTAGTAAGTAGTGGATCTGAGACCCAACCTTAACAGTGAAAGCATTGAGGGTACCTGGCTGGCTCAGTTGGAAGAGCATAGGACTCTTGGTCTCAAGGTCATGAGTTCAAGTCCCCTGTTGGGTGTAGTGATTACTTAGAAATAAAAAAACTTAAAAAACAAGTCCCAAACAGTAGAACTACTACACTTTAGTCTCTTTAGCCAGATGCCCTCCCACCCCACCCCTTTAATGAGGTCTTTTTATATCTGTTACCTGAATATACAGTCTGGAAACAAAATGTTTAATTGTGAATTATCTATATTACTTAACATAAAAGCACCAGGAGGAAGGTTTTTTTTTTTTTTTTTAAGGGAGAGGAGTAGCTTTAAGTACTCCAGGCACACCTTTGAGGGCCTAGAAATCCCTTGATTTAAGAAGCTTTGATTCCTTCAGCTTACAAATTGACTCCTAAACAATTTACATAGGCAGTGATGATGACCTGTATCTGGGAGCCTGTATCTAAGTCAGTTTGTGAATCTTAGAGAGTTTCTTACCTGAATTCTGTAACACAAAAGCGTTATTTTCTCTAATTCTTCCAAGGTAGTGCATAGATTGTACCCTTCTAGATGCATGGAAGAGAAGATCACACATGATAAGACTTAGTGAATGGATTGTATTCTCTTAATATCCTTGTTGAGAAATACTGTGTGATATATTCATTAGCCTTATTTTTACCCTTGCAAAATGGATCATAACATGTCAAGTGCAGAGCAAGACAAGAGATGATTTTGATTGTTGACATGTTGAGGTATGAGAGTGAGCCAGTGGCAAAGATAACTGTACAGTTGAAATCCAGAAAATAGCTTACTTTTCTCTACACAGATTTGTGAAGTTAGTGAAAGACCTGTACAATTTCATTGTATCTAAAGTGGCATCAGTTCTAATTGGCACTATGAAATATTGCCAGTTAATCTGAGTGGATGTTGATGCTTATTGAAAGGTTATTTATTTATTAAAGTTTATTTTGAGAGAGAGGGGAGAAGCAGAGAGAGAATTCCAAGCAGGCTCTGTGCGTGGCTTAAACTCATGAAGTGTGAGATCATGACCTGACCCGAAATCAAGAGTTGAACACTTAACTGACTGAGCCACCCAGGCGCCCCTTTAATAAGTTTTAAAAATTTTATTGTTTAAGTAATTTCTATACTCTATGTGGAGCTCGAACTTACAACCCCAAAAGAGTTGCATACTCAAGACTGAGCTGGCCAGTGGCCCCTGAAAGGTATCTTTAAACACTTGGATGCGTAAAATGGAAGGTACAAGCAAGTGTCTTCACATTCAGGTGATTGTGTCTCTACTTACAGTATATTCCTCAGTGCCAAGGAGAGCTTTGGTGTTGCAGGCATACTTTAAAAGAGCTCTCCTCTATTATCTCAGGGATTTTCTTGAAAGAGTTTTCATCCACTCTGCAAGTTTTGGTGCTGGTGTTTTCTTGATTGTATCAGAAGGTGTCAACAGAACTAAGTACCTTCTGGTAAGAAACCTTAATCCTTGCCTTCATTGGTTTGCTGAATGAAATGCCAAGAGGTTGCAGTCAGGTGCCACAGAAAATTGCAAGCAAACCAAGTTGGAGTGTTTCAGTGATTTATATCCTGCCATGTGGCTGTCTGCTATTCTCTTACGATGCCATCAATTTAAAAATGTATCCTGATATTACTTTTTTATGTTTATTTTTGAGAGAGAGAGCACGAGTTGGGGAGGGGCAGAGACAGAGAGGGAGACACAGAATCTGAACACTCCAGCCTCTGAGCTGTCAGCACAGAGCCCGACATGGGTCTCAAACTTGAGAATGGTGAGATCATGACCTGAGTTGAAGTTAGACGATCAATCGACTGAGCTACCCAGTCACCCTCAAATGTATTCTGATTTCAGAGAGATTAAATTGTTAGAAGTGATAAGCTGGGACGATAGACTGGGGCCAGACAATGAATCAGTAAATAAGTGATTGATCAAAGGATAACAGGTGACAAATCAAATCCAGGTGGTAGTTTTGGGGGGAGGAGGAGGTGGCAGGGGAAGACCTGATGTGAATTTTACATAAATTATTCTGTCAGTTTTTCCATTCTCATGGGTTATGTTTTCCTAATCCTATTTATTTATAGCAGTGACTTTTACTGATGTAGCTGGGGACAATGGAAAGTTAGCACAGTTAGATGAAACACAGGGTCTAAGAAACTGAGCCAAGTGCCTTTAATATGTAACTTTTTTATCCACTTAAGTTTTAGAAATACAGTATTTTGTTACAAATTTGCTTGTAATGAAGCCATCAGCTGTGATGTTTTAACACATTGGAAAAGGCATCCAGAAAGGTAGGGTTTTAAAAATTTTTTAATTGGGGAGAGTGCAAGCAGGGTAGGGGCAGAGACAGGGACGACAGGATCCGAAGTGGGCTCTGCGCTGACAGCAACAAGCCTGATGTGGAGCTAGAACTCATGAACTGCAAGATCATAACCTGAGCTGAGGTTAGACACTCAACCGACTGAGACACCCAGGTGCTCCCAGAAATACAGTTTTTGGACTTCGGACTGTTGTGGCCAATAGAAAAATAAAATTTTAAAATCTCATGCAAGTGATCCTGAGAAAGACCTCTTAGCCTCTCCCAGACGCCTGTGCTTTCTGTCAAAGTAAATACAAATAAAATGCTTGGTTATGTTTGAAGGAGGCACTGATAGGAGCTTGAGAACTTTTTACCTTTTGCCTAGGAGAGTAATTGTACACTAGAGATTTGATGGATCTCTTGTCGATCCTCAAGATCTGCTTGTCAAGTCTCAAGAAACCTGCCCTGCATTTAGGAATTGTATTGTTTCTTCTTGACCTTTCTTGGCTCAGCCTACTGGCATTCCGTAAACTCTTGTAACAACAATTTTGAAGTTAAAGAGTTGCAGCTTTTGGGTATAAATCTTAGGTTTTTGGGTCTAGGCTTCCACTCTCAAACCTTAAACTTTATATGGAGGATTCAAGCTGTCTGGCTTCTGGGTAGTTTGCTAAATATTAAGGTTTTTAAATTTGTTTTCCCCTTGATAAGGAATGTAAATTGTGGTATAATGAGTTACAATTATAGGTGGTTATTAGTGGGTTTTTAAGAAATCTCAAGAAATGGGTAAATTTGAAATGATACTTTGCAAAGAATGCTTGTTTGCAAAGGGGTATATGCATTTCTATAGATTTGTAAGCCACAGCTCAAGGGAGGCCCTTGTTAAATTGATCAGTGTTTTAGACCCTGAAAAAAATTTTTTTAAACATTTATTTATTTTTGAGAGACAGAGGCAGATCATGAGCAGAGGAGGAGCAGAGAGAGAGGGACACACGGAATTGGAAGCAGGCTCCAGGCTCTGAGCTGTCAGCACAGAGCCCGACGTGGGGCTCGAACCCATGAACTGTGAGATCATGACCTGAGCCAAAGTCGGACACTCAACCGAGTGAGCCACCCAGGCGCCCTTGAAATTTTGTTTTAATGCAAGCCTGTTCTGAGTAAGATCTTAGCTTGCTTATTGAGGTTTTCTTTCTGGGACTTGGCCTTAAATGAGTTTTTTAGGAAAGGTGCCTTTTCAAACTGGTATTGCTATCAACCTTTTGGAGTTTACAGATTAGGAAAAGCACTTTATCATGTGATTGATAATGAATTAATGAGGTGGATTCCAGATAGAAGATTAGTTAAAAAGACTTTTTTAAATGTTTATTTTTGAGAGAGAGACTGAGACTGAGCATCAGTAGGGGAGGGGCAGAAAGGGGGACAGAATCTGAAGCAGGCTCTAGGCTCTCAGCCTTCAGCACAGAGTCTGACGGGGGGCTTGAACCCATGAATTGAGATTATGACCGATGCTCAACCAACTGAGCCACCCCGGAGCCCCTAGAAGATGAGTTTTTAAATTCAGCGTTTATAGCCTTCTGTGGAGTGAATTTTGCAGTTGTGTTGGTGTGTGTGTGGTTTCAGCTTCCCTTTCACAAAAATGAAGGATCTGGGACTATAAAAGAAAAATACTTTTTTTTTTTTTTTAAGTAAGTAAGTAAGCTTTGTGCCCAATGTGGGGCTTGAACTCAAGATCCAGGCATGCTCTAATGACTGAGCCAGTTAGGTGCCCCAGCAGAAATTTTATCTTCAGAATTACTAGGTAACTTTTCCACAGACAGGGTTCCTGATTCATTTGTTCCGATGTTTGACTATTTATAATCTCGTTCTTCCAATTCCTGAATTAATTCATACCATGTTTTTTTGTTTGTTTAATCAGTAAGATTCCCTCTCCCCCCCCAATGACTGCCTTCATCAAATTGAAAACTTTTTCAGCTGTAGTGTTTTCTACCTTTTTAGGTCGATAATTCTGCACCTTGTTCTTTCCATAGGCAGTTAAAGCTCTCTCCTCAAAATTGATAAATACATTTTTCAAGTGTTAAAAAAATGAGGTTGCTGTTCATATTATAAGGGAGTATCTGCAAGATAAAAAGTAGGAGAAAAGGAAGGTTTATAGGAATTAGAGTAAACATAAGATTTAAAAATTTAAAAAAGTTTTTTTTTTATTTAATGTTTATTTTTGAGGGCGGGGGAGATTGCGCGCACAAGCAGGGGAGGGGCAGAGAGAGGGATACACAGAATCCCAGGCAGGCTCCAGGCTCTAAGCTGTCAGCATAGAGCCGGGTGCGGGATTCGAACCCACTAGCCTTCGAGCTGTAAGATCATGATCTGAGCTGAAGTTGGCCGCTCAACCGAGTGAGCCACCCAGGTGCCTCAGTAAACATAGGATTTTAGAGGGTTTGTATATTATTGGAAGTACAGCTTTTTCTTTGATTATTCCTTCATGTAGTTTATACCCACGAACCCTTGCTTATTAGCTTGTTCAGCCTTTAGCTCACTTGACACAAATTGGGAATTTAACTCTGCTGTGTTTCATCCTCTTCCACTCTTTTTATGTGATGATTGTTTACTTGTTTTAGCTTTTAGGTATTGTGAACTTGTCAGACTTTCTGTTAGTGGCTTTTGGGTTTTATTTATTTGGTTAGAAAGGCCTTCCTTATTGTGAAGTAACTTGTAATTTCTCTTGGATCTTTATTTAAGAAACTTTGAGTCTTTCATCCGTTAATTACATTTTTGGTGAAAACATCTATTTTCAGGGTGCCTGGGTGGCTCAGTCGGTTAAGCGTCCGACTTCGGCTCAGGTCAGATCTCACAGTTCGTGGGTTCAAGCCCTGCACCAGGCTTTGAGCCTGGAGCCTGTTGGAATTCTGTGTCTCCCTCTTTCTCTGCCCCTCCCTCACTCATGCTCTCTCTCTCTCTGTCTCAAAAATAAATAAACATCCATTTTCATTTTTTTTCCCCACTAATTATCCAGGTGTCCAGTACCATTTAAAAACAAGCCATTCCTCCCCTCGTTTGAAGTTTCCTCAGTGGCTTAGACCTGATTTTGGAATCTTTCTTTAAAATGAGTTTTTTTTGGTCTTGATTATTGTGGCTTTAAAATAAGTTTTAATATTTGGTAGATGTTGGGCTGCCTGGCTGGCTCAGTCCAAAGAGCATTTGACTCTTGATTTTGGTGTTATGAGTTCGAGCCCCATATTGGGTGTAGTGATTACTTAAAATATTTCATAGGGATAGTGTGTTATCTTCCTATTCCTCAAGTTTTCTTTTTGAGTGTTTTCTTGTTTGTTTATTTATTTATTTGAACAGACTTCGGTGTGATTTTATTTAGATTAACCCCTTTTCCCCCAGTGGAATTATCACTCTTAATATTTTAGTGGGGTCTTACAATGGAGGCATATTGAAATTTTTACAACATCAAAATATATCAAAGAATGTGATATGATTTACATTTTCCTGAGTATTCTAGTTACAGTCATTAGTTGAATTTTAAATTTCTATATATAAGTCTTCTATATTTTTTTTTGTTTTAATTGTGGAGGGCATGCTTAAGATTTTATTTTTCATTGCTGCTGCTTTTCATTTTTTGTCTTTTATTTTCCAGCTGCTTTTTGCTTTCTTTAATGCTTGTATCGTTGACATTGAAAGAAAAATTTATTTTAGGTTACATTGCTTTTGAAAAGTCACATCCTCAAAAAGTTATATAGCTCAGGGATTCTTGATGTTCATCGTGTCCTTTATCTCAATTTTATACATAGTTCTTAGTATTCTGGGGTTTTTACTATGTAATGTTCTATTTGTTATTTTGTTGGGGATAGCATTTTAAAGATACATATTTAAAATTTTTTTAAGTTTCTTTATTTTGAGAGAGCAAGAGCAGGGGAAGGGCAGAGAGAATCTCTCCGTGCTGACAGTGCTCTGAAGTAGGCCTAGAAGTCACGAACTGTGAGATCATGACCTGAGCGAAATCAAGAGTTGGATGCTTAAGTGTCTGAGCCACCAAAGGGCCCCAAATTGTTTTAAGTTTATTTATTTTGGGAGGACAGAAGGGCAGAGAGAGAAGAATCACAAACAGGCTTCGTGCTTTCAGTGCAGAGCCTGATGCTTATAACGCAGGATTCAAACTCACGAACCCATGAGATCATGACCCGAGCTGAAATCAAGAGTTAGTTGCTTAACCAACTGAGCTGCCCAGGCACCCCTAGAGATATTTCAGCACGTTTTAGATGTGGTATACTGCCTTGTCGCTTATTGATATTTTAAATTATAGTTAATAGTTTCGCATGTAATCATATAAAGGTGAGTCTTCGTGTTTGCGTATCTATGGGAAGAAGAGAAATCTACAAGGTTTTTTTCTGAGAAATATGGGTTCTGGGCCACATAAATGGTGAATAGGAAGAGAGAAAAAATCCCTAGCAGTTGGATTAGAATTACAAGGTGGACAGAAGTTGTGAAACTTCTGTCATAAAGCCCTCTCTTGCCTTATGCAGACAAATGTGACCTTTTTAATATAGTGTCCCCTGACTCCCAAGATTTTGGCAAAGACACAACCCTGCCATTTTGGGTCTTGAGTGTATAGTGATCTAACGTCATCTTTCTGGTGACTTTGAATGTACAGAAATATTTTGAGGAGTGTTGACTGAGTCCTGCATTAAATGGACAAAGTTTCATATAGAACTGGCCATTAGGGGTACCTTATCCATAGAATCTAGTTTGGGGATTAGATCATGTTTCCTAACTGTTCATCAGAGCCCAAGAACGTTTTAAGAACTCGGTTTCAAAAAATTTTTTATGTTTATTTATTTATTTTGAGAGAAAGAGAGCGAGCAGGGGAGGGGCAGAAAGGGAGAGAGAGAGAATCCCAAGCAGGCTCCCCTCCAGACTCCGGGCTCAGTTTCAGACTTGGAGATAAATAACCCGATCCTATTAGTGACCTGTACTGATAATCTGGAGTAGAATGTAACTGACTGTGCCACCCAGGTGCCTCCTGGTGGTCCAATTCTTAATCTGTTTAATCTCATGCCTGAAGCGTGTTAGTAATTAGAATAGGTGTTTAGAGTTGTATTTTTTTCTTAAAGCTTATGGAAAATGTGCATCCAAACAAAGTTGATGTTGGTGTGGAAGTAAAGTGGTGATGGGATTGGAAAAAGATGAATAAATATAATTGACTTTTATTTTTATTTAAAAATATTTTGTTTAATGTTTTATTTCTGAGAGAGGGGCAGTGTGAGCAGGGGAGGGTCAGAGAGAGAGGGAGACACAGAATCTGAAGCAGGCTCCAGGCTCTGAGCTAGCTGTCAGCACAGAGCCTGATGTGGGGCTTGAACCCATGTACTGTGAGATCATGACCTGAGTCGAAGTCGATGCTCAACCGACTGAGCCACCTAGGCGCCGCAGTATTGACTTTAAGATAGGATGAGAAAAGAGTTTTATTGTAATGAAGGGTAGAATTTCCCCAGTGGCTTGAAGCTCTTATTTGAACGAATTCAATGTGTAAATTATACAGAAATCATAAAGATTACTTAATGAAACATTCTAGGCTTTGAAAATGGTTTGTGAAGGGCTAGAAAACTAGTGAAAGTTGAAAATCCGACTCATTTCTGATGGCAAGATGTTTTACTGTCCTATTCGTGAACTTGGAAATTTTCAGTTTCTGAAGTCGTTACAGATATTACAGGTATTAATAAAGAGGTGATTTGTTGATGACGAAACTGTGAAATAGTGACCAAAATGATTGCTGAAAGTGGATGTGTGGCTGAACCTATGAGAAATAGACTGGCTAGACTGTCATAGAATGGTCAGATAATCAGAAATGGAATGATAACTCTTAATTTTTAGCCTTGGGGAAGAAAAGAATAAAAAATATCTCCAAAATTGCATGGCTGGAGCTGCTGTAATGTTCTTAAAAGGAATGTATTCCAAGTTTTAGGCCTCAGATGACGATATTTGCATTGAAATGTCTCAGAGTACACAAGTAAAGCAGGTATTAGACATTTGAAGCTGGAGTGAGATCAGGGCCAAATGCAAAATCATACAATTAATTGAGTAGCAAACGCGAGAGGAATGCACTGATCTTAGATTTATTGGTTACCTACATTCTGTGATTGGTGAGTCTGCATTATTAAAATGTTTTTGTATTGAAGCACTACTGTTACTCTCTCCTTTTCAAGAATTTGTATCATTCAAAAATTTTCTGTAGTACTGATCTGCTTTTCAGTTTTTCGACTGTCAGTTTGTTTTGGTTTGCTAACTTGCTTGGAATTATGTGTGATAATAGAGTAAGCATTCGGTATTACTAATTGTTGGTTTTTTAAATTACTGACATTTCCTCTTACGTCTGTTTTGTAAATTTCTAAAAATTTTTTGGAAAGTTTTCTCTTTATTGTCTTTATTCTTGTCCGTTTATGCTTTAAAATTCCTTTAGTATTATTTACTGGACTTTGGGAGAAAGATGAGGTCATCTGGATGTGGTAATTTCTGCCTTGTTTTAACCAGGTACTGCAAGTGTTTTCTTTATTTAGCTAGGTTTTAGTGGACATTATGGAATCTAGTGTGATAAAAATGTTTCAGAAAATTATTTACATAATATCTTGTGGTTCAAAGTATGCGTGTAAGCATGTTACTAAGGTTGAGAACTTTGCAGTTTTGTGTGACAGTAATATAAAGTATCATTTAATGTCAGTTGTAATCCTACAAGTGCCAAGGACTGCTTTCCCAAGGGAGGAAGTATTTGAACCATTATCCTACACCTAAGTCCTTTGCTCTCTTGAATGTTCTCTGATAGTTTCTTTCAGTTGCATCAATCAGATGGAGATAGATTTAAGATATTAAACTAGAAAATGACTAGTGATTTTTATTGAGAATCTTTATACTCATTCCAAAATGGTTTTGCGGCAATGTATTTACCGTAGCCCAATTTTTTTTTAAGGGAGATGGGAAGTTGGTAGGAAAAATGAGATTAAATTAATGGGAGGTTGCTCTTCAGAATGAAGTCATGCTTTTTCCTAACAGTGGATTATAATTTAATATTTATAATGTTTATAATTTCACCAAGTACTGTGGTGAATAGTAAATGTTTTAAATTCTTATAATTCCATGAAGAATGATGCATAATGAACCATTAGGTTAAATTTATGCTTAAGAATGGGTAGGTGCTACTGCTAGGAATTTACCTAAGGGATACAATAGTGCTGATGCATAGGGGCACATGTACCCCGGTGTTCATAGCAGCACTTTCAACAATAACGAAATCATGGAAAGAGCCTAAATGTCCATCAACCGACGAATGGGTCAAGAAGATGTGGTTTATATACACAATGGAATACTACATGACAATGAGAAAGAGTGAAATCTGGCCATTTGTGGCAACATGGATGGAGCTCGAGGGTGTTATGCTTAGTAAAGTCAGGCAGAGAAGGACAGATACCATATGTTTTCACTCATGGAACAGGAGAAACTTAACAGAGGACCATGGTGGAGGGGAAGGGGAAAAATTAGTTCAGGAGAGGGAGGCAGGCAAACCATAAGAGACTCTTAAATATGGAGAACAAACTGAGGGTTGATGGGGGTGGGGGAGAGGGGAAAAGGGGTGATGGGCATGAAGGAGGGCACTTGTTGGGATGAGCACTGGATATTATATGGAAACCAACTTGACAATAAACTCTAAAAGAAAAAAAAGGGAAAAAAATGGGTAAGTGCTAGATCCTGGATTATGAACCCTGGCAGCCTGATTCTAGAGCCTGAACTCTTGCTAAAGATGCTAATTCCAGGGTAAGTGGCACTATATAAAAACAGATTCGGATAGGTTAAGTAACTTCTGACATTATGTAATTCATAAATGATGGAGATGGAAATCAGACACATCTGTCTAATTCTGAGCTCTGTGTTCTTTTTGGTACTCCACGTATTTATGTCTGATATAGGCTTTTAAAGTTACTGTAATTTAAAAAATGTTTTATCTTTATTACTTTTGAGAGAGAGAGGAAGCTTGAATGGGTGAGGGGCAGAGGGAGGGAGACAGGATCCGAAGCCGGGCTGACAGGAGAGTGTCTGAAGTGTGAGGCTCAAACTCATGAACTGTGAGACCTGAGCTGAAGTCCAGACATTTAACTGACTGAGCTACCCAGGTACCTCAGTCTAATTTTTTAAAGAGCATTTGATACCCAAAATGGAGATTGAACTCATGACCCTGAAATCAAGAGTTCCATGCTCTACTGACAAAGCCACTGAGGCACCTCAGTATAACGTTTAATTGAATATTGGTATGCTTTTGGTAATGTTTTTGTTTTTTGCAGGGATTTATCAAAGATGTTCATGAAGACTCCCTCACAGTTGTTTTTGAGAACAAGTAAGTTATTTTGTTTTTAACCGATACAGATCGTAATTTTAATGATTGGTTGTGCCAAATTGGTATTTGCTTTTGGGTAGTATTCCTGTTGCCAGTGAAAGTGATTTTGCTTTTGGTTGGGGAATCTTTGGTGGTTTGATCATTCTTACCAGTTGAAGTAATTCTAGTTTTTGATGACTCTTCACCGTTTTTCTGCCCACAATGCACTTGTCACTTTTTCCTTTGCCAAAACATAGGTGAGCATGTATCAGTAAATATTTTTTGTAAAAATAGGTGGCGCAAATGGGATTATGCTATGCTTAATTCTTAAAATCCCAGTATGTTGAAATGATGTTGTAGAAGGTCTTTCAAATGGCTACTGGTAGTCAGAGTAAGTGGGCTTACTTACTCTGGGCTGCCTTTAATTTAAGCTGGATATTAATAAGGGGGTAATACCAGTTTTATAACTGTTGTAAGATTTAGGAAGAGTTATAAAGGAGTATTGTGTAATTGAAGGTCAGAAAAGAAATCTTTAACTTTCACTTTTAAGCTCCTTCTGTAAAAGCCTTAAAAGGTATCTGCTCAGCAGCTGTTTGATACAGAAACAAATATTGGGATGATTCCTGCAGCTGCCATTTAGACAGTAATGGTGAAAAGAAAGCACTCAAAAATCTTCCTCATCTCCTGATGTTTTGCACAGCATCTGCAGTTGGAAGCTATAGGAATTCATGTGCTGATGTACCTCCCAGGCATATGAATGACCTATTAGAACTTAGAGTTGGAAAGAATTTTTTACTTTATCAGCACTAAAAAAAGTCTGTTATGCAACAGCTAAATTTTTTTAAATGTTTATTTTGAGAAAGAGCACATGTGCCTGCAAGTGTGTGTGTGTGTGTGTGTGTGTGTGTGTGTGTGTGTGTGTGTAGCCAGAATCCCAAGTAGGCTCCACTCCCTCAGCACGGGCCTCCATCTCATGAACTGTGAGATCATGACCTGAGCAGAAATCAAGATTCGGATACTCAACGGATTGAGCCACCCAGGTGCCCCTAAATTTGTTATAATACAATCCTATTTGCTACAAAGATTGAAAGTAAACTTTTTCCAGGTTTTATTTATTTATTTTTTTATTTTTTAAATGTTTTTATTTATTTCTAGGAGAGAGAGAGACAGCATGAGCAGGGGAGGGTCAGAGAGAGAGGGAGTCACAGACTGAAACAGGCTCCAGGCTCTGAGCTGGCGGTCAGCACAGAGCCTGACGCGGGGCTCGAACCCACGAACCGCGAGATCATGACCCAAGCGAAAGTCGGACGCTTAACCGACTAAGCCACCCAGGCGCCCCACTTTTTCCAGGTTTTAATACAGGTGTATGAATTCATTGCAGAAAGCATTAATTCTGTATAAGAAAGTTAAAAATTTTTCATAAATCAGCTGTGCAAAATAATTGAGTTGTCTGTGTTTCTGTGAATGTGTACACTAAAATATTACACAGTTAATATTTTATAATTTCTGAAATTCTGTTCCTTTGATAGGTCATATACTTGTAAAATTGAGAGAAGTTGATTGCACTGCCGTTTATTGGCAGCAGTGTGGATGTGATGTTGTTTTAGTCTAAGTTATAACTATGATCTTAACCTACTTCATTTTCAGGATAATGTGTGTATTACCTTAAGATGAGTAATTTGGATGGTGATATATAAGTATTATTAATGTTAATTTATAAACTTCAACAGTCTTGTAAAATCTGTTTTACTTCAACAAACTAATTACTTGGAAAAATATATGAATGAAGCTTGTTTTTCATTAGAGAAAGCTAAATGGTTAATTTGAAAAATATATACCATGAAGCATATAGACTGTATAGCTTCCATATAGGGGCTTTTAGGATAATCTATTTTAAAATTGTTAATTACTTTTCTGATCCTTCAGCTGGCAGCCCGAACGCCAGGTTCCATTTAATGAAGTTAGATTACCACCACCACCTGATATAAAAAAAGAAATTAGTGAAGGAGATGAAGTGGAGGTACGTATTTTATTTTCTTGTGTGCATTTTTTTAAAAATAAATATTCTTGTAGAAAAGTCTGTTTAGCTGATAGAGAATAAATGTAATTCCTTTTCTCTATTCTTTGTATTGTTAATTGGCTGTGTAATGTAGTAGGGCTTAAGTTTTGGAGCCAGAAGAGGGATACATGTCTCAGCTTTGCCAGTTTTAGCTTTGTGGCCTAGATTAAATTTTTTACCACGAAAATAAAAATAATTTGGGAATTAAGAGTGATCATACATTTGAATTGGTTTGTATAAAATCTGACACTGTTGTGTGGTGTTGGTGTTTTCTTTTTGCTAATTTAAAATTTTCTTGTGCTTTTTTTTCCAGTATCTGTAATAATAGGTATCCTTTAATATGGTGATGGTTAATATCGTTGATATGTAACTGTGAAGTATTTAGCATATAGCACATTTCAGAAATGTCCAGAAAAATTTAAAAGTACGGGAAAACACAAAGGACCAAAGAGGAATTGGTGCAAGAGAACAAAACTTCTGTTAACCATTTTTGTCATTCTCAGGCTTGTTCTCACCTATTAAGAATAAAAGTGGGATCATATAAGTACTGCTTCTTTGTATATAGCTTTTTTACGCATAATAGATTTTGTATATCTTATCTTAAATATGTTGATGTTACTTAATATGCCTGATGTTACGTACAGTGAAAGTTGGAAATGTCAAATAGAGGTGGGAGTTTGTTGGAGATTATTTTCAAGAAATTGATGTAATTCCTTTAAGTGCTCTAATATGCTAAATATATTTCTCATTGGGAATTGTTTTGATAATCCTGAAAGAGAATTTTCAGGTCTCCTGTGTACCTAGTTTATGTTGGGTGGGGGTAGGGGAACTAGAGGTATAGGAGAACCTATACAGATGAAATAGCTGTCTCAATGTTTTTATAAGTACTTACCAGCACATACTCTGGGCCAGGCAGTGGTCTGAGCACTTTGCACATGAACTCATTTACTTATTTGCTGTTTTCTCCTGTAATTTTTAATGGCAAATTTTGAGTTCCCATTAACTATAGGTGTTACATAGTAGGAAACCAAAGAATTGTGGCACTTTTTAACTCCTGACAGCCTGAAAGCATTTCGATTCTAAAATTCAGCCTAGATTTTAATTACTTGATCTAAGTTCACGGGGCCACTCTTGGTTTTAGTAAGTCAAGCTATGTTGTAACTTAATTGTGTCAGGGAACCATGAGCCTGCTCTCCTAAGTAGAGGTTCGCTTTAGCCACTTTTTTCTTTTATAGTTCACTTCCACCAAAAGTGGGTACTAAGAACTCTTTTTATAAGGAGATCTGTAACTGTAGTCTTGGTGTGGTATATATTTGTGTCCTTTAGGGAAGTGTTCTAGATGGTATGGAAGACACAGGGGAACAAAGTGGCAAAGTGCTGAAAATTAAGGAATGTGAAATAGAATATTGGTGGGTACTATGAACTGTAGCAGTCATGCTAATTACTACTGTACATGTTCGCTTGGAAGTTAGACTTCAGTGAAAATGTTTTTCTCAATACTGTATCCTTTCCTAATCAACATCTTGCTCTAGGGATGGATAAAAGAGCTTGATTTGTTTTCAGTTTTTAAATTTTATTTCTGTTTTAGAAGTTTTTTCTTTGGGAATTCTGGTGATGAGTCAGGAAAAACAAGGAATTACTTAGTTTTTGGAAATGTTCCAGAATGAGAAATGTGTGGTGGTTGATTCTGAGACTAGTGATTTTCATACTTTATAAATTGTTGTTTAGATAGTCTTTGATAGTGTAAAGGCTTAGATTAAAGGAAAAACTTGGTGGTGTGCTCACAGTGTTGTTACATTGTGCTTTCCCTGTCTCAGACTATGAAAGTTCCTATCCATTTCCTGGACATTTTGGCTTGCCTCCCCAACCGTATACAAAATACTGGTGTAAGAGATTGAATGATTGGGAAATGGATGATTGCAGGGTATTTTATTTCACATTGTGTTTTATGGTTCATATGGTGAAATTTGCCTTAAATTGTGAGATTCGTTATCTGAAATTAAGATGTTCTTGTCATTTTTTCCACTTTTGAAAATTTATATAAGAAGTTTAAAATCGATTTTCCACCCATGGATTTTTTGGCATTCCCTCCCCCCCCCCCCGCCTCTGCTTTTTGACATCATTAGTTAGGAGTCTGTCTATATGACCTGGAATGTTTAGGGATTATGGTTATTGGTGCCTTATATTTTCAACCAAATTTTGTTTTGAAAACTCAGCACCCTTTAAAAATTTTTTTTTAATTCTAGTGTAGTTAATATACAATACAGTGTTAAAATAGTTCAAGCATACAGTATAGTGATTGAATAGTCCGTATATTACTCAGTGTTCATCAAGATAAGTATACTCTTAATTCCCTTCACCTATTTCACCCACCTACTTCCCCTCTGGTAACCATCTGTTTTCAGTAAGAATTTGTATTTTGGTTTGTCCCTCTTTTTTTTCCCCCCTTTTATTTCTTTAATTCTGCATATGAGTGAAATCATATGGCATTTGCCTTTCTCTGACTGGTTTATTTTGCTTAATGTTACACTCTCTACCTTTGTCCATGTCATTGCAGATGGCAAGGTTTCATTCTTTTTGATGGCTGAATAGTATTCCATTATATGTAGTGTGTGTGTGTACACGCACTACGTCTTCTTTCTTCAGTCGATGCACATTTGGTTTGATGCACATTTTGATGCTTCCATAGTTTGTTGTAAATAATGATAAAGTTTAATATAAAAAATGAAATGATACAGAATTATATAAAGTGAAAAGCAAACCTTTTCTCTTTGTGGGTGTGCTTGTCTGACTACCAGAGCTTAAATGTTATTTACCAGAGTTGTGTGTCTCTTCAGATTTTTTATTTGCATTTATAGATAAGTTTTTTTAAGTTACAGAAATTGAGAATACATTATATATTTGTGATTTCTGTATTCAGTTAGGATATAATTAGACCTTTAAGATAGATGTATCATAATTAGAAGACATTGAAGTTATTGGCAGGTTTTTTGCTATTGCCAAAACATAAAACCCAGAGTTGATCAGTTTCTGGTAGTTTATCTGGTAGTTTCTGGTAGTATGGAATCTGAGTAGTTCAGTTGCTAAATTGAAGGTGTGTATATTTCAAATTTTTTACCAAAATGTACCAGTTTTGTCCCCCCAAAAGTGCATTTTGATTTACCCATTGCACATTTGCTAACACAGAATGGTGTTTGTTTCCTCATAGATTGGCTGGCTGGATTGTTATTAATTGCAAAGTTTTATAAACCTGATAACAGGAAGGGGATGTCTTCTGAGTGTTCTTTTTATTTTTAAGTTTTAACGATTTTATTTATTTCTGAGAGAGAGAGAGACAGTGTGAGAAGGGGAGAGTCAGAGAGGTGGCAGACACAGAATCCGAAACAGGCTCCAGGCTCCAAACTGGCAGTCAGCACAGAGTTCGACGCGGGGCTCGAACCCACGAACCGTGAGATCATGACCTGAGCCGAAGTTGGCCACCCAACTGACTGAGCCATCCAGGCACCCCCTGAGTGTTCATTTCTTTGATCACTAGTGATATGGACCTTCTTTTAAATTAGTTTATTGGCTGTTATCCCTTTGTTCTATGAATTGTGTAAGGTTTTTTGTCCATGTAGATTTTGATAATAGGACAATTTTATATTTTATCTAAGTTTTTGAGTTATATAGTGTACTTTCTCCCAGTTAAAAAGTATATTTTGCCACAAAGAATTTAATTCATTCCAATCTGCCGATTTCTTTTAGATGTGGCCTTCAAGATACTCCTTTTAGTATTTCTACAGGTATAGTCTTTTTTAAAGGAGTGTTTAGGTTTTTAACCTAACTTGATACTTTTCTCTAACTTATTACACAGTATGTTTTAGTATATTTATTTAAATCATCAGCCTTTGTTTCTTTCTGCCAGCACATATCATAAAGCAGTAATAATAGGTAATGCTTCTATAACACTAGTATGTATAATAATGTAAGTGGCTTTTTAAACAGGTTATCTCAGTTTGACATAGCAGTCTTTTGAGGATCTCTTCTACTAAACACTGAATACTTTTTACTTTTTCCTGGGTTGTATAGCCTGAAGGTTGGGAAGCTGAGAACCAGTTTCAGTTTTTGTCTTGAATGTATTTTTCTTCCTTCCTTCCTTCCTTCCTTCCTTCCTTCCTTCCGTCCGTCCGTCCGTCCGTCCGTCCATGTTTTATTTATTTCTAGGGAAGGGAGAGAGAGACAGCATGAGCAGGGGAGGGTCAGAGGGAGAGGGAGTCACAGATTCTGAAACAGGCTCCGGGCTCTGAGCTGGCAGTCAGCACAGAGCCCGACGCGGGGCCCGAACCCACATACCGCGAGATCATGACCTAAGCGAAAGTCGGACGCTTAACCGACTAAGCCACCTAGGCGCCCCTTGAATGTATTTTTCTAATATATTATGCTGTATTCACAGCGTGTTGTCAGTTTTGTGCCAGACTTGGACCTCCTGTTCTTTTGCACGTTTAGGAACTCTTCCTTTTTGAAGAAGGGAAAGATCGCTTTGATTTGGTCACCGGTAATGGATTTAGAACAAAAGTGATCCGGGAGAGAGATTTTTGTTGAGTGTTTCAGGCATTTGTTTAAAGTTGAGTCACCTGGGGGCGCCTGGGTGGCTTAGTCGGTTAAGCTTTCAACTTTCGCTTAGGTCATGATCTCGCGGTTCGTGGGTTTGAGCCCCGCGTCGGGCTCTGTGCTGACTGCCAGCTCAGAGCCTGGAGCCTGTTTCAGTCTGTGACTCCCTCTCTCTCTGATCCTCCCTTGCTCAACGCTGTCTCTCTCTCTTTCTCCTGGAAATAAATAAAACATTAAAAAAAAAAATTAAAAAAAAAAATAAAGTTGAGTCACCTGAAATTTTCATTCTTGTAGGTCAGGAATAGTTGAATATTGATAATTTTATATGGTTCGCCCTAAAATTTTGCTCTCATAAAAATGTTAGGCTACTTGAGTATTCACCTTTCAGTCAACCTATGAGGCTTTACAATATGATTTATAGTAGATGATTTTGAAAGGTCTGAAATTCCAAGGTTTATTTTTAAGCCCTCTTTGTCAATTTCTTTTTTGACTTATTTTTTAATTAAAAAAATTAAAAAAAAAATGTTTAATTTATGAGAGAGCGAGAGGGAGACAGAGCAGGAGCTTGTGAGGGGCAGAGAGAAAGGGAGACACAGAATCCAAAGCAGGCTCCGGGCTCTGAGCTGTCAGCACAGAATCCAATGCAGGGCTCAGACCCACAAACTGTGATATCATTTTTTTTTTAATGTTTTTATTTATTTCTAGGAGAGAGAGAGACAGCGTGAGTAGGGGAGGGTCAGAGAGAGAGGGAGTCACAGACTGAAATAGGCTCCAGGCTCCGAGCTGGCAGTCAGCACAGAGCCCGATGCGGGGCTCGAACCCACGAACCGCGAGATCATGACCTAAGCGAAAGTCAGACGCTTAACCGACTAAGCCACCCAGGCGCACCTCAAACTGTGAGATCATGACCTGAGCTGAAGTCGGAAGCTTAATCGACTGAGTCACCCAGGCGCCCCTCTTTTTTGACTTTCAAGAAGTGGTGGCATAGGTTTTAAAATCTTTATAACTTTCAATACAATTAAATTTTTCATTAAGTGTTTGCTTGTTTCATTTTGCTAACTTAAGATTCCTAAGAAAGTGCTCAGTTTGTGAAGTTGGAGGTAATGGGAAAAAGATTTTTTTTAGGTTTTCTTACGCTGGATAAATAATGTTCTGAGATAACTAGAGTGGAGTAGAAAATGTTTTTTCTCCTGGTAATTTTACATGTGAAGATTTGTCTTTTCATTATAGATACCTGCTTTGTTCAGCAAGTTAAAAACTGAGCTTGCACAAACACATTACATAGAAAGCATGACATCTCAAGCTAGTGTATACTTTTAAAAGTTTTTTTTAAAGCCTTACTCTTGGGTTTAACATATTTGATAAAAAGTTTTTTATTTGTTTGAATTGTAATGCTTTTTGTTTGAGATAATTGGCACTTTTTTTTCTTTTGGCATATCCCTTTTCTCTCATTTTAGGGTAGATTGTCAGACTTTATGTTTATATGTCTTTATTTTAATTAAATGTTGGAATAGAAGCCTTGAGAGAAAGTTGGTAAAGGTAATAAGAATACTTTGAAATAAGACATACCTTTATGTTAAAATTTTAAAATTCAGTATTGTAGGGGTGCTTAGGTGGCTCAGTTGGTTAAACATCTGACTCTTGATTTCGGCTCAGGCCATGATCTCACCTGTGAGTTTAAGCCTCACATCTGGCTCTGTTCTGACAGTGTGGAGCCTGCTCTGGATTCTTCTCCCCCTCTTTGGCCCCTCCCCCTTTTTTGCATGCATGTGCTTTCTCTTTTCCTCTTTCAAAAATGAATAAAAAATGTATAAAAGATAAACTATTTTATTTATACAAAAGATGCAAGATACGTGTAGTTTCCATTGTACCTTTATTTAACTGTTTTTTTTTAATGTTTATTTTTGAGAGAGATACAGAGCAGGAACTGGGGAAGAGCAGAGAGAGGGAGACACAATCTGATGTAGGCTCCAGGTTCTGAGTTGTCAGCACAGACCCCAACATGGGGCTTAAACCCACAAACAGATCATGAGCCGAAGTCATAGGCGGCCCTTCATTGTACCTTTTTTAAAAAAAAATCTTTATTTACTTTTGGGGGACCGTGCACGCAGGGAAGGGTCAGAGAGAGAGGGATACAGAGTCTGAAGCAGGCTTCGGGCTCTGTGCTGACACAGACGCTTAACTGACTCAGCCACCTAAGCACCTCCATTGTACCTTTAAAAAATGTCTCAGTTTGATTCTTGGAAACAGTCTGAAAATTTTACCTGTTTGTAGTATTCCAAGTCTGTTGTTAGTCTTAATGCTTGGGAAATGTTCTTAAATGTGTTTCTTAAAGAAGAGGTGAACTTATTCTTATTTATTATATGGGAAACGGCCATTTTTCAAGACTTATGAAACCCATTTGTTGAAAGTTATCAGCAACATACACAAATGAGGAAATACTATTGTATAGGTAGGTAAGTTACATTAGTGTTATCTAGATGTTAAGCTTGCTTTCCTAATGTACATTTTCTGTTTTCTTCATAATAGATTGATTGTAATGATGAAGTACTGGACACAGAAGAATAGTACTCAATAAATGTATCTCATATAGTTATAAAACTACCCATTAGGATTAAATATTCAGTTTAGTGGTTAACATTATTTAGAAGTTTTCTTTATAGTTAATTTGGTGAAATTGGTAAAAAAAAATTCTGGTGTTCATATTATCTTTATTTGGTTGTGACTTTGAAAGGGATAGTTGAACATTAATATCTTGAATGAAAAGTTGATTATGTTAGGATCCAGACTGGAATTCCATTTAAGTAATAGTTTGGTTATGTACTAGAATTTGGAAACCATTTTGTAATAAGGTTTGACTTGGAGTTATTTGGTAGAAAGAACCCTGAAATACATTTTTGGGATTTGATTCTTCATATTCCATCCTCCACTTTTTCATCCTGAGTACTGTTGTGTTTTTAGGTTTCTCTCTGTACTTTTTAGTCAGCTGTTTTTTAAAGACCTTCCTTGGATTTGAAGAAAGATGTTAAGACAATGAGGGCCACTGCTTTAGAATGTGATTTCCTTGGAATACTTTGGAAATTTAAAGTCTGAATAAAGGGAATTTCTATGAGGAGCTCCTACTCCAGTGATCTAATCATAAGTAAATACAGTGATCAACATCTGATCACTACTAGGTCACAATTATGCTGGGTCAGTGAAGTGATTTTTTATTGTATGAGTGTTCATTTTGTAAAGAATATGATTTGACCCATTGCACTCAGGTGGAGCCAAATTCATACCGTTTGATTCAAGTTCAAGAACTTGGATTTAGTAGGCTTTATGTGAGTGGCTTTGTTTTTCAGAGGTAAACTTATTAATGTAGCTCATAGAGGTAGATGTAAGTATAGAATGGAAGCAGCATTTTAATGTTCCATGAGAGAGAAAGCCTCAAGGCAGTCCTGAATGGTTTGTTCTCTCTTTTGGAGGTAACTGAAATAGGAAGCCAGATTTCTAGAAGATTGTGTTTTGGTGAAAATAGAAATAGAACAGGAAGATTTAGGTAGATTAAAGACCTATTTTTGTCCGCAAATTTTTGAGGTACCCAGTCACTAGATCACCAAGAGATACTCCAGTCTGTTTACCTGAACTTCTTTTCTGAGATAGTACTTGGCATAGGCACTTTCCCTCTTTTTCTTAGGGTTTTCTTGTAACTTGCAGTATTCTTGGGAAGATGGTCATCACTTCCATTTGGGTCTGTGGGCCATTATAACAATTTTTTAAAAAGTCATTTTACGTACAGTTTCACAGAAGTTAATAATAAGGGATGCTGAAGGTCAACATTAAGTATTTTAATGAGCATTTAAACGTAGCAAAATTAGCTTTTTAAAAAAAAATGTTTATTTACTTTTGAGTAAGAGCGAGAGAGCGCATGAACAGTCTAGGGGCAGAGGGGTCCAGAGACCCAGAATCCTAAGGCATTTCCAGGCTCTGAGCTGTCAGCACAGAGCCTGATGGAGGGCTTGAACTCCTGAGCCATGAGGGCATGACCTGAGCTGAAGTCAGACTCACCACCAACTGAGCCATCCAAGTGCCCCAGCAAATTCAACTTTTTATTCCATATTTTCCTCGTTTTGATAATACATCTACCTAAAGTGAGAACAGATCTCTATTACTTATTGCTCATCTGCTGTCAAGCATATAAATCCAGAATAAACTCATCTTACTTACAAATACTAATGTCATATTTCTAACACATCTAGTAAGTTCTGGTTTATCATTTCATTCTGGTTCCTTTTACAGTACTTTAAGAATATTTTGGAACTTTTAGTGGCTTCTAATTTTATTGAACAGAGCATTGTCATCTTTGTGCTACAATTATACCATTTTCATATTTAACCGATTGCATTGACTAATCCATTGAATTTTTTGCATGCCTTTATCATCTGTTTCTTTCTAGTCATCTTTGCATGCACAGATGTTTTGGCATTTGTCCATTTTTGAATTGTATGGGTTACATTTTGTTGTGCAAACAAAAGATGAAAGAATATGGTCACATGTCCTTTTAGAAAAAACAGAATGGTCCACAGTATGGTCTCAGGATTTTGTATGATGAAGTCCCAATTTGAATTATTAACTGGATGAGAATACTAAATTTCCTTTTTCTCCTTAGAAGTGTATTGTTTGGGAATATTCATGTAGGTTGTCGTCATCTAAGAGCTTCATAGTGGGAGAGTCACAATCATCTTTAGAATCTAGAGTGCTGTCTCTGCATCAGTCCTGATTCCTCTAATAATTGTAAAAGCCCTTCCTTTGTAAATTATGTCTTTGCAGTTATGGGTGGAAAATGAAAAATTCTGAGTTCTTTAATAAAAAATTTTTTTTACATTTATTTTTGAGAGAGACAGCACAAGTGGGGGAGGAGCAGAGAGAGAATGAGACACAGAATCTGAAGCAGGCTCCAGGCTCTGAGTTGTCAGCACAGATCTTGACACAAGGCTAAACCTGTGAACCACGAGATCATGACCTGAGCCAGAGTCGGAGGCTTAATCAACTGAGCCACCCAGGACCTCTAAAAATTCTGAATTCTTTATCGTTCAGTGAAAATCAAAAAGACTGCAAGAATGGTGTCTCCAGTTTTTTATACTTTCTTCTTGAAAGACTATGCAGTAAAGAAACTACAGGATGATGCAGTAGTAACACTATATTTCACTGTTGTGTTCTTTCAGGTGATACCATCACTCTTTTTTCTTTAGACTCTTTAAAAGTACAGCTAGGAATAATTGGTGAATGATGATGCAGTAGTAAAATGTTTCAAGATAGAGAAAAAACAGGATCACTAAATTTCCGCAGAGAGCTTCCATTGGATACGTACAATAATTGCAAGATAGAATGAATTTTGTTTTATTCTAAAAACTTTTAAATGTTTTTATTTATTTGTTAGAGACCGCATGAGCAGGGGAGGGTCAGAGAAAGAGGGAGACAGAATCTGAAACAGGCTCTAGGCTCTGAGCTAGCTGTCAGCACAGAACCCGACACGGGGCTCGAACCCACGAACTATGAGATCATGACCTGAGCCGAAGTCAGACTCTTAACCAACTGAGCCACCCAGGCGCCCCTGTTTTATTTTAAAGAAAGTAAAATTTATTGTATTTTGGAGACCTGTAAGAAAGGATAAAAGTTACGAAGTAGATTTGCTCATAAAGAAATGGAAAAGCTAAAGTTAAGTCTGCTGGAGCCTGAGTGGTATATATAGGTCTTCCTTTTTGTCTGATCGTGGTGCACTGTGAAGTTGATCATGAGACTTTTACTTACTCATTTACATTTCCAGCATTTCCCCACTTTAAGGTTACTCTTAGATGACTTTAGTGAAGCTTTAGGCTATTCGAACTATTTGCATATTAATAGTTTTCACTTAACCCATAGATGGGTGTTAACTTTGAATTTTTTGGCCTTCTTTGCAGAGACATCCTTAATTCATATAATCAAGATTTTTGTGGGGTACTTCTTGGTCATCTATTCTTCCAGCCTCCCCTCTCCACTCCCCAGACTTGCATGTGTTGAAAATGATAAACAAGATGCTGTATTATAAGAAATAACTCTAATCCCTAATGGAATCTTTCCTAATGTGTTAATAAGCCACTTGGTAATTACAAATACAGAGCGTATAAGAAAAAATTTTTTACGTAGGTTTTTAAGATACTTATGTACTAAATTTATTTTTATTGTTCAGTAGAACCATTTGTGCATTTTATTTGGGTTCTTCAGCAAGGAATCTAAATACATCCTTGAATTTTAAGATTGGGTTTCTTTTTGAAAACAACTCTTGAATTCAACATCTTAAAAATAGTTATCAGATATCAAATACATCTTAAATGAGTTCTAGCTTATCTTCGTGTCTGTTACTTGAATCATCAGAATGCAGTGCTTAAATATGACAGTATTGATGGAAACTGGAAGAACTGTTTCACACTGTGTTAAACTGTTTTCTAAGAATAAATTTTTGAAAATACTTATGAATAGAGGCACCTGGGTGGCTCATTCGGTTAAGCGTCCGACTTCGGCTCAGGTCATGATCTCATGGTTCGTGTGTTTGAGCCCATCGTCGGGCTGTGTTGACAACTAGCTTAAAGCCTGGAGCCTGGTTCAGATTCTGTATCTCCCTCTCTCTGACCTTCCCTTGCTCACGCTCGCTCGTTCTCTCTCTTTCAGAAATAAACAAAACATTTAAACAAAATTGAAAGAAAAATACTTATGTATAGGAAACCAAAGAATTTGGAATTAGATTTCTAAGGAGCCAAATTGGAAATATCCCCATTTGGGATTTCCGAAAAGGGTTCGGTTTTTCAGTAGTATAATTTAATGTACATGACTCTTTTATTAAACTATCTGTAACACACATACAGTGACATTTTTGATTCTGGTTTTAAAATAAGTCATTGTTTATGTTGAAATCTTTCAGGATGAATAGATAAGGACTTTTCCTCCCCCCTCTTCTCAGGTGTATTCAAGAGCAAATGACCAAGAACCATGTGGATGGTGGTTGGCTAAAGTTCGAATGATGAAAGGAGAGGTAAGTAATGCCTCAACTCTCGGTTTCTGTAAATGCCACTTTAACTCTTAGTATTGTTTCTAACCACCTACTTTATAAATAGTTCATCATACATTCAAAAGGTTTATCAGACCATTAGTTTTCATTTGTTTTCTGAATTTGCAAACATTAAAGCTGCTCTCCAGGGGTTTACCTCAAACATGTGAGGACCACCAAGGTTCCTGGTTGTAAGAACATATAATTTAGTTTTAAGGCAAAACAGATTGATGTAACTAAGCTGTGCTTAGTATTTGTGCCACAAGGGGGAGGGTCTGCTGGTTAAGCTGAGCAAGGCAATTAGAACTTCATTTAAAGCTCATTATTTTTGTTCAGATGGGATTTTTAAAGTATTTTGATGTCTTTTAGTTTTATGTCATTGAATATGCTGCTTGTGATGCCACTTACAATGAAATAGTCACGTTTGAACGACTTCGGCCTGTCAATCAAAATAAAACTGTCAAAAAAAATACCTTCTTTAAGTGCACAGTGGATGTTCCTGAGGATTTGAGAGAGGCGTGAGTAGTTTTGATTACTATTGAATTTCTTTGTGAATTAACAGGATTTTTTTTTTTTAGTGTAACCAAAATTTTTTTTTTCCCCCCAAGTACCCAGTCAAAAACTTCTGATAGAAAATCTTTTTAGTAAAGAAAAGTTTTAATGGGTAATGTCAAAATTAGTTTGTTCTGATTGCTTTCTGAATTTAATCTATTATTTAAGTCTTAAATATGAATTAATTCCTCCCTAGGTGTGCTAATGAAAATGCACATAAAGATTTTAAGAAAGCAGTAGGAGCATGCAGAATTTTTTACCATCCAGAAACCACACAGCTAATGATACTGGTAAGATAACTCCATATCTTAAGGTAGCCAGTGTATATTTTACATATTTTATAATTAAATATTTCAAAAGATAAAAGCTAATTTTATATATAGTGCATTTATTAATCCGTATGGGAGAAAAAATTTTTACAGCTATAAAATGTTAAATTCTTACCTTTTGCGGAATAAGATAAAAATAGGACATTCTTAACAACATGAAATTATTAATGTGTGGGATCTTGGATCCTCCTGTCTCCACCAGTTATAATTTGAATATCAGAAATAAATAGTATGGGAATTCAGAAAAGAGCGTAAGAATACTTGTGGGGAGAGGCTATGGCGCGTGAGGAGAGAAATATAACAGATGAGAATCAAGGAAAGCTTTATGTGGAAGGTCTTTGTATGATCTTGAAAAATAAGATTTTTTGAGTGATTAACTTGTTTGTTTATAGTCTGCCAGTGAAGCAACTGTGAAGAGAGTAAACATTTTAAGTGACATGCATTTGCGAAGTATTCGTACGAAGTTGATGCTTATGTCCAGAAATGAAGAGGCCACTAAGCATTTAGAAGTAAGTGGGTTTACTTAAAAGATTTTTTTATGTGTCCCACTTAGTTTGATAAGTATATTATTCACATTCCCTGGCTCAAACTACTTGACTGTTAGGTAAGGTAACTTGGGACCTGTTCTTTGGCTAATATCAGGAGTCCTAGAACAATTATTTCTGTTACTTTCCCCAAGCATAACCTTCTGTTTGCTAAATGCCTGCTGAGTTTTTTGTTAGGACTGAGATAATAGGTGCCAAAAGAACTTAGAAACTCATTAGGGATGTCCAATAGAACTGTATTGCTAGTTTGTCTTTATTCTGTCCTTAGCGGTTTTTACTACCCTGTAAACTGTCACTTATAACACACTTCTATTAGTAAGTAGTTCACTGTAATAACTTCTGTAAGAAGAGAGGAGGACACATAGCATGCACTTTTAAAAAAGCGCCTATCGTTGCTTTTCTGTCCCATTTTAAGGCACTCTTCTGTTTTTTCCTACTCTTCACTGGCACGCTGTTAGGAGATTCCTCCTTCCCAACACACACTCAAATCTTTGAGAAATTGAGGTTTGTTTATTTTTTGGGACAAATTTGTGCATACCCTTACTCATTTAAAAGTTCCAAATAAGAGAAATGTGAATGAGTTGCGAAAAATGAATCCTCTGAATTGGAGAACTCCTTGTATCAGTAATTCCAGAACATTGTTTTAGAATTGCTGTTTTCTGTGACCATGACTAAATAAATTGATCAAACTCTTTTTTTCCTCTATTATATGATACCAAATGAGTATCCTTTAAATATTTTTTCTTAATTCTTTTTTTTTTTTTTTTTAAGTTTATTTATTTTTGAGAGAGAGTCAGAGACAGCATGAGTAGGGGAGAGGCAGAAGAGAGGGAGACACAGAATCCCAAGCAGGCTCCGCACCACAGAGCCCGCTGCGGGGCTCAAACTCACGAACAGTGAGATCATGACCTGAGCTGAAACCAAGAGTGGATGCTTAACTGACTGAGCCACCCAGGTGCCCCTAGAATTTCCTCTTAAAGTCTGAATCATTTTATATGTATATATTATTTTATTTGTTCAGTTGAAATTTCGTTTACTTCTACTTCTTGACTATTAGGAATAATGCTACAAACATGGGCATATAAAAAACTTTGTTTTTAATCTTTTGTAATAAGTTCTAATATACCTCTTTTATTAGTGCACGAAACAACTTGCGGCAGCTTTTCATGAGGAATTTGTTGTGAGAGAAGATTTAATGGGCCTGGCAATAGGAACACATGGTAGTAACATACAGCAAGCTAGGAAGGTTCCTGGCGTTACAGCTATTGAGCTAGATGAAGATACTGGAACATTTAGAATCTATGGAGAGGTAAGCTATTGACTGACCCCACCTTGGGCAACTTTATAACATAACTATTGTTTGATTGTATTTTCCCTGTAATTTCAATTTCCCAGTGATAAAATACCTTAAAATCAGTCAGTGCAGTTAATCATTACATGCATGGAGGTGGGTTGAAGAGGATATTGTATTATATGGGGCAATGAGAGATTTAATGAGTGTTTAATATGTGCTGTTTTTGGAAGTTTCTTAACCCAACTGCTTTTTTTTTTAATATTTTTATTTATTTCTAGGAGAGAGAGAAGGAGATACAGTATCTCAAACAGGCTCCAGGCTCTGAGCTGGCAGTCAGCACAGAGCCCGACACGATTAACACAACTGCTTCTGATTTTAACTCAGATTTATGTGCATTATAAATAATTCACTTTTTTTGAGGGCTTCCTATGTGTCAGGCACTAGTAGTTATAAATAGCATTTAATAGAGGAGCCTTTAAAATTTTTTTTTAATATTTATTTTTGAGAGAGAGAGAGAGAGACAGAGTGTGAGCGAAGGAGGGGTAGAGAGAGAGGGAGACACAAATTCTCAATCAGGCTCTGGGCTCTGAGCCATCAGCATAGAGCCCGACACGGGGCTTGAACCTACAAACTATGAGAACATGACCTGAGCCAAAGTCAGACGCTAACTGACTGAGCCACCTGGACACTCTTAGAGGAGCTTTTGAAGAACTTGAATAATAAGTTGAATAATTGGACAAAATGATTTTGCCATCAGTTAATTGTGATATTTGGGTGGCCTGGAAAATAATAAATCTGAAAAATAAATACTGCATACTTTTCATTAAGACCATTCTTCACATCAGAATAAATGGATGAGGTTTTTGGGGTGATAATTTCAAGTCTTTACTTTTCATACATAGCTCCTCTCATGAAAAGCGTGGGTCATTTAGTGACTGACTCTAGAGGACTGATTTTTTTTTTTTTTTTAGTTCTGAAACCTTGTGAAGTGGGCATTACAACAGTAAGACAAAAGGCTTTGGAGTCACACTGCCTGTATTAGAATTCTGTTCCTACTACTTGGAATGAACTTGGAGAAGGTTACTTAACTTCCGTGCATAATTTTCCTTATTGTAAAAGGAAAATAATAGTAGAGCTTATATTGCCGTTTGTGAGGATTAAAAATGCTTAAAAATTTTTTATGTCCTATGGTATGAAGACACAGTACATTTCATCTGTGGTTATTAAAGAACAAACATTAAGAGTGGATGGTAACTTACTGAGAACTACAGATTTTCTTTAGGGAGGCTTCCTTCCCCAGCGTTCAGTCTTAAAATTACACCCATTGGAAGTGAGGAATGTTAATGATCTCTTTTTTTTTTAATTCTTTTTTAATGTTTACTTATTTTTGAGAGAGAGAGTGTGAGTGGGGGAGGGGCAGAGAGAGAGGGAGATACACAATCTGAAGCAGGCTCTAGGCTCTGAGCTGTCAGCACTGAGCCTGATGTGGGGCTTGAACCCACTAACCATGAGATCATGACCTGAGCTGAAGTCAGACGCTTAACTGTTTGAACCACTCAGGCACCCTAGGAGTTTTCATGTTAATCAGTAGGTACTTTTTTAAAAAACACATTTCCACAAAAACAGCTTTTTAAATAATTTCTTATGTTGAGAATGAAAAAACAGCACAGACAGAATAGACAATATGAAAAATACGGGTTTTTATTGTAAACTTGAGAGAGCACATGAGTGTGAGATGGGGGTGAGAGAGGAGAGAGAATCCCTAGTGGGCTCCATGCTGTCAGTGCAGAGCCCGATATGGGCTCCTTCTCATGAACTGTGAGATGATGACCTGAGCCAAAATCAGGAGTTGGATGCTTAACTCATTGAGCCACCCAGGTGTCCCATGAACAGTTTGTTTATAACATGTTCCTGAAGAAATTTAACATGGGAGTATAGAACAAATATATTTAGGATTGGGTTAAAATTTGGCTAACAAGCTAAACTCTTGCTGTTTTTTTTTCAGGAGCTTAAAAGGGCTTAGAGACTTTTTAAAGAGATGTTCTAATAGTATGTTTTTTCCTAGACTTTTAATGATTTTTTTTTAAGTACTTCATGAATTTCTTGATCTAAAATGTCACATTCATGGGCTGAGCAGGATCTTGTACTAGAGCATAGTAATTTAGAACTTCTCATTTCTTTGTTTTTGTTTTGGATCGGAGTTTTCTTCAGGATTATATTTTATGTTTATTTTCTCTTCGTTCTGCAGAGTGCCGATGCTGTAAAAAAGGCTAGAGGTTTCTTGGAATTTGTGGAGGATTTTATTCAGGTTCCTAGGAATCTTGTTGGTAGGTACTTCTATTACATGTGAAATAAGTTAAGTGTTAGTGATTTAATGGAGATTTAGTCTTGTCGGATACCGTATTTTATAATTATGAGAGCATTTGATAGCAGTACTTTTCGGTTTTTAGTAACATTGTATGTGACTTATCCTGTTTAAAAAGTAAAGGTGTTTTCTTCTGTACACAGTGACTCACTAATAAGACCCATGATTTTTATAACAGTTTGTCATTAAGTTTTTAAAAAGCCATTTAACCCCTTGCTGATTTTCCTGTTCTCATTCACTTAATGTCTTTTCATCATTCATACGTCCATCAGAGTTGTAGTATTTTTTGAGAAGGTGTTTGTGATATTTTCTTTTTTGTTTGGGGCAGAATAAAAAGTAAGAGTGGACTAATAATAGGGTAATAAACTTCTACAGAATAGGTCCTGAATAAATAATAATTGGTTGTTACAAAGGCTTAGACTGAGGTAGGAAGTTTTTGTTATTAAGTTTCTGACACCATTAATGAAAATTATCGTACCCATAGCTTATTACGTTAGTGACAAAACTTTGAGATTTCCCCTTGCCTCCAGAATTTTGAGTTTGAAGATGTAAAGGAGCTTTAGATGTAGCTTGGGATGATTTGTTTAATCTTTGGTATTATATCCTCTACATCTGTGCTGTCCTTTTTAATGTTTATTTATTTTTTGAGAGAGAGACACACAGCGTTAGCAGGGGAGGGTCAGAGAGAGAGGGAGACACAGAGTCAGAAGCAGGCTCCAGGCTCTGAGCTAGCTGTCCGCACAGAGCCCGACACTGGGCTTAAACCCAGGAACCGTGAGATCATGACCTGAGCCGAAGTCCGACGCTTAACCGATTGAGCCACCCAGGTGCCCCAGTGCTATCCTTTTTAAATGCTGTTATGTCAAATGGGGAAATTTTGCTCTTTTAGTAAATTGGGATTATCCTAAATGTTTACTATAAAAATAAGCATGCATATATAGCAGAGATGTTTTTAGGAGGGGCTTGAGTTTTTGTCTGCTGTTGTGTTTCATCAGTGTCCCATCAGATTGGGCTAAATCAGCCCAAGGGGCTCCATTTATATTTAATTAGTCCTGTGTTGCCTTTAGGAAATCATTTCTTGCTATAGGTGTTCTATTTGTCAAATCCTGTTAAAAAAAATAGCTGTAGAAAATATTTAAAAGTTGTTTTAGACTGGTAACAAGTTCATATACTCTGGGACAGTAGTCTACAGCACAAGAACGGGCAGTTTTCTTGGTTTTCAATGATTTGTTTGCTTATAGCTCCACTTAAGCATTTGGATGGGTATGACATACTGCTGATTAAATAAACTCCATTTTATTTGTTCTTATTCACTGAAGATTGAACTGCTGGAGAGCTGAGTTGAGATGTTAAAATTCAGTATAAGCTCAAATAGTTTTGTGTAACTTTAATAAACGTTAAGACAAAATATTATAAAATGTTTATCATTGCCAAATAAAATCACCTTCAAAAAGCTGCTTTTGAATATGACCCCCTGGTTTAAGTCACAATTATTGACATCAGTACCAATACCGTGATTGCTGCTTTGCAGAACATAATTTAACTTCAGTTTCTTCACTTGTAGAAATGATTTGGAGAGGAGTGTGCATGGGAATCAGGGTTTTTTTCTTTTATTATTTCTTTTATTATTTCAAAAAATTTTAAAAAAATTTTTTAAATTTCTGAGAGAGAGACAGAGAGCGAGCGTGACAGCATGAGCAGAGGAGGGTCAGAGAGAGAGAGAGAGAGAGTGGGAGATAGAGAATCTGAAGCAGGCTCCAGACTCTGAGCTAACTGTCAGCACACAGCCCAACGTGGGGCTCGAGCCCACGAACTGTGAGATCATGACCTGAACCGAAGTTGGACGCTTAACCGACTGAGCCACCCAGGCGCCCCTCAGGGTTTTTCCTAACCGAATTATGTAAAAGATAGCCTTGGTCTTCTAAAATTTGTGGTAGTGGTAATTTTGAGTAAAAATTCCTGATATTTTTGAAATAAGGAAATTGGATATATTTGTAGTTCTCTGGTTCTTCCCTATTCATTTATCTGTGCAATGATATGAGTATGTGTTCTGTCTCCTTTTTACTCTGTCTTGGTTGGCTTCTGTGATTTGGATTATTTGGGACTCTTCAGAAAATATGTATTAGGAGCAACTGTTCTACATTAGTGAAATACTGAGAGATAGTGTAAAGATTTCTTGGTTGTTGTATATAATAATGCTACATTTCCCTCCAAAATGTTTTATGGGTAAAGCAGTCATTTGAAAAATAGTACATTCTTAGTCCAAGTGAAAAAGAAAAAGTGGACTCAGGAGTAAAAGGGAATGAGGACTTCTTGGTGGGTAAGTTCAAGAGAATTCCGTTACACTCCGGTCCAAGAATTCTAGTCCCTGATCATTCCCACCCCTCCTAAGTTAAAAAGAAAATATTATGTGGTCATTGCTTTAAAATGAACTGAAACCTTTCACCTCCTGGAAGCCTTCCTTAATCACTTCTTTACTCTGTCCCTTCAGCATTTATGCTCAGTGCTCAATTTATACTACAGGTCTGCCTCACTTTGTCAATATGCTTTGGAATTTAAACTATGGAAATGATCAGTTAAAATACTGACGGTCTCTGGTGGGACTAAATAAAACTTGCAGGTAGGTCCCTGCCACAGACCCCAGAAGGGTGATGGATGTACACTCACCAGTGGTATAGTTAATAGAAGGAAGGGGCAATGATTTTGGGGGAGGGATTATGATATATCAGTCTGATTTTTGTTTTTTCGAAAAGATATTTGCTTATTTTTAGCAGGGTCAAGGATGGAGTTGCTGCTTGAGCTTCACTGGGTTAACAATGAAGGTTGCTTTTATATACTGCTGCTAGGGCTGCTCAGAGAAGATCTACGTCATGTGAATTCCCTGTCCTACTCTATTTTTTTCTTTTTACCTGTTGAATTGTCGCTGCTTTTAAATTTAGGGTTATTAATGGGGCAAGAGGTTTGAGAATAGGTATAGAAAAACCCTGTAATGGTGTCTTTGCTGTATTGACCCAGTTACTATTGCTGTTGTTCCTATTTATTCTTTAATAGAAACTGTTCTCTCAAGCATGCAATAGGAAGAACTTCTATTTTATCCCCTTTCAACCAGAATGAATTTATTGTGGAAATAGATTGCTTGATTTAGGGGAAAAAAGGGGGGGGGCAGAATTTGGACTTAATAACTTTCATAAGGAGGGTACACATCTATTTCATACAGGGAAGGTTACCTGAATATTTACTTTTGTTACCAGGTAACACTGTCCAATATTGCTTTGGTATTTTGACTTTGTAGTCTTTGTAACTAGTAAGTTTCCAAGGGGAAGAGGATCTTCCTTGCCCCTCTTTTAGTTTCTCTTTTCATTAATGGACACTCCATAACTCCATAAGCGCTGTTTGACACACTACATGTTAAGTGTAGAGAAGGTAAATAATTTGGATTTTGTGTCTGTATACAGTATTTCATACCTAGGAAGATAGCATACCATGTACATGCTATGTGTATTTGTATAGCTGTGAAATACTTAAAAACTTGGTAGAAAATGTCAAATACAGACTTTGTTTCATTGAAGAGTATATTCATTTTAAAGGTATCTTCAAATTATAGATGTATTTTGGAAAAGTAGCACCTTGAATATGAAAACAAGATTTAATTTGTTAACTTAAAAATAATACTTAATAAACAAATTGGTATGATTAATGCCAAAATAAAAGTGTTTCTTTTGCCTTTATTTGTGTATCTAAGCTTTTGGAATGGGTTGCATTGATATTTTAAAAATATAAAAATGATGTAAAACATGTTTAGTCTTTGAAAATGTCTTACATTTGAGCAGTATTGTCAATCCTATTTATATATAGCCTTAGGCATTCTGAAGAGAAGGAAGTTTCAGACCAAGGATAAAATTTCTCAGTAGTCATCAGAGTGAATTTATTGAGATTAAGAAGATGGGGCTATGTTTTTTTTTTTTTTTTTTTTAATTTGATACAACTCAAATTATTTGGTCTCATGTTGGAAGGATAGCAGTATTGGTATTTAACTTACTGCTATATATTTTCTCTTATTAAAGGAAAAGTAATTGGAAAAAATGGCAAAGTTATCCAAGAAATAGTGGACAAATCTGGTGTGGTTCGGGTGAGAATTGAAGGAGACAATGAAAATAAACTACCTAGAGAAGATGTAAGTATTCAAAATGAAATTTGGTTTGCCTGTTTCTTCCTTCTGTCCATCTGTCTGTCCTACCTTCCACCATCTTCTGTTCTTGGCTGACTTAGAATGTTATTTTATGTTTTGGAAATCATTTTGGGGAGTTGTATATAGGGAACTATTCATACTCATACGGTGGCTTTGTTTAAAACATTTTTTTGTTCTTTACAATGTTGCTTTACATATTTAGGGAACAAGTCCTCTTTAAATTGTGGGCTTTGGGTCTTACTGGGTTTCTTAGTACTTCAGTAAAAAAGCCAATTTTTGATAAAAAGCCTTCAATTTGGTAATTTCAACAGTTCCTTTTTGTACTTAACAAGAGTATAGAACTATAAAATTTGATACTCTGAGAAAACAGTTTGTTATAAAGGAGTTCTTAATAAATAACTGACTTGACCTTTTTTGGATCTGAAAGCCCTGATTATTTCTTAATTGAAATCTTTAAGCTTTTATTTTGGTGTTCTGACACCAACTTTCTGAAATTCCTTTTTCAATCTCATCCCACATGTTAGTGTTTTGTCTACAGTGCAGTTCTTTACTCTTCATAAATCTCTTTAAAGATCTCTTACCTGGTGGCTCTAAGTGTCTTAAACTTCATGTGCCTGTGCATATAAGGCAAAGATTTTCTCCCAAATTATCTCCTAGAAAGCAATGTTAGTTTTGCAGAATAGATTATTATTGCTTGCAGAGTTCATTAGCCTGTGGGGAAAAACAGCCTCTTCTTAAAGAAAAAGGAAAAACTGTAGTCAAATGAGCCCAGATAAATGACCTCACATCAGGTATTGGATGTTGTAAAGTTGCCTACTTCCTTTATTTCTTTTAGTTAGAATGTAGAGGCAAAAAATAAATAAATAAAATAAATAAAATAAAAAAACAAAATCAGGAAAAAGGAATAAAGAAAAAAGAAAAACAGGTGACTTAGTATTACAGAAATGAGTAGTTGGTGGCTCAGATTGGTTTCATGCCTACACTGCTCCCAAAATTGCTTTAAATCTCAAGTGACTTACTTTTTAAGCGACCCTACCTTCCATTGCCTTTGAGAGGGGGATTAAAATCAAGGTGTCATACTATTAAATTTGTGCTTTCCTCCTTTATATTTGATGTATAAAATAATCCATTTGGCATACAACCACTGCCTAAAAATTGGTCTGAATATCAAGATGTTCACTGGTCAGGGCCATTATATTAGTCCACTGTAAATTTTTTAGCTTTATCTACTTACTTTTCTACTCTTATCTTAGCTTGACTTAACCGCTAGTTGCTTTACAGTATTTAATGTCTCGTGGGGCACCTGGGTGGCTCAGTCGATAAATCAAGCAACTCTTGATCTCAGGTTCATGAGTCCAAGCCCCATGTTGTGTGTGTCGCCTACTTAAAAAAAATTAAAAAATCTTGTTACAGGCTAATTCTTTTAGATCTTTCTTCATAATAAGAATTTTACTGAACTTTACTGTTTGCAGCATTGGTCATTGTTACCCTTATTTCTTTGCCAGGGCTAAGAAACTTAAATACTTACAGAAACCAAGCAGATTATTAATGATTAAGCAGATTGGGATACAAGACCAGGGATAGGACAGTACATGGTCCATTTGTATAAAAGGAACAGATGCTGCCTTAATCTGGTTGCCATAGGTGAATGTGTTATGTGTTGCTATATCTTTTGATATTAAGAGAAGCTGGAAATCTATAATAATATACAAAATTAAAAAATTTTCAAAACATTCCATGTTAAGACAAATCGGAAGGTTGGCATTCACTTATTTAGGGCCACCATTTCAAAATTTAAGCTAAGTCCCATGGCAGACTCTGTTTATATAACTTGTTTACTCTCAAGTCTTCAGTGACCCACCATTAGCCTGAGAGGACCTTTGCCCACCTTTATCATAGCACTTATTATCTGTATAATTGGGTATTTACTGGTTTTCTCTCAAACCTACATTTATTATGTTAACCTCACCAAAGCCACTTTATGGACTCTGAATCAAGAAGTGAAATCTGAATTCTCATATTCTTTGTTCTTCTCTAGCCCAATGAATTGTATAGAGTTAGGTGCTTGATAAGTATTTTAAATCAATATTTTAAGTCAGTTTTTTAAGATTGAATTCGAGGAGCACCTGGCTGGCTAGGTCAGTAGAGCATGTGACTCTTGATCGCAGGGTCCTGAGTTGAAACCCCATGTTGGGCATAGGGCCTACTAAAAAAAAGGATTGGATTTGAGTTCTTCACTGAAAAAGAAATACATTTATGTACAAGTTTCAATAGTATAGAAGGGTGTATATAGTATGAAAAATGTGTATCTATGTTTTGTCTGTATCTCTCCTCTCTCCATAATCTCTATTGGATAATAGATTTTAGTCAGTTTTTGGTTGCCTTTTTGTCTTTGTTTTGCTACTAAAAGTGCCACAGTGAACATCTCTTACAGCTGGGGAGTAAATTTCTAGACTTTTAAGATCATAGGGTATAAAAGACATTAAAATTTTTAGATCTTCATAGTTTTCCACACACCACACATTCCTTTTACCAGTGTAGGAATTGTGTCTGTTTTCCACATACCTGCGAACAGATCTTTGTTTTTTATTTTTTTTAATGTGGTCTCCAAGCTCAGTGCAGAGCCTGAGAGTCCCCTCAACTGACTGAGACACCCAGGTGCCCCTAGAGCTTTGTGTTTTGAGGAAGCTAGTCTTTTGTCTTTTCGTATGTGTAGTAAATATTCTTAATTTCTCCTTGATATATCCCCTCACACAAATTTTTTTATGCTGTTGGCTTTTTTTTTTTTTTAAGACTTTTGTTTTAGGACTTAAGACTTTTGACTCTGCCATACTTGGCAAGGTCTTTCCTCCATGTAGGTAATTCAGAAATTCACTTGTATTTCATTCTCTAGGTTTTTTAAAAGTATGTAAACTTTTCACTCCTGTGTGTGTGTGTGTGTGTGTGTGTTTGTGTGTAAGAGGGATCCTGGTTTATTTTTCACAAGTGCTAGTTGGTAGTCTCAGTGCTATTAAATATAAGTGATTAGTTATTAGTATTTTTAAAAAATCTAGAAATTTCATTGAAATAACTTAGAAATCTGTATATTCACTAATAATCGTTTATTCAGATTTTTTATTGTGGCTTTAGAGTAGTCATTAAAATATTCTGTACTATATGTGCCTTTAAGGTTGTGTTTCTGCCTGTCCTTCGGAAGTAGCTACAGGTGAGAGCATCTCATCTTCAGGGTCAAGGCATTGTATTTCTCTTAGTTTCTTCCACATCATCTTTCTGGAATGACTTTCTCTTTACCTACTTGGTAAAATTCTATTTGTTTTTAACATTTACTTTAAAAATCTTAGGAATTCACCAAAGTTTCCATATCTGGGGTGGCATAGTCCACATTCTACGTAATATTCTTGTGTTTTTTAGATTGATAATACTAATGCTATAATAAAATTATTGCAGACATGTTTAGTGTCTTTTCTGAGATTTTGATTGCTTTTAGAATAGGGACTTTGTTTTATCCATTTTGCTTAGTGTAGATTCTGGCAAGTAACCTGTAGTTGCTGTTTGGAGTTAGGTAACTAGAAATGAAATTGGCCGACTGATTTGCTAATTGTATGACTTTGGGCAAATTGCTTGCTCAGCTGTTAAAGTGGACTTTTTTAAAAAATGGGATTATTAAAGGTTACTTTTTAGTGAATATTAAATAAGATACAGATGTAGAATAAATAGTATACTCGCAGAAGTAGAGTATTTGCTTAAAATGTTTAGATCTTTATCCCCCCTCCTATATCTTTTATTCACTTTGCATCCTCTCGTATCTGCTTGTGAATTTCAGAGGACGGGATCAAGATTTCTATACATCCTATGCTTAAGTTATATTCCCTTTTTTCATGCCATCTTAAGCCAGTCTGTTTTTTTTTTAATTTTTAATTTTTTTAATGTTTTACTTATTTCTAGGAGAGAGAGAGAGAGCGTGAGCAGGGGAGGGTCAGAGAGAGAGAGGGAGTCACAGACTGAAACAGGCTCCAGGCTCTGAGCTGGCTGTCAGCACAGAGCCCAACGCGGGGCTCGAACCCACGAACCGCGAGATCATGACCCAAGCGAAAGTCGGACGCTTAACTGACTAAGCCACCTGGGCGCCCCAAGCCAATCTGTTTAAATAACTGTTAGGAACTAATTTGTAGAATCAAAATAAGGAAAGACACTAAACCTGGTTGGGTGAGTTTGTTTATTTAGGCTTTATTCATTTTCCTTAGCCATTAGGAAACTGGAAATATACTGCTTCATAAATTCAGAGTTAATCCTATGATTTACTTTAATATTGGTGACTAAATATTTGCCTTTATCAGTAATTGTTTTATTTTATATTGTGTAAATGTTTGTATTCCATAGGTGACCCTTGGTGGTGGTGGTCAGGAAGCACTCCCTCCAGTACACAGACATTAATGGTTTTGTTAGGTGCACTTGTTAGGGATAACCTAGCTGATGATGTGCTCTACCATTTTAAAGCTATCTATCACCACCAAGGTGATTGATATATCTAGTTTATAAATTCATGCCAGTTGAAGGGAAATTTCTTTAAAAGGTGTATATGGAGGAAGATTGAATTAGAAATTAGAAAATCTGATATAAGCTGGTATTTAAAAATAATTTAAATTTTTAACATACTTAAATTATAGGGCAAATACAGTGAGCTATTGAAAACCTTAGTATTTCAAATTATATTAAATTTTTGGTTAGTTTATAAATCCTTTTTTCAAACTTTATTCCCAGGCTTCTTCAGCTTAATTAGCTGCAAAGAATAAATTGTGTATAAGCAAAAACTGAAAAGAGCTGCAGTGTCCAAGGGGCTTGGGCTTAAAAATAGAGATCTAGATTTTATCAGATCCAGGAACAGAATTTTTAAAAAGCAGTCATAATATAAATAGCAGCTCCCAGTAACTTCTTCCAAATTTTATCTTCTTCAGAAATTAACTCAATACAATTTGCTTCATTCTTGGAAGCTTCCTCAAAGTTCTCCACAAGATTTGGAACTTGATTATCATCCTCCTCTCCGGTAGCAAGTGGTGTCTTTTCATCCACAGATTGTTTGGGCAGAGCTTTGCCTAATCTTCTTAAGCTAGTCAGACTGTCTGTACCAAGTTGGTTTAAGATACTGGGTAGCATTTCTGTCAGCTGCTTTGTATCAGCATGCCCTGTAATGGTGAAAGTCTTCACTGCCAGGGATGCCTGAAGTTCAGGGTTGTTAAAGTGGATCACTGTACCTTGGTTTGTGAACATGTTCACTTCTCCAATACGAGAGATCTCGTTTACCCTTAACTTATTTAAGGAAAACTGAAGTTTTGTATCATTTTCTGTAGCTGTTCTGTGAACCACCTCTTCTTTCACTGAGCAGTTCCTTTCCCACCAGTGTTCACTTGTGCTTGCAGTTTGACGAGTTTCTCTTGGTTCATGATAGTTTTTTTCATCTTGTTGGAACGGAAATGGGACTCTGCTGGGGACTAGGGTTGGCACTTGGGGTCTCTGGTGGAGAGCTGAGAGGAGGTGCATACACGCTGGAATGCAAGATGTAGTATTTTATTTTTAAATCTAGAATTGTAAATTAAAATTGCTGTTTTAGAAAAAATTTTCCAAATTCTGTATTGGTGTGTCATGTTTATGTTAGAACTTTGTTAAAATATTCGATACTGAAGATGTTGTGTTTTCTTACAGGGTATGGTTCCGTTTGTATTTGTTGGCACTAAAGAAAGTATCGGTAATGTGCAAGTTCTTTTGGAGTATCATATTGCTTATCTAAAGGTTTGTATGCCTTTCATATTCATGTCATTTTTGCTTCACATAGTAAACTTCAAATTGCATCAGTTTTATATACATATTAAATTTCAGTTCTTTATTTTTTCTACATGAGAATTTAAAAGGTCCTTTGCCATAATAAAATCATTGATTGGCTTTATGCATGTTGTTTGTCTTTTTCTCTGAACTTCTACATTTTTTTCCTTACTCTTTAAGAAATGATCATGCTTGTTTTCCTATAATGTGACTGTCATCACTTCATGTATCGACATGTGCTATACTGGAACCATTTTACTTTACCTTGATGTTTTAGATGCAAATAGGGCAGAGAACCAGGAGTGAAGGTGTGCTTTCATGGTAACTTTAGTATTCTCTGAATCAGATGCACTAATCCGTAGACCTCATTTGATAAGAATCTTAATTATTGTTTCTGAAATAATCTATTTGAGTTAATAATGAACAAGAGTTTTAGAAAGATTCCCCATAATTTATTAAAAGTTGCAATTGTTAGTTTTTACTTTATCTTTTGTTACTAAGTTTCTCTCTTGTTAAAACTTCAACAGCTCTGTCTCTAGTAGGTTTTTCTTTTAGTCACTCCTATCATTGCTGCTATATTAATATTTTTTTGAAAGCACACCTGATGTCATTCTTTTAATTAAAACTCTTTAGAAATCTCAGTTCAGTCTGGCATTTTAAGCTCATGCTTTATCTTCTAGTACTCTACTACCTTTTAGCCATGAGCTTTGTCAAGTTACCTTACTTTCACATCTTGTAATGATCTTAGTTTCTGAATGATCAAGTCTCCTAGTACCTCTAGGTCACAACTCAGTCTCACGGTTTTGATTGAAAAGTAGGTTAATAGTTTCTTTTCTACATGGCATCTGTATCTAATTAGGAGAGTTTTAATTTCTTGAGAGTAAATCTGGTAATATTGTGTAATTATTAGCTATTTAACAATTTATTATTTCATTCATTTAAACATACATACATTACATACAGGAACTAAAACCCACAGTGCGAATACTTCCCTAGCGAATACTTCCCTAGCATAAGAAACATTTACTCTACCTTGTAAGTACCAATAAATAGTTTAATGCCTGCCTATCAAACATACCCTTGAAGATTGAGAGTCCTAGTCTTTTTTAATAGTGTATGCCTGTAACACTTAGCAGAATTGGTGCTCAGTAAGGTATTTAATAAATGTTTAATGAATTGAGTCAGCAATTGGCTTTGTGAATTGTATTTACTAAGTACACATTTGTATTTTATCGAATAGTTGACCGAGATCATTGCTTCTTTGATTGGTAGGGAGTAATATAGCTTCAGCTGTAGGTTTTAAGATGGTAAAAATAGTACAACATAGAAGAATATTTACCTTTTTTGTTTTACTTCTAGGAAGTAGAGCAGCTAAGAATGGAACGCCTACAGATTGATGAACAGCTACGACAGATTGGTATGGGTTTCAGACCTTCTTCCACCAGAGGGCCTGAAAAAGAAAAAGGATATGCCACTGATGAAAGTACCGTCTCTTCTGTACAAGGTTCTAGGTCTTATAGTGGAAGAGGCAGAGGTCGTCGGGGCCCTAATTACACCTCCGGTTATGGTAAAAAAACAATTTTTTTTTGTTGCTGTTGTTAGTAGTTCTTGATTAGGTGCTCCGAAACTTCTTGCTTAATGTTTCGATTTAGTTAGTTCTGCACTCTGTTTTGGCTTTGAGGGCAGGAGATAATTTCAAGCTATATGTCTTTATAGTAGTGAGGGTATACTTTATAAAAGGTATATGGCATTCAAGGAGCTAATGAGATCAAACATTTTTGTTAAGTTGGCAGTTCATGATCATGTTTAAATATTTAAATATACGTGGAATTTCTATACACATTTGTATATAGTATGTGTACATATCAAAACCTAATGATGATGATACTGCTAGGAATCATCTTTTGCCTACCCTCTAGGAAAAATAAAACTTAAATAATATGCTACTCAGTCTGCCAAGGTTGCATATAGCACTTCTGTACCAGTTTTAAAAAATATAGACTCAGTTGGCAGTTTTGAATATAAATCTCACATCTGCAATTGTTTTGTGAAAGAACATTTCACTAAAATGAGGGCTTTTTAAGAAGCCAGAACCAAATTAACACTTTATAGACGAACATTTTTCTAAAATGTATTTCAGTGTGAGGATGGGGCCCTAACCTATGTGTGAAGGGACCAGTGGATGGTGGTGGTCAACAATTTTCTAATTCTAAATTTTCACTTATTCTTCTTCAGCTTTGGAGTTGTTCCATTTTTCTGCATTTGGACTTGGATCTTAGCAGTGACCTGATTTGTCTTCCCTTGTTTTCTTCCCTTTCTCTTTTCCTTCTCTCTCCATTCCTCTATGCTCATCCTAACTGACTGCTTTAGGAAAACATTTCATAAGCTTTTTCCAAAATAGAAGGCATTTAGGGAAAGTGGAAATCCAGAAAAGCTTACAGTATGCAGATTCCATGTACGATTTCCTGTTTGAAGACTGACTCATTAAATAATGCCAGCATTATATTAAAATTTGTACTTTGGTTTGTTGTAGAGTTGAAAGAGTAATTATCCCTTCCCTTTCATATATTTCCATGTTCTCATTTCTTGATAATTTTTAATTATTTAAAGTACATTCTGTATTGAAAGTTGAAAAGCAGAATTCCAGGAACTTGTTTAGCATGTGAAGAGATGAGAATTGTGAAGTACTACTGTATTCCTAAAAACACATTTAATACAGAAAACAAATAATAATTAAAGAGAAAAGTGTATTGACTAATTCTAGAGGCACAAATTACTAGTACAGATGATCAGATTTGTGTTTTTTTGGATAAGGATGAATTCATTGAATACTTTTATAAGCCTTTGGGAAGTCTGTTTACTGAGGCTAGCCTTTTGCAAAATACCTTTGTTGAGAGTAGATAATTTTTTATGATTAGATAATCAGTTTTTATGAATGGTAGAGGAATATCCTCTGGATTCAAGAAAGTTATGCAAGTTGTTCAGTAGATGGCACTCTTATCTCTGAAACTTTGCAGGCCAGTAGTATCATTGCTTTTGTTGAAATAGCTATTGGATTTTAGTGGGCTTGAGAGAAAACCATTTGGATTTGGTTATAGATGTTTTCTTGTTTACTTAACATCAGGATTTTTAAGTCACATAAGAAGCATTTTCTCGTACCTCTGAAGTTGGTATGCACCTTAGAATGGATGATGTTTTAAAACTGCAATCGGCAACATTTTCTTTAACGGTATACAAAATATGTCTTATAATGAATGGATGGCGTATTGGAGTTGATAAAATATGGTACTTTTGCTATTAAGTAAAGCATTCATGATTGTTGAAAAGATGTGAAGCATCTTCATAAGTGCTTTTTAGAAGTTTTGGAGAGGGGAAAATCTGATTTAAAGTTTTTGAAGATAAGGTCTTATTTGGAGTCATTAAAAATTGAATTAGTTTGATGAATCATTTTTAAAGCTCAATGAAAATTTTTTTTCGGATTCATGAACTTACATTTTACAAAACTAAAGGTTGCAGTGATTTCAACACAGTGTTTTCTCTTGATGCTTTAACACATTTCAAATTAAAAGGGTTAACACTGATGAGTATTACTATCTTAAGAGATTTTTAGGTCAGAAGTTAAACATGAGTCTCAGTGGACTAAAATTGTCAGCAGAACTCTATGTCCTTTCTTGAGACTCTAGGATGCAGTCTGTTCCCTTGATATTTCCAGCTTTTGGCCCCTTCATTGTCAGTCTCATGGAGCCAGTGACTGCAGAGTTCTGCTGTTTTCTCTCTGGTTGTCTGCAGCTGAGATCGACACGGTTAGTTTGGGCACACCAGGGTAATCCACAATGATCTACCCACCTCAATATCCTTAACGTTATCACATCTGGAAAGTTCCTTTTGCCATCCCAGAAACATTTAGGCTTTATTTAATAAGAATAAAGCAAAAGCTAGCCAATTCATTATTTTGTTTTTGACTTTACTATTGGTCTTACCTACTGACCACCCCTTTTGAATACTAGATTTAGGTTAAACTTTAATAGGAATTTCCGTGCTTGTGACACTGAGTTAAATACACTTATTTAACTAATAATTTATTTGTAGAGAAAATTTAATAGGGACTTTTGTAAAAATTTTAAAAATGAGATTATTTATCTTCATATTTTGATAATGTTTTCAGGCAGTGCATAGCTTTGTCAGTAAGTTCAAGTGCATTTGAAAAGATGTTTTCACTACTCATGAAATGATTAATTTCCCTTATTCCAGCAAATCATGACATCAGTTAATAAATTCTTTTTTGTCATTTGGAGATACAAGTGTTTGGGAGAGTCATTCTTTTTTGTGAGATTCTCATTCCTAGTAAACAGTTGAGTATAAATACTAGAAACTTGCTGTATTTTTCTAAAAGTTTCAACTGATTAATACACTCTTACATAGTTGACTGGTTACATCCATATTTAAGGTCACGTGGAGAAAAAATGAATTTTGAAGAATTTTCTTTTAAGGGAGAAAGGAAGTTGGATTTCTTAAATTTTACTACGGACACCCTACTATTGTGCATATGAAGGATTCTTATGTTTCACCTTCACCATCAAATGACTGGGGTTTAACTGTAGGGAACTTGTAGTTTATCATGGAATTATTCTTATTTGGGAGATCAGCAAAGGAACTTCAAAGTCATGCAGCAGATTGCTTTATTAAGAGAGAATTGTTAGGTGTCTGGGGGCATTTAGAGGTAGAAGGAAGAGCTCTACCATAGACCAAGTGAGATGTAAATCCAAAGGGAAGTAAATAGAAGACAACACATGACAGCATTGCATGATAGATACATGTTACTTTTAAGGAAGTAGGAAGGGAGGAGTGTTTTCAGTTAAATTGGTCTGAAACTCCAAATTGAACTGGGCTCCCAAGGAGATCTTATTTGGATATATGATACAAAAGGGAGGGATGGAAGAGGCATTCCCAGAATCAACAAAGAATAGAAGTAGAAATGAGTATTGTAGTGATTGAGTCATCTAAATCTGACACTTTAATTGTGATGTAATAATAATAATATTGCAGACTTTTATAGAATCTTTGCAATGTTTAAATTTTTAAAAGGTCACTAATAGGTCGTTGGAACCCTAGAAATGATCTGTAAACTTTTAGTCATAGTAAATTTTTCTGTCAGGTTGAAGTTGTCTTTTCAGTAACATTTTTAAAATTTGTTCTGTAATTTCAAATAGTATATTCTAATTTAAGCCACTGTTTGTAAAATGTAATTGTTTTATGTACAACCACTAAAGATACACTCACAGTTTATAAGAGACTATCAATTATGAGAAACGTCATTATTTCAGAGATGTTAAAGTGTGAAATAGTGTGCTTCCTAGAATCAGTAAAATAATGGTAGAATACATCATACAATCAAACTACTCATTTTTCTGAATATGATTGTTTGCTTTAAAATATAATAGCAGTTATTTTCATTATACTAATTTGGTTTTAAAACCTAAAAATGGACAAATTTTTTTTTTTTTTACTGTTTCCTCATATTAACTGCATTTGCATTATCTATGTAGTGTTTTGTGTGTTTGCCCTAATGCTATATTGGCTGCATTTTTGCACATCTAAACCAGTTTGTAATCTCCCCCTTAGTAGATCCTATATTACTGGTATAATACTAACATTTGATTATTACTTAGTAGATTTCACATTTATTTTAATTTTTGTTTAGCTTCCTTTGAATCAACCAGTTAATAGGGTGATTAAAATAATTATAGGAAATAATTTTGGAAAGTTGCACTCCTTATTTTCCCTTTTTAAAGAAAACAGGAATCTAATTGGCTTATGTTCTCTTTCCCAAGGTACAAACTCTGAGCTGTCTAACCCCTCTGAAACAGAATCTGAGCGTAAAGATGAGCTGAGTGATTGGTCATTGGCAGGAGAAGATGATCGAGAGAGTCGACATCAGCGTGACAGCAGGAGGCGTCCAGGAGGAAGAGGGAGAAGTGTTTCAGGGGGTCGAGGTCGTGGTGGACCACGTGGTGGCAAATCCTCCATCAGTTCTGGTAGTCTTTTATGTACTATGTCAGCATCCTTATTTTGTGAACAGTATATAACCTTATACAAGTTAATTCATTCCCCCAGTGTCTTCTTACTGAGGAACGTAGTAGAGCATATGATAAGGAGAAACCCTGGACAGTGTTTCTCAATGAAGGTTTAGCTAGAATTTTTCAGTCAGAAATTTTGGTTGGCTGATTCTGTTTCAGCGGTCAAAGATTTCTCTAGTTTTTTGGGCCTCACGTAATTCGAATGTTTTTTCCCCTAGAATTTTTGGGTTCTAAATTTCTGTTTGTCAGACAGACAGAAAATTCTAATGCAGAGAGAGATCTAAGTAACAATACTGAATATACTTACTATTGAAATTTAAATGGGAAGACATTTTGTTGCACTGTGTACTATTTTGGGAACAGGGAAGAATTGAGAAATTAAAAATTTTTTGTGTTGTTTGAGGAATTGAGCTGTAAAGAAGGCTGTTTAGAAGACTGAGAACTGAGGTGCCTGAGCAGCGTTTTACTCCAATATCTTTTTTTTGGGTAGGAGTTGCGGGAATGTTTATGCTTTTAGCATAATGGGATGGGGGACAGAATTATCAGTGATATGTGGAATAGATTATGTCATAGATACAGCCTTAACATATCTTTATTGTATCCCACTGTAAGAAAACCACTGTTTTCTTAATGTTATAACATATGGCTTGTGAAAGTTTATATGTTATTTTAAATGTTATAGAACCCATACATATATATAACTAAATATATACCAGACTTGCTTACAAAGTACTAAAAACTGGAACAAATCACACAATTTTAGGAGCTTTTTAAAAGGTACTCCAGTTCCAGTGATATTCTTTGAGCCCCAAGTTTATTTTGTAGGCTTTTAGGGAAATACTTTTATATTTTACTACTTTGCTCACTATTACCAAGGTTTATAAAATTGTAGTATGTGGCATTGCACAACAAATGTACTTTACCTGGTGCTTTTGAATAATGGATAAACTTAGTGTCTTTTACAAAGATGCTAGCTTGCTAGCTGTTACAGAAACTTAGGAAAAATCGTGATTAGGTGAATTTCTTCTATAATTTGGTGGAGGCAATAAATGCACATAGGTAAGATGGGTATTTTTTTCCTTATGAATTGTATCTTAAAACTTTCCTTTTCTCACCCTTACCCCACCTTACCTCACCTTCACTCTTTGTTTCTGGAGATGGGAATACTAGTCAACATTCATTTCTATATTTTCCTGTAACAAGTCAAAATTTGAACCTTTTTTTAGTTTGCTTTTTTGTATAGATTTGTTTTGATTGCTTCAGTTTAGTAACATTTCTAGTATGCCATGGAGTGCAGGTGTTGTGAATTGAGTATAGTGCATTAACATTAGTACAAAGAAGCAGCTAAAGGGGACAAAATTGCATATTTATTTCTCTTCACTTTTCATTTCTCTAGCCTAGGCAGGACTAGCTAAGGATGTGAATGTCAAAAATAGCAAGTAATAATATACTATTTTCTAATAGATTTTCAAAACAGGTCAAAGAGAAATGGTAGGAAGATGAGGGTGTTTGCTCTTCTTCTTCTTTAATTTTTCATGGCCATTTAAAGTTCTTCATATTATTTTCCAGGAAAAATAGTCATACAGGAAACATTTTATTTGAATATGGAATATAGGGGGAGAATTGTAGACATAGTTCAATATAGATCAAAGCATTCCTAATGACTGCAGCTCTCTTAAACAAATATTTCTTGCCTCTGACATGCATATAGTGCTCAAAGATCCAGACAGCAATCCATACAGCTTACTTGATAATACAGAATCTGATCAGACTGCAGACACTGATGCCAGCGAATCTCATCACAGTACTAACCGTCGTAGGCGGTCTCGTAGACGAAGGACTGATGAAGATGCTGTTCTGATGGATGGGATGACTGAATCTGATACAGCTTCAGTTAACGAAAATGGGCTAGGTATGTAAGCACTTAGGGAAAAGATTATTATTGTATAGTATTGTTAATGTATGATGCTTTTTTCAAAACAAAACAGAACCCAAACTTAATGCAGTTTGCATATTGAAGTTTTCTTAGTGTTTACTTCAGTTCAAACAAGGTAGATACCTTTGTGTCTGAAGTTTCTGGTTTTAAGATTTGGATAGCCAAATTATTTGAAACTGGAAGGGTTTATTAAAGTGCCCTTTGATGCCATTAAATCAATATCAAACTGCAAGGCATTTAATACTCTTATTGTTCATAAACCAAAATTAGGCTTTCAGCTTCTTTAAAAATTATTATAATGACGTTAGTGAAAGTATGTATATTGAGTAGGCATTTACTTTCAAAGGGCTAAAATGTTATTAACTTTGCTAAAAACTAAATTGTATTAGAAAGGAAGACTTTATTCTTAAATGATGGTTATTTAAATTAAGTCTTTCAGTTTGTTCAATTAAGAATTAAAACCCTCTTGGTTTCCAGATGGTGATTCTATATTTAATCTATTTGAAATGCTTAACACTACAAGATTATTTTCCTATCAATAATGTATGTTGTTTTATCTTCCCTGTTTAATTAAAAGGTTCTTTCTCTTTCACCTTTCTTAAATCTTTGAAGGAAAGAAGTTTTTTTTTGTTTTATTTTTTTGTTTTTTTGTTTTTTTGTCAGAATAGTTCATGGTAAACTTTGCAATTACAGATGATAGTGAAAAAAAACCCCAGCGACGCAATCGTAGCCGCAGGCGTCGTTTCAGGGGTCAGGCAGAAGATAGACAGCCAGGTAACTTTTGAGTGGACCTGTTGACAACACCAGGTCACAAGCATGAAAAAAATGTCATTTGTCTGTTTTCTAAATATATTATACTTACATGTACACATGTGTGCATATACATTCAAGATGTGCATTGCATAAGTTGTTTACTCAACTAACAAGACTACTGCTCCTACGAAAATGCATTCTTCCTTCACTCCGTAAATGTTTAGTAACGTGTCTAATTGAACTAATGTTGTGTCTTAATTTTTTTTACATGGAAATACTGTTGAGAAGACCATTATTTTGTCCACTTGGCAGATTCTTCATACTTGAGTTGGGGCCTGCCATCCCAGGGACTATGTTGTAGATTGTGGTTGAGGTTGATTGGCAAAACTGGGCAACTTTTGCATATTGCTGCTCACTATATCTGGATTTAGCACCTCATTTTTGTGGGAATTGTAAATACCCACAGTAAAAAAAAAAAAGTATAAATGAGAAAAATATTTGAAAAGTGTCTTTTTTCTAATAAGAGGAATGCATGTTATGTTTTGTTTATTGTAGTGTGATGTCTTTTCCCTTACACCTACTAACTATTCAAATTAATAGTACTTAGTTTTAGAATGTTAATTTATTTTATGTAGACATAATGTTGAGTAACTTCAAAGAAATTTGTTTGCTGTGTCTATATTATTTTGGGCATAATTCCATTTCCTGTGTACAGAGAATCACGTGTATATTCACAATGAAGAAATTGTGTGCACCAAAAATAAACCCCTTTTGAACTAATCATTTTCTGCATTCTTTACAAAGCAAAATTTTGGATGTGTTTTCCCCAAATAAAGATTATAAATTCAAATATCTTTAATATTTTAGGTTTAGTGGTTGCAGAGACATTTGGGAAAACTGGTTAAAGGTGTTAGTTTCTATTCTTAAAGAAAAGTCCATGTTTTAAAGGTAGTTGTAAATTTAAAAGGAATTAAATAGTTAAAAAAAGAAAGTTTCCACAAAATGTTTTTTATTGTTTTTGCTTTTCTTCCTTCTCTCTGTAGTGTTAGAAATATTCTTTAGATTAAGAGATCATTATTTATTTTGTTTTTTTAAAGTTGGCACAGTGGTGAATACAGTGCTTTCTGGCCACAGTTTATAAATAAGAAAATTTAAGCCACATTGTGGGTTTAACATATAACACAATTTTTTAACTAGATGGATGGTGGTTTATTACTAAGTCATTGGGCATAAAAAAGCATAGTGACTAGGCTTTAAAGAAGAGGCAGATTTTTCTGCATGGTTTTAATTAAAAATTGAGTAATTAGGGGTGTCCAGAATTTGATGCTTTGTGTTCCATAGTGCATTTATTCCTATTTTACTCTGTTCTTTGGATTGCCACTTTTCCTAGAAATCCTTGTTTTCTTTAGCCTGCCTTACCTGCTCCTTCTACAAAAAACTTTTAACATCCCCTCACCCCACCCCCCCACGTGTTCCCCCAAGATAGGATCATTGGAACAGGCACATCATTTTCTCCTGCCCCTGTTACTACTTCTAGGAAAGTAGCCTAAAATATCAACATTCCCTTCTGTATACAATAATTTAATTTATTCTCATTTGTTAAAGATTTCTTGTCTTTAGTATCAATTAAGCAGTAAATATTCTTGCTAAGAATGTGATTTTAACCCTTGTGTCAAGTTTGTTTACTTAGACCCACTTAGGAAATTCTACAGTCCAAATTATGCTGCACAAAGTACCTGTAGTTTTTCCTAATTATTTATTAATCTTCATTGACCTTTTAAGGGGCTAGTATTGTAAGGACTGGCTATAAATAGATTTTGAGTCCATTAAGGTTGTTTTTAGTTGTACCTCCCGTTATGGGGGAAGGGCACTGGTAAGTTTTTACCTTTCCAGCTCAGTGCCTCTTTAGTTGATAGTCATGTCAAAGTATATTATTCCTTGTGTGTACATAGTGGATGAAGGGTTCTAAGAATTGTCACATACTCAGATTTAGCAATATGTCTGTCTGTGCGGCAGGGTTTCCCAGTAGCTGAGTTCTTTCAGGTGTCACTGAGGTTTGAACTATGGAAACAGAATGAATCATGAAGGTGTTATACAAACTAGAATCGTTCCTAGAATGTTTTTGCCATCATATATGTATACATAATAATGAAATGGATTTGATAGTATTCCTCTTAATTGTGGAAGCTATTACAAACTTTTTATAAAGTAACAGTGGATTTAAATGATTTTAAAAATTTCAAAATGAGCACTGAGTTTTTTGCAATTTGGAAGACAAGAGGCAGTTTTAGACAGTAAACATCTTTAGTGCTGTTTTTAATAAATGAATTGCATTCTGAATTAAGTGGTTTTTTTTTGAGATTTAAAAAGATGAATAGTTTCAGAAAGTTGTTGGATCTTATAAAAGTTCGGTTAATTCGTGATCACAAAACATGGCATTGTAAATACCATCCAGCTGCTTATTTTATCAAAATGGTTTATTTTTATATAATTCGAACCTGATGGACTATTTCTCCCCTAGTGACTTTAAATAAATAATTTAAAAGTTACTTGAAGTTTCCATTCTTTACATTAACCTGCTCTCATCTCGTAATTCAAAATACTTTTTATTTCACATAATCAGAGATTTTCTTCACCAGTTTCTGGGAGAAAAGAATTCTTTGAAAGAGAGCGATTATTTTGATTTTCTTCATATCAGTATATTCTAAGCTGTAAGTCCTAAATAGAGAAAGGATTGAGGTGTATAGTCAGGCCAGAGTACCTGTAGAATAGAGATCATTTTTTGTACTTGGGTTGGCAGAAGGGTGTTAGCTTGTGTTAAGTCTTTTTCTTATAGTCTAGTCACTGTTGCCATCCACTTCCTTGTAAACATGCATACACTTCAGTTAGTCGTTTGAAAGATTATCAGAGCTTGAGGGCATGGTTACAGAATTAATGGTGGCCGTTTTCCCACCAGGATCATTGTCCACATTTTTAGGGTGGTATTCTGCCATCTTTAGTTTGCTTGTAGTTTTTTATTTTAGATCACTCACAATGGTTTCTAGTGTGAAATGTTACAAAAAACTGTTAAGTACCACACTTGGATATCTTGTACTTAAAAAAACAAAAACTAATGTTTGAATACATCTTTTTTATGTCTGGTGAAGTACAGCACACCATAATTTGTGCCAAATATGCCCTTTTTTTCCCCACTGAGAATTGCAAACACTGGGCTTAGAATGCTGCATTTCCTATATTTGGTTGTGGATTTCTGTATCAAACTTAATCCCAACCATAGAGTCAGCCAGAAGCAATGGCTGGATTCTTATGAAAGCTGACTTAAATCTAGGCTTCCTTGATCTCCAGCTTGGAATTTTCTATTGTCAGCACTCACAGGCACATTTTTCAAGCTTTGTTTTTGGTTGGAGGTGGTACCCAGCTTAAAATTTTGAAATTGGGTTACCCACCATCAGTTTATTTAAAAGTAAAATTACTCTTTATCCATAAATAAACTTTAGAAATATTTTTCAACACCTGTAATTTTTTTCTCATCTTCAACAGTCACAGTTGCAGATTATATTTCTAGAGCTGAGTCTCAGAGCAGACAAAGAAACATCCCAAGGGAAACTTTGGCTAAAAACAAGAAAGAAATGGTAAGGAGAATTTAACCTGTAGGTTTTGTTGGTTTTGGTTTGGTTTTTGTTTTTGTTTTTTTTATTTTTTATTATTATTATTTTTTGGTATGGTTTAGCTTTATGTTTACTTATCTTACTGTATGATCACTTGTTTCCCCAACTAGACAAATACTATTTTAAAGACTACTCTTGATTTTGTTCTTGGCCCGAGGTAACTGAAGAATGCATGCTTGAGCCTGGAATATTTTTCATTTAGAATTCCAAATAGCATTTGTAAAATTCAGTCTATCCATAGTTATTGGGCATAGAGAATATTGGCTTAATTTGGGGAGCAATAGGCTATATATCTATATATTTATATACGCCTCTTCTCAGTGATATAGACTGCTTTTAAGTGTCAAGTCTTTTAAATGCTTTAATGGATTTGAAATGTAAATGTGCATTTCCAAAAAAAAAAAAAAAGGTGAGTAGACATTTATTTGCTTAGAGTATTAACTTTATATCTTTTTACATGGTGAGTTTTTCAGTGGTTAAAAGTAAATTAGGTTCAAGTTTTAAAAACAGGTAGAAATTCTTCCTGTGGTTAAGCACTGTTAGGTACTAGAGATAGAGTTCAAAGACCAGTAGAGGTGGAATACATTGGTGTATGCTTTGAAATTTTAAGAACATTTTAATTCTTTGATCCAATGTGGTATATGAAACTGAAATGATTAGCTAATTTATGTTTATATAGCTGTTTCCCTCCTCAGCTGTAGATTTCATTTATAAAGAAGTTGAAAAAGTTGTCTCCCTTTGGCAGGCAAAAGATGTGATTGAAGAGCATGGTCCTTCAGAAAAGGCAATAAATGGCCCAACTAGTGCTTCTGGCGATGAAATTTCTAAGCTACAGCGTACTCAAGGAGAAGAAAAGATTAATACCTTAAAAGAAGAAAACACTCAAGAAGCAGCAGTCCTGAATGGTGTTTCATAAACTGAAGAAGTTCCTAGTTTACAGTTCTTTTACATTACATTTTACAATAGTGCTTGTACAAGCTTGCCAAAGATAGAATATGGATCGCCAGTCTTTACATCGCACTTTCAGTTCCTCCATTTGGAATTCAGAAAGGGGAGGGATCCTGAAGAAATCATATGTTAAACATACTTTGACACCTACTGTGTTATAAAATATATCATCAGATGTGCCTTGAGAATAGTATATGTAACATTAAAAAAAGTTGCTGGCTATAGGAAATGTTATTTTGTTCTCAAAATATGGCAGAGATGGGGGGGGAGGTGGGTGGGGTGGGATCCCTAACGTAATATTCTTTATGAAAGCATTAGCTGCTTTTGTTACATTTTTAATAATATGCAACCACTTCTTCACCTGAGGAAAACTAGAATGAAATGCAGTCTAAAATATTTTGCACTGAATTGTAATTCTTCATTAGTTTAGTCTGGAAACTGGTCTGTTTTAATGTGTTTTTTTAAATGCTGTATGTAGAGGAAAATCTGCAGACCACTGGAATACATTTGTTAAACTCTCATCTGCAGGGACACTGGGTGATATTGGCAGTGACTGTTCTACATTGAGGCTTTGTTTGGTTTATTTATTAAAGTGTACAGTATTTAAAAATCAAACATAGCTTTAGTTAAAACACTAAGCTGAATTAGTCATGTCCATTTCAGACATAACCTGAACTACTGACAAGATCAATTTCCAGGAGGTTTATTCTGTATAAAAGTACATGTTAGTCTTCAGTAAGAGTATCTTTTCCTTTTCTCTTTCTTTTCTTTTTTCTTTTTTCTTTTTTTTTCTTTTCTTTTTTTTTTTTTGATTTTGGTTGTTTGATGTGCAATATGTTTTTGTATGCAGGTAGTAAATAAACTTTGATCTTCCATTTGCTGATTTTTAACTTTCTACTTTTTATACCAGTATGCTTTTTATAGCAAAGTAGTTGGAGCTAGTAATAGGCCTAAAATAGTTACCCTAATTGCTTTTAAAAAAGCATTACTTGCTTCATAAACAGGATTAAAATATTGGTCATTTAATCATTTTATAATGAAACCTCTAAAACCTTAAAATTTAGTCTGTTAGATAGGTTTAGGGAATTGATCATACATTCAATATTAGGAAAGTCTTCTTAACTACTCAAAGGCAACTTTTGGAAGGCAGTGAGATAAAATCCAGAATTTGGCCTTTGATAATTATTTTTATAAATAAGTATGGTGGGCAGTTTTTAAATAAATAGTCCATTAACTTGGTTTTTGGTTTTTAAGGAAGTAATTTTGAAGATTGTCAAACTAATGATTGTATTTTTTGTATATAAGCCAACTTAATTTTAGGAAGATGAAAACTTCACACACAGTGTTTCAAAGAGTAACAATGATATAATTATGCAGGTAATTGTGAGGTCATATCAGATAATTGTGGATTTCCTGGAGAATTTTTTTCCATAGTGATATATATAGACCACTGAACCAAGAAAGACGGCCTTTTCTGTCATTTGATGTTTGAAAAGTGTTTTTTATGTGCATAATCTGTGTTAATTTGTTATGTGCATAAAACTGTTACGTGGTTTTAATTTATAATGACTGAAAGACATTTCATGGTATTGCTAAAATAATAATTGTCAGGTCATACATATAACCCTACACCTCACATTTATTTTCACTTATGATGTGATGGTATTAAATGCTTTTTCCTAAAACCCTAATAATAGAATTTATAAGTAAGGTGTGATATGAATAGTGCAGTCCTTGGATTTTGAATACCAATATCAAATCATTTCATATCCTGATTTTTTAAAAAACTAACCCACAAATGTCTTTTTTAACCATCAGAGGATGTAAAACTGTTGGCCTTTTTATTCTTAGTTCTCTTCAGTAACAGGGTTATATATTACTAGTTTGAGGATTTTCATTAATCCCCAAAGTGATAAATATGGTATAAAGAAGAGAAATGATTTTTCATTTTCTTTCACGTAGAATAGATTCACTAAGATTCTTCTGCCATAAAGAATGTTTCACAGAGAAAGTAACCTCAAACCATCTTAGAAAGTGGGTATAGTGCAAGCAGTTGTTCAGAGTAACCATATGCTAGGAAATAAATATCAAGATTTCATTATTCACAAGCGACTAGATCCAGCATCTATTGTACTGCAGAACTACAGTAGGCTTTTCTTGGGTAAATACTGTATATTCTGTTTCAGAAGTGAAAAACCCATTTCCCAAAGGCGGTAGCTATATGATTCAGGTAGCCCACCAAATAATTTTGAAAATGGGATGTATGTATTTTGGCTGCTACACCAGTTAAGTGAGATACTGCTCTGGGAAAACTTACTGGTATGTTAGGCCATGCTAAAAGACATGCACCAAAAAACCCCCAAAGATTTTGTGCAACGCCTATATTGTTTCAGTATACCTCTGTGAAACCACATATAGAAGCTTTATGGGGATAAAAAATGACCATTTCCCAAAACTTTAGGAAGCCTAGGAGTCTTGCGTTTGGCATTATTCTTTCAATATTTTTAAAAAGATTTTATTTTTAAGTAATGTCTGCATCAAACGTATGACTCAAAATCCTGAGATCAAGAGTTGCATAGTCTACCAGCTCAGTGAGCCAGGCAGGTGTCCATGGAATCACCTGTTTAAAGCCTTCAGTGGGCCAAAACTTGCAAAATGGTGTGTGTGGGTCTTCGTTGCTAGGTCAGTCACCTTTGGTAAAATTGTAGTAAGGATACATTAGTTTTTAAGTGGTTTTGTGTATTTTAATGTGGAGTTAAGCAGCACATCACACTGTTCATGAAAACCTCAGGCATTCCTTAGAACAAGGCTGAAGAAGTTGCTTAAATGGTTTTGCAAAACAAATACAGGTTCACATGGGGAAGTAAAAACCTAAGAACAGAGACACTAAGTGGGGAAGAGACAAAAGTAGCCAGATGTTATTGTATTCTGGGTCTCCATGTTCATCATTCTTATATAGCTGGAATCCATCACCTTTATGCTAAGCCACAGGTATTTTTGTAGCCATTTGTAAAAGTCCGGTATGTAACTTGAGAGAAGTCTCTGCAGAATTGGCATACTAATAATGTTGAAGTTAGATTGGGAAATAGCAGCTACATCATCTGCTATAAGATTTGCAGTTTGAGTTTGAAGTCAACCTAGTTTTCTCATAGGCTATGCCTGTAATAAAGCGTAATCTAAGGACAGATGAAAACTGATGATGATGCATTAAGTCCTGTGTTAGATGGTGTGTATCAGAATGGAAAGTAAAGGGAAATTACTTTTACACTTGGGTTTTCTAGAAGGCTTTAAGGAACTTGGATTGAACTGGATCTATGTGGCAGTATTCCAGAAGGTAAAAGGATGTTTGGTATGAACCTTAGTTTACAATCTTTGCTATTATGGTTTGGATCCCCTATGCCTTTTTTTCTTTTTCTTTCCTTTTTTTTTTGAGAGCACATGTAAGCAGGGGAGGGGCTGACAGGTAGAATCCCCAAGCAGGCTTTGCACTTGATCACATGACCCTGGGCTCGTAACCTGAGCTGAAATCAAGAATTGGACTCTGAAATGACTGAGCCACTAAGGTACCCCTCCCTGGATCCCCTATATCTTTTATAAGGACATCTGGTATAGTGAATTTGGGGACTCCTTTTTTAAACTTAAAAAAGGTTTTTATTAGCTTTCTTGAATGGATAGTAGTCACAACCTTTGATAGCATTTGGGTTTTATTTCAGGAACTCCAATAAATCAACAATCAGTCTGGTATAGTTAAACTTTGGCAAGTGGTAGTAATTTGAAGTTGCACTCAACTCGCTGAACCTAAGTCAGATCTGTTGAAATACAGGAAACTGCCAGTAAGTAGTTGACCATTTTTGACCCACAAACATGGCAATTTCTTATGGCTCCACCTAAATAATACCATTTTTAAAAGTATGATCATTTACTCTAGAAATCCAGCCAAGAGTTGAATCATCCAGAAAACCCCTTATTAATTGATGAGGGATGTACATATACTCTGTAAGGAAATACGTTAATTTTGTTTTAAAAGGGTTAATTATCAGTGGATCACCTCATAATGAATCATCTGTACCTTCTATATTACTACTTAAGTAATGAAGTAAGGTATAGACTGTAATGTAGCTTTCTCTGTAAAAGGATCTCCAGTATGTTTGTTTTTTCATATTACTTCCTTTGATAATTCAAAAATTGTAGGTATAAGTCTATAGAATTGGGAGTTTCTGTGTATTTAAACCAGACTTTTCCAACTATGCTGTATGCAATCTAAGGATAGCAAAAAAACAAGGGCAAGATTATTTTTCACTGATTTCGGTCTTAAAAGCCCCAATACTCACTAATATACTAGTGAATAATTTATCATGTTTCTTTGTGTTTCAGTGATTGGTAGGTTTTCCTTGAGGTGAAATTACAGGGATATTTTCTGAATATTTTGTACCTTTTTTACTTGGATTGTTGAAAGTAGCTATTCATTTTTTAATTTCGAGAGTTATTACCAAAACATCTCCCATAGTTTTTGTGGATAAACCAATTTATATTGTTGCCTTTGAGCTTACACCAACTTGTTTGAGCTTCATTTTTCAACCTGCCCGTTTTCAGGTTATAAAGTATGTAAACATTATTTTTGAAATGCCGTTAATTGTAGCCATACCAAGGTAACAGCAAGTGTTTCTTAACATATTCCAGATTATACCTCAACACTGGATTGTAGACCTTGTCCTTGGGTCAGGAAAAACTAGGAACACTGGATAGAAGCTCTTTCTATATTATGTTGCTAAGGCAACACTTGGCTATAAGCAGAGATAAACAGTTCTCTGCCCGTGCCAAGAGTAAAAAGCAGAGCTTAGGTCATTTAAGTTTCCTGGTACTCAAGGTTACTCACAAGTCCAAGATTTTTTTTCATAACCAAAAACCCACTCCAGCATTTTACGTAGTGTTTTTGTACTTTATCTCAAATTTAGATTTTTTTTCTATCATACTCTTCTCCCATTGAAACAGTTGTTTCCATTTTATAGCCTGATGTGTTGAAAGGTAAACCTGACTTGTCAACTCTTTAAAAGAAGCATTCTGCTTGAGTGAATTTTTTAAATAACTATATCTGATGCAGGGTTTTAAAGGTAAGGCATACACTTTGAGTATGCTGAATATATAGCTCAATATGCTTAGGGTTTTACCTGTGTTAAGATGCTAGTTATCTAATTTTTCTGTCTTTTGCCTCCACTCTAGAGTAAATTAAGGATAGCAGACAAAACCATATAAGCCAGCTTTTAGAATTAGAATATATATGTATAAATATTCCACTTATTTTCATATAAGTTCTCAACTGTTTCTTGAATGATTTGGGTGTTCTGGATACTGATTTGTAGAACTGGAATTTTTTTTTTAATGCTTCCATAGGTATTTGCACCACTAGGAAAATGCTTGAAGGCAAGAGAGGGGAAAAGGTTAAATTTTGAGGACCACTTACTGTTATACCCTACTTTCATCACCAACAAAGCATTTTTTATAAAGGAGCATAGGATTCCTAATAATGTCAAACTCAGGCAGTGAAGGCAAAAGTAGGGGAATTAAATCTCTGGTATGCCAGATACTCCTATCTCCTAGTGTTGTGTTCATACCTTCCTCCCACCCCCCACTGCCTGCTTCAAAAAACATTTTGAGTACTTACTGATAAAAAGGCCCCAAGCTGAACATATACAAGTCCTAGACTCAGATTTCATTACCACTAAGGAAAACATCCCTGGTTTTCAAATATGTGAAAGGTACCACAGTACAGAGGTTAACAAGTATGGAACTTGAGGTTTGAGAAAGATCAGTCTCATCCAGAATGCAGTTTTGGTTAAGTTACTTAATCTCACTGTTGTTTACTTGTGAAACAAATTACTTGGCACGGTGTAAGTAGTCAACGTTAACATTACACATCAACTATCTTATTAAAAGAAAACCCAAACACTAAAAGATGAAGGCTCTTTTACACAAAGTCTACTTGCATCAGTTACCAACTATGATCTGGAGACCTCTTGGCAAGTGATCTTTCCCCAAGAAAAATGGTAGGAGTGTTTAATAGCCTACAATGAAATGTGGATTCTTCTACTTAAGGTAAGCCTAGAGGAAATAAAACATTACTACGAAAGAGAAACGTGTTCTGTTGTGCTCAGTGTTATTTTAAAGCGTTTTTCATTGTCTTAATACTTGTCTTTAAACAGGTGTGCTATTTGCTTTAAACACCTAAAAGTGTACCTACTAGATGAAGTTTTCCCTTTTAGGGTTCATGCTTGATTGCCTGTGGGCATATTCACGCACTTTTTGTCTTTCAAAAATTTGTTTTTACTTTTAATTGATCATATCTCAAAACTCTTGTTCATAGAAACTTGATTAGTCCAAAAGACTGAAATAAACCGTTAGTAAGCCAAAATACAGTTGGTCTTCATTATTAGCAGATTCCTTATTTGCAAATTCACCTGCTTGGTAAAATTTACTTGTAACCCCAAAAACATGAGGTAGGTACTTTCCTAGTCATTCACAGCCATGAAGAATAGTGAAAAATTTAAATCACCCAATGCACCAAGTGCTTTGTTTCATTTATAATACTGTAAACAAGTATCCCTTGTGGTCCATTTAATGCCAATTTCTTCACATTTTGTCCTTATTGGTGACTTTCCTGTTTAATTGCCCTCAAGCCTAGGTGCTGCCTAGCCTTCCTAAACACAAGGCTGAGATATGCTGACAGGAGCTATTGTTGACAAATCTGATGCTAAGGAATCAACAAATAAGGTGTCCTTAAATAGAAGCACACATAAAGCAAGTTATATATTGAATGGTTGATAAATACGTAACCCAGAGGTACAGAGGTATGAACAAATGGTTTGGTGTTTGCTAAATTAAGTGTTCTCAATAATTTCATAGAACATAACTACTTTGAATCACAACTGTACCTTTTATCCTTTTACTAAAAAGAGACTTATTCCACATAATAGCTATGGCTGCTGTAGGCTGGTACTTTCTCATACTCTAAATCATAAGGAAACCGGATAGAAAAATCCAAAGAGCAATCCAACTCTGAAGCATGGATAAACAATCCAAAGTTAAATAGGATTGCCTCCAACATTTTGACTTTGAAGGTCTTCACTGATAATTAAGAACTTTTAAGATGACTTAAGGTTTAGATGGTAGGTAGTATAAATTATTTTAGAGCTAAAGATAGTATTTTTGCTGGTGGCCACAGAACAGGTCTGGTTAAGATCCCTATGTTTTGTGTTAGGCCAACAGTAAGTCATTTACCCTCAAATATCATTTAAACAGTATAAATACTCCAGAGTCCAAGCTGAGTATTTTGGTAACACCGTTTCAGTTTTCAGTTTGCTAAGTGTGTTTGTTTAGCCTTGGTCATAACATGCAAAAGTTTATTATGCCAAAAAAAAAAAAAAATTATAAACTGTCCATTTCTTTTAAGTGGCTAATTGAATACAATGTAAAAATTTTCTTAATTAGAAACAAGAGCTATACTCTCAACTATTCTGGTATAGTTTTTAGTGTATGAAATAGAAATTATGTCAATAATATATATAGTTAGATATATTTCTTAGGTCAAAGATAAAGCTAAACTCATTTTTAAAATTTAAGGTTCCAAGCAGTGGATCAGTTTTCTGAACTTTGAACAGCCTTTTCTTACAATAAGATAAATCCCTTCTATAACAACCTGTGTGAATTCATACAATCCTAATACCACATTGTATTTTTTTGAGACTGCGCATGCACATGTGTGAGCCTGGGAAAGGGGGAGCAAGAGAGAATCTTAAGCAGGCTGCATGCCCATTGGAGAGCCTTACATGGGGCTTGATTTCATGACTGAGATCATGACCTGAGACTGAGCCACCCAGGTGCCCCTATCACATTGTATTTTATTTTTTTTAAACATTAAAAATTTTTTTTTGTGAGAGACCACATGAGCAGGTGAGGGTCAGAGAGGGAGACACAGAATCTGAAGCAGGCTCCAGGCTCTGAGCTAGCTGTCAGCTCAGAGCCCCACGCAGGGCTTGAACCCCTGAACCGTGAGATCATGACCTGAGCTGAAGTCAGACACGTAACCAACTGAACCACCCAGACGCCCCTCACATTGTATTTTAATTGCCAGTTTATCAGCATCCTAGTAGATTGGGGGCCCATTCAAAGTCAGAGATTTTAACATTCATTTTGCCTTGAAGTAGGTAAGAAATTACTTCCTAAATGAATAATGAACAATACTGGTGTTTAGATGGTAGATATGTATCCATAATTACTGAGTGTTAAATCTCCAAATAATTTATCTGATATAAAATCCTCAAATTCAAAGAAACTTGTACCAAAGTTTTGGTTTAGCTTGTGCTAAATCATTTTTAAAATTTGTAGCATTGAGGCTTTTTATTATAAAAAGCTAGCACTGATATACATAAACTAACAAGAACTTAAAATTCACACATTTACTTCATTTTTTAGCTTGACCTTCTAGTAAATCTTTAGCTTCATTGATTTTGGCTGCTATATAAGGAGATCCTCCTATAGGGAAAAAGAAAAAAGGAATAGTTATAATATGGTTTCTTAATTTCTGGTGAAAACCTGTTTTCTTCAAGGATTCCTATGGTTCTCTGATAGGTGGAATGAGCAGAAATGGTATTTTAACTTTTTAACGTTATTAAGACACTGCAACCAGATCACCAAATGTATAGTAATATATATGGCTAACAGTAAATGAAGTAATTCATATGAGGAACATTTCCACAAAAATGGTACCTTCAAAAACAAGCTGATAGAAGCAGGATTAAAGAAAACCTCCACATGTGACCTTGCATTAGTGTACGTTACCAACTTATGATGACTGTAAGGTGCAAATGAACATGAATTCATTGTACCGTATTATTCTGAAAACACGATGTTCTCAGAGGTTTCTGAGCTTTGTTGGAAACACCACACTATGATTTGAACTCTTTATCCAGTTTTTCTTTCATGTTACTAATTGTGCCTTCATGGTGTTACCTACAGGTGCCTTTCTACTACTCTGCTGGAGCAGTGATTCTCAAAGTGTGGTTCTGAGACCAGCAAACATCAGCATCCCAGTAAGAAGCCTGGAAGAAATGCAACATTACAGGCTCTATCTGTACTGTACTTAACAAATCAGAAGTCCCACAGTTAATGCAAGCTACGTTTTGTTAAAGGAGGCTATTGCAGTCAGATACAAACAATCACAACCAAGTTTAAACTCAAAAAACAGTCTTCATGAAAGGCCTGGTCTATGAAAGTAAAAGGATTTGTGTACTGGAACATGGATTTTGTGGTCTATGTTTTGGTATTCCTAAATAATTATTTGATCCTATAGGTTTTAACTAGGTAACCTATAATTCAAAGATGTAAATGGATAGAAAAAATTAAGTTTTTAGTTTAACCAAAACTTAACAATTTTCTTTAAGAATATAGGCACCCCCCTCAGCTACTTTCAAATGACATGGTCATTATTCTATAGAATTTTCACACAGGACTTACTCTTTTAAGACACTGGAAAACTGATCCAGCCTGGGCAACAGTACTTACATACAGACTTAGGTATTTCCCTTGTAACAGCCAAGAATTAAATATGAAATTATTCCACTAGTAATTAGTCACTTTAAAACATGTATAATAAGAATTTAACAGCTACTTACCCTTGTCTGGGTGATTTAAAAGCATGATTCGTCGATGAGCATCTCTTATTTTTCCTTTATTGGCAGTAGGGCTAATTTAAAAAGGAGAAGGTACAGTTTACTTCAGACTGTGTGGATTACATAAAAAAAATTGTATATAAAAGCCAGTTAAAGATGCTGTGATACTGGAGGCAAGTCAAAACAATATGAAAAGTAGTTTTGGAACTTTACTATCACACAAGGAAGATGAATATTCTGAATCAGGAAAATAAACAGCTCCTTATAAAAATAAGACATTCTTAAAAAAATTTAGTTGAACTTAATTATTATAAAAGTCCTTTTACTAAAAGGTAAAGCACATTTAAGTATCTGGAAATGAAGGCAGAATTTCACCACAAAAAAAAAAAAATGTGTTCTAGAAAACAGCATTGAGCACTGATTATTTAAAAGCCTACTTTCAGGGGCGCCTGGGTGGCTTAGTCGGTTAAGCGTCCGACTTTCGCTTAGGTCATGATCTCGCGTTCGTGGGTTCGAGCCCCGCGTCGGGCTCTGTGCTGACTGCCAGCTCGGAGCCTGGAGCCTGTTTCAGTCTGTGACTCCCTCTCTCTCTGACCCTCCCCTGCTCATGCTGTCTCTATCTCTCTCCTAGAAATAAATAAAACATTAAAAAAAAAAAGTTAAAAAAAAAAATTAAAAGCCTATCTTTCAATGAATTAAGTGCTTACGTGCCAGCTGCCTTCTCATTGGACTTTTGTAGCAATTGTTTAGATCTTAAAAAAGTATATAACACCATTATAATTCTTAACAAAAGATCTTTTATGTTTGCGCATAGCTCTAGAATTGTAGATATATATTACAAATATTAGAAATTACCTTACACCTAGTATTAATGCTGCTTCTCGTTTTGTCATTTTGGGTTCAAACCCACCTCTGTAATAGCCACCACTGAAGGCCTGAAAGGAAAGTATTTGTAAAAATAGATTATTAGAATAAACAAAGTTCATTAATGTTGAGAACTGAAAAACTAAATGTTTTTTAATGTTGATAACTTGAAACAGCGGAAAAAATTCAGGCATTTCAGAGAACTTTAACTGCAATTCCTATGGCATTTTAGCTTTATAGGTAGCAGTAAATAATGATTGTTAAACATTGATTTTTTTTTTCCCCCAGAAAAACTGAGACAGGGGCGCCTGGGTGGCTTAGTCGGTTAAGCGTCCGACTTTCGCTTAGGTCATGATCTCGTGGTTCCTGCGTTCGAGCCCCGTGTAGGGCTCTGTGCTGCCTGCCAGCTCAGAGCCTGGAGGCTGTTTCAGAGTCTGTCTCCCTCTCTCTCTGACCCTCCCCTGCTCACGCTCTCTCTCTCTCCTAGAAATACGTAAAAATAAAATATATATATATAAGACAAAACAGCAGTGCCTCAAAGCCAGTTCTTCTGGGAATAATAGGAGTATTATTCCAATTTAGTTGTGTTATAGATAAAAATTTGATGTAAGAATATGATTACATGTTTTAGAAAAACAAGTGCCTCAAGAAAAGGATTTGGAGATCTTTTCAGATGAGTGGTTCAAGGATATTTTGAGGGTTAAGGCAACTACTAAAACTACCAAAACAAAACTTTAAGATATGTACAGAGAAAATCCGGCTACGAGGTCCCCTGACCTTGTATGTCACTCTGTTCTGTCACATTCAATAACAATAAAATAAATACTCAACAGGTTGCCACAACCAATTTCATTGTGAACTATGACCACGGAAGGTGTGGTATTCATATCCAGTCATACTGTATAGCCTACTTAACTCCAGTGATATCCAACTATCTTAGGGAATGCCAGGGCCACACAGTTAAGAATGGATCAATTCAGATACCTAGATCCCTCTGTGTTTGTGATGCAGAGCAAGATGAGGGAGGGCAAGAATTGGTGGACAAATGATACTGAAGTTAACAGTCTACACAGCAAAGTGGAATTGACTTTCATGATACCAGAATCATGATAATCCCTCAGCCCCAGTTCTTTCATACAAAACATTTGATTTTTTTTTTTTTTTTTAGGGTAACAACATTAGAAAGCTCAGAACCCTCCTTTTGGGAAGCAAGAGGAGGGGCCCAATGTAATGTCATAGATGTTCAGAAATCTACCCTCTTCAAGTTGATTCTGGGTTTCATACACAGCAAAGAAGTAGCAAAAATGGTCTTACAGATTTTGGTAGACTATGAATAACTTGTTTTACTTGAGGCTCCACATGTTTCATGGCTTGCAAAACATAACGGCCTAAAAACAAAAGCAACAAAATAATTAAAAAGTCTCCAACTTCCCCTGCTTTAGTTCCACTCCCAAACCATAAACAAACCTGCAAATCCTGCAGCAGCAATGGTCAGTCCAACTGCTACCACTGTACTGGCCTGGTAAGGGGAAGCAGAGTAAATATTTACTTCTTTAAATTATAACCCTTCCCTACCATACCCATTCTCCCATCCCACCTCATCACAAGTTTTATTTCAAAGGGACAAACAACTTTTAGGGTGAAAATATCCTACCCAATAATCCTTTAAGAGGACTGCAACTTTTATGTCCAATTCATTGTAAAGGTACAGGATTTTCACTGTGAAAGGGGAGTCAATTTGCTTATTTACTTTTACAGCAGTGATGAAAAGGATGATTTCCCTCCTTTTGAAAACGTCTTTTGCATCTCCAGGGAAATGAGGCCACATTAAAGGTCAATCAAGAGGAATGGAAATAAAATTTCTGTTAGAGAAAGAACGGTTTTAAGGTCACTGTAGAATTCTGATAACGCATTTCAACGTTAAACGTGGACTTCACTAGACTAGCTTTTAGAGCGCCTTGGCACTGTGGCGTCTCTCGACCACAGAGCCAAAGCCCAAATGCGTTCAGGAAACGAGAAAGATGTATCGGTAAGAGCCATGGAAAAAGAGCAAAGCAGAGAAAGAAGTTAGGATGTCTTCCGGGAAGGGCAGATCTAATCAAACGCGATTCCATTAATCTCTCAGCCTCGGAGACGATGGACCAGGGTCTGCAGCCCCCTGTCCAAAGGCCATAGTAGAACACAAAGGTCCTAAAGGGCTGAGCCAATAGCTCTGTGTCCTGGAGGGTGAGACTCTTCGGGGCCCTATGTTTTCAGTCCAAAGTCTCATTGGGAAGACAACCTCGGCTCCCCGCCTCCCAGGTCGCGCCTGGGCCCGAGATCGCACAGGGGACCAGAAGGCCGCACTCACCATGGCTCTGGCTCGGCTCCCCTGCCTTCACCGAGAGCGCGGTTCATCCCAGCCCAAAGGCCGCAGCCACAGATTTTCACGCCCCTATCAGACAGCGACGCGGCCACCAGCAGGCACAAACCGCTCAGACACAGGAGCCCAGGAAATACGGCAGGAGCGGCCGCAAACTAGGCCGGAAAACTGTCGTAAAAGGGGAAAGTAGTGGGCCGTAGGGGAAAGGTCGCTCAAGTAGTGGGCAGGTGCGGAACGCGACTTCAGATTGGCTGATGGGTGGGCGGATGGCCTCTTACTGGGCTCAAAGCTGGGGCTTTTTTGTGTTTTGCCCTTTGCTACCTGGCCGAAGGTATTTGAAAATTCTTGTGGGGAAAGGTATTGGTGCCGCAGGGCGTGAACAAATACTGTGTAGCCTTACCCAGAACGTTTTTCCTCCCTACTCGGCACGTGCATTCACCGTTTATTTCGTTTATGATTGTCAAGGGTAATGAATATTCTTAAATATACCGTAACAGTTCCACCGTGAAGCCAAGTAAATACGTAGCAAGCCAGTATAGCAAACGAAAGTATGTTCCAGAAAACCGAAACTACAAACCACATTGTGTGTTAGGGGTGCTCGGTAGCATTTTCTTATTTAAAAGAATTTTATTTTAATTTGTGACTTGATAGGACCTTGTATAAATATTTGGGGTTTTGTTTTGTAGAGTAGAATTACCACTTTAAGTACAGTTAATATTTTGATCATGGTGTCCCCAAATCCCCCCAGCCCCTCAAAAAGTAGGGTTGGTTTTGCCATTACAGGGCATCAGTTTCATATATCCCTACATATACGCTTGAGAAAAGTATCAGAGACATTAATTGAAGTTTTACAATGTTTGGATGATCAAGTAAGTTTGGAGTGACTTTCCACTTAGAATTTACAAAGTATTAAAAATTTGATTACATTGCAATGAAATTCTGCTTTGATTAGTTGGTTGTATATTAGACAAGCATGCAAATTTGTTGGCCTTGTTTTCCCTATCTAAAAAAGATTCTGTATTTAGATCTTTAAGAACTCTTCTAGCCCTTAATTTAGATTAAGGGAGATTTCTGTAATGTAATTTATTGTGAACAAAATTTCTTATGTGTTTCTGTACGTACAAACTGCAGCATACAGCTTGCTTGAGGAATAGGTTAACATACAGAAGCCCAGCCTCAGGAAACCAAGGATAAGTAACACAGACACTTGAAGTTGAAGTGGACAGGGCCCTGGTTTTGGAGGCAAATTAAAATAGATGTACAACCTAGTTCTGTCACTAGTTATATGACTTTTGATAAGTTATTTGTGACTCTGAGTTTTCTCATTTGTAAAACAAAGGTAATGGTGCACACCTCACTACCTCATACCACGAATTATGTACATGGTATGCTCTGCACGTAATTATCACTCAGTGTATTGGCTATTGTTATTGTGGGGCATGTTGAAGTACAAATTTATGTGCAGAGCGCTTCCCAACTCTCAGTATTTCTCACCTCACTCATGGATGTAAGTCTGGTAATCTTTTCACACTAAGGGCATGGAAAGAATTTTTAAAAGTAATCTTTTGAAATTTCCAGCAACTGAAGAATGAATAATCATTCCTTGCTTCTTATAGCTTCTAATGACTGCCAGGATTCCTTGACTTGTGACTGCATCACTTCAATCTTCAGGGAAGGTCAGTATCTTGAAATCTCTCTCTACTCTGTCTTCACATTGACTTTTTTTTGTGTGTAAAATCTCCTCTTCCTCCCTCTTAAAGGATACCATAACTGCATTTAGGGCCCAATTCTATAATCCAGGATAGGATCCCCATCTCAAAATCCTTATTCATAGTGGCAGAGACTTTGCCATATAAGAGGTTCTTGGCTTTAGGACCTGCTATCTTTGGGGGCCACTATTTAGTCTACTACAGAGAGTTAGAGAAAGCAAAAGAGGGAGTTGTAGGGACAAGAGAATGAGAAAGGACTCTGCCCAATTTCTTTTCCTAAATTTGCTAGTCAGGTAAGTCACTTCTTGGGGAAGAATAAGTGACAGGTGAGAGTGGATAAGTGTTCTTTCAATGTGCCTTTCAAATACTTTGGGACCATGATCTCTTAGTGAGAAATACATTTTATTTTACAGAGGACAAATACATACAGAGGCACACATAGTTTATGGCATACATCAGAGCAAGTGGTAAAGGATGTTCTCCAATATAGAAGCTATTATACCAGAGATTTATGGTAATAGGTACAAACTATTCAGACCTCTTAAATAGGAATATGAAAAAAACTTTGAGAAGAAACAAGTCCTATCTAATTTGGGGCATAGATCAACAACCTCATCAGGTTAGGAAGACTTGACATGGCTGAGTCGCTTTCTACATTGATGCAATATTACTTTCTTCACCTTTCCTTCTCAGTGATCAATTTATATTCTGGGACAGCTTGGTGGAGTAGCTCATTAATATGGGCCAATATTAGAGCTCTGAATCTAAATTGCTATATTCTGTTACTAATAGGAATCCAAATATTAGTGAGATCATAAGTGTGTATAGCCATGAATTCCCATGAGCACTTAACCTCCAAACGAAAAGGATACTCTGAAGTTAGTTTAAAATGTTATGCACAATCATGGGGTGCCTGGGTGACTTAGTCGGTTAAGCATCCGACTTTTGATTTTGGCTCATTCATGATTTCACAGTTCTTAGATCAGCCTTGCATTGGCTCTGTCAGTGAGGAGGCTACTTGGGATTCTTTCTCTCCCTCTCTCTCTGCCCCTCCCCCACTCATGCGCGTGTGCACGTGCTCACTCTCTCAAAAAATAAATGAACTTAAAAAATGTTATGTACAATCAAAAGTGATTGTTAGAGATGATCTCTCAGGGCAATGTAACCTACCATTTCTTCTGGACCTATATCAAAAACAGCAAACGACTCTACTAGAACTTGAAAGAAAATGGCATAGGACATGAGAAACTATAGAAATACCTAGAATACTGGTAGAGCTGCAAACATCTTCAGAGAAAAGCTTCCTTATTGACCATTTTGTAAAAGACACTACTATATTCAGAGCTGAGTAATTTGGTGAAACTAGAGGTGATTCAGGAAATTGGGTAGTCTCCTGCTTTCTGCCAATCCACAGCAAACTGCTCTGTCTGCATTTCCTGCATCCTGAGCCCTCAAATAACTGCTCTGTGAAGTTAACAATGTCTGAATTCTAATTTGCATTTCTTATTCTAAGACGATGTTGACAGTATAGTTTGTGGTTTTACTTTTTGTCTTCTCAGAGAACACTTAACTTCAGTTTATTTTCCGAGCCTTGGAAAAAAACAAGTCTTCTCACAGATTGCTGAATGATAGTTGGTCTTGCCAATGGCTGAAAATTCAGATAATCAAGAGACAGATTTACTAAAACATGATACATTACAGATCTTGTTGTGCCTGAATCGCGAGTCCCAGAGACCTCCAAGGAGCCGGCACCCATGCAAATACAAAAGGGTCTTTATTACAAGCTCAAGCAGGGGCTCACCAGCCTACCGGTGTCATGGCAGCAAGGTGAAGCGAAGAACAATAGCAAACAGGGTTTTTAAGGAGTAAGGGATGGGGGTGTTACAGTACATGTAGCGTCATCACATAAGCACCAATTACAATACAGCTTTGACCATTCAGTATCTGTGAGGTGTTCATTACTTTTGGTGGAACCCAATCATGACTTTAGAGAATCCTCTGAAAATGACCAATTGTGAAGTGAGTTCAAAGGGCCCACGTGGGGTTCAGGCAAGTAGTGAGAAATTGGCTAGTTTGTATCTGCAGTTCCCAGCCTTGACTCAGACCATAGAAATGTTTCTTTTTTCTTTTTGATTAGCTGAACTGAGGGCGGTCTGAGGATGGCTTTAGCCTTGAACAGTCTGAGGCTTTTCCTGGGACTGGGACTGGGGCTACGTGCAGCCCGAGGTTTCTCTTAATGGAGGACTTAATTTTTGGCTCTTCAATCTTTTTTTGCAGTTTTGATGTATAGCCTTCTGAGATTCCATATTCAATCCATTGGGTTCCAAATGGATCTAAAATGGTTCAGTTCAATAGGAAATAGATGGTGAGTGCTCCAGTCAATTCTAAGGTAACCAAATTGGAGGAAAATTATTAGAGCTGTATGACTGGATCTGGTCTTAGAATTTTAGATAAGTTCACGTTAAAATAATAGGATTGTTGAAGGAGGCAAAGAAACAGAACTTTTGGTCAGTTCTATGTCAGAAATCCTGGATGGATTTGAGAAAAAGGCACACTTAGAGACACATACATGGGCTTCATCTTATTCTCTTGTGGAGGCTGAATGGGTGAAAGGATAAGACCACCTTTCTGATGTAAAAGAAACCCCTTCTTTTATCGCCAGAATCCTTTCTGTCTGGACTTGGATCGGTTCTGGGACCACAATGTCTGCTTCCCTAGGGTCCTGGAAGGCATTGCCTTGCTAGGCTTTCAACCATTCTTTAGGTATTCAACCAAGAATCAAGTTCCTTCCTTTTGATACATAACATCATTCATCTGATGAAGCTTTTCAGGGTGTTTCTTTGTCTTTGTCATCAGCTCCCATCACACTTGAGCAAGCTTTTCCTACCACATTTTCATTTGCATTCAACAGTTCCTTTCAAAGTTTCTTGATCTTTAGCTCTTTAAGCATTGTATTCACAGAAACTGTCTGAAGGGCTTCTAGGTCTATCATACAGCCAAACTTGCTGATGATTAGTTGACAGACTGTTTCTTCTTTTGCTTATAGTTTTGCCATCTCTCTCTTTTTGGATAAGCTGTTTATACCTCTCCCAACATTCTTTGTTAAGTTTTCCTCCACCTGGGCCTGCAGACCCTTCCTGTTCCACTTCGGGGGGGGGGGGGGGCTTTCATCTTGACCCTTCATCTACTGTTGCTTAAAACTAGGAGCATTTCCTAATCATATTGAAATCTCTTTTCTGGAACTTCTCCTGGGAATATCTGGTGCATTTAGGGACTAGGAATATGCTTAGATATCTGAAGGATTGACTGAATACTCCTCATTTCTTATACCAGGCACTGTATTTCCTTGATGACAGCCACTTTAAGGTCTTGAAGAGCAAGGATACACTTGTCCATGTGCATTTTCTTTGAATGGGCCATGGAGTCTGGGTGTCCCAGTTTCTCTTTCTTCTTGGCAGTGTTTATTCTCACATGCTCAGGTGTCTTATAGTCTGAGGCTGTCTTCAGATTAAAGTCTGCCAGTTACAATGTGCCTCTTTGATGGTTTGAGCATCTTTGGGATCTTCATAGTCATCATAAGGTTTACTGTTGTATAGTTTCTTCCATTCTTTTTTTTACTGCTGAATCTTAACTTGGGCCCTTTCAGCTTTTGTATATTTCCTCCTTTTCTCAATTTGATTTTCCAGCATAATTTCACTTAGGGTTTTAGGCCAATATTTCTTCCTTTTTTTCTGTAATTGATCCTTCCAACACACTAATATTGCTGCCTGTATGTTTCTGGCTACTCTTTCTTCCAGCTCCCTTTTTTAAACTTCTCCAGTTTACTTGTTCTTCTCTTTGATTGACTTGCTCATTTGTACTTGGAATACTCTGAGGGCTTCACATTTGTATGGCATGAGCTACAATAGTATCTCTCTCTCTCTCTCTCTCTTTCTTTCTTTCTTCCTTCCTTTCTTTCTTTCTTTCTCTTTCTTTCTTTCTTTCTTTCTTTCTTTCTTTCTTTCTTTCATATTTTAAAATATGAAACACTTCATGAATTTGTGTGTCATCCTTGCACAGGGGCCATGCTAATCTTCTCAGTGTTTTTAAAAAACATATTAAAAAAGTTTTTTTGTGTCTTTATTTTATTTTGAGAGACAGAGACAGAGAGCAAGTGGAGGAGGAGCAGAGAGAGGAGACAGAATCTGAAACAGGCTCCAGGTTCTAAGCTGTCAGCACAGAGCCCGTTGTGGGGCTTGAACCCACAGACTGGGATCATGACCTGAGCCAAAGTCGTATTTGGGACATAACTGACTGAGCCACCCAGGTGCCCCTAAAAAATATTTTTTAATGTTTATTCATTTTTGAGAGAGAGAGACAGAGTGTGAGCATGGAAAGGCAAAGAGAGGGGAGACACAAAATCCGAAGCAGGCTCTAGGGTTTGAGCTGTCAGCACAGAGCCCGATGTGGGGCTTGAACCCACAAACTGTGAGATCACAACCTGAGCCCAAGTCAGATGCTTGACTGACTGAGCCACCCAGCCTTCCCAATAGTATCACTTTCCAATGAATCATGAAATCTGTAGCTTCATGAAGCCAAATTGATTTTTCTCTTCTTCTCAAGTGAATTCCTTTTCCACTTGTTGAATTTTATAAGCTGTCAATCTTGGCATGGATTTTGGGATCTAGATCAAAATCTGTTTATTTAAATTGTGCATGCTTTTTTTAAAAAATTTTTTTAAATTCTTTTTTTAAATTTCTTTTTTGTTTTGTTTTGTTTTGTTTGTTTCTTTGAGAGAGAGAAGGGGAGAGAGAAAGAATGTTAAGCAGGCTCCATGCTCAGTGCAGAGCCCAACACAGGGCTCAATCCCATGACCCTAAGATCCTGACCTGAGCCAAAATCAAGAGTCAGATGCTCAACTGACTGAGCCACTCAGGCACCCCACCTTGGTAATTATTCATTCATTTCTAGAAGTTTCCAAAATGTATTCCTCAAAGTTTTGAGTTGTTCTTTCCTCCCACTTTTATTTCTTTCACTTCTTCAATTAACTTAGCATGTTCTCTTTTTTCTTCTGATGTTCTCAATACTGTAGGCTTTGGGATTTTCAATATCTCCTGTAATTGGCTCTGCTTCAGTTCCAAACTTGTAGACAGCACTTTGTCTTTATGACTTCTTTAGCTCAAATTCAGAAAAAATGGTGAAAGCAAAAATATTATTATCTAATCCAGTAGTCATTAAGAAATGGTCATCAAGCTAGGATAGATGCCTTTAATCCATCCTTAATTATTGTCATGCATATTGAAGTGCCAGTAGTCCATCATATTTGTCAATGAAGGATTATTCTGAATTAGGATATAGACTTGAATTGCTCCATTTTGAGCAATATGCATTGCATTTGCATTTCAAAACATCATATCTTGGTTAATACTGAAAGTGATAGTTTGGATGGGATTATCCTCTGTATCTTCAAGAAGATGAAAATCAAAAAGTTCATCTTTCTTTTCATGATTTCACTTCTTTTGTCATATGGGGGGAGCTCATGGTGATAGAGAAAACCAGAATCATAGCCTCCCAAATATGTCCAGAACTTCCCTGGCTCAGAGTAAAATCCATAGAGGATGTGACAGGGAATTGATGGAATAAAGATTTCAGATAATGGTTCCTCTTCCTCCTTTTCACCATGGAATTTTTTTTCTCCATCTTCTCCCATCTCTGTTGCTAGCTGTTTTCTCCTTTCTTTTGTTTCCTTCTCTTTTCGCTTCTTTTATTTCTTTCTCTTTTCTGTTTCTGTCAATCACAGAATCTTAGATTTGACACTTGAGAAGTGGAAACATTTTATGCACATGTCTTTGATTTCATAGGAAACTGCATCACCATCTTCCCCTTCCTCCTTAATGGTTGGGAATAGAGTATCATGAGCATAGCCATTTCACAGATAATCAGTAAAGTACCTTCAGGATGGGAGATCAAAGACCATATTAACTGGCAAACAGGTCCAAGGATAGTAATATAACTGATTATCTTATAATCCTTTTCTGCCTCGAAGAAGACAGTTTGATCTTTATTCCCTTTAGTTAGTGACCAGAAAACTGCTAGAACTGATCCATTAATTCAGCAAAGTGGCAGGATATAAAATCAATGCACAGAAATCAGTTGCATTCCTATATACCAACAATTAAGAAATAGAAAAATAAATCAAGGAATTGATCCCATTTATATTTGCACCAAAAACCATAAAATACCTAAGAATAAACATAACCAAAGAGGTGAAAAATCTAAACACTGAAAACTATAGAAAGCTTATGAAAGAGGACACACACAAAAAAATGGAAAAATATTCTATGCTCCTGGATAGGAAGAACAAATACTGCTAAAATGTCAATACTACCCAAAGCAATCTACATATTCAATGCAATCCCTGTCAAAATAACGTCAGCATTCTTCACAGAGCTAGAACAAACAATCCTAAAATTTGTATGGAACCAGAAAAGACCCCAAATAGCCAAAGAAATCTTGAAAAAGGAAACCAAAGCAGGAGGCATCACAATTCCAGACTTCAAGCTGTGTTACAAAACTGTAATCATCAAGGCAGTATTGTACTGGCACAAGAACAGACACATAGATCAATGGAACAGAATAGAAAATCCAGAAATGGACCTGCTAACGTATGGCCAACTAATCTTTGACAAAGCAGGAAAGCATATCCAATGGAATATTTCCTGTAGCTAGAATTTCTCCATCATGTTCATAAGGTAAAGCAGTGACACAAGCAGAATTGGATTTGAAAACCCATTTCAAATGAATATCTGCATTTGAAATTTTCTTCTCTATTTTGCAAAATTGTGAGCCCTTTTAGATCATAAAGTTCAAGAATATGAACAACTCCATCTTTAAATACGACAATAATTTGTGTTCCAGTGTAGCTTACCAAGCCAGGGCAATACCTCTTTGAATTTCATCTGAGCCAAAGATGTTTTGCTAGCAGAATCATAGATTCCAACAGAGCAGTTCAAGGAAGTAGTGGTCATGAGATAAATGAGGGCAGAGATAGCCAAGGCTTCAGTAGCTCCCAAAGAGAAGGAGAAGAAACATTCTGAATCTTAGGAAATATTTGGAGTTTGAATTTAATGTGTATTTAAATTGAATTTGATTGAAATGAATGTTTTTGAGACAATACTTACCCTTACCTCATGAAATGTGTGCTGGTCATTTCTATTTCTTAGAAAAAATGCTTGGAAAACCCATTATATTCACAATCCATTAATTGGGCATGATGGGAAGTATGGAAAGCATCACTCTATAAAATTCCACACTTGGAAATATGATACCAGACATATAAGAGTTGTTTTTTCCCCTAAAAACTATGTTTGACATTGTGCTATATTCTTTAGCCTATTTCACTTTGCTTCATGACAATAATACTTATTTCTGTTTTGCCAATGAGGATATTTTGCCGGATATATTGTTTTTCCCTCCAGATCCCTTTTCTATCATTTTCCATTCTGCTCTATAACCCAGAGGAATGCACAAGGTTAGGAAGCTCTCTTGTTTTCTGGCTTGGGGTTCAGTTATGTCCATGATCGGAAGATGAGAAAGTAGGACAGTCGGTTAATGATGTTCATTTCTCCATCTTTATACCTAGTGGTTGTCTCAGGCTGACTGAGTTGGTTCACTGAAGAATACAGTTTCTGTTGTATCTCTGTGTGCAGGTCATTATTCCCACTCCTTGCTCCTTCAAATCTAAGAGTAGTAGTGACTCCTTTGGCCCCAGTGGCCTTACCAGATGCCCGACACCTTGGCTGTCATTTTGAGTTTCTCTTAATCCTGTTGATACCTTTGTAAATAGTTCCTTTATTAAATTCTCCAGTTACTCCATTTGGCTATGCTTTCTATCTGTCTCTAGCATGGATGGTGACTGTTGTAAGAAGCTACTGCAATAATTCAACTAGGAGATAGTGGTAGCCATGGAAATGGAAAGAAGGGCTGGACTCCTGCTTATGTTTTGAAGAAAGATCTGATAGAATTTGCTGATGGAGGAAATGTAGCTTGTGAGAAAAAGAAAGGAGTCTAAAGTGACTCCAAAGGTGTAGGCTTGAGCAGCTGGAAGGATATGGGACCAGAAAGACTTCAGTAAAACAAGCTGGGGAACTTGCGTCATGTTAAATTTGAACTTAGGTATCAACTAGGAGTATAAAGGAAGTTTTCACATAAGACATTTGGATGTGTAAGTCTGATGTCAAGAGAGAGGTCTGGGAGTCATCAGCCCAGAAATAGTCTTCAAGGCCAAGGAACAGATGAAATAATCGATTGCCTAAATGGAGAGAGAAAGAAGAGGAATAAGGGCTGTCTTGTGGATCCTCTGTGTTTGGAATTGAGGGAGATGAGGAAGAACCAAAAAATTGGACTCTAAAAGGGTGACCAGAAACCAGGTGGGTGTGGTGTCCTGGAAGACAAATGAAGAAAGTGTTGAGTGGCAGAAAGTATGTAAAATGCTGTTAACAGTCAAATGAAACAACAACTGAGAATTGACTGCTAGAGATCACTGATGGTATTTATGAGAAGAGCTTCTGTGCTGTGATGGGAACAGAAGAATAGAGATATGGATTATAAGACATCTCTTTCAAAGAATTTTACTGAGAAAAGAATTAGAGAAAAGAGGACAGTTCCCAGAGGGAGACGTAGTGTAAGGAGGAGTTTTATGTTTATGTTTTTTTAAGATGGAAGAAATGAAAGCATGTTTATCTGCTATAGGAATGACCTTGGGGGGGGGGATTTGACAGAATTCATTGAATTACATATTTTAACCATATAGTTAGTAGTATTTTAATTCAATAATTTTAACTTAATCTAATAATTTTGATAAAATTAAATTATATGATTTAAGAATGAGAAGAAAGTGTAGACACCATTTTTCCCCAAGAGCTTTGCTTTATACAGGGTCTCAGAGTGGTTGACCAACTTCTAAAGCCCTGACTAGTCCAGTAACTGCCCACCCTTATTGTCCACACTCTAGGTGTGTATAATGTTAGGGTCACAAGATGAAATGAGAGGGTCACAGAATTACCTTTTCTGGTCTTTCCTGACCACTGTTTTTAGGAATTATCTGAGATCTGGATTAATAGAGTCTAAGTTCATGATTAACAGCCATTTAGCCTAAGGAATCTTGTGTAGGCAGCTGCTCACATAATGCTATATGTGAAACTAAATGGCGCCCAGTGAATATTTTCTTCCTTCTTCATTCCACCTCCGCCTATCCTATTCTTTCCCTTCTTTCCTCCAGTGATCCTGCCATGACCCAACAATCTACCATTGGGACTTCATCTCGTTGCCCCCTGTTTGGATATGAATACTGAGCTGTGATCAACAGTTCCTTTGTGAAGTGTTTTAAGAGATCCTTTTGGGGTTATAACTGGTAAAAGGAATACTCTAATTGGGGTATAGAAAGAAAGGAAGAAAGAAGAGATTTAGAGCAAGTGGGACCAAAGATGGCCCAGGTAGGAACTGTACAAAGACCTATATCAACAGGGAAGCAGAAGGGTTGCTATGAAGCCAGAAGGGAGGGTTCAAGGTCCAGCCACTCTTTACTCCAGTCAGCCTCATCTGCATCCAGTCAGCTGAGCCCGCCCTGCCCTGTGGCTATTATAAAATAATTTATGACTATTTCTCCTCTGATTTTTCTCTCCCCCTTTCTCAAGTTGTTTCATTTTTTCCTTACTGCATCTTAGTCTGACTTCCTACTTTACTTTTTAATTACCAGAACTGTTGTCCTTACTTAGTCCAGAGCATGAGTGGAGGGCCAGTCAGGAAAAGGAAATGTATTTGACCAGGGTGGCAGCACTTAGGCCGCATGTATTTGTGGATAAAGACTCTGCTCTCAGTCTGTGAGGAAGGAAAATTGAGGCACTCAGAATTTCAGGGCGCTTGTGAATTGGGATAGCCTAGGTGCCTTTTTCCAAATGGAGATTTCCCAGTGAACCCTCCATTTCATTCCATCTTTGCTTGTCTTTTTCTGTTGTGTTTCTCAGTTCTTTCCCCCCTTCCCTAGCTAGGGTTCCACTTGTATGTAGCAGCTTTATGCATTGAATAAATTGAGCCCTCCCTGCTGAGCTGTCAGCAAATGGAACTGACCAACAGAACAGTCTGTGTAAGTGCATCTTGTGCCCGGGCCAGACAGACAAGTACAATTATTTGATTGCAGGAGATTGCCACTAAATGAGGGTGAAATAGTGGGTCTGCGACTTGTTGGTGAATATTATTAATAATATAGTGTCATGCATTAATAACATAGTGTCATGTGAAACAAAGCTACACTGGAGGGTCTATCTGAAATCCCATTTTAAATAACATTTTCAGGGAGGTAGATGATGGAGGAGATGAGATGTAATAAAACAAGTTGTCTTTAGGCACCCATTTGGGAGTTTCAGTTTGACCTAGGCTGAAGTTAAGGGGATACATGTTGCCATCATAAGTTATTTGGTGACCAGAATGAAGCATGGAATTCATTCCTGGCTAATTGTCTTAAAAATCTCATTGCTATAGTGCTCTACTGTGAAAAAAAAAATCATCTTCACTCTTATCATTAGAATCCTTGAAGAGAGGCTATTGCAGAAACCCAATGAAATTCTTCCTGGCAACTGTGATGTCCTTGGTTACTGCAGAGTCAGCTTCTTTAGTCCACCCACCACACAGTCATTCCAGACTCTTCCCCTTCTCCCTTCATAAACCTCATAGTTCTGCCAAATAGGATTTGTCACCATTATTCTCCAATGTGTGCTGAAGTTCACTGCCCCTGGGTTTTTACTCAAGTCATTCTTTTCCAAGTACCTTTTCCCCATCCCGTATCTCTGTCCATCAGTTAAAAGCCTAAATCCATTGTGCCTTCGGTGAAGCTTCCTTTTGTTTATTCTTCTTTGTTCATTTTGAACAGTTGTCCATAAACTTTATGTAAAGAACAGATAGTAAAACTTAGGTTGTCCAGGCCATATGTAATCTGTTTTTTTATCAAGATGTGAAAACTATACTTTTAGCTTGTGGACTTGACAAAAACAAGTCACAGGATGCATTTGGTTCACGGGTCTTAGTTAGCTAGTCCATGGTCTAAAGTGATCTCTCCTTTCTCTGAACTGTACAATTTTGTTTTACACATGCCACATCTAGCCTTGTATAGAAATTATTGGTATACAAGTATTTTCTCTATTGAACTGAAGATTCTTGTGAGTTGAAATCATGTCTTTACTACTTACAAGATCTATTATCATATCTGAATATAGAAAGTGCTCAAAGGATATTGTAAAATGAATGAACCTATTAGTTATACTATATTCTAGCAAGAACATAATTTATTCCCCACTCTCCCAAGCCCTTCAAAGCCCTTCACTTTCTGACAGGTAGGTTTTCTACCTCTACTGTGAACCTGGATCTGAACCTGGATCCCTCAATAAGGCCACTGGGCATCACAAATACAACTGGTATTCAGACATTGAATATTGTTTTCATTTATTAAACATTGTACCCATTGAGCACTTAGTGTACTCACTGAGCACTCAGAGCAAAACTCTGAGAAAAATCAGTGGATGAAACAGATTGAAACCTCAGCCTCTGTGGTGCTTTTGCAGTCTAGTCTAGGAAGCATGATCTTAGTATGAACTTTCCTCCTGACACATCTCAACTTTTCTGTTTTTCAGACCATGACTTAATAATAATATATGCTGTTTGGTTTACCAGAGTGTAAGAAATAATAAAAACTATAATAGTAGAAGCTGACATTTATTATGTACTTTAAACAGCTAAAGATATCCTTTTTAATGTGTACAACCATCAGAACATAAGGGAATTTATCTGTAACCAATTTATCCATAAAGAAGTTAATGAAGCAGTTAATTACATTTAGTTATTATGTTGTCAATCTGGATAAGCTGGTGATCACAGCTGTCACTTAACCAGGTTATAGGAGATAAACCAGTCTACTAGAGGCAATATCTTGATTGTCAGTTTAAGTAAGCAACATCAGTTAACAGAGGCACATAATGCTTAATAAGTGGCTGATGGTTTAAGAATATAACTTAAAATAACTTAACTTAAATATAACTTAAAAATATAGCCAGTAAGTGAAGGACTAGAGATTGGATTTAAGGTCTGTTTGAGTCCTAAGCCTAATCTTTCCAGTATAATTAAAACAATGTTGGCTCATATTGAAGTTCACTCTGAGCACAGATTTACATTGATAGGAACAACATAAAAATAAATAAAAAATAACTGCACATATGATTTGTTGAAAGAAATTTAGGTATTTATGGCAGTCTCTGAAGAAAATATTTAAAGAGGGACTAAGTCCTTAATAGAAGAATTTCTTTAAGGTCTTTTGTCCATATTGTCTCTTTCTCACCGTCTGCCTCACACAAAATCTATTGACAGACAAAGCTCTAAGCTCTCCCAGTTCCCCTCAGTGCTGTTTGCTCAGCTCTTTTTCCCCTGGCCATCACTCCTCAATCCGTTTTATCCCCTTTTCCAGTTACTCTCTACCCATTCAATGTTTTTCCATTCCTTTGTATTCTCTCCCTCCCCACAGTCCACACTGTGGTAAGTCAGATTCCAAGATATTTCCCAAGATTCTGAGGCACTGGTATTCATCCACAGCATGATTTTATCACTGTGGGTGTGGGCTGGACCTGTGAACACGGTGGACTCATCACCCCTTGATTAGATTACACACTATGGCACAATATGTTCCTGTGGTTATTTTACTTAATGTAAGAAACTGTCATAGCAGACTGGAAGGAGATTATCCCACTTGCTTTGAAGAAATAAGCTGTCATGTTTCAGAAGGCCTGTGGCTAGGACCTGATGGTGGCTACCAGGAGCTCAGAACAACCTCTAGGAGCTGACAGCCCAAAAGTAAATGAGGCCTTAGTTTTACACATGCATGAACTGGATTCTGTCAACAACTGCACTGAGTTGGGAAGAGGCCCCCAAGCCTCAGGTGAGATTGCAGCCTGGGCTGACAACTTGGTTTCAGCCTTGTGAGACTCTGAAGCCGAGAATTTAACTGCAGTGTTCCTTTCTTATCCTCTTTTGGGTTAGTCAGGTGTTTTGTTTTTGAATTCTGTTTCTGCTCTTCCATTATTTGTTAGTTACACACTCTTTTACAATTGTTATGGTGGCTACTCTTGATAGTATAGCATGGATTTTTGACTTACTAGAATCTGATATACATTAATACTTCTGCCGTTTCCTAAAAGACTTTTCCCCTTTCTGCCTCTGTGTTATTTTCATATATTTTAATTATACATGCATTTTAAATACTGAAAACTATTTTTATTTTATACAGTTAGTATTCACTAGGATTTTCCCATATAGTTATCATCTCTATTGTTCTTTATTCTTTTTTTCTTTTCTTCATTTCCATGCCTCTGTCTGTGATCATATTCCCTCCACCTGAAGAAATACTTCTAGTATTTCTTTATTGCAGGCCTGTTGGTGACCTACAATTTTTGTTTGCTCAGAAATATCTTTGTTTTATTTATTAAAGGGCATATTCTTTATGTATATAATATAGATTAATAGCTAATTTCTTTTATTATTTTAAATAGACTGTTTCATTGTCTGTGGCTCCCATTGTATTCTGGTGAAAAGAAAGGTCTCTCAGTATAGTTTTGTACCTCTGTCATTTTGGGGGAGGGTGTGCTTTTAAGTTTTTATCCTTATCATTTTTCCCCTAGCAATTTATTTTTAAAAAAATTTTTTAGTATTTTATTTATTTCTGAGAGAGATAGCATGAGCAGGGGAGGATCAGAGAGAGAGGGAGACACAGAATCCGAAACAGGCTCCAGGCTCTGAGCTAGCTGTCAGCACAGAGCCTGACGCGGGGATCGAACCCATGACCCGTGAGATCATGACCTGAGCCGAAGTTGGACACTTAACCGACTGAGCCACCCAGGCACCCTTCCACTGGCAAGTTAATTATAATATATCTAGATGTGGATTTTTTAAAATTTAAATTTCTCAGGAGTAGTTTTTCTTCATGAACCTATGGATTTTTGTTTTCGGTTTGAAAAATTCTCAGTCATATTTCCTCAGGTATTATTTTTACCCTGTTTCCTGCTTTCTCTTTTCTGAAACCTCAGTTACATGCATGTAAAAACTTCTTACTGCATCTGCTTTCTTTTACTCTGTGAATTTGTTATGCAGGACTGAGTAACAAACCAACCCAAAATTTATAGCTTAAAGCAACAAACATTAGTTATAACACAGTGTCTTTAGATCAAGAATTATAGAACAATCGTCATTCTGGCTCAAGCTGTCTCATGGAGTTGCAGTTGAGATGTTGGTCAGAGCCATAGTCATCTCAAGGTTTTATGTGGCTAGAGGGAACTCTTTTTTTTTTTTTAAATTTTTTAAATGTTTTACTTATTTCTGAGAGAGAGAGAGAGAGAGACAGCACGAGCAGGGGAGGGTCAGAGAGAGAGGGAGATACAGAATCTGAAACAGGTTCCAGGCTCTGAGCTAGCTGTCAGCACAGAGCCGGATGCAGGGCTTGAACCCATGGGATCCTGACCTGAGCCAAAGTCAGACGCTTAACTGTTATGCCCAGATCGCGATCTCCCCAAAATCCCAAGACCACAAAGGAGTCCGAGTCATGCATCCAAAAGTAAAGGGCGTTTATTCGGGCTTAAGCTCGAGCTCCCAGACCTTACCAACGCAGTGGATCCGTGCTCAGAGCCCCGAGCAAAGGCAGAGTAGGGTTTTTGTGGAGTTTGTGACGGGGGAGTTACAGAAGTTGTGGCGGGGGAACAGTGATCCAATCATAATTATTCAACATTATTGACAGCGGATTTAACCATACACATTGTCTAGTGTATTCGTTACTTTTGGCGGGATCCAATTACAACATTTAGAGTACCTTTAAATTCAACCAATCACAGAGCGAGCCTAGGGTCTTGTTCGGTGACTAACGGGTTAACTTTAACATTAGGTAACAGGATCCTATCTATAGTTTCTATCTATAGGCCTCTCCCTCAGTAATGTGGAGGGTGGTCGCTGGCCTTTCCTGATTGGGTGTTGGCAAGGGTAGTTTCTCCTGCCTTGGGCAATGTGTAACTGCCTGATAGTTTCAGGGAAACTTAAGCCTTAGGCCTTCTAGTTTAGAGGGGAAACTTAAAGCCTGTCATGGAGTCAGTTTGGTTTAGACGTTTAGACTTGTGTCCTTACATAACCAACTGAACCACCCAGCTGCCCCTAGAGGGAACTCTTTCAAAGTGGCTTACTCACAGGGCTCTTGAAAGGAGGCCACGTTTCCTCACCATGTGGATGATTTGTTTCATAAAGCTGTTTGTATGTCTCATGATAGAGTATTTGGCTACCCCCAGATTAAGTGAAATGAGAGATAATGCAAGGAAGAGATTGTAATGCCATCTCTGACCTAACTTAGGAAGTCCTACACTGTTACTTCTACCATATTCTGTTTGTTAGAAGTAAATTATTAAGTCAGGCCCACAATCTAGAAGAGAGGAATTAGACTTTACCTTTTGAGAGGACAAATGTCAAATAGTTTATGCATGTATCTTAAAACCACCAAACTCTGAATTCTGTCTTGTTGATCCTTTTTTATTTCTGTGCTTTATTCTTAACGTTTTTTTCCCCCGATCTTTCAGTTTATAGATTCTTTCATTAGCTAAGTTTAATATGCTGCAAGCACATCAGTTGAGTTCTTAATTTTGGTACTTTTTCAGCTCTAGAATTTCTGTTTAGCTCTTTATAAACTTTTTGGTCACTGGGAATAGTTCCTAGGTCACTGACAAAATTTTTAATCTTTTCAGTGAAAAAAAATAGCTATTTTAAGTTCATATCTGATCAGTTCAAATCTAGAGCTGTTTGTTGTTTATACTTGTTTGTTGTCCTGACTTCTCTTGTATTTGCTTATACTTCATTTCCTGCTGGATATTTCATTTGAAAAATTATAGAAATTGTAGAAATTAGTTGCGACTTGAGAAATGTTGCATTTTTTCCACAGGTGATTTCCCCCCCTTTTCAAAATGTCTACAAACACCTACCTGTGGGATTACTTTAATCCAACTAATATTTTTTGAACTGCTCAGGTAACCTGAAGCTGGGGTTTCATTCTGGTTCTTCCAGCTCAACAGAGAATGCTCTCTGGGAGCGCCAGTACAAAGATGGATGGTTTACTGGAACTCTTATCATTGGGAAGCCTGGAATCAATTTTGTCATCTTTGCTGCATAGGCTGTCAAAAAACGCTCTGTAGTATCTCAGTCACCTCACCCCAAATTGGCAAATGCCATCGAGGCAAACAAGACCAATTTTTGGCTCACCTCTCTGAATCTCTGACTTCTCTAATATTTCAGATAAATTATTCTTTAATCTTGTTAGCATTTCTGACCTACCCAAGTCAATGTTTAATGTATGTTATCTATTCTTTCCAGTTTTCCTCTTTTTAGGAGGATGATCTGAATTACTTTGGTCACCATCACTGAAATCCAAAGTCTCCTTGTTCTTTATAGTTATATAAAAAAACAAGCAAGATCTGACTATAAGCAAATAAAGGCTCTTAACAAAGAATATGAAGAAATTGCATTTTTTCCCATTGTTGCAGAAATATTGCTCATCTGCTGGGAATGGACATAGAAAATCTTGCATACCTTGCTTTGAAAACATAAATCATAGTTATTGCATTTACTTCCAATGAGGAGGAACATAGCTGAAGAGATCTCTTCATATAGTCTTCATATAGTCTCATGAATCTAATTTTCCTTGGGAGCTCTTATAACAATGGAATGGATAAGCTGATGTGACATTTTGAATTTAGTTGATAAGAAGGGAGAAAAGAAGCAGAGAAAAAGAGAGAAAGGAGGGAGTAGAGAAAGAAAGAGAGAACAGACTAGTTTACAGTGATATTACTATACTCCTAAACAGATTTATATTTAGGCCTGTGGGATAAACTGTCACAGGATTTACTTGCATAAGGATTGTGGTTGGATGTTGATAGGGTTTTGGAGTGATGGGGGTCCAGAGTCAATGGCCAAGAAAGAATTACTGAGATATCTTTGGTGCAAAAAGGTGATTTTGTTAAAGAATGGGGACAGCACTCATGGGCAGAAAGATCTGCACTGGAGGTTTGTAGAGTGACTGCTTATATACTGTAGAGTTGGGGGAAGTAAAGTCAAGAGGAAGTTTCTTTTTTTTTTAATAAAAATATATTTTCTCAGGAATAGAATTTAGTAATTCATCACTTACATATAACACCCAGTGCTCATCCCAGCAAGTGTCCTAATGCCCCTCACGCTATAGCCCTTCCCCTACTCAGCACCCCACCAGCCACCCTCAGTTTGTTCTCTGTATTTAAGAGTTTTTTATGACTTGCCTAACTCTCTATTTTTATATTATTTTTGCTTCCCTTATGTTCATCAATTTTGTATCTTAAATTCCACATATGAATGAAGTCGTATGATATTTGTCATTTTTTGACTGGTTTATTTCGCTTAGCATAATACACTCTAGTTCCATCTATGTTATTGCAAATGGCAAGATTTCATTCTTTTTGAGTGCTGAGTAATTTCCCATTTATATATATATTACATCGTTTTTTTTTTTAATACCATATCTTCTTTATCAATTCATCAGTTGATGGACATTTGGGCTCTTTGCATACTTTGGCTATTGTTGATAGTGCTCCTATAAAAACTGGGATGCATGTGTCCCTTCAAATCAGCATTTAGGTATCCTTTGGATAAATACCTAGTAGTACAATTGCTGGGTCATGGGGTAGTGAGGTGGTATCTCATAGTGGTTGTGATTTATATTTCCCTGTTGGTGAGTGATGTTGAACATTTTTTTTCATGTGTCTGTTAACCATCTAGATATCTTCCTTGGACAAGTGAAAAGTGTCTATTCATGTCTTCTGCCCATTTCTTCACTGAACTTTTTTAAAGGGGGTATTGAGTTTGAGAAGTTCTTTATAGATTTTGGATACTACCTTTATTTATCTGATATGTCATTTGCAAATATCTTTCCCCATTCCTTTGATTGCCTTTTAGTTTTGCTGATTGTTTCCTTCCCTCTGCAGAAGCTTTTTATTTTGATGAGACCCCAATAGTTCAGTTTTAAGAGGAAGCTTCTTAAAAGGATTTCCATATGCTAAAGAAGACTCAGATTACTGGAGACCTAGCTATTGTCAAGCTAGGTTATTTTTTCCTCTAGCAAAGCATTCTCTTAAGATAGTAGGGAGTTCCTGGAGGTGTCTATTGATAAGGTATTTGTACACTGATGGAGACTTTATCAGTTTAACCCTTTGTCTTTTGTCCTTTCCCTTGTTCTTGAGCTTCCAGAAATGCCCGAGGAATGTCACACAAATCCCACTTGGGGGTGGGAGGCTGCTAACTTGTACTTTGTCCTCAGTTTGCCTTGTGCTCCCTCAATCAGGTGTGACTGGAAATGGGGAGGAGGAGAGCTTGGTACTTTATATTTGAGGCTAAGTCTTATGGAGAGAGGAACTTCAGGCAGAAGCTGAATTTGTTTCTTTAATGGTGGGCTTATTGAAATGAGGGTACCAGCAAAGCTGTCTTAATTCCTAGCAACAGATGAGATACAGGAGGGCCATGAGACAGTTTGGTACAGAGAACTCTGTGGGAATCACGTGCCATTTAAGTATTTTGGTGCTGTGACAATGAGACATTTAATGAAAGTTCAATAGGCAACTGGAATTATGGAGTATGAGTTACAATTTAGTATGGAAAAATCAAACTTGGCAGTTATCAGCCTAGAGGTAAGATCAATATCCTCAAAACAAGGATATTGTTAAAAATAATGATTCTATATAAATTACAAAAAGTTCTATTTTTTTAAGATTTTATTTTAGACAGAGGCTGTGAGCAGTTGAGGGATCAGAGAGAGAGAGAGAACGTACATGTGAATGGGGGAGGGGCAGAAAGAAAGGGAGACAAAAAATCCCAAGCAGCCTCGAGCTGTCAGTCCAGAACCCAATGCAGGGCTTGAAGGCATGAACTGCGAGATCATGACCAGAGCTGAAACTGAATAGGATGCTTAACTGACTGAGCTATCCAGGCACCCCTCTAGTAACAATTTTTGTCTTAAATTCTATTTTGTCTGATGTTAATATCACTACTCTAGCTCTTTTTATTACCTTTTGCATTGTATATCTTTCTTCATTTTCTTTTTATCTATTTATGTTTTTGAATTTTAAGTGTGTCTATTGTATAAAGCATATAACTGCATCATGTTTCTTTGTTCATTAATGTCTACCTTTTAATTGGAGAGTTTAATCATATACATTTAATATAATTACTAATAAGGTAGGAGTTACACATTTTGCTGTTTCTAATTTATTTTATGTCATTTTTTGATCCTCCAGTCCTCCATTACTCCTTTTTTTGTGTTAAATATTTTCCTTCCTTCCTTCCTTCCTTCCTTCCTTCCTTCCTTCCTTCCTTCCTTCCTTTCTCTTTCTCTTTCTCTTTCTCTTTTTTCTTTTTTCAGGAACAAGAACCAAATTTTTTATTTGTTCATTTCTTGCATTTGAAGTATTCCTCAGTGACATCCTTGTCCTGAACTCTTTACCATAGTCCTTAACCACCGCACAACTGCTTTACAGGGCTTTCCCTCTGTCAGTTTCACTCAGGCCTACCCCTTCCTCTAATGTCTTGTTGTCATCAGCCTTAATCAGGTTGATTTGGTGTTCAGCACAAAGGGTCTCCACCAACTTGATGTACATAGGCTCATCACGGTTGAATGCAAGCCCACAAAGATGGGCTTGGCACTTATCTAAGGCTTTGGTAGCTTTGCAAATTCCATGTACTAGGCCATCATGGATGAGAGTGGTCTTCAGTACCTCTTGTAAAACAGTGTTTACACCTCCAGCAGCAATGCCTTCCTCAGCCAGGGTGGCAGGTTATGGGTGGAGCTGAATCCTTAAAAAATTTTTTTTTAATTTTTTTTTTTTTTTTTTTGAGAGAGAGACAGAGACAGAGTGCGAGCAGGGGAGGAGCAAGGAGAGGGAGGCACAGAATCCAAAGCAGGCTCCAAACTCTGAGCTGTCAGCATGGAGCCTGATGTGAGGCTCAAACTCAGGAACTATGAGATCATGATCTAAGGCTGAAGTTGGACACTTAACTGACTGAGCCACCCAGGCGCCCCTAGTGGAGCTGAATCTTGAATGCACCTGAGCCTCTGCCCCCATGCAGATATTTTCTACTATAGAAAATACCAATTGTCAGGTTTTTTTGCCGTGTATCTTAGATTGCTTTGGGGAGTACCATTAACATCTTAATTTATAACAATCTGGTTTCAGTTAATACCAACTTAATTTCAGTAGTATACAAAAAGGTTGCTCCTCTATAGATCCATTCCCCTACCCTCTTATGCTGTTATGTCACAAATTACATCTTTATAATTTTATTTGACTGCCAAAGTAGATTTATAATTATTGAATTATGCAGCTATTATTTATATTATATGGAAAATCGATTAAAAACACTATTTATGCCATTTTTATATTTACCTATGTAGTTACATTTATTGGTGGTCTTTATTACTGTCTAGTATCCTTTGATTTCAGTCTGAAAAAGTTCCTTTGATAGTAATTGTAGGGCAGATCTGCTAGAGAACTGTCTTACTTTTTATTATCTGGGAATATCTTAATTTCTCCATCATTTTTAAGGGTTAATTTTGCTGGATATAGAATTCTTGGTTGATAGTTTCAATTTTTTAGCACTTTGAATATGTCATCTCACTTCCTTCTGGCCTCCATTGGTTTCTGATAGGGAATTAGCAATTAATGTTATTGAGAATACCTTGTATATGATGAGACATTTCCTTCTTGCTTGTTGATAATGACGAATTGTTGAGTAGGGCCTTAACCAGGTAAAAGACAGATCAAATAATGACTCCTTTTTGGAACCGAGCCTCTGAAAGAGCTGTAGGTCTGTTTTGCTCCTTCTAGTACCTACATGTGGATTGTTGTTGTTTTCAAAGCTGCTGAAGAGCTAGGAAGCCGGAGAGGGAGTAGCAGAAGTTAAAATGCCACAAAGCTCACTCTTCTAACCAAGATCCAATAGTTTTTCTTGACTAAATAAATTCTGACAGTTTTGCAAGTTTTTTTTCATTGATTTTATGGCAGAGGTTCGTATCCTGCCAGTTTTGCTGACATCTGTGGCTAATATTTACTTAATCATGACATATTATCTTCCTAATCAAAGTGTGAACTCATACTTGCTATTATTTTTGCTTGGGAACTTTACTAGATTTTTATGAAGGTTGTAAAATTTAAATAACTTAATAGTTGTTACTTCATTACTTTATAGAAGAATCACAAGTAAATCTCTTTGGGGCTGGTTTCTTTTTCCTCCTCTCTCCCTCTCTTTCATTCACTGGTAAAAACCAGGAATATAGATCTCTGCCACTTCAGTTTATTCTATTCAGTTTGTTTTCTACTTTTTGAGTCACTTTTGTTAACTTTCCATTTTTTAAAAAAATATTTATTTATTTATTTATTTAGAGCTTGCATCCATGTGCGAGTGGGGGAGGGGCAGAGAGAAGAAGGGAGGGGAAAGAGAATCTCCTGAGAGTGCAGAACCTGATGCAGGTCTTGAACCTACAAACTGTGAGGTCATGACGTGAACTGAAATAAAGAGTTGGATATTTAACCGACTGAGCCACCTAGGTGCCCCTGTTAATTTTTCTTTCATAGCAATCAATCATTACATCTAAACTTTTTTAATTAAAATTTTTTTTTATGTTTTATTTTATATTTGAGAGAGAGAGAGAGGGAGAGAGAGAGAAAGTGACAGGGGAAGGGCAGAGAGATGGAGGCAGAATATGAAGCATGCTCCAGGCTCCTAGCTGTCAGCACAGAGCCGGACACAGGGCTCAAACCCATGAGCAGTGAGATCTCGACTTGAGCTGAAATGGATTCTTAACTGACTGAGTGAGCCAGGTTCCCCTCATCTAAATTTTTTAATCTTAGTTTTTTTTTGTTGTTTGTTTGTGTAGTAGTCTCTCTGCCCAGTGTGGGGTTTGAACTCATGACCCTGAGATCAAGAGTCACATGCTGGGGGCGCCTGGGTGGCTCAGTTGGTTACATGTCTGACTTGGGCTCCAGTCAAGATCTCATAGTTCGTGGGTTCGAGCCCCATGTTGGGCTCTGTGCTAACAGCCAGCTCAGAGCCTGGAGTCTGTTTCAGATTCTGTGTCTCCCTCTCTCTCTGATCCTCCCCTGCTCACGCTATCACTCTCTCTCTCTTTCAGAAATAAATAAAACCTTAAAAAAAAAAAAAGCGTCACATGCTGTACTGACAGAACCAGCCAGGTGCCCCTTTAATATCTTAGTTTAGATGTGAGCATAATGGCAGTCGTTAGAGTACTTGTATCTCTGAGGATATATGACAGTGTTCCTAATGGTCTGTAGACCATAAATTTTTGATCACGATGCAAGAAGATCATAGCTTTTATCTACTCCAAATCCTGGTTTATTGTTCCAAAGTTTAACAATCCCAGTGTATCCAACAAGAAATAAGTTTGAAATATTTGGCTTTCTAAAGACTACTTAAGTCAGGGCATACTTTTTCAATTGTTTTCTTTGTTTCTCTTAATTCTTACTTTTTCCTACAAGGACAATTTCTTTCTGTGCTGCCCATGGTGTTTTTATTACATGCTGTAGATTTTTCCTAAATATCTGATGATTTTTACCTGCTCATTCTTGGTTGAAAATAAAGGAAAATGAAGATTGACTGGGAACTCTGTGTGAGGGGACCATACATTGTGTTGGAGGACCCTGAATACTAAGATTGAGAAAGCATCATTATGAGGCAGCATCCACAAAATACTAGCAAATTGAATTCAACAGCACATTAAAAGGATTATACCCCATCATTATGAATGATTTATCCCTGAGATGCAAGGATGGGTCAACATCCATAAATCACGTGTGACACACGTGAACAAAATGAAGGATAAAAGTCATATAAGTATCTCAGTAGATGTAGAAAAAGCATTTGATACAATTCAGTATCCTTTCATGGTAAAAACTCAAACTGGGTATAGAGGAGATATACCTTAATGTAATAAACAGCCCATATATGACAAGCCCATAGCATTACCCACATTAACAGCCCTGGTTTTTCCCAATGAATCATTGAGTTTCGTGAGAACAATTTCAGTGATAGAATGGTGGCACTAGAAGTCTGTCAAAGAATCTCATGTATCTCCTTATTTTTTTTTTATTGTTGAGTTTTAAGAATTCTTGGTATGTTAGATAAGAGTCCTCTTTACAAAATATATTTTGCTGATATTTTCTTTAAGTTTTGGACTTGTCTCTTCACTCTTTTAACAGTGTCTTCCATAGAGCAGAGCTTCTCCCGTTGGTGTTCTCTCCCTCTCTCTCAAAATAAATAAATGAACTTAAAAAAATCATTGTCTGCTAATTTTAAGGTTCAGGGTATCCTGAGGTCACACTTTCCTATCTTTTTGCTTGAGTGTAAATCATGTTTTTTCTGTTTTTTTTTTTTTCATATGTTAAGTGATTTGGGATTGTGTCCTGGACATTATGAAAAATACTGGAGACTATGAAAACTCTGGATTTCATTATGTTTTAAAAAATTTGTTTAAATTATTTTTTAATTAAAAACTTTTTTTTTTTTTACCTTTTGACCCTTTACACTCATTTCTCTTACCCACTCTCTGGCTCTGGCAACTACTAATTTGGATTTTTTGTATCTATGATCTTGTTTTTTTTTTTTTAAAGACTGCAAATAAAAGTTAGATTATACAGTATTTGTTTTTCTCCATCTAACTTATTTCACCTAGCATAAAATCCTCAAGTCTTGAGGTCCATCCATATTGTTGCAAATGACAAAGATTCTTTCCTTGTTAAGGCTGAATAATATTCCAAGGTATATATATACCACCAGATAATTTTATTATCTATTCAGCTATCATTGGACACTTAGATTGTTTCCATATCTTTGCAGTTGGCAAGGGTGCTGCAGTGAGCATAGGGATGCATATTTTCTTTTCAAATCAATGTTTTCATTTTCATTTATAGTCCTATAAATACCCAGAAGTGGAATTCTGGATTATATGATAATTCTGTTTTTCAATGTTTATTTATTTAATTTGAGAGAGAGAGAGTGCCAACAGGGGAAGGGCAGAGAGAGAGAGAATCCCAAGCAGGCTCCAGGCTGTCAGTGCAGAGCCCAGTGCAGGGGTTGAATCCACAAACTGTGACATCATGACCTGAGTCAAAATCAAAAGTCAGATATTTAACTGACTGAGCCACCCAGGTGCCCTGATAATTCTATTTTTAATTTTGTGAGAAACATCCAAACTGTTTTCCATAGCGACTGCACCAATTTTCAGTCCCACTAAGCCTGCACAAGGATTTTCTTTTCTCCATATTTTCACCAAAACTTATTTCTTGTCTTTTTGATACTAGCCATTCTGACAGGTGTGAGGTGATATCTCATTGTGTTTGATTTTCATTTTCCTGAAGATTAATGATGTTGAGCATTTTTTCATGTACTTGTTGGCCATTTGTATGTCTTTGGAAAAATGTTTATTCATATCTCCTCCCCATTTTTAAGTAGAATTATTTGTGTTTTTGCTACTGGGTTGTATGCATTCTTTATCTATTTTGCATATTACCCCCTTACCAGATGTATGATTTGCAAATATCTTTTCCCATTCAGTAGGTTACCTTTTTTTATTGTTAATTGTTTCCTATTTTGTGCAGAAGCTTTTTAGTTTGATATAGTCCTACTTGCTAATTTTTGCTTTTGTTTTTACTTTTGGTGTCAGATTAAAAATATCATTATTAGGGGTGCCTGGGTGGCTTAGTCGGTTAAGCGTCCGGCTTTCGCTTAGGTCATGATCTCGTGGTTCGTGGGTTCAAGCCCCGCGTCGGGCTCTGTGCTGACTGCCAGCTCAGAGCCTGGAGCCTGTTTCAGTCTGTGACTTCCTCTCTCTCTCACCCTCCCCTGCTCACGCTGTCTCTCTCTCTCTCCTAGAAATAAATAAAACATTAAAAAAATATCATTATTAAAACTTATGTTAAGAAGCTTATCACCTGGGGCGCCTGGGTGGTTCAGTTGGTTAAGCATCCAACTTTTGATTTCAGTTCGGATCATGATCTCACAGTTTTGTGAGCTCTTGACCCATGTTGGGCTCTGTGCTGACCCTGCAGAGGCTGCTTGAGATTCCTTCTCTCTCTTCGTCTCTCTCTGCCCCTCCCCTGTTCATGCTCTGTCTCTCTCAAAGTACATAAATAAACCTTAAAAAATTATTTTTAAAAAAGAAGCTTATGACCTATGATTTCTTCTAGAACTTTTATGATTTCAGGTGTTATATTCATATCTTTAACCCATTTGAGTTAATTTTTGTGTATGGTATATGAAAGTCCAGTTTCATTCTTTTGTATGTGACTAGTTTTCCCAGCACTGTTTATCCATCTGTTCTTTCTCCATTATATATACGTGGATCCTTTCTTGTAAATATATTGATCAAATATACATACATTTATTTGTGGGCTTACTGTTCTACTAATTAATGTGTCTGTTTTTATGCCAGTAATTATTACCGTTTTAATTATTATAGCTCTGTAATAGAGTTTGAAACCAGTGTGACATCTCTAGCTTTGTTCATTTTCCTCCAGATTGCTTTGGGAATTTGGGGCCTTTTGCAGTTCCATACAAAAATGGAACTATACTATTGGAATAAATAGTATTCAATTTCTTCATTTCTTACTTCAGTTGCTTACATTAATGTCTCATAGTTTTCAGTATACATGTCTTTCACTTCCTTGCTTAAATTTATTCTAGGTATTTTATTTTTTTTGATGCAATCATAAATGGATTGTTTTTCAGCTTTCTCATTTTTGATAGTCTGTTATTAGTGCATAGAAATACAACAGATTTTTGTGTAATGGTTTTGTATCTTGCAACATTACTGAATTCATTTACTCTAATTCATAAAATTCATAAAACATAAAATCCAACATTGTAACCATTTTATTTATTTATTGTTTATTTTTAAAGTTTATTTGTTTTGAGAGAAAGAGTCCATGTGAGTGAGTGGGGGTGGAGGGCAGAGAGAGAAGGAGAAGAGAAGCGTAAGCAGACTTCATGCTGTCAGCATGAAGCCTGACTTGGGGCTTGAATTCACGAGCCATGAGATCATGACCTGAGCTGAAGCCAAGAGTTGGATGCCTAATTGACTGAGCCATCCAGGTGCCCTTAACCATTAAAAATATTTTTTTTAATGTTTATATTTATTTTTGAGAGACAGAGCATGAATAGGGGAGGGGCAGAGAGAGAGGGAGACACAGAATCTGAGGCAGGATTCAGGCTTGAGCTGTCAACACAGAGCCCGATGTGGGGCTCGAACTCATCAACCATGAGATCATGACCTGAGCTGAAGTCAGATGCTCAACCAGCTGAGCCACACTTAACCCTTTTAAAGTTTCCAGTTTACTGGCATTTAGTAACTGTCACCACTATTTAGCTTCAGAACATTTTCATCTCCTAAAAGAAAACCTGTGCCAGTTGGTTATTCATTTCTCCTTCTTTCTTGCACCCCCACCCCCTGGAAATCATTAATCCGCATCTTTCTTATGGATTTGCCTACTCTGTGCATTTCATGTAAGTCAAATAATAACTATGTAGTCTTTTGTGTCTAGCTTCTTTCACTTAGCATTATGTTTCATGGTTAATCCATGTTGTAGTATGTCTGAGTGTTTCACTCCTTTTTATGGCTGTATGATATTCCATTATATGGGTATACCACATTTTGTTTATCCATTCACCAGTTGATGGACATTTGGATTGGTTCTACCTTTTGCTTACTGTGAATAGAGCTGCTAGAAACATTAATGTTCAAGTTTTTGTTTGAACACATGTTTTCAATTCTTTTGGATATGTACCTGGGATTGGAATTATTGAGTTATATGTTAATTCTCTGCTTAAATTTTATAGTAAATACTACTCTGTTTTTTTTTTTTTTACAAATAGTTTATTGTCAAATTAGTTTCCACATAACACTCAGTGCTCATCCCCACAAGTGTCCTCCTCCATGCCCATCCCCCCTCCCCCCACATCCATCAGTCCTCAGTTTTTGTCAGCATTCAAGAGTCTCTCATGGTTTGCCTCTCTCCCTTTCCCCCACCATTTCCGCCCTTTCTCCCCCTTGTTCCTCCGTCAAGTTCCTTCTAATCCTCCTATACGTGCAAAGATATGATATTTGTCCTTCTCTGCCTGACTTATTTCGCTCAGCATAACACCCTCAAGGTCCATCCATGTTGCTACACATGGCCAGATTTCATTGTTTCTCATTGCCATGTAGTATTCCATGGTATAGATAAACCACATCTTCTTGATCCATTCATCTGTTGATGGACACTTAGGCTCTTTCCATGTTTTAGCTATTGTGGAGAGTGCTGCTATGAACATTGGGGTACATGTGCTCCTATGCCTCAGCATTTCTGTGTCCCTTGGGTAAATTCCGAGCAGTGCTATTGCTGGGTCATAGGGGAGTTTTATTGTTAGTTTCCTGAGGAACCTCCACACTGTTTTCCAGAGGGGCTGCACCAGTTTACATTCCCACCAACAGTGTAGGAGGGTGCCCGTTTCTCCACATCCTCACCAGCATCTCATGTTCTCTGATTTGCTCATTTAAGCCACTCTGACTGGCGTGAGGTGGTATCTCAGTGTGGTTTTGATTTGTATTTCCCTGATGAGGAGCGATGCTGAGCATCGTTTCATGTGTCTGTTGGCCATCTGGATGTCCTCTTTGGAGAAGTGTCTGTTCATATCTTCTGCCCATTTCTTCACTGGGTTGTTTGTTTTTCGGGTGTGGAGTTTGGTGAGTTCCTTGTAGATTCTAATACTACTCTGTTTTCCAAAAGAACTGCATAGTTTTATATTCCCACCACTCTTCAGGACTGAGAAAGCTCTAAATTGTGTGGTTGTAAGGAGGGAGTAGAGAAGTCCCTGAGGCGATCTGGTGATCTCGGAAAGAACAAAATCACAACTATAGTTCTTTAAGGACAAGGCTCATATTGCTCACCCTTGTCACTAACAAGCTGCATCAGGAATCTGGGCCACTATCTTCATGGTTGCCACCTGATCTGGGTTGGGGGGCCGTATTTAGGTAAGATAAATGCTACAGTCCTCTCTTATCAAAATTTAGTGGTTTCTTTTTTTATTATGTATTCTTCTGGATGCTGTAAGTCTTTGATTAGACTCCAGAGTTCTTTTTTTTTAATGTCTTTATTTTATTTTGAGAGACGGAGATAGAGAGGGAGTGGGGGAGGGGCAGAGAGAGAGGGAGACACAGAATCTGAAGCAGGCTCCAGGCTCTGAGCTGTCAGCACAGAGCCCCATGCAGGGCTCGAACCCACAGACTGAGATCATGACCTGAGCCAAAGTTGGATGCTTAACCAACTGAGCCACCCAGGTGCCCCTCTAGAGTTCTGAAAAGATTGATTCTGATTTTGTTTTGTCAGATTGTTGATTGCTTTAAGAGGGATGAAGGTTTGGAATTCTCTATTCTGCTATTTTTGATAATGTCACTCATGTTATTATTATTATTATTTTTTTGAAGATATTGATTTGTCAGTTTGGCTCAGCTCAAACTGATAATTTGGTCTTTTCTATAAGAGAGCAAGAGCTGAAGCTTCATTTTACTTCCTCTAGCCTTTAGCCTAATAGGCTGATTGCTATTTGCCCTGTGCAAACGTGGTTCAAGAGTTGACCAGAGATTTGAGCAGAGATAAATTATAGACAGATATTGGGACATTCTTTTCTGGCTGTCTTCTTTCTGGGATGTCCTTTCTTTCCAGATGTGGTTACCTTGGAGTCTTTCCTTAACATGTCAAGCTTATAAGACTGTGTGTTTCTGTCTAGTTTTTAGTGTCCCAAATGTCATGTACTTGGTCCTTGGCTGTGTGCTGTTTAAATAATTTAGGAGGAGTATCTAAGGTGAGGTTTCAGGCACCATCTAGTAGAAGTTATATTAAGGATTTGGTATCTACATTAGTCTTCTAGATCTGTCATAACAATATACCCTGGAGTGAGTAGCTTAAACAGCAGAAATTTATTTCTCCCTGTTTTGAACCCTGGAAGTCCGAGACCAGGGTGTCAGCAGGTTTGGTTTTTCCTGCTCGTTGCAGATGGCCACCTTTTTGGTATATCATCACATGGCCTTTGTCTGTGTATGCATAGAGACCCCTGATGTTTCTCCTTTTTTAAAAAAAATATTTTTTTATTATTTTAAAAAATTTACATCCACGTTAGTTAGCGTATAGTGCAACAATGATTTCAGGAGTATATTCCTTAATGCCCCTTACCCATTTAGTCCATCCCCCCTCCCACAACCCCTCCAGCAACCCTCTCCTTGTTCTCCATATTTAAGAGTCTCTTATGTTTTTGTCCCCCTCCCTGTTTATATATTATTTTTGCTTCCCTTCCCTAATGTTCATCTGTTTTGTATCTTAAAGTCCTCATATGAGTGAAGTCATATGATATTTGTCTTTCTCTGCCTGACTAATTTCGCTTAGCGTACCTTCTAGTCCCATGCAGGTAGTTGCAAATAGTAAGATTTCATTCTTTTTGATTGCTGAGTAATATTCCATTATATATATATATATATATATATATAGCTCACATCTTCTTTTTCCATTCATCCATCGATGGACATTGGGCTCTTTCCATACTTTGGCTATTGTTGATACTGCTGCTATAAACATTGGGGTGCATGTGTCCCTGAATGCATACCTGAATCCCTTGGATAAATACCTAGTAGTGCAATTGCTGGGTTGTAAAGTAGTTTGATTTTTAATCTTTTGAGGAATTTTCATACTGTTTTTCAGAGTGGCTGTACCGGTTTGCACTCCCACCAGCAGTGCAAAAGAGATCCTCTTTTTCCGCATCCTTGCCAGCATCTGTTGTTGCCTGACTTGTTGATTTGAGCTGTTCTGACGGGTGTGAGGTAATATCTCATTGTGGTTTTCATTTGTATTTTCCTTTTGATTCTCCTTTTTTCATAATGATACCAGTTTTATTGGATCAGGGCCTCATCTGCATGACCTCATTTATCCTTAATTATTGCTTTATTTTTTATTAAATTTTAAAAAATATTTATTTATTTTTGAGAGACTAAGAGAGAGAGAGAGAAAGAGAGAGAGAGAGGGGCAAAGAGAGAGGCAGTCACAGAATCCAAAGCAGGCTCTGGGCTCTGAACTGTCAGTACAGAGCCGGATGTGGGGCTCTAACCCACAGACTGTTAGATCATGACCTGAGCCAAAGTTGGACTAAGCCACCCAGACACCCCCTTAATTACCTCTTTGAAGGTCCTATCTCCACATGCAGTCACAGTTGGGGGTTAGGACTACAGCATAAGTTTGGAGGGACACATTTCAGTCCATAGCAGCATTTTCTTAGTCTCATGACATCACTGAGATCAACAAAGAGAGCTGTGCTTGTTCCTCTGAGGCAGGATGTCAAATTTAGAATGAAAAAGAAAGAAAAACTCAAAGTCAGGTTCCCAAGAAAATATCTTAATTGTGTCACTGTCCACTCCTGGATGGCCGAGTGACAGTTGAATACTGGAGTATTCCTTTACTTTCTTGCTAGTGAAAAGAAAAGCTTATCTTATAGAACCAATCATCTGAATATTTCCAACTAATCACGAGTCTTATCTATTTATCTATCATCTATTTATTATGTTTTTAATTTTAATTCCAGTTAGTTAATATACAGTGTTATATTAGTTTCAGGTATACAATATAGTGATTCACCAAGTCTGTATATCACTCAGTACTCATCATGATAAGTATACTCTTTCTTTTAAATTCTTTCTAATGTTGGGGCGCCTGGGTGGCTTAGTCGGTTAAGCGTCCGACTTTCGCTTAGGTCATGATCTCGCGGTTCGTGGGCTCGGGCCCCGCGTCGGGCTCTGTGCTGACTGCCAGCTCAGAGCCTGGAGCCTGTTTCAGTCTGTGACTCCCTCTCTCTCTGACCCTCCCCTGCTCACTCTGTCTCTCTCTCTTTCCTAGAAATAAATAAAACATTAAAAATAAATAAATAAATAAATTCTTTCTAATGTTTATTTATTTTAGAGAGAGAGAGAGGCAGCTCGTAAGTGGGGGAGGGGCAGAGAGTGAGAGGGAGACACAGAATCTTGAAGTAGGTTCTAGGCTCTTAGCTGTCAGCACAGAGCCCGACTCAGGGCTCAGACTCACAAACTGTAGATCATGACCTGAGCCAAAGTTGGTAGCTTAACTGACTGAGCCACCCAGGCATCCTGATAAGTGTACTCTTAATCTCTTTTCACCTACTGCACCCATCCCCCAAACCATTTCCCTTCTGGTAACCATCAGTTTGTTCTCTGTAGTTAAGAGTCTCTTCTTTGGTTTCTCTCTCTCTCTCTCTCTTTCTTTTGTTCAATTGTTTTCTTCCTTAAATTCCACATATTAGTGAAATCACATGGTATTTGATTTTTACTGATTGACATTTCATTTAGCATTATAGTCTCTGGCTCCATTCATATTATTGCAAATGCCATGATTTCGTTCTTTTCTATGGCTAAATAATATTCTATCACATATGTATACCATATCTTCTTTATTTATTCATCTATTGATGGACAGTTGGGCTGCTTCCATAATTTGGCTTTTGTAAATAATGCTACAATAAACATAAGAGTGCATGTATCCCTTTGAATTAATGTTCCTGTATTTTTTTGAGTAAATAAGGTAATAGTATTATTAGTTGATGGTAGGTATTTCAAAATTTTTGAGGAACCTTGATACTGTTTTCCACAGTGCTGCACTACTTTGCATTCCCATCAATAGTTTGTGAATGTTCCTTTTTCTCCACATCCTTGTCAACACCCATTGTTTGTGTCATTGATTTGATCCATTCTGGTAGGTGTGAAGTGATATTTCATTGTAGTTTGATTTACATTTCCTGATGATGAGTGATGTTGAGGATCTTTTTATGTGTCTCTTGGCCATCTGTATGTTTTCTTTGGAGAAATGTCTGTTATTGTCTTCTGCCCATTTTTTAATTGGATGGTTGTTTTTTTGGGTGTTGAGTTGTTTACTTTTGTTTACTAACCCTTTATCGGATATGTCATTTGCAAATATCTTTTCCCATTTCTTAGGTTGCCTTTTAGTTTAGCTAATTCCTTTACTTTGCTGAAGCTTTTCCTTTTGATGGAGTTCTAATAGTTTATTTTTGCTTTTGCTTCCCTTGCCTCAGAAGATATATCTAGAAAGAAGGTACTAAGGCTGATGTCAGAGAAATTACTGCCTGTGTTCTTTTCTAGGATTTTTATGGTTTCAGGTGTGACATTTAGGTCTTAATCCATTTTGAGTTCATTTTTGTATATAGTGAAGAGTGGTCCAGTTTCATTCTCTTTTGCATGTAGCTGTCCAATTTTCTCAACACCATTTGTTGAAGAGACTGTCTTTTTCATGTTGGATATTCCTCTTTCCATTGTTAAGGATTAATTGATCATATAACTGTGGGTTTATTTTTGGGTTTTCTATTCTATTCTCTTGATCTATATGTCTATTTTTGTGCCATTGCCATGCTATTATGATTACTACAGCTTTGTAATATAACTTGATGTCAGAAATGTGATACCTCTATTTTTCTTTTTCAGTATTTCTCTGGGTATTTGGGTTCTTTTGTAGTTCCATGTAAATTTTAGGATTATTTGTTCTAATTGTATGAAAAATGCTGTTGGTATTTTGATAGGGAGAGAATTAAATGGTATATTGCTTTGTGTAGTATAGGCATTTTAACAATATTTGTTCTTCCAATCTGTGAACATGGAATGTCTTTCTATTTGTGTCTTCTTAAATTTCTTTTATCAATGTTTTATAGTTTTACAAGTATAGATCTTTCATCTCTTTGTTTAAGTTTTCTTCTAGGTAATTTATTATTTTTGGTGCAGTTGTAAATGGGATTGTTTTCCTAATTTCTCTCTCTGATGCTTCAATATTAGTATATAAAAATGTAACATATTTCTGTACATTTATTTTGTATCCTGTGACTTTACTGAATTTATTAGTTTAGCAGTTTCTGGGTGGAATCTTTGAGGTTTTCTATATAGTATTGTGTCATCTGCAGATAGTGAAACTTCTATTTCTTCCTTTCAAATTTGGATGGCTTTTATTCTTTTCTCTTTTCTGATTGCTGTGGCCACGACTTCCAGTACTATGTTCGGTCAGAGTGGTGAGTGGATATCCTTGTCTTGTTCCTGATCTTAGGAGAAAAGCTCTCTGTTTTTCCTCATCAAGTATGCAGTTAGCTGTGTGTTTTTCATATAAGGCTTTTATTATGTTGAGGTATGTACTCTCTAGACCTACCTTGTTGATGGTTTTTATCGTGAATATATGTTGTACTTTGTCAAATGCTTTTTCTGCATCTTTTGAACAAATCATATAGTTCTTATCCTTTTGCTTATTGATGTCATGTATTCCATTGATTGATTTGTGAATATTGAACAACCTTGAATTCTGGTGATAAATTCCACTTGATTGTCTGAGTTATTTTTGAAGTATATTGTGGAATTGGGTTTGCTAGTATTTTGTTGAGGATTTTTACATCTATGTTCGTCAGAGATATTGGCCTGTGGTTCTCTTTTTTTGTGGTGTCTTTATCACATTTTGATATCAGTGTCGTCTTGGCCTCATGGAATGAATTTGGAAATTTTTTTTCCTCTTCTGTTTTTTTGAATAATTTCAGAAGAATAGGTTTTAACTGTTCTTTAAATGTCTGATAGGGACACTTGGGTGGCTCAGTCGGTTAAGCGTGCGACTTCAGCTCAGGTCACGATCTCACGGTTTGTGGGTTCGAACCCCGCATTGGGCTCTGTGCTGGCAGCTAGCTCAGAGCCTGGAGCCTGTTTCAGATTCTGTGTCTCCCTCTCTGTCTGACCCTCCCCTGCTCATGCTATCTCTCTTTCTCTCTCTCTCTCTCTGTCTCTCAGAAATAAATAAAACATTTTTAAAAACTTAAAAAAAAAATAAATGCCTGATAGAATTTGCCTGTGAGGCTGTCAGGTCTTGGACTTTTGTTTTTTGGTAATTGTTTGATTATTAATTCACTTTGTTTTAATGTTTTTTGATTTTTGAGAGAGAGAGTGAGTGCACACAAGTGAGTTCAGGGGAGGGGCAGAGAGAGGGGCAGAGAGGATCCAAAGCAGGGTCCGTGCTGACATGGGCTCATAGTTACAAACCATGAGATCATGACCTGAACTGAAGTTGGATGCTTAACTGAGCCACTCAGGCACCCCACTAATTCAATTTTATTTTAATTAAAAAACCTTTTCTTTATGTTTATTTATTTTTGAGAGAGAAACAGAGAGTGAGTAGGGTAGGGGCAGAGAGAGAAGGAGATACAGAATCTGAAGCAGGCTCCAGGCTCTGAGTGAGCTGTCAGCACAGAGCCCTATGAATTTCGTGGCTTGAACCCACAAACCGTGAGATCATGACCTGAGCCAAACTTGGACACTTAACTGACTAAGCCACCCAGGCACCCCAAATTCATTTTATTGTAATCAGTCTGTTCAAATTTTCCATTTCTTCCTGCTTTAATCTTGGTAGGTTATATGTTTCTATGCGTTTATCTATTTTTTCAAGGTTGTCCCAATGTGCTGGCATGTAATTTTTCGTAATCTTCTCCTACAATTCTTTGTATTTCTATAATGTTGGTTGTTACTTCTCCTCTTTCATTTCTGATTTTATTTGAGTCCGCCTTCTCTTTTGTTTCTGTGAGTCTTGCTAGAGGTTTATCAATTTTGTTGATCCTATTGAAGAACCAGTTCCTGCTTTCATTGATCTGTTCCATTGTTTTTTTTTTTTTTTAGTTTCTATATTATTTATTTATTTTTAAAAGAAAAAAGTTTCATTTAAACTTAGAGAAATCATGTATGTACAAGTGGGGTGTGGAGGAGGAGCAGAGAGAGAAGAGAGAATCCCAAGCAGACTCCACACTGTCAGAGTGGAGTGGTATGCAGGGTTCAATCTCTTGAACTGTGAGATCATGACCTGAGCTGAAATCAAGAGTCGGATGTTTAATTGACTGAGCCACCCAGGAGCCCCCTATATTATTTATTTCTGTTCTAATCTTTATTACTTCTTTTTTTTTGCTGGTTTTGAGTTTGTTCTTCTTTTTCTAGCTCCTTTAGATGTGAGAAACTGGCTTCCACCTGATGGTAATCAGGAACTCATCTTTAATATTAAATTCTAGGGGCACCTGAGTGACTCAGTTGGTTGGATATCTGACTTTGGCTTAGGTCATGATCTCACAGTTTGTGGGTTCCAGCCCTGCTTTGGGCTCTGTGCTGACAGCTCAGAGTCTGGAGCTTGCTTCAGGTTCTGTGTCTCCCTCTTTCTCTGCCCCTCCCCTGCTCATGCTCTGTCGTTCTCTCTCTGAAAAATAAATAAACATTAAAAATTTTTTAATATTTCTTTTCTATTTCTATTTCTATTTCTACTTCTATTTCTATTCTATTAATATTTCTATTCTAGGCCTACTTCAAAGATTTGAGAGCCTGTTGGTTCAGTTTTTTGCCAAGTCATGGAGTTCATATTTCTTTATCCAAATATTGGGACTCATGATTTTGATAATGGGATACAAAAATTGAGATTGAGACTATTCCAGCAAATCTAGGATACATGATATATAGTATGTGGTAGCCTATAAGGATCGGCCTAAGATGCCTGGCAAAGAAAACTAGGTTGTATACTAGCTGAATTGTTCCTAAAGGGAAACCACTATGGGAATGGGTTGATGCTGGGTTTTCTGTAAGTTTTCAGAACAGCTTTAGCAAGAAATCAGAAGGTGCTGGTTCAGTTAGAACCTTGATTAAATGGAAATGATTATAATATCCACGGAATGTCCACAGCTTCCAGTGTACTTTCTGAAACTCATGACCAATATGAACTTTGTTTTCCATCCTGTTGGTAAAACCTTTTAAGCAAACTAAATGAATCGTTCTTTTGGTTGTGTTTCTAACTGAATTACCATCTGCTATTTGGAAATCATAATTAGTTTTGAAATTTACATTTAAATATAAATTGTGTACTATCACACTGATTGGTCTGAGTCTAGGATAAGGAGTAGAGAATTATTCTTATAGTTTGGTCTTATTATTCACTCCAATGCTTCATCTATTACATGGAATCCCAAATGTATCTTAAAAACCCTGATTGGTGTATAGAGGCTTCAAGTGCTTATTATTCTTTCCTTAGCTTCTCATATTTTCAGCATCTCTCATTCATTTAAGACACAGTTTTAATTTCTATGGCCACTATGGCTTTTCTGGGCTCTCTTAAAGGAAAACTGCCAAGGTTGATAGGTTCAAATTTGACTTTTCTTTCTAAGTGCATTTATACATTGCCAGGATCTTCCTGCCTTTTTACATGCTTTTGATTTTAATGGTTGATGCACTGCCAGTTGACTCAAGGACCAAGCAATTACAATAATGTCAGCCCTCAAATCTGATTGTATAAATCCAGAACAGTATGCTGCTTTTCTTTGTACTTAAAGAATGTAACAAGAACAGTGCCCAGGAATCAATTTAAGAACAATAGGCTGTTGAGTTAAAGCATCATTATCATTAAGAGGCATTTTTACAATGCTTGATATTTTTCAGTAGATGCAATGATTAGATCTAGGTTCTCAGCCCACTCTACCATGACTTATTAGTTGATGTTGGACAAGTCACTCTAATGCATCTGAGCTTTCTCATTTGTAAAATGAAGGTTGGACTGGATATTATTTTCCAGATTATTTCAGATTCTTAAAATTTATGATTAACACAAGTATTCTGCTGAATACTTTTCAAGTTATTTCCACTTTTCTGAATGAAAATGGAACCACAGTGGTATTAGAACTCAGGGTTATATAATAAGGCTTTTATGAAACTGATTTGAATTCCTAACTTTTTTAATGCCTCATTTTTGATCTACTTTTATACTGCTTTATTGGTTTTAAAACTTGAATAATATAAAGACAACTTTTAGAGGAAAAAGTATTTTAGATTTATGATATGACTTCAATTATTTATTGTGAAGTATGTAAAAATGTAAGAACATAAAATTAGACATACATTGCTTATGTTTGCAGTTTCTACAAAATTGAAGGGGATCAATAAATTAAGCATAAACAAAATTTTAATTTAATAAATTGGATGAAGTTGTTTGCTGAAATCAAATCATCTGCTGAAAGTTGTGTTTGATCCTGTCTGTTATGGGGTGGATTTCTTTTAATTTGGCATATCTAAATAATAGTGCCCAATAATGGCTCAACTGTTTAACTGATTTATTTATTTGTTCAGCAAACTGAGGTATCATTTGGTCTCAAATAAGTGCAAGCATATCATTTACTTAATCTGCCTTTCCCTTTTTGTCTTTGGCTTTTAACAATAGAAACAGGACACCTTAGTGCCAGTGTGAATATGGCACAAACGTGTACTGAACTCATGTGGCAGAAATTAGTTATGGGTTGATTTGTTCATTGTAATTCATATGCCAGATACTTCTGTGTTTCAGGACCTGTTCTAGGCACTGGGGATATAATAGTGAATAAAAAGAAAGAAAGCTCAGCCCTCAGAGAACTTATATTCTACCAGGAGTATTAATATAGATTTGGAATATTAATTTTAGATTATTATAAAACAGACAAACATAGTCTTATAAGAAACTTGTTGACCTTTGGGAATAAGTCTATGGTGTACATTTCTAAGAGGTCAGTGGATCCATATTTGAGAAAAATTACTTTTTTTTTAGTTTCTTCCTTTCACATTATGAACTTCTGTGATACACTTGAAAATAGAAAAGCTTATCCAGTTCTTAACTTTTAATAGAATTTTAATTTGAAGTAAGTTGCAACTTGGGTCATACTGCCCAGTGAGCTAAGTTAAGGCAGCATGGAAAGAACATTTGTTCGGATATCAAAAGACTGGGAATCTTGCCTTGTTCTGATATTAGCAGACCGTCGTGACCTTGGAGAGAACATTTAATCTCTCTGAAACTCAGTTTCTTCATCTTCAAAATTGCAAAGGCACCTTGGTCATTCATTTTTTCCTTTTTTGGGAACTATAAACCTTTGAGAACCAGATAATTACTATGAGGCATATCCATACTAAATGCTTATTGACACAGAATTTTGCTTCTATGTTTGGAGGATTTATAAACTCCACTATTAATATGTTGTAAATATTTTTATTCTTTTAAAGGTACTGCTTCCTCCTATCTTAATGTATTGTTGAAATCTTTCCATGTTAAAAAAAATAGTCTTCTTCAGCCTAATTTTAATGGGTGTATCATAACATATTCTAGCATAATCCTAGACATCATGGAAGATACCTGTGTCTATTGCCTAATATCAGTTCTCCCTCTTAGTAGTAGTTGTATTCTGCACTTCTTCAATAAACTCCCACTACCTGATTTTTAGCCATATGTTTTGGGTGAGATTACTCTAGCAAAGCCATATGATCAAGTTCATGATGGACATGTTAGCCATGTTAGAGCTAGTATGATTTAAGAAGACATTTGTCAGAATTTCTGGGAATAAGATTTTCATATTCTCTTTGGTGTATTCAAATAATAACCATTAAGTGGACCCGTTAGAAGATGAAACTGACCTTCAGAGAAAAAGTCAGATTCAAAGGATGAGTGTTGGTGACATTAATGGAACCTGACAATAGCCCTAAAATCTTCTCTTGGAGATTTTTAAGGTATAAGAGGCAATAACTTTTCTTTATGTTTAAATCCTTTTAAGTTGAGTTCTTGGTCACTTGTAACGTAAAACAGGTTACAATATGGGCATTTAGGTTATTTTAAAAAATATTGGCTCTTATAAATAATGCTGTAATAAATAGGCACACATTGTTAACTCTTTGGAGTATCTTTAATTATTTCTTTAGTTGTTAATCCCTAAAAGCAGAAGTCATGCTAATTTTTCAGCATGATTATCTGGTTCTGTTTTCTGAATCATGTATGATTCAGCTAAAAATTGATGTAGATTGAATGATTTATTACCTTGAATCAGTGACAGTGTAACATTTTTTCCTTTCCAACCCAGGAACTAATCCACGATTATGCAGTACACCTTGTTGTTATGCTTCTATAGTCTCCTGTAATAGTTCCTTAATCTTTCATTTTCTTTCATGTTGATATTTTTGAAACATACTTGCCAGTTTTGTTTTTATGTTTATTTATTTATTTTGAGAGGCAAGAGCATGTGCCCATGCGAGCAGGGAAGGGGCAGAGAGAGGGAGAAAGAGAATCCCAGGTGGGGCTTGATCCCATAACCATGAGATCATGACCTCAGCTGAAATCAATATTCAGATGCTTAACCTACTGAGCCACCCAGGTGTCCCTATCTGCCAGTTGTTTTACAGACTGTCTCTCAGTTGGGCTTGACTGTTGTTTTTTCATGAGTAAATCTAGGTTATGAATTTTTGATAGGAAAATTATATAAGCAACGTTGTATCCATCTTAGTGCATCATGGATACATGCAGGAGGTACCTGATGTCAGTTGTCCCATTTTTACCTTTGAAATTAGTAACTGATATGTGGGAAGTTCCTCTGATATTGTGTAGGTATCTTTTTTTCCTGAAGTCGCTCTCAATAGTTATAACATCTTTTTCTGATTCTTGCCTGAATTTATTATTTGTATGATGATTGTAAAATGGAATTTCTTAACTCTGCCATTCATTTTACATTTATACATTATACATTTAATTGATATTCTGCAGTTAGAAAGAGCTTTTCCTTTTTTCTTATTAAGTTATTCATTCACTTATACTCACTATCAGTATGTGTTCTTCCATTCTTGTTTTCTAAAGTGAGTTATAATTCTTTATCATTTCTTAAACTTTTTATTTTGGAATAATTTAGGTATATAGAGAAAATAGAAAAGATAGTACAGGGAGAGTTCCTGTATACCCTTTCACAGTTTCCCCTCATGTTAACATCTTATGTGAACGTGATATATTTATCAAAATCAAAAAACTTAACTTTGGAATATGCTGTTAGTTTGATTAGAAACTTTATTTGCCTTTCATGAGTTTTTTTCACTAGTATTCTTTTTCTGTTCCAGAAGTCATCCCAAAATACCACAGTTCATTTAGCTTATATCATTCCTTAGATTCACTGGATCTGTGATAGTTTCTCAGTCTTTCATTGTTTTCATAACCTTGACAGTTTTTAAGATTACTGGTCAGGAACTTTGTTGATAGCCCCTTTCTTTGGGTGTGTTTAATATTTTCTCATTGTTAGACTGGGGTTATGGGTTTGGGGAAGAATACCACAGGGATACTCTTACTATTGTAGTCTATTAGGTGGTACATGATATTAATCTGCCTTATCACTGATGATTTTTAACTTTGATCACTTGGTTAAGATAGTGTCTCCCAGATTTCTCTGTTGAAATTTCTATTTTCCCCTTTCCTTTCTCTATTTTCTTGGAAGCTAGACATTATTCCTTTGAAGGCATCTCACATTCAGAGGGATTTATTTTTTTATTTTTATGTTTTTAATGTTTATTTATTTATTTTGAGAGAACATGAGCATGAACAGTGGAGGAACAGAGAGAGAGGGAGAGAGGGAATCCCAAACAGGGTCTGTGCTGTCAGTGAGGTAGGGTTTGATATCATGAGATCATGAGCTCATGACCTGAGCCAAAATCAAGAGTTAGACATTTAACTGACTGAGACACCCAGACACCCCACTCAAAGGGATTTAAACTAAGTTCTACTTCTTAAAGTAGGGGATAGCTACATATATTGTTTAGAGTTCATGTATAATGAAAATTGGTCCCTTTGTTCCATGCATTTATTTATTTATTTATTTTATTTTATTTAAAAAAAATTTTTTTTAAATGTTTTATTTATTTCTAGGAGAGAGACAGCATGAGTAGGGGAGGGTCAGAGAGAGAGGGAGTCATAGACTCTGAAACAGGCTCCAGGCTCTGAGCTGGCAGTCAGCACTGAGCCCGACGCGGGGCTCGAACTCACGAACCGTGAGATCATGACCTAAGCGAAAGTCGGACGCTTAACCAACTAAGCCACCCAGGCGCCCCCCATGCATTTATTTATTAAATCATTTATATCAGTATTAACACATGCCTACTTATTTTATACTTTGGGTTGTATGTTATTAATTTTGAAGCTCAAATTGTTCCTGTTTCAGCTATTTGCAGTTCTTTCAGTTTGGCTTCTGAGTCTTTTTTTTACATGTTCCTCCCTAGCCCAACACTTTCTTACTTTCAGGGCATCACAAAAACAACTAAACACTGCAAAAACAAACAATCCAATTAAAAAATGGATAGAGGACCTGAATGACATTTTTCCAAAGTACACATACAGATAGCCGACAAATGCATGAAAAGATGCCCAAAGATGCCTCATTATCAGGGAAAGCAAATCAAAACCCCAATGAGCTATTATATCACATCTGTTAGAATGGCTTAAATCAAAAACACAAGAAACAAGTGTTGGTGAGCATGTAGAGACAAGGAGCTCTCATTCACGGTTGGTGGGAATATAAATTGGTGCAGCCACTTGGAAAACAGTATGGAGGTTCCTCAAAAAATTAAAGACAAATACTATATGATTTAGTATATATATAATTCCACTATTGGGTATTTACCTAGGGAAAACAACAATGCTAACTCAGAAAGATGTATGTAAATGTATGTTTATTGCAGCATTGTTTATAATAGCCAAGACATGGAAGCAACCTAATAATAATTCATCAATAGATGAATGGATAAGAAAAATGTGGCACACACACACATCCACACACCCGTTATCTCCCCCCCCACACTATGGAATATTAAACAGCCATAAAAAAAAGTATGAGATTGAGACCTAGAGGGTATTATGCTGAGTGGATTAAGTCAGACTAAGAAGGACAAATACCATATGATTCCACTGATGAATGGAATCTAAAAAAGTGAATAAAAAACAGCAGACTTAGAACAATAAGTACAGAGAACAAACTGATGCTTGCCAAAGAGGAGGGGAGTCGGAGGTTGGGCAAAATAGGTGAAAAGGAGTGGGAGACAGGCCTCCAGTTATGGAATAAGTAAGTCACAGGAATAAAAAGCAGAATATAAGGAATATAGTCAATGATATTGCAATCGTAATATAATGGGGCAGATGGTAGTTATACTTGTGGTGACCATGGTGTAATGTATAAATTTGTCAAGTCACTAAGTTGTATACCTGACATTAATGTAACATTGTGTGTCAACTATACTTAAGTAAAAATGCTCCAGGCTAATTTTGTAATTTCTTTCTCTAGCCCTTAGAATCAGCTATTTCTCCAAATATTTTTGATGTTAAAAATTTCCAAGATTTTTCCTGTGAGAAAAATTTTTGAACTGGCTTCTTGGTTATTTTAACATGTCCCATTATTTTTTGAGCAATTTTAACTTTATTGCACAATAAGATGTTCCAGTCTCATCATATTTTTTCTTCTGCTGAAGAATCTGCCATTTCTCTAAAGAGTTCTGGTTCATTTCATACGGGAATGATATTTAGAAACCAAGATCTAGGCAGTGGTATGTTAATTGCTATTAGGGACATCACTTTTAGGATCTTTCTGCAGATGGATCTAGATTGATGGCAGCTAGGTTAATAGCTCATCTGAGCCTTATCTCATTCCATATTTATATTGTTCTTTTCCAACAGTGAGAGCTATGGTTCCCAATAACTTCAATATATACTCACTTGGTCACTTCTAAAATACATAAAATATAGTTTCAGAATTATAATCCCCATATCACTATAATGAAAACTCTACTAACTAGAATTCAAGATTGTTTGCAGATCTTTTTATTTTAAGACTTAAGTATATAGTTTAAGTATTATTAGTCAGAGTTCTCTAGAGAAGCAGGTTCATATATATTATGAAGAATTATCTCATGCCGTTAAGGAAGGTCTGTCATGTATAAGCTGGAGGCCTAGGGAAGCCAGTGGTGTAATTCAGTTCAAGTCTGAAGGACCAAGAATCAGGGAGCCAGTGGTGTAAATCTCAGTCTGAAGGCCAGAGAGGATGAGATGTACCAGCAAAGCAATGACACAGGAAAAAAGAGGGTAATTCCTTTTTCCTTTTCCTTTTGTTCTATTCAGGCCCTTAAGAGATTGAATGATAAGAAGGGGAATCTACTGAGTCCATGGCCTCAAATGCTAATCTCATCTAGAAACACTCTCACAGACATGCCCAGAAACATTGTTCGGTCTGGGCACCTCCTTGTCAGTTAAGTTGACATATAAAATTAACCATCACAATTGTGTTCTAACACAGAGGTCAACAAACTTTTTCTGTAAAGTCCCAGATAATAATCATTTTATTATTTATATGGCATTGTAGGCCATATAATTATTTATTTATGCCATATTATTTATTTATTTATATGGCATTGTAGGCCATATAATCTCTGCTACAACCATGCCACTGTCATGGGAATTCAGCCATAAAAAATAAGTAACAAAAAATATGGCTGTATTCAAATAAAACTTTATGTGTAAAAAGCAGGCAGTGATCTATTTTAGCCAGTGATCTAGATTAGCTACTTGCGTTCTGAAGTTACTTGGATTATTTTTTTTCAATACATTTTGTCTTTAGATTGAGGACATATAGTCCCAGTTCTTTGGTTTCTTTCTTCTTGTTTTTTGAGGCTATATTATTTATTTCAAATGGAATTAGATTGCTATTTCTCTTTACAGTCAATTTTAGAGTTTGGTTCCTAGTTCTTGTTGATTTAATTTTATTTAGGATTAGTAGACTTTTTTTAATGTTCTTTCTTCAGAATTTCTTTTAGACACTGGGCAAACGAATTTATTTAGATAGAAGAACTTTGGGTTTTCTATTTTATGATAATGGATACAGTGTAGCCAGAGAAGGTAAGGAAATTGCCCTGGCACTGTGCTAGGTGCTTTAATGTGTAATTTTATTTATTTATTTATTTATTTTTTTTTTAATTTTTTATTTTTTTTTTACAAATAGTTTATTGTCAAATTAGTTTCCACATAACACCCAGTGCTCATCCCCACAAGTGCCCTCCTCCATGCCCACCCCTCCTCCCCCCACATCCACCAGTCCTCAGTTTTTGTCAGCATTCAAGAGTCTCTCATGGTTTGCCTCTCCCCCTTTCCCCCACCATTTCTGCCCTTCTTCTCCCCCTTGGTCCTCTGTTAAGCTCCTCCTAATCCTCCTATACGTGCACACATATGATATTTGTCTTTCTCTGCCTGACTTATTTCGCTCAGCATCACACCCTCAAGGTCCATCCATGTGGCTACACATGGCCAGATTTCATTGTTTCTCATTGCCATGTAGTATTCCATGGTATAGATAAACCACATCTTCTTGATCCATTCATCTGTTGATGGACACTTAGGCTCTTTCCATGTTTTAGCTATTGTGGAGAGTGCTGCTATGAACATTGGGGTACATGTGCTCCTATGCCTCAGCATTTCTGTATCCCTTGGGTAAATTCCTAGCAGTGCTATTGCTGGGTCATAGGGGAGTTCTATTGTTAGTTTCCTGAGGAACCTCCACACTGTTTTCCAGAGGGGCTGTACCAGTTTACATTCCCACCAACAGTGTAGGAGGGTGCCCGTTTCTCCACATCCTCGCCAGCATCTAGAGTTCTCTGATTGGCTCATTTTATCCACTCTGACTGGCGTGAGGTGGTATCTCAGTGTGGTTTTGATTTGTATTTCCCTGATGAGGAGCGATGCTGAGCATCGTTTCATGTGTCTGTTGGCCATCTGGATGTCCTCTTTGGAGAAGTGTCTGTTCATATCTTCTGCCCATTTCTTCACTGGGTTGTTTGTTTTTCGGGCGTGTAGTTTGGTGAGTTCCTTGCAGATTCTGGATATCAACCCTTTATCTGATATGTCATTTGCAACTATCTTTTCCCATTCCGTTGGTTGCCTATTAATTTTCTGGGTTGTTTCCTTGGCTGTGCAGAAGCTTTTAATCTTGAGGAGGTCCCAATAGTTTATTTTTGCTCTTAATTCCCTTGCTTTTGGGGATGTGTCAAGTAAGAAGTTGCTGCGGTGGAGGTCAAGGAGGTTGTTTCCTGCTTTCTCCTCTAGGGTGTTGATAGTTTCCTGTCTCACGTTCAGGTTCTTTATCCATTTTGAGTTTATTTTTGTGCATGGTGTGAGAAATGATCTAGTTTCATTCTTCTGCATGTTGCTGTCCAATTCTCCCAACACCATCTGTTAAAAAGGCTGTCTTTTTTTCCATCGGATATTCGTTCCTGCTTTGTCAAAGATTAGTTGGCTGTATACTTTTGGGTCCACTTCTGAGTTCTCAATTCTGTTCCATTGGTCTATGTGTCTGTTTTTGTGCCAATACCATACTGTCTTCATGATGACAGCTTTGTAGTAGAGGCTAAAGTCTGGGATGGTGATCCCTCCCGTTTTGGTTTTGTTTTTCAGGATTACTTTGGCTCTTCGGGGTCTTTTGTGGTTCCATACAAATTTTTGGATAGTTTGTTCTAGTTTTGAGAAGTATGCTGGTGAAATTTTGATTGGAATTGCATTGAATGTGTAGAGTGCCTTAGGTAGCAATGACATCTTAACTATATTTATTCTTCCTATCCATGAGCATGGAATGTTTTTCCACTTCTTTGTGTCTTCTTCAATTTCCTTCATAAGTTTTCTATAGTTTTCATCATACAGATCTCTTGTATCCTTGGTTAGGTTTATTCCGAGGTATTTTATGGCTTTTGTGCAATTGTGAATGGGATCAGTTTCTTGCTTTCTCTTTCTGTTGCTTCCTTGTTGGTGTATAAAAATGCAACCGATTTCTGTACGTTGATTTTGTACCCTGCAACTTGGCTGAATTCTTGGATCAGTTCTAGTAGGCTTCTGGTGGAGTCTGTCGGGTTTTCTATGTAGAGTATCATGTCATCTGCGAAGAGGGAAAGTTTGACTTCCTCTTTGCCAATTCTGATGCCTTTGATTTCCTTTTTGTGTCTGATGGCTGATGCTAGGACTTCCAGCACTATGTTAAACAGCAGTGGTGAGAGTGGGCATCCCTGTCATGTTCCTGATCTCAGGGGGAAAGCTCTGAGTTTTTCCCCTTGAGGATGATGTTAGCTGAAGGCTTCTCATAGATGGCTTTGATGATGTTTAAGTAGGTTCCTTCTATCCCAACTTTCTCGAGAGTCTTTATTAAGAAGGGATGCTGTACTTTGTCAAATGCTTTTTCTGCATCTATTGACAGGATCATATGGTTTTTATCTTTTCTTTTATTGATATGATGTATCACATTGATTGATTTGCGAATGTTGAACCAGCCCTGTAACCCAGGAATGAATCCCACTTTGATCTTGGTGGATGATTCTTTTTATATGCTGCTGGATTCGATTTACAAGGATCTTGTTGAGGATTTTTGCATCCGTATTCATCAAGGATATTGGCCGATAGTTCTCTTTTTTTGCTGGATCTCTGTCTGGCTTGGGAATCAGAGTGATGCTGGCTTCAAAAAATGAGTCCAGGAGTTTTCCTTCGATTTCTATTTTTTGGAATAGCTTGAGAAGAATTGGGATTAATTCTGTTTTAAATGTCTGTAGAATTCCCCAGGGAAGCCATCAGGTCCAGGGCTCTTATTTGTTGGGAGATTTTTGATCACTGATTCAATTTCTTCACTTGTTATGGGTCTGTTCAGGTTTTCTATTTCTTCCCGTGTGAATTTTCGTAGTGAGTGTGTGTTTAGGAATTTGTCCATTTCTTCTAAGTTGTCCAATTTGTTGGCATATAATTTTTCATAGTATTCCCTGATAATTGCTTGTATTTCTGAGGGGGTTGGTTGTAATAAGTCCATTTTCATTCATAATTTTGTCTATTTGGGTGCTCTCTCTTTTCTTTTGGATAAGTCTGGCTAGAGGCTTGTCAATTTTGTTTACTTTTTCAAAAAACCAACTCTTGGTTTCATTGATCTGTTCAATTGTTTCTTTGGTCTCTGTGTTGTTTATTTCTGCTCTAATTTTTACTGTTTCTCTTCCTCTACTGGGTTTAGGGCGTTCTTGTTGCTCTGCCTCAAGTTCCTTTAGGTGAGCTGTTAGATTTTGGACTTGCGCTTTTTCTAATCTCTTGAAATAGGCCTGGAGAGCAATGTACTTTCCTCTTAGGACTGCCTTTGCCGCATCCCACAGATTTTGAATTGTTGTGTTTTCATTTTCATTTGTTTCCATATATTTTTTAATTTCATCTCTAATTGCCTGATTGGCCCATTCATTCTTTAGAAGGGTGTTCTTTAACCTCCATGTTTTTTGAAGTTTTCCAGACTTCTTCCTGTAATTGATTTCAAGTTTCAAAGCATTGTGATCTGACAGTGTGCATGGTATGATCTCTATTCTTTTATATTTATTGAGGGCCGCTTTATGTCCCAGTATGTGATCTATCTTGGAGAATGTGCCATGCGCACTTGAGAAGAAAGTAAATTCCCTGGCCTCAGGATGTAAAGTTCTAAATATATCCATCAGGTCCATCTGGTCCAATGTATCTTTCAAGTCCATTATTTCTTTAGTGATTTTCTGTCTGGTTGACCTATCCATTGCGTTAAGCAGAGTATTAAAGTCCCCTGCTATTAGCACATTCTTATCTATAAGCTTGTTTCTGTTTGTGATTAATAGTTTTAGATATTTAGGTGCTTCCATATTCGGTGCATAGACACTTATGATTGTTAGTTCTTCCTGATGGATGGACCCTGTAATTATTATGTAGTGCCCTTCTTCATCTCTTGTGATTGTCTTTCATTTAAAGTCCAGTTTGTCTGATATAAGTATCGCTACTCCGGCTTTCTTTTGATTTCCTGTAGCATGATATATATTTCTCCATCCCCTTACTTTTAATCTGAAGGTATCTTTCCATCTAAAATGAGTTTCTTGTAGACAGCATATAGATGGATTTTGTTTTTTAATCCATTCTGCTACCCTATGTCTTTTGATTGGAGCATTCAGCCCATTTACATTCAGTGTTATTATTGAAATATGTGGGTTTAGAGTCTTTGTATCTTTTGTAGGGTTCATGTTTGTGGTGGTGTCTCTGGAATCTTTGTTCCTTGCAACCTTTCTTTCAGAGCATCCCCCTCAGGATTTCTTGTAGGGCTGGCTTCGTGGTGACAAATTCTTTCAATTTCTGTTTGTTTGGAAAGGTTTTTATCTCTCCTTCTATTTTGAATGACAGGCTTGCTGGATAGAGGAGTCTTGGCTGCATATGTTTACTGTTCATCATATTGAAGATCTCCTGCCATTCCTTTCTGGCCTGCCACGTTTCAGTAGATAGGTCTGTCACCACTCTGATGGGTTTCTCTTTGTATGTGAGGGCCCTTTTCTCCCTAGCTGCTTTCAAAATTCTCTCTTTGTCCTTGTATTTTGCCATTTTTATGATGATATGTCTTGCAGATGATCGATTCAAGTTACGTCTGAGAGGAGTCCTCTGAGCCTCTTGTATTTCCACATTGACTTCCTTCCCCAGGTTGGGGAAGTTCTCTGCTATAATTTGTTCCAGGACTCCTTCAGCACCTTTCCCTCTCTCTTCCTCTTCTGGGATTCCTATGATATGGATATTGTTGCGTTTGACTGTGTCGCTGAGCTCTCGAATTCTTCTTTCCTGTTCCTGGATCAGTTTGTCTCTTTCTTTGTCAGCTTCCTGTTTTTCTATAATGGTGTCTTCTAAATCACGTATTCTCCTTTCTGCCTCTTCAAGCCGTGCGTTGGAGGCCTCTAATTTATTATGGATCTCATTTATCGCATTTTTTAATTCTTCATGCCTATTTTTATTTTCCATTCTGTCTGTAGCCATAGTTTCTTTGATGTCCCCTGTTTTTTTCAAGCCCTGCTATTAATTTCACCATTATTATTCTAAAATCTTGTTCACTTATGCTGCTGATATCTGTTTTGAGCAGTTCATTAGCTGTCATTTCTTCTTGGAGTTTCTTTGGAGGAGAGCTCTTTCATTTCATCATTTTAGTTAGCTTTCCAGCTCTTGTTGGTTTTAAAGACCTGTTATGCTCTCTGTTTCTATGAGCACTGCTATATCCAAGAAGACTCTTTGACTTTCCACGGCCTATCCTTTCAGAGATTGTTTTTTGAATGGTATCCCTCGGTCACTCTTGTTGGGACCTTAGTTATTTTATTTTCCTATTCGTAGTGATATTTGGGACTCTTCACCTTGTGTACTCTAGCTTGTTTCTTGAGGTAGCCCTGAAAAAGAAATAGACAGACAAACACACAGGGAGCAGGAGTACACAAACGCACAGGCTGATTCAACTAACATGCAAAGCGAGAGGGAAAACGAAAAAGTTAATAGAAAAGACGGAGGAGGGAGGGCGAATAATAGGGAGCATAAAATACATAAAAGGGTCAAAAGGGGAAAAGAAAAGGAAAAAAGAAGAAAACCGATAGACAAAGATCGGTTTAAAGCATATACCTGGATTTCCCAGCTACAGTTAAATAGCCGTGTGTATGCAGCGCTGGTTGAAGAGCATAGAGAAAAAAAGAGAGAAGGCAGGGTGAGACAAGGCAGATTTGGAAATAGAATGAACAGGCAGAAGGGATAAGAAGCTTTTTTCAAAGAGGTAAAGGGTAGAATATGGTTGGATAGGTGAGAGAAGGATGCTGGAATTATCCAGAGAAACTATATAGTCTAATTTCTCCTGAGAGAAATAGCTGAAAGAGTCGGTAGGTGTAGAATTTACATTTACAGAATGGACTTGTGATTGTTTAAGCAAGCTGGCCACCAGAGTTAATCAGGTCAGTGTTTTGGGGAAAAAAGCGAGAAAAGAGAAAGAAGAAGAAAAAAAGAGAAAAGAAAGGGAAAAAAAAAGAAAGAAGAAAAAAAAAGGAAAAAAAAAGGGAAAAAGAAAAAAAAAAGGAGGAGGGCACCTCTCAGGCAGGGATGGGCGTGCCGTGATCGGATGCCTCAGGCGGGGGTTCTGCCTTGGCGATTGTGGGGAGGAGAGTGACGGTGCTCCAGTCTCTTCTTGAACCCCGCGCTGCAGCTCGCTTTTTTTTTTGGCGTGTCAACTCCCCGTTCCGGGGACGCAGCCGAAGTTGGTTGCACTCTTCAACCCAGGCCAGTTCCAATCTCCAAATCGCAGTCCGCGCCCCGCTGAAGTTGCCTTAGACACAGCTTCCCAGCCAAACCCCTCGGGCTATTCCAGGCTCCCTGCTGAGCGCTGGGGGCTGAGTCAGGATCGCTGCTTCCTTCTCTGGGTCGGGCTGGTGCGCATGCTCGGGGGCTTGCCTGCCGGGTCCGCGTAGCCTGAGCCCGCTGGAGTGAGGAAAACTGGGTCTCTCTATGGCTCATCACCCGAAACACGAACTCACAGGCAAATTTCCCAGTTTTTAGCTCTTTGCCTTCCCTCTCGAGTTCCAGCCAGCCAGGAGCTCGGACGCCCGGTGTCTGCGCGTCTCCCTCAGGGGTCCCAGCCACCCTGGAGCTACAATGGCGGCAGGCGCGCCGCCGCTGGAGTGAGGAAAACCGGGTCTCTCTATGGCTCGTCACCCAAAACACGAACTCACAGGCAAATTTCCCAGTTTTTAGCTCTTTGTCTTCCCTCTCGAGCCCCAGCCAGCCAGGAGCGCGGACGCCCGGTGTCTGCGCGTCTCCTTCAGGGGTCCCAGCTGCCCTGGAGCTACAATGGCGGGAGGCGCGCCGCCGCTGGAGTGAGGAAAACCGGGTCTCTCTATGGCTCGTCACCCGAAGTACGAACTCACAGGCAAATTTCCCAGTTTTTAGCTCTTTGCCTTCCCTCTCGAGTTCCAGCCAGCCACGAGCGCAGATGCCCGGTGTCTGTGCGTCTCTTTCAGGGGTCCCAGCCGCCCTGGAGCTACAATGGCGGCAGGCGCGCCCGCGCCGCTTTAAAACCCCAACCTCCAGGAGCGGCACAAAGAAGCAGTTTGTGTGCTCAGCCTCCCCCAGGACCAGTTGGCGCGAGGGGACCTGGTGTGCAGGTATTTGGCAAGTACGGTCTTTCTATGCACCGAGCGGAGATTTTTCTGTCTCGGACTCTCCTTTTCCCCTCTCACTCCCCGTAGAGGTTAGAGGGGGATTGCCTCTCACCCTGGAGGCTCCGATCCCGGCCCGATTTTACCTTCCCTGGTTCGCACTCATGTTAGAAGGCTTTCTCAGTGGATTCTGCGTTCTTTTTCTCCGAGTCTCTCAGGTTTTGTATGGTTTCCAATGGCTTCAGATCTTTTCTGTGTGATGTATGGGCGCGAGTGCAAGTACGGAGCTCCTTACTTCTCCGCCATCTTGCCCCCCCTCTGTAATTTTATTTAATAATCATCATAGTATTACTACATTTCATTGAATCTAAGATTCCATAGATTATAAAATGTGCTCTTTTTCATTTCATGTTAAAATGCTAGAATGATGAAAGACAATAGTATGTAGGTATTATTATATCTCTTATTTTAAAGATGAATGAATTGAATCAGAAAGGTTATTTGCCCAAGAGTGTATAGCTAGAAAGTGGCAGATTCAGGAAACAAACCTATATCTTTCTCCCTAGATGCTTTTTTATTGCCTTTCTCTCCCTTTTCCCTTCTTTCCCTTCCTAACTTTTTTCCTTCCTTAAAAAACAAAAACAGCTTATATATTTCTTATCTGGGCTTACCATCTTTATCCCAATTTGGCTTCTCTAATTGCCTGGTAACTCATCAAACTTCCTTTTTTCCATCATCTCAGGTTTTTGGAAACCCACCTCTTCAGGAATATTTACCTCAAATACTAGAAGTGTGTGGAGGGTTTCCCATCATCATGACATGTTTGGAATGTGCCACTTATATATTTTATTATTCATTTTCTGTAATATGAAAATTAATTTTCAATGATTCTTATAGATCATTTGTTTAACCAAAAAGGCCCTTTTATGTATTGTCCACATCAACATAATTTATTTTAACTTATAAGTTTCTAGGGAGACAAAGTTGGCCTGGATGGTTTGGGACAGTATTATGTATATGTTTTGAGATGATAAAGGATGATATGCCTGCAGGATAAATATAGGAATATTGTCTGTAACTAAATCACATCATGAATGGACCTGTATGTTGTCACATATTCAAATACCAATACTAATAGTATTACTACTACTAAAAATAATAATATAAAGTAACAAAGAAATAATAAAGATTTATTGAATGTTTCCTATATTTGGGCATGTTTCAAATGTTTTATGTGTATTAATACATTTAAGCTTATTTTATTCTGAAATTCCACAAGTAAGCACAATTATTATTTCTATTTTACAAGTAAGAAAAATGAGTCACATAGAAGACCAAAAAATTACCTAGGGTCACACACCTATTAAGAGGCACAACGAGAGTAAGATACTCAAGCACTAGTTTAAGTATTTGAAATTACTTAAGCTCAAAGAGGGTATATAGTGCATTGCAGATATATGTGGCTTCATATAGAGAAATAAAGTCACAAAATAAATTTATTTCCAAGATATTATTTATTCTAAAACTTCTCTGCTGAATAAGCAATGGCTACGGGTGCTTCCTGGGCCTGGTGTCAGGCTCTGGAGTTTTATGAGAGAGGCTTGAATATGGTTATTGAATTTCAGAACATGAAGCCAAGGGAGCTCTGAGGAGCAAAGTTTAGGGTGTAGTGGACATTGTGGTAGCTTCTTCTACACATCTAGGATGTGTAGAACATCTATTCCTCCTCTTGGTCACCTTATTTTCATTTGACTATCTACTCTTTGACTCAGCCCATGTGTTTGTGGGAATTTGACTTCACTCCTGTCTCTAGGGAAGGGGTTGCATATGCAGCAACATCATTCTGTCACCTGGTCAAGATTTAGGTTCAGAAGTGATGCATGGGCTGATTTGAGCCAAGGATACTGGAAAAAATATTTTCTGGTAACATCTAAGAAAGAATCTTTATCTTTCTCATCTTCTGGGTTCTTTTGTTCAGATAAGAAGGCTGGAAGTACTGCAGCCATATTGTTATAATGAGTGAGGTTGGCCTTAGGATTAAAGCTGATATCATGCGAGAGAAGGCAAAGAAAGAACAAGAGAGATCTTAAATGTTCTCACCACACCAAGTCCCAAAACCAAATGGTGACTGTGTGAGGTAATTGATGGGTGAATTAGCTTGACTGTGGTAATCATTGTACACCTTAAATATATACAATTTTATTTTTCAATTATACCTCAGTGAAGTTGGAAATAAAAGTGTGGGAAATAAAAACATCTTTTAACCAGTGAATCAAGTGACTCAGAATCCTGACCCACCACCAGACTTTTAGTCAATAAACACTCTGTTTTATGAAGTTAATTTGAGTTGGATTTTATGTCACTTGTAATTTGTAGTATTTGATACAAGCAGTAAGGAAAGCACTTAAGGCTAAGAAGATAGGTCAAAAAGTATATCAGTTTGAAAGAATTGATCTGAGAAATGGAGACTAGGAATATGGCATGGGACAGGAACTAAAGACATTAAAATAAAGTCAGGAGAGTTTAGAATGTTGGAATAGGAAGGAGTAGAGCTGG